>OU911043.1:13058662-13683662 GCA_918358695.1 Melinaea menophilus ssp. n. AW-2005
AAACATCTCACAATATATCATTGTAAGAACTAGTACTGCGACCATATGTAACTTCTCACGCGACGTTTCTCAATTAAGCCGTTCGTTTATCAGTGACATTTTCAAAATGACCACACAGAATGTTATTTAAATTGTAATTGGACGATGTTAAATGAAAAATATACTTCAGTATTTTTTGTATTTTGTCTTTTACAAAGAAAGATAACAAGTAATTCATGTGAGATGTTAATGCAGCATATGAATTGTATTAAAGTTAAATATTGCAACTCCGTTAGCCTACATATTTAAAAGTTTTCAAAATTGTACACTTAAGATATTTTCAAACAAATTATTACATTTTTGTTTAAAAATAATGTTGTAAGTTTTATAACTTATAACTTAGTGTTATCACTACGTATATAGTGTCTTTATCCCTCACTTCAAAACTATTAAATAAATTCAATATATTGAAAGGTAAATATAATAAATCAAATATACTTTATTATTAAAACATTTATTATAAAAGACATAATCATTGAAATTTTGGGTATAATTCTCACATTAGTATCTTAAGAAATAACCAGTGCAAAGAATAGTTTTAAGATACTCCAAGTCTCGTATTTAAAACGATTACACGAAACAATTTAATTGAAAATCAAAATATTTGTATAAACAAAGACATTGTTAATAAAATGTATACGATAAACAAAACTTTTCCTGTTAAATCTGGACACTATTCGTGTTTCTTGTACAAAGCAAGCAATTTCATCGCTACAACAACTTTGGTCGGAATATTCACAAGCTTGGCCGTTTAAGATTTAAAACTTCGTTCATAGTTAGGAAACATAATTATACACTCCAGCAAATATTCGCAAGAAACTTTACAAATGCATTTACAGACACAAACAACAAAAATTATTGTAGTTGCATTGTAAAGACCAAGAAATTATAACGACGTTAATTATTCGCATAAACTCTCCATGAAACTGGTTTCATTTGAATGAAACTGGAACATAAAGTTTAAGAGTTTGTAACAACTCAAAATAAACATCATTCTGATATTTTTATATGTTCAGTACTAAATGTGAAATGTGTAAAGATGTTCAACGAATTCTTTTATTTAATATTTGTACAAATAAAACTGTTTTGTGTTGATAAGTTGATTTTATTAAGTATTTTTCTTTTTTAACATTACATTTATGGATACATACGACCGCTACAATTGTATTGCAAACTTTTTTTTCATACTAAAAATAGCGTTTGTGAACGATAATACGAGGGTCAAACTGAAAGTTCTTAGAAAATCAAAAACTAAGCATTCTAGCAAGTTATTAGTTTTATTGTAACTTTTCAAAATAGCGTCCATTTACATCAATACATCGCTGCATTCGATGGAACCATAGAGAAAAGCACCTTGCCCACTCGGCTTAAGGGGTCTCTTCGACGGCGTTTTGAAACGCAGCCACTGCTTCTTCGGCGTCTATAAAACGTTTTCCTCGAAGTTTTTCTTTTATTTTGGGAAATAAATAAAAATCGCAGGGTGCGAGGTCGGAGCTATATGGCGGGTGACCCAGTAATTCCACGTCTGAGGTCACCAAATAGTCGATCGTTTGCCTGGCGGTGTGCGACGAGGCATTGTCGTGATGAAGGAGGATCCTGCTGCGAGGTCGTTTCCTTCGAACTTTTTCCAAGACAAGTGGCAAAAAATTGTTAGTATACCACTCTGCATTAACCGTTTTCTGATCCTCTAAGACTACTGTCGCGTAATGACCTGTCTTTCCGAAGAACGAGGCCACCATCTTTTTTCCAACACTTCGACCTCTCTTCACTTTAGTTGGCAACTCTTCGGAAAGAAACACCCACTGAGCAGACTGTCTTTTGGATTCCGCATCATAACAGTAAATCCAGCTTTCGTCACCCGTTAGTATGTCGAACACAGCATTTGAGTCACCTCCGTTAAATTTTTGGATCATTTCTCGGCACCAATCAACACGGCGGAGTTTTTGAGCCTCGGTCAAATTATGCGGTATCCAGCGGGCACAAAGCTTCCTGACCGCTAAATGTTCGTGGAGGATTTTGTGCACTTGACTTATATCTATGCCTAGACTTGTCCGAATCTGCTGATAGGTCACTCTTTTGTCAGTCTCTATCATACGCCGCATAACACTGATGTTATCTTCAGTCGTCGCTGTAGAAGGCCGTCCCTCACGCAAATCATCGGTGAGATTAGTTCGACCACGTTTGGATTCATTAAACCAGTTGTAAACTGTGGCACGAGATGGGGCTTCATCGTGAAAAGCCAATCGAAGTCTATCATAATTTTCTTGTTGACTTAAATGACATCGAAAGTCATAAAAAATCATTGCACGAAAATTTTCTCGGCTTAAATTCATTCTGACGTGCACAGACAATTTTCAATTTGCCGCCAAATCGTAAAACAAATGACAAATGAATGAAATGTACACTCAATAATATTGGTAAAGAATTCTATTTTCAAAATTTAAACTATTTTTTTTAATATAATGCTTTTAAGTGGCCAGTTCTAAAAACTTTCAGTTTGGCCCTCGTATCACGTCGTTAAAAAAATCAGGATTAGTTTAATATTTTATTTATATATTATATTTTATATTTTTATACATATTTTATTTTATTTTATCGAATATAACATTTTTATCTCTTTGGAAAATCATTACATAGATTTAGAATTTAATATAATTTTGAACACAATCAATGGGTTGATATTTTTTAATTACACCTTGTAAATTTGTGGAATATAAAATGGAATTGATGTATAACTCTCAGTTAACAAGTAATGAAAGTGGAAAACAAAATAACATATTACTTTAAGCATTATAAAAAAGACTTAACTACGCTATTACTATAGTTTGTAAATCTTTAGTTTGAACAACGAATTATATATTTAAGATAACTTCAAAAATATACAAATTACTTGTAATTTATAACATAACTTACCTTCGACAGTTGCCCAAATTCGTGTACATTTATGTTCTTACATCTTAGTTATAATGTTTTGAAACGAAATAACTTATCTACTGATTGTGTTTAAAATCACTTTAATAGATATTTAATAAATTTAAATAGCATAAACTATTAATTAAGGTAAATAACAGTAACCGCTCTTAATGTTAACTTAGTAGTCAATCAAAGTCAAATCAAAAACTTGTAATTGTAATTTTATATTTGCAAATGTACAACCATAAAATATTAAAATATTAATAATATTGTTTTAAATGTGATATAGTTTTGTTCAGAAAGTTATTTTTGCATTACTAAATAAATATAATTCAATAGCAGTAAAACTGACAAAACATTAGAGAATATAAACTGCTCGACTCCGGATAAACGTATAACTTGGGATGCTTGTGAGTGCTTCCGGACACACTTCCCTATATTTCCGGTTGCCATTAAAAGCTAACAATTGCAGGTTCTATTGCCTATATAAATGTGGATTTCAATTCGATATCAGGCTCTATTGTAGGTCCGAAAAATTCACATAGGTAATCAAATTTATTTTGACATTTTTAATAAGTAATATTTCTTAAATCTATGTATATTTTTACATGAAAAAACAATAACTTACAAAGTTAAATTAAAAGAAAAAAAAGAAAGTATTAATAAAACAATATGCATCTATTTATAATATAAAAACGTTACACTCTTATAATCATACATTATAAATAAATATATGTATGTAAATATTGACAACATAAACCATAATGAAATGAAATAACGATTATGAAGTAACAATAAAGTAGAAGACGTATTTATTATAAAAGCAAAGGCAAAAACAAACAGAAGAGCCGGAGCTGTTTATTTTTTATTTAGTTATACGACTTGAACTTTTATTATATAAATATTTTTAAAGAGATTGATTTAGATTTTTTTATCCAGTAATACTTTTTTCTTTTAAATATTTCTGGTGTCACGATTTTGCAATTTGGAACAATAGTAATATGAATTTGCACATCGTTCTTAAACCTACTTGCATCGTTTTTTCATATTATAAATCTTTTTTTCAGGAGGAACATTTCTATATAAGCAGATGATATTTTTTATAAAAACAATTCCAAAACCAGTTTGTTGCTTCTCGAGATAAAGAAAACTCAACAATGCTTTGGAATTTTTACAATGAAAAATTAATAATAGTATTTTATAAATTACTTAGCCTAATATAGGAGTTTGTAAAAATGGGGAATTATTACTATGTTATTAAAGAGATAATGCCTAGTTACGATGAATGTTTAATAATATGGAGGTTATTAATAAGGTATTTATTTTGTATAGGACAATATCTTTTCTATTAATAAATCTAACACTATAATTTTTATTTTTGTGAAGTTATTCTCAAAGTAATATTGCTATGAAGGTTAAAATTAATCATTAACTTGCCAAGCTAAATAACAGAAAGATACTTTACCTTGACCGAGCTCCCACAATTTTTTGATTACTAGGTTTTTTAATTTTATGAGTAGAAGAGTCCATGTTTTCTTGGCAACCATAAATAATACTGCGATGATATCGGATGGCTTATAGAATATTCTTATTTACTTATTAGTAGCATTTGTCATTTATGGATGTTTACATTAAATACTGAAACAACAACTACTCTATACTTATCGAGGATCCCCAACTAACTAACCTTGGTCAAACTAACCCATAAACATAACAGGGCTTCAAAAGTCAAGTGATGTTATAATACTTATTAAAATAAAACAATATAATAAATAAAAAAGGTTAGATTTTAAAATAACATGTCACCTGAAGATTTACGACGAAATCATAATTATATCTTTGTCCAAATAGTTCTTTTCCCCTTATTCCCGTTATAATTGATCTTGAGAATTTACTGGAACACAAAAAGACCAACCAGCGGGTTAATTTTTAATTAATCATACGACCTCAATTTGTAGTACATTAATATTTGAACGTGTATTGTTTCGTTATCTTGATTTGTTTTATTGCATTTAATAATGAAGAGGAAGAAGAAAAAGTACAAATGTTTTTTTTATATATTTAATGCTATCAATGACGAAAACCTATAAAGTTTTATACCTTTTTTTAATGCACAGTTTGTATTCTCGTTTAAAACCAGCGAAGTAGCACCAGTAAGAGTACCAGTAATATTTACTTTTTTATTTATTTATGCCAATATTTGAGTCGTATTATATTACATAACGCCATTGAACATATATTGTGATTTACTTAATCTCAGGAATACGGAACTAAGAACAAAAATGCTCATAATTGCAATAAACTACAGACAGTTCGTAAATTGAGAGTATCGAAAGTACTGTCAAAAATAAAATAATGTTTACCTATTTCCGTATTTAGTTTTAGTAGAACAGAAATAAATCTCTACTTTTAACACATACATTCTAATCGTCCTTTTCAAATTTAACTTTTTCAAACTTTAAAATAAAATACAAACACACAGGGATCTATAAATTATGATTAAGTAAAGATGAGAGGAAGTAAGGTATTTCTTATTAGGACAGTGATATGATTGTAATAAATTAGACAACATTTGCAGGTCTAGCGGTCTTCGGGGGATCCCCGAATATATTTTCTATACAATTTTTTGAAACATTTAAAAGTTCCAATGTTTTTAGACCTATTTCATTTTATTTGTGAAATAGTACGATTACATCTTGGACGTTTGTTTGATATGTCTTTTTATTTACTTTTGTAGGTGAGCCTAAAAAAAACATTAACCTTTTTTTAAACTGATGTGATATTTATTTAAAGTTACATTATTCTTTAAATTGTATAATCGCTAAAAAAAGTGAAACCAAATATCCATTATATTCTTCTGTGCCAAGGAAATGTAATGCTTTATATTCGTCGGTAAGCGATTTATCAATATGAGTTTTCACACGAAATATTTTGCTTCAATTTAATTCGATCGCGATAAGACAAATATTGTAATGGAAAATACTTAATTTAAATTTATTAAATACCCGTTTTGAGCTAAATACAAATAAATAAGTTTAAAAAAATTGTAATAAAATAAAAATTACAAAATGAAAGTAAAATACTGTTTCACTTTTATTATTCACAATTTAAATAAATATTTCAGGTAATTTAGCCGCTGTAATTCTTAAATCTAAATCTTCCTTAACCGTAAAAGTGTTGCGATTCTCTGAATACAAATTAAACGATAACATCAGTTTAAAATTTTATAAATTTTAATAAAACAATTTAATTTTAGGATTGAATGGTTATGTTTCGTATTACCATATTAGAAATTAGCATTGCTGTATTTAATTGAACTAATTTCCTCTCTAAGATGTTAATTAATTGTTCTATGAACTATGAAACCCGCATCTGTTCTTATAATAAGCGGTTTGATAATAAACAGCAATCAACCAATCAGCACGTGTACTTGATAAATACACAAAGGGAGCAACTATATAAGCAAGCTGTTTATTTAACTATTATATTAATTTGAGTACATTCTACAGATAGCTATAGATACTTGTTTAAGAAGTTGGAAATAATTTACAAGATGAGATGTTTATTTTTTTAAATATACTATCCTTTTATAGAATGTATAATTTTTTGTTCATACCGATCCGGGTTTTGTAAAATTGTATAAAATTAATCTTCATTTTCAATTTTAATAAGATCTCCATTTTGTATAAACTGAATGCTCCATTTTGTATAAACTGAACATATCTAAGAAATGTCATCACGTCATTATATAAATTCTAAACAACATTTATTTTATTTTATTGTTAATTGCAGAATTGTCAAGTGGGTGATATATTTAAATTATATATATTAAAACAACATTTTTATTTCATTTATATTATAATTCACTTTAAACTTACTATAATAATTGTTTCCTTAACTTTGAACGTAAAGTAAAATATATAATTTAAAATCATACAATACAAGCATGTAATATGATATATCAAGCCTTATAATTGATCGAAATCTGTCAGCAACTTTCTTTCTTAGCAATGTATTATTATTACAGACAAGACAAGACAAACCTTTAGATGAAAAACAATATTTTTAATATGTTTTTACACTGTATGCCATTGTAATATAAAAACAAAATTATAAACAAGAAGTTACTTAGTTTGTGGTTTAGATTAACCTGAGTATAAAAAGAATATTTCAACACTCAGCAGATTATTTTTTTTTTGTTCATATACGACTATTCAAGATCTATTTAAAAATAATGTGCTAAGCAATTTAATAATTTGGTGCATGCAATAAGAGCTATCAACAATTTTCAACATAAATAAATAAATGACTGGTTGATCTGCAGAAATAATTCACCAATTCTTCCGACATTAGTTGATATTTCTGGTTTCAAATGTGTTTTAGTTTCCGTATCTTTTGATACTTACTAGATTATTGACTTTTTAATATTATTTTTTTTACAATTACTATTTTGAAGATGGATGTAGGGATAGTTATAGGCGATAGTGATGTTTTAGTATGTATTGACAAAAATGGATATTAAAACTAAAATATCAAAGTCAAAACGAAATTTGAAAGTTACATTACAATTTTTTTCAAGTCATTCTCCAAACAGAATGTCTTTAGACTTTCGTGAATCATAATTATTCTTGTGTGTATATTTAACCGATTCTATTCAAGTTAATTGTATCGGAATTTACCACTTCATTTATTGAGTATCAAAAAAATTTTTAAATAATTTTGAGTAAAGTGAACCACATCATAAAAAGTATTTTAGCTTTACCATATAAATGATGTATTTTCATTAGTGTTATTAAACTGGAACCGATATAATTTTAAAAACATGATTTACGCATCAGAAAGAGAAAAAAAAACCGATGATGTTGAAATAAAATTCACCCCTTTCCAATACAGTTCGTAGCGCTTTTCCGTTTTATAAAACAAAAGTCGGTTTGTCGTCTGTTTGAACAGAGATCGAGCGCTATCTCCCGACTGCAGCCGACAGATAATAGAGAAAAAAGATAGACGCTTTTATTTAATAGAACTGAACTAATATTCTGTTAACATTTATAGCCCTTTGAACAATTAGTTCATTATCACAATAAAAAAATAGTTTTGGCATATACTATATATGTTGTTTAGTTTTTTATCTCTCATCTGTAATTTGGTTTAGATTAGTACATCCTTATAATTGAAGGAAAGCTAAAGCACAGAAAGCAATAATTTATTTTATTATCTCTTGGTACCAAATAATAATTTCTAAATTCAACTTAATGTTTTCCTTGTACATAATATGGGTTAGTAATGTAAGATATTGGAAACGCAAGTTTTTTAATATCCAGTGCAGAAGGCGTCATAGAATCCAAAAAGATAGGCAATTTATAAAAGTAAAGAAATTAAATGACGCTGTATCGATGACAAGTTTTCAATAATTTCATGAGAGTCTACAAGTTCCTAAATAAAAAGGTTTTCAATTGAATAAAGCACAAAAAAGGTTGTAATATTTCTGTTGCTTGATAGATATGATTTATTGATTTTTACTTGAGTAATTTGTATCAAGGACCGCCTTCAGACATTATTGCTATTAATAATTTGTTGCTTATGTTTTCTTACTCGATGATAGAAAATTTAAACATCGAAAATTTAATATGTAACATAACAATATCAACATTTTATGTATTATAAATCAAATCGTCGCGCCATTTACGGAAAGAAAGTATAATAGTAATTAGGACGTATAATAATAGATAATCGAATTCTAAATAAACGAGGCCGACAAGTTAATATGTCATTTTGTTTTAATTAAAATTAAAAAAAATATATAGAACTATAAATTACAAGAGTGAATGTAGAAACAGAATGTCTTAAAATATATCTTTTAGAGATTTTTTTCCCTGTGATTGAATCTTATAGTTTCATATATCAAAAAGACTAAAATAAAATTACCAATCTACTATCCACAATTAAAATTGATGGTGATTGTTTATTTTATTGTTTGTAACCAATCTTAAATATGTATAAATATAATGAAAGATATTCTTGAAAAATATAGGAGTAAAAATTATTACGGCGAAGCACACTCAGTTTCAGTATGATAGCATCTATGAGACTTTGTCGAAGTCCAATGAAGGGTATAGTTTAAAAAACCTGAATTATAAACCATATCGAATTAATATTTTAATATTATAAAAAAATCCGAAATTGAATAAATAATTGCCCATTAACACATCAGGTTTTTTTAATATGTTCTTGTCACTTAAATGCGTTAAATTCATTATAAATATAATGTAATGAAATCTTGTAAATATTTCACACTCCAGTAGCTCCGTCATATCTCATTATTTATAATGATCATCCCTCGCGTGTTCATTAAAAGACGTGAACGTGTGAACATACCAATTTTTATGTATGTAAGTCATACTTATATCACCCTCATGAATTAAACAATAAAACGGTCATTAATATATGAATCTGCAGAAAAATATCACCTTTTGAGCATATAATGAGATCTACGATCTTTCTGTACATTAAATATTATACTTCACAGTAGAATTATATATATTTAACGTGATATGCATTGGACATATATATTTTTATACTTAATTGAATGGGTAACTGACAAATTATATTACATGAAATAATAATCAGATGACGATAAAATTCATAACAATAAATCAAGTCATAATAATAAAACAAATCCACTTGATTACACTATATTACAACATTTTAAGATAATCTTTAACACAAGATTTATTTTCTTTACAAATTTTATTAAATATTTGCAATTAGTAGTCTATACAGGCAAATTCTCCCACTTCTTAAGTAGCAGTGGATTAGTAAGATAGATAAGTACTACCAGTAGTCTGATAACACCCCTAACCTCCTAAAAAATAAAAAAAAATAAAAAAATGTAACAATGTCGGCCTGATTTCTGTTGATGCATAGAGATATTTAATATTATATACGTTCATTGTAATAATATAGACCAAATATCACATTGTGAATTGTATCAAACAAGGAAAAAGTTAGTACTAAGCTTATTTACCGTCATACTTAAATACTTTATAACCGATTTCAGTTGATTACATAAATTTAATTCATTATTTGTACGTTATATTATACCTTATCAGATAATTGGAATTCAGCAATTGATTAGTTGTATAATCTCATATTTCATGAAAAATATTTTGTTTTGCTGACTTATATATATTTTTAATGTTAAATTAATTCTCGAAGTAACTTAGCAATTGAAAATATTATGATATCTGCTTAATAATTTTGCATAAGATAATAATACATAATAAAAGATTAATTATCTAAGTCTAAGTAAATTTAATTTAAATGCAAAATACCTAATTTAATATCCTTCAAAAGTTTAGACAAAGCCTTTGATTCACTTCCAATTATTTTTATGACTTGCAAATGATTTATTATAACAGTTTCAAATAATTGGGGGGTGGAGTTGCTCGCGTCCGTAGGAATCACCATCTTCTACACCCTACACGTGCCCCCTGGGTGGTGCAAATCGAGCAACAACTCCGAGTATGGGCGGGATAACCCTACTACTGGCCACTACAAGCCAAGAGAGACTAAATCCTCTTTAAAAGTGTGGCTGTGGTACCTTGGGAAAGTACTACATGAAACTCCCACCTCGTCTTTTTAAACATGGAAAGTACAAATATTGAGAGTGTTATGTCATGCGATCCGGCTAACCCCCGGCGCTCACGGGTACCCGGGCCTGTGGGTGTGAAATTAGTTACCGAAGACTACACAAGGGTGGGCGACCAGGCCCCTGTGTCAGTGAATGTGCCTGGCAGCAACAGCAGCAGCAGCAGCAACAACAACAGCACCAACAACAACAGTAAAAAATCTGTTCAGCAAACCTTCCACCCCGGTCTATTCATCACAAGGCCTCGATCTTCCTCCTTAGGAAGCAATTTCATAGGAGCAGAAGGAAATCCAGAAATTGAAAAGGGTAAAGAAACTATTACAGATAAAATCCCTTACCGGTCTCAGGAGACACCAACACCGCCATCATGGCAGAGAGTGCCGACAAATCAAAACAAAAAGAGAAAACTGTCCACTACTCCACCCACTGAAGAAACTTCAACTTCTAATAGGTTTATAGGGCTCCCTGTTGACCAAACAGAAGATAGACCTACAAGAATCATAAAACCACCTCCAATTATTCTGTATGGTGTTGAAGATCTCAACAAGCTTACTGAACTCCTGGAAACCACAGCTGAGAAGGACCAATTCACATACAAAGTCATAAACAAAAACCAACTAAGAATAAGTTCCTTAGACACAGACACACACAAAAAGCTTATTACTCTAATCAGAAATAAGGGTCTTATTGGACACACTTTTAACCGCAAGGACAATAGGTGCTTCAGAATTGTCATCAAGAATCTCCATCCATCCACACCACTGAATATGATAAAAGAGGAATTGGAGGCAACAGGGAACCAAGTAACAGGTGAAATAATAAATGCTCGATATGGACCTGAAAAAAAACCTACATCTACCTTCTTTGTCAACCTTGCAGCTGGTCCAAACAATGGGCTTATAAAGGATCTCAAATACATATACCACCAATCTATTACTATAGAGGAACCTAAAAAGAGAAAGACAATAGCCCAGTGTCAAAGATGTCAACAATATGGCCATACTAAAAACTACTGCATGCGCCCCTATAGATGCGTGAAATGTGGCCAATCACACAAGACATCTGAATGTTCAAAGAAAGACCGAAACTCACCTGCCCACTGTGCATTGTGTGATGGATCCCATCCAGCAAACTATAAGGGGTGCGAAGTATATAAAGAAATTGTTGCTAGAAAATCTTCAAAAAATATTCCAAAAACTAGCTATACTAGAAACCGTCCCACAGAGTTGGATAAAGACATAATTAAAGATAATATGACATCAAAAAAAAATGAAAAACCTGGCATAAGAGGCTCATATGCTGATAGAGTAAAAAACAAAAACAACAACCCTGTTCCAAATAATACAGATATAGAAGCAAACTCAACACTAGAGAAACTAATATTAGCACAATCCGAGAAATTTGATTTAATACTTCAACAAATGAACACTCTTATGTGTCTCATAGTCAAACTAGTTGATAAACTGACAAAATGACTGCATTCAGAATAGCAACGTGGAATGTTAATGGACTTGTTACTAGTATACAGGAAGCTGAACTATTGATGGTCCAACATAAATTAGACATATTGCTTATTTCAGAAGCTCATTGTACTGCCACAACTACTGTTATTCTTCCAAATTACCAGTGCTACACCACTCATCACCCCGATGGCAAGGCACTTGCTGGAACAGCTATTATAATAAAAAAATCAATAAAACACCACCAACTGCCTCAATACAAAACAGATCATATACAAGCGACTAGTATTGCCATTGAGGACAGTACTGGTGATATAAATATTTCAGCAGTGTATTGCCCTCCGAAGCATAAAATTGATGAACCTCTATTTACTGAGTTTCTGAATACGCTGGGTAGCCGCTTCATTGCTGGTGGAGACTGGAACGCTAAGAATACCTACTGGGGATCAAGATTAACTAGCACAAGAGGCAGACAGTTGAAACTAAGCATAGAAAAGAATAATCTGATTCCAATATCTTCTTCAGAACCAACATATTGGCCTAGTGACAATAACAAAATCCCAGATCTTTTAGATTTTTTCATTACAAAAGGATTATCAAAACTCTATTTAAAACCTGAAGCTTGCCTTGATGGTACATCGGATCATACTCCTGTGCTACTTACATTGTCCACAAATATCATAGAGTTTGCATGGCCACTGTCACTTAGCAACAAACTTACAGATTGGAATGCTTTTAGGGAGTACATTGAGGAAAAAATTGAGCTGAGGCTTGCTCTGAAAACGCAAGAAGACATAGAAGATGCCACTAAATATATCACCACACTGATACAGGAAGCATGTTGGTTGTGTACTCCAGAAATGAGAAATACTAATAGAGAAACAAACTATCCTCTAAAAATAAAAGCTGCAGTACTGGAAAAGAGGCGCATGCGAAGAATATGGCACCAAAGTAGACTAAAGCAAGATAAATCAAATTTCAATAATGCCGCAACGGAATTGAAAGAAATGCTTCAAAAATGGCACAATGACACGCTACAAGCCCGACTTGAATCTCTTACAGCAACCAGAGCAACCAACTACTCGCTATGGAAGATAACTAGTCACTGTAACAGACCAAACACTGCTAAACCACCATTGCGTAGTGACTATGGCTGGGCAAGATCTTCACAGGAGAAAGTGGATCTATTTGCTGAGCATTTGGCGGAGGTTTTTTCCCCAAATAAATTGGAAGACAAGGTGTTCGAGGAGCATGTAGATACTGTCCTCAATCAGGATCTTCAGATGGATATACCACCAAAACCTGTCACTGCAAGGGAAGTGTGGAAAGTAGCAACAGAACTAAAGGAAAAAAAAGCCCCAGGTTTTGACCTCATCACTAAAGAAGTCATAACACAACTGCCAAAAAAAGCTATAATCTTCCTTACTGCCCTATATAACGGAATATTGAGAGTACAATACTTTCCAAAGTTATGGAAAGTATCACAAGTAATACTCATCCATAAAGACGGCAAACCACCAACAGAAGTAACATCATATAGACCGATAAGCTTGCTTCCCATACTATCAAAGATCTTTGAAAAGCTTCTTCTCCGGCGAATACTGCCTATACTAGAAGGTAACAACACAATACCTCGGCACCAATTTGGGTTCAGACAACAACACTCAACCGTCGAACAGGTCCATAGAGTTTATGAAAAAGTCAGAAAAAGCCTGGAGCATAAAGAGTACTGTTCTGCTGTGTTCTTGGATATACAACAGGCCTTTGACAAAGTTTGGCATAAAGGACTGTTATACAAAATAAAAAGAAGTCTCCCTCATAGCTATTTTCGACTTTGCAAATCATATCTAACTGAACGTGTATTCCAAGTTAAAGAAGGAGAAACAACGTCAAGATTCTTCAACATAAATGCTGGTGTCCCACAAGGTTCGGTGCTGGGACCAATTTTGTATACGATTTTCACTGGAGATCTACCTGATGTAAAAGATAGCACAATAGCAACGTTTGCCGATGATACTGCTATCCTGGCAAGTAGTAGCAATCCAGATGTGGCATCACAAGTCCTTCAAAGGAGCCTAGACGAGACAACAACATGGCTGCATAAATGGCGCATTAAAGCCAGTGCATCAAAATCTGTACACGTTACCTTTACATTGCGCAAAGATAACTGTCCACAAGTAAAGCTGGAAAAGAATACACTACCACAACAAGACAGTGTTCGATATCTCGGACTATATCTAGACCGACGCCTAACATGGAAGGTACATATAAAAAAAAAGAGAGAAGAACTTAACCTCCGATATAAGACCCTCCTATGGTTATTGGGGAAAAACAGCAAACTGTCGTTAGACAATAAAATCCTGGTGTATAAGACAGTGTTAAAACCAATCTGGACCTATGGCCTTCAGTTGTGGGGTAGTGCCTCCGATTCTAATATATCATGCCTGCAAAGGATGCAAAATACTATTCTTCGAAATATCAGCAGTGTGCCATGGTATGTTACCAACGCAGAAATCCACAAACATTTAGAAATGAATACGGAAAAGAAGAAATTGAAATTATTGGACTGAGATACCGGAAGAGGCTACATGAGCATCCGAACATTCTAGCACAACAACTCACCAAGCGTAGCTATGAGAAGAGACTTAAAAGAAAAGATATTATGATCTGATTGGAAATGGGTAGATGCCCTCACTGGAGGACACACCCAAAAATATATAAGCAAAGGAACACATTTGCTAAAAGTCAATGCACTGATCGCAAATATAAATAGAGAAAAAAAAAAAATAAAAAAAAATAATGTATGGTACAAAAATGTAAGGAAAATTTTATCTATGGCAACCTTCTTAATTCTGTATTTGTTAATAAGAGTGTCTCGATGGTTTGGTTTCCGTAAAAAATTTCAAGTGAGTTGAATTTACTTTTAAAAGTCGTCTCAACCACTGTTTGAACAACGATCGAACGACAGAGCCCAACTGTAGCTCATGGCAAGCAACCTAAAAAGTTGGACACTTCGACGTATTAAATTTAAACTTCTATTCCGTAGGAAATATTTATGGAAGCACCGTTTTGTAGTTTATGCTCCGTGAAGGAAATAAAGAACTGATGATCACGAAATATGGTGCATTTGGAAGAATTTATTTTAGGTATCATGTTCAGAAACACAAGATATTATGTAAGTAAATAAGTGTCAGGGCATATAATTAGGTAAAAGTGTGTTCACAACTGCTTTTTATCTAGGAAGATAATTTCATTTGAAAGATCGCCTTATTAGATAGACACTTGAATACAAATACATATAGCAGTTGATAATATTTTTTACATTATTGTCATAAAATATAGGCTAATAATATAACTACGAATATTAACCGGCATGTTTGTGAAATAAGCGAACGAGGTGTGTTTAGATCGTGACTTCTGTCCACTGTTCCACTGTCTCCGTCTACATCATGCCAATAATGGCATGATTTATGTGTAGGTTTATGCTATTTTTGGATACCAATACAAATTCATCGCATTCCATGGATTCCCGCGCGGGTACCGGGCCCATCGCGTTGCAAGAAGAACAACGCAAACAATGCCTGGGACTTGCGACCTAGATATAGATTTAAGGGGCCCCTTTATAATGCGCATACACGCTTATCTTGATGGTTCACGCTCCTCTCCCTACCTAACCAAATATTATAAGAATCTACTAAAGCCGCCTTTGAAATACGTTCTAGAAATGAACTGATGATCTTTCTAGAAAGGACGAGATCCTTAAGTAAATTGTAGAGAGATTTTGCTGTTATACCTCTCGCTCCTACTTCTACAGCGTACAAATTAACTATAAATTTATTCCTGATCAGTTTTTTACATAGTTCGTAATACACGTTAAGCTTTAATGTGAATGATCTTTGGGTATGTTTGTTTCCCAGGGTACAGTAAGCTCCACATCAATAACGCGCCTTAGTTGTTTTGATTACAGGAATAAGTTCGGCCTAGATGACGAAAAATAACATCCCCGGCGATTTTGTTTTGCTTTTCGTACGTGTCTTTCATGAGAGTCCAATCAGAAGACGCGTCCAAGATGGAATAAGGTTTTAGTTTAGACTTTTTGAACGTACCTGCTTATACGAACTCTACTGATATTTTGGTGGTTGTGTATGACAACCACCTTCTGCGCTCTTGCTACAGAAAGACTAACCGCTTCTAGTATGTTTTTTAAAATTATATCGTGGCGAAGCGAGTATTTGCCTCTATTTAGAAGTACCCTACACCCTATTGGCAAGTGTTACGCGGTTCCTACTACCTCTCCATAGATGTTGCAAGATGTTTCGGTGGTTTTGTCCCATCTTACTAAGTTACTTTGATCTTAATTTATCTTAATGCATTCCAAATGGCTCTGGGGGAGTCATTTGGAATGCATTAAGATAAAATTTTAATAATGCTGGGAACCACTCACGAAGCAGGGTACGCCATCTTAAAGCTAGTGGAATACAAAAATCTCCTATTTGTTTCCTATTCCCCTATTCATTTTGCAATTAGGCTCATCGCAAGCAGTCGGCAATTATCGTTTTCATGTTGCCGAATAAAGAATTTCATCATTTGTATGTCTTGTTTTTTCCTACCTGATCCTAGCGCTGCTCTATTTCTTTGAGCACCTATGATAAATTGTTTATGGTTTAATTGAAGTCGGAACTCCAGCTCTGTGGCAATTTTACCTTTTTGGGAGAGATGTTACAGTATCATCATTCGATTTTGAGATGATATATCTTTTGGTCACTCTTAGGTGCTTATAAAGTTAGGATAATTTCTTTAATTTTAACCCAAAATTGCGGCGGTCTCTAAATAAAGTAGAAGAGTCTGGATGCGAGCTATGACTTCAATGTCCTTATGACGAGTGCATCTACCTTTAAAGAAGGGTCTTATTAATATCATAATCGAAGAAAGGCCAATTTAGACGTGATGTTAAATAATTATCATATATGTAAGCCTTTTTGATGTTACTTATTGTCTACCTTTTTAAGATCATTCAAAAAGCTATCGATTATTATATCCAACGATGGAGTGCACCCTCGGTAATCGATTTTTTACTTAAAAATTTAAACGGAGCTGCTTCGGTAATCATAGTAACGCACTTACCGTCTGTTATAAGACCCGGATCATAAGAGGTATATCTGGTGTTTCGCTTACCCAGACATAGACTGTGTAGCATTTATTGGGTTACAATTAAATTTATAAAAAATATTGCAATAATAATTAATTATGGATTTGATTAAAATATTATAACATTTTTGTTTGGTTTTCTTATTTTATTTTATTATGTTGTAATTATGTTGTAATTATTATGTTTTGTAAATTAAGAATTTACAAAACTACGATGCTTATTTCAACGTGAATAAAATAATCTCTCAGCTAAATAGTCATTAATTTAACATATTTATTGGAAGTATTATTTGAATAAAATAACTTGTTTAGATAAAAATTTACTAACGTAAATAATAATTTAATAAATATAGCGTATAACTTATAAACATAGAAACGGGTTAACAGTGTGAATCTGTTAAAATACTACAGCATCCTTTGGGATTACGATAATGTTAATTAGTTGAAACTATACTGAAACATATTGTTATTTAGGGATTTCAATTTACGATATAATAGATATTGAACTATGTAGCCATTTTCTGCTTATTAACAGTTATTTTGAATGTCTTTGTGAAACCTATTATTTAACAATATAATGTTATTATCCCCTTGATCGAAGAAGCACGAATCTGAGTTTACATTTTGCTTACTTTATATTTATTGACGTGCCCCCCTTGTGCATCTTCTATCGCGTTTACGTGTCGCGGTTTTGTGAAATTCTTCAGTTTAAATAAACAAGAAAATACAATACGAGTTGAGAACTTTTGTTAAAGCAAAAATAGAAAAAAAAAATAATATCGTAGTCTTATCCAATAGGGTGTGTATTTATCCCAGCATGGCCGTCGACTTGTAATTAGAGATATCGGGGCTCCCTCGTTTGTGCAAAGAGATAATAATTATTACAAGTGTTTTTAGTAGTTCTTTTGTCTTCAAGGCTAATTATTAAGAAAAAAGTGGTAGTATTATTTCTATTTACAACTCATTATAGTAGCTGCTTGTCAAATATTATGATCTTCATTAGAACAAAGTTCTTTACTACAGCATGGCTAGTGTAGAGTATACAATGGAAATTGTATATTAAATAATGAATATATTTATATGACTATTATATAAGTATATAATTCGTTGATCAATAGATTTTGTGCCTAGAAAAGTATGTAGACGGGATAAATAATCATACTAAATGTCATAAAAATCCGTTCTGATTATAATTATTTTATTCATGGAACACGTTATAATGAAAATATTTTTGCCTATCCTTCTCATATGCAAGTTCAATTTCAAGTAGTTATTACTACTGATTTTATAAAAATACCCATTAGGTATTTATTTAAAAAATTAACTACTGAAAACACATATTTTATTCTTGTAAATGCAAAAGATAGAAAGAATACAAGCAACCAATAGAAAAGGAATACATACCATTGAAAATATCTTATTTAAATGTAATGAGTGAACTAAACACTTGCTTTTCAAATAATCTGTCTTTATATGCGGAATACGAATGACAGATTCTTTATTATTTTCCACAAAACTTCGTTTTTTCATGACATGTTTCTTTAAACGGTTTATCGATTAGACATAAATATTGGCGACTAGAAATAGTTGATTTGACCTTATCTTAACGTAATTATTTCTATTTATAAATCATCTGTTTTAATACTATAGTAGAAAATAGAATGAAAATAAAATAATATACGTTACATTTGAAATGAATAGTTTATATAACAATAATATTATATATATATATATATTCAAAAATATTTTGAGAAAACAATAAACATTTGATTTTGCTTACAATTAAATTTTCATTTAATAATTATACGAAGGTAAAAGGGCTACAAGGTGTAACTATCGCATTAAAAAGCACTTTTCAAAGAAACCTATTCAGAATTCGCTGTTTTAAGTCAACAAGGACAAAGTTGAGGGCCACAGCTAGCTAGCAATAAAATTACAGCTAGCTAACAAACAAATAACATGTAAGCAAAAAAAATATTTCAAAAATAAATGTATAATGAGACCTACTTTTCAGACTCTATACTACAATGTAACTCAAAGGTTGGAAATGGGTGATAGGACGAGGACAACGAGAGGTCGAATACCAACTCAGGCTTATTAAACATATTTTTTATTACCGAGCAAATCCACGTTACTATAAACAGTTAAACGTATAAACATTAGTTTAGTTTCTTAATATTATGAATTGTTGGAATTACTTAAAATTAGTGGAAATAAAACACCTAAATATCTATTTTTTCTTTATTTTAATGATCTAAGACCACCTTACTCGTATATACGTATTGGATACATATATTGAAGAAATTCTTATTCTACGGTTTAATTAAGATGAATCAACGTTTGATGTCAATTAGGAGATTTAAGGAGGAAATATCTAATTTATTAACTTCTTTTAATAAATTATTTGTAACGACTGATTCAATATTCATTTAATCTACAGCGCATTTTAAGCTGATCGTGAGTCTGTGAGTGTATGTTGGATCATTTGATTTCGTAACTAACAAGTTGAGAAATAAAATTATATATCATGTATCCTTTTATAAACAAAGTATGGGAGAAAGTCGATAGGTGAACCATTTAATTCTTTAGGTACAGGTTAAATTGACAGTTTTATAGTTTAAATTATTTTTTGAATTTGTCTACACTGCATGGAGATACCATCGACACAGATTATTAACTGGACCATACTATTAATGGCTATTAACGACACATTTTCGCACTTTTTCCGATGACGACGCAGCCTTTTGATACCTTAATACTAAACACAGGATACATTCATGTAATTATATATTTATTCAATTGTGATTGAAGGTAAATAGTAACTTCTAGTAAATTATTACATAAACAAAAAAAAAAATTAATTGGAGAAAATGTAAGTTATCCTTGTTTAAAATACTATAATTTTCGGTATTGAGAATCAGCCTCATCGTTTTCCGTGGTTTAATAACATTAATTTTAACAGGAACTTTATAATAACAACTTATAGATTACCTAAACGTAAACACACTATCCTCTCCAGCAAATTGCATGTATTTTTAATGAAAAAAGTTACTCTGCCAACTGTGATATTTGTGGTAAGAGATGTTCAGCATTTTCATGTCTTGTAGAATAGATTTAACATTCAGAGGAGCAATCTTTTGCAGAAGTACAATATAATAAATTTGATTTAGGTGGTATTACAAACCTCCTTTGGCTTCCGGCAACAAAAGGTTTTGTATCATTAATTAATATATTTATGGACAATTAGAAATATATATTCTTAGATATCTATGTATCTGTTAAATTCTATAACTCATAAGTATATTTATTTATAAGTTAGGCTACGATGGGGCTGACGTGTCCTTGTTTGTTGTGACTAAAGTCCCTAAAAAACTGAGATGAACTTACAAATGTTGTTTTTAAGTTTTATTTTTGTTTTCTTCATTAAGTAGGGGTGTAGTTTGTATAATTTAATTAGAAAGTTTTTGTTAAATTTTTTAGTACAATTTAAGAATAAAATCTTAATAGAGTAGATATTAAATCTACCGGAGCTTTCGAGTTGAGCTACAGCAATGCTTACAGAGCCTATTAATTTTCTGTAAATAACTCCTTTAAATCGGTGATAAATTATTATCTCAATATCTTTCTTTCCTAAAATGTAGTGCTTTTAAGTTATTACGCGCGTTGGAGTTTTTTAAAAATATATTTTCATTTTTTTTTTAATAATAGCTTTCTAATATTATAGTCACTACTAGTCGACTTGAACAATAAATAAATATAATGGTAACTTTTATTATCAATAAAATTGCAGAAAATACGAGCTATAGCCACTTGATATAAAACAACTCAACCAAGGTATTTATTACCTTCTCACAGAATATCTTCGTAGCTACATATAATAATAAGTAGCAGCGATAGCAACGTATCGTGAAATCAATAAATCGTTTAGATGTTAGCGATAGTTAGTAAAATATTATTAAAATATCCTTGCGTAGGTTGCATTTTGCTTTTTTTTTTGTTCTTTGATTTATATATTTAATATTGTTTTAAAGTTAAATGTAGCTGTACAAAGCACTTTGAGTTTCAATTCTGCATCTGTTTTCAAAACAACAGAAATATGGCTTTCGCTAATCACGTTCCTAATTTGTAACATAGAGTTTTTAAATAGAATCCAATATACATTGATAAAATATTAAAGATTAAACAAACAACAACCTGATGAGCTCACCCGAGTGAGCTTTGGAACTATAATGACTGAAAATTATATTATATTGCTTAACGTCGTTTTGTTCTTAAGTTTTCCTGATTGTGAACCCATCAATACACATCTAATAGCTAATTTTATAATAATTAAACGGCAGTATGGTAAACAGATTAAGTATTTTAAGTAAATGCTTTTTTTAAATATTATTAAGTACTCAAGGTTTTCGTTTTATAATGTGTTTTAAAATACTGCAAATTTGCATAATAACAATTTTCAACATATTTTTTTTACAAAATATTTTTTTGTGCTATACAGTATTGAAAGTTCTTTAGAAATAAACAAAAAACACTCAGTATTCTTAATTTTTATCTATTTAACATTAATTAAAGAGTGGTATAATCTGGTGTTCACAAACTAACAATCCTTAAAACAACAACGCTCTCAAAGCTTTTACTTGTTAAATTTATATTATACAGTTAACTTACTCGTATATGAAGAAAATTATTACGACTATTTTGTTTTGTTTGTAATTTTAGGCCATTGCCTATTACTGACGTACTGCCTCGGTAAAGTATTATTACAAAGTAAAATTTGTACATTTTAAAAGACTAGCCATAATTTTTTTAAATTTTGTAACCCCCAGATAAAAGGACATACTAAAGAACTGAAAACTTAAAACTTGGAAACTAGTTCTTGTGGTTTGGTAAAGGAAGATTATCTTCACTTACCATTAATAAACATCCTGCTTCACCGTCCAAATAATTTCTCATTGTCATTCCTTCCTCCATCTTCCTTTATATTGACTCCTACAATACGCTAAGGTTAACCATGTTAAGATATAGATTTTAGTTTCTCCATTGCTAGTATTAAAACTAAACTAAACCTCTGTAATACTCATCTAGTCGCTCTTCAAATTGTCGTGATGACTCTCATGCAATTATCATTCATTATTTATTTCTCTATATTATTTTACGTTCAATATTTATTTTCTTTTAACATTGTTTTTAGGAAGTATATACTTTTTAAGATGTATGTGTGTAAAGTACAAATTTTTGACAATAAGTTTAACATTGTTATCTTTAGAATACTGTAATTAGTCCGAGTAGACTTAAAATCTAATTTTTTTCTTTTTGATACGTGATTAAAACACGATAAGAAACGACAGAAAACGGAGCCAATTATTATAGTGTGTTTTTTGTAATAATTATTTATGTCTATTACCAGTAGCAGTCTACTGTGAATAAACTTATGATTTTATATTACAGCTGTTGAAGTTTCAATGTTCTTAATTAAGTCAAATATTATTAAACAAAAATTATAAATGTATTGTAATTATTTGCAATTAATACAAAACATAAATTTCAATATGTCTGGTAATAATGGCAATATTGCCTGTTGGAGTAAAATTTATACCTTTCTTGATCAAAATTAATTAATTACTTTTAGAGAGATATATTTATTTGCAAATAGAACTTACAAATTAGTTTCCCGCGTGTTTATTACAAAACTTGTTCCATATTTGTTTACTGTCTAGCTTTCAGGCGATTTATCTAATGATATGTTATAAAATTATATTTTCATCTTGAGAAAACTTTATTTCATGCTTCATTTAATCCATTTTAGCTCCACGTTTCTGCAACATAAAATATAGATGAAATTAATTTAGAATGTGAGAAAAATTCACTCTCAAGAAAATATCATTTAAAATATTTTATTTTTGAAATATAAAAAGAAAATATTTTATTTTCATCAAGTTATTATTTTACACACAAACTGTTATTTTTGTTTCACGTTTATACATATTTGATAATGTCAAAAAACAAATGTTTGTTATAGCTTAGCTGTAAGTATTTGTTATAAAACATTGTTTTATATGTCTTAAGTTGTCTGTCTCTTATTTTTAAACCTATATTATTTAGTATTTTATTTCTAAAATGTTCCGTTCTATATTATTTTTGATGCATAAAATTAAGTATGATAGTAACTCGGAATAAATAATAACTATAGTCATTATTTATAAAATTGGTGAAGTCCTATTCACACTTGATCGGTGTTTGAATATTAAAACCACTTATGGGATGCTTGTAAGAAATAAACATTTATTATTATTAATATTAAATGGCGACCACTACAATAAATGGTAAATTAACGATGCCTTCTATTAACTACAACATAAGATATAAAATTAAAAAAAAAACAAACAAATTGTGGATTACATAGGTGATAGAGTTAATATTTAAATATACTGGAATAGAGGTTACTTTAGTCCATCCATGGTAAACTGCTATCTAGAAATCTCATTTCATAAAATGTAGTTCTTGTAACAATTTGTTTTATCTCAAAGAAAAATATGTTTTATTTAGTATTTTCTTTCTTAAAATTTTATTTTCCAATAAAGATTTTTTAAAATAAAATATTAAATTAATTTGCTATGCTAAAGATAGCCTAATTCTTTTCTTAATCCACCGTTATAATCTCATTCATGCTTCCTTTTTGTATACGGATTATATATTTGTCGGAAATAATGGTATTGTGGCGGTTTCAAAACGCCAGCGCCATCTGTTGTTGCTCGATGGAGTTAGTGTTAGACTGCACCGGTATTAAAGAGCCGACCAGCGGCGTGCGAGGCGGATACCGGCTCACTTCTAAGTTGGCGGTCGGCTAGTGCGGACGACACTAAAACTAACTCGTGTTCCGTGCTGCGTACCTACCTACTTATAATTATCTTACTGTGAATTGTACAATAAATTAGTGATTTCATAAATTGTGTTTAGTTGTGCCAACATTACCCACTGACGCCCACAATAGACTGGTACTCCTAGACGATGAGTGAGAAAAACCTACCCGCTACGACATATTATTAGATAATCTATAATAAAAGAAAAAAACTCTAAAATAATTTGAAATTTTATCAGATCTTTTTACATAATTCTCGGAACGTAAAAGTTATCTTGAATATAGAAATATAATAGAAAGTAAGAATAATACATGAAGACGTTACACCAAAGGTCAAAAGTTCAAGTCCTGTAGCTGTTAATATTTCTTTCGTTCAACATATATTTATTTGGTTTAATATTGATGATTCAATTTAGGATTTCGATAAGCGTTTGGTGTAATAACGTTTCTAAGATTTTAATAAGTTATATAGGAATTAGTTATAAATTTGTTAGCAATATTCCTAACGCTACTGTAATTATTATTAATAGTTCGTCACAGGAAGGTAATTAATTACGAAAATACAAAGAGATAACAAGAATTATATTGTTAGTTATATATACAGATGTTGTGCCAACAGTGAATTTAATATAATTGTCCCTGAGGCTGTCATCTGATTAATTAATGATTATGAGTTTTAGTTTGTAGATAAGGAATAATTAATAGTACTAAAATAACACTGCAGATAACAGTGAACTTAAGTATCTTTAAATCAAAGTTCCGAGAACAAAACGTTCTTGTTATTCGAATAGCAAAACTTACATACAACTTATTTAAGGTCTCGGCTGGTTGGTAATATTTATATCATATATCTTCTAGCTAAAATTAAATATATAGTTTTGTTGTATAAAATACTAATAACGATTCATAAAACTTATTGGTAGTAAAATGTAAAATCATTAGTTTTTTTCTTACTGAAACGATTTATTACTCATTATGCACAGTCATGATAACTTGTAACTTTATATCAAAGCACCATAAATAAAGATAATCGGGTTAGTAGTTTAAAGAATTTTGTCAGCTCTTTCGATGAAATCGGATATGAGGGTGGTTTTATATTTTACCACTCTATAAACTTCAGTTTAATAAATCGTGAATTTTCAAGGCAATACAAAAAACATGGACGCTTAAGTAATGATAAAAATGAAATTAAAAATCATGCAAATATATTATACACAAAGACTATTAAAAATAGACTTATATATTATAAAAATATTTTATTTAAAATTTTGGTTATAATTTAGTACTTTTTAATAAGAATAGCTAAGTTTACAATAATTCAATTAATAAATCTAATATAATAATTAAAACAATCAGAATTCAGCATATGTCATGACTTAATTATTTAAAAACCTTTTCACCTTAAGCTTCACTTGAAATGACTTATATATGGCTTTATATAATTTAAATAAAGGTTTTTAGTCCTATCACGCCATCTGCAGTGGCTATTGGAAAATTTGCATTGATTATATTATGATAACAAAAACAAAAAAAACTTAAACAAGTAATAAAAATTATTTTACTACATTGAATTTGAAAACATAACATACTGATTGCCCAGTTATAGTTATGAATTAAACAATAAATTCCTTTAAGTATTCACAAAAAACAGGCATATAAATATACGAAATATAAAATTAGAACAAGTATGTGAGTTTGATCAAGAACCTAAACATCATATTTACAATCGTAATTGTTTAGATGTAATTTAACAACGTACTTAAAAACACATCAGGAAACAGTTAGTAAGTCTTTTATTCCATTACATTAAGTATTTATTTAGAAGTTTTTAAATGGTATTTTTCTAAATAAAGTGAATATGTATATTATAAAAACGTTTACTTAAACGTGATAGTTGACTTAAATCTTAATTAAAATAATTTACATCACGTCTATTTATCCAGAAACCATAAGTGCAATATAGAATTTTTATAAGAAAAAATAACATAATTAGTTGTACTTAAAATAATTAACTTCTCCGTCTGTTCGAGTGCTACTCCTGTTGATATTTCTTATATTTATTACATGAATAATAAATTTAGCATTAGTTAAAATGTTTATAGAAATTTTAAACATATTTACATAAATTAATTTAAGCTATTTCCTAAACTGTTTACTTCTCGATTTTTGTAATAAATTAAATAAATAAAAAATAAGGAAGTTTCAACTTCTAACAAGTTTGCTTTTCTTTTTTCATTTATAGCAGATGGAGATGAATAAATATCGACACTACTTTCTAGTGATCTTGGCTTGTGCAGAAACTTTTTTTACTTGGTCAGTAGTTTCGTCAATATTATGTGGTAGTAACACTGTCACTTTTGTCTTTTTATGAGAATTTAAAAATTTATAGAATAAATCAAAATAAATATAAATATTATTATATATCACTTTTAAGAACGTGGACAGAATAAAACCCGATATATAATATACTACGTTGCTTTTTTCTTATTATTTTACCCTTTTATTTTTATGTTATCGTCTTTCTAATACAATATAAAATGTTATTTAAAGTAAAATCATTGAATTAATTAATCAAAAGATTATTTTGAACAAACCTCCAGTTTTTTGTACTATCGGGTGGGCCAAGAATTCGTTAACATTTAAATGTAACTTACCACGCAAACTATTGCCGCGCGAGGCGCGGGCGCGGGCGGGGGCAATAGCTCGCTTCTTGGAAATTTAGTCGCAATGGATCGCTTCACGGGGCCACAACGCGCTTACTGTGTGAAACAGTTTTATTTAAACAACTTTTCGCTCATTACTGTGAGACGCTTATTTCGCGTTGAATATGGTTTACACGACTTAAGTCAGTGTCCAAGTGCTCCTTTAATAAAGAAATGGGTGAAGAAGTTCGAAGAGACGGGATCTACACTAAATGTGAAACAAACCGGCGGCCCGCGGACTTCTCGAAGCGAAGAGAACGTGCAGCAAGTTTCCGCTTCTGTTCGACGTGATCCAGATTTATCGACGCGCAAACGTTCGGCTGAATTAGGATTATCCCGCACATCATTACGCCGTATTTTGAAATTAGATTTGAAATTACATCCATATAAGATCCAGATAGTGTAAGAACTAAACCCTAATGATTTAAATTTGCGTAAGTCATATGCCGAAACAATGTTAACTCGATTCAATAATTTTAACAACATCTTATTCTCTGACGAAGCCCATTTCCACCTAAATGGACATGTAAACAAACAGAATTGCAGGTATTGGAGCAGCGAAAATCCCAAAGCTAAACACGAAAGGCCACTTCACTCTCCTAAGGTAACTGTATGGGCTGCAATTTCAGCAAAAGGAATCAAAAAAGTAAGGTCCGTACTTTTTTGAAGATTCTCGAGGCCGTTCAGTTACTGTTAATTCTGCCGAGTATGTGAAAATGTTACGGGAGTTTTTAGCACCGATGCTACTGGAATTTGCTGGCTATAATCGTAACACATGGTTTCAACAAGATGGAGCCACGCGTCACACATCGAACGAGTCCTTGCCGGTGGTCAAAGAAATGTTTCCGGAAAAGCTGATTTCCAGACGAGGTGACATCCCATGGCCGCCCAGAAGTCCAGATCTATCCCCAGCAGACTTCTTTTTATGGGGTTATTTAAAGAGTCGTGTCTACATTGATAAACCGAATACACTCCGTCAACTTAAAGAAAAAATCATCGAAGAGATGTCGGCGATCTCGCGGTCTCTTTGCAGAAGAGTATTCGAAAACTTCAGGACTCGCTTAGATGAGTGCAAAAACCGAAACGGTGGTCATTTAGACGAAATAATTTTTAAAAAATAAATTACAACTAATTAGCTTTCTCGTAAATAAACTATTGCTAAAATATGTTAAATGGTTTTTTTTATACGATTTTTTCAAATGTTAACTAATTCATGGCCCACCCTGTATAATACTAGTTAGTCAATGAATTATTATTTTTTTTTTAAGGGGTTATATACAGTTAGAAGGCCGAAAAAAAGCGAATTTTCCAGAATTTTTTTTGAGAAACCTTTTAAATTTATTGATCTAAATATTTGAACAAATATTATGGTATCTTTTAACAATATTTTCAGACTTAGTACTAGTAGAAATATTTATTTGGACAGGAGCTACAGCTGATCTCCGGGAGCTCCTCTCGAAAAAGATGTTTTGCGGTGACCACTATATCTCTGAACTGGATGCTCTGAAATTAAAAAACCAAACAGATTTTGTTAAAGTAATGTAAAATCTAGTGATTAATCGAAGGAATAAGCAAAATAAATTTTTTTGACGAAATGGCGGTTTCTAAAAAAAAAAAATCGATTTTCGGCCAAAATTTCGACCTTAAATTGTTTATAAAAAAAAAAGTATTAATCGGAAAGATAAAATCTTCGATCAACTACTAAAAAATATATTTAAGAAGCTTGTGTCAAAGTTTGAGATCAATCGGTTAAGCCGCTTTTGAGTAATGTTGGTCACCGACTTTGAAAACACCATTTTGAGAAAAACGCGTTTAAAGTTTGAAAAGCACTTTACTTAGGAAAGAATTTTTTTTTTTTCAACTTACATGGAGTCGTCTATTCCAGGACCATATAATAAACCCTCAGACGCTTCGACAGCTTCTAATAACTCGAGCTGATGTTGTCTGCGAGCCATTCTTCCATCTCGGGTGCTCTCACGCGCTCTGATATTGGAAATGTTCACGCGCTTCTCATCTTCTTTTTCACCATATGAATGCGCATTGGGTCCAAGTGTGATTCGTCGATTTATTTCATAAGAGTGCGCGACAAAACGACAAGAATTTATGTTACGATCTGTACACTTATCACACAGCAAAACAATTTTAAAACCAAGTCCTCGTTCTGAAGCAGTTTGAAACTTCACATCTCCGTCACAGGTCTTACATTTCACATATTCAGAAATTGCTGCACAAACACTGTTATAAAATTTAAAATGCGATACTCAACAGACGGATCCCGTGGAACTGAGATTTCCTCTTGTTCTTTAAATTTTTTTGCCGAGGCACTGAAACTACTTTCATCCGTTTCGGCTGTTTTTGGATTAAAAACATTTTTTTCGCTTTTTTGGTCTCGAGTTACGTATGTTAAGAGATTTTCTCAATTCTCTAGAAGCCTTCATTTTCAAATTACAAAAAAAAAATATTCACGTACTCACAAGTTCACTGCTTGGCTTAGCTGCTTATAATGACTATCACTCTTAAATACTTTCCAGATTAGGGAGAACAAAATTAAAATTTATCGTTCAGGTATAAAAATGACTACAACACACTAATGCTTTACCCATCTAAATACATTAGAAGGGCTCATTAACAATAGGTAGGCGCACAAAAGGGACAGAGTTCCAGGTAAGCGCTGCCGCTACGGCCTTATGCTTCCAACCGCTCTGTTAAATTTGCGTGTAACTTCGAAAATATTCACCGGAACGATATGAAATTTTCTGTGTGTATTCTTAAATATATGTACATTAAGAAAATAAAATAAAAAAAAAATCAATTTTTTGAAAATTCTAACTGTATATAACCCCTTAATAACCCTATTTATATTTTGGTCAAAGTATACACTTAACCATTCTATTATATTAATTGCTCTCAAAATAATAAACATAAGCAAATTGACATATTTTCTAGATCTTTCTCAAAAAGTCTTATAAAAGATTCCAATTTCTTTTGTTGCTCAGACTTCAGTTTTCATCGATATTGTAGGTGCGGATAAAATGCACAGAGTTTAAGTAAAACTAGATGGAGCGTAAAAGCTTTGAGATTTTATTCAGCGCTTGCTGCACGATGCGACGCGTATCCTGAATATGTATGACCTATACTATATTATATTTCTACTATCTGAGTCTCTGTATACTACAAGTACGTCTAACAAATACGAGTACATTATGAATAATATAAGCTTGTAAATACTATAACTATAACTGTAATTAAATACTCCACATTATATTTAATTACAGTTTATTTATTCTGACATATTGTATTAAATACATAATGTTAAGTACCAAACACCATGTGGATATCCGGTACTGGATTTTGGTCTTGTCACTTGGGTACACTAGTAGGGTTGGGACAAATGAAACCACAAACTGTATACTGACCTCTAGCTCGAAAGCTCTAAACAAAACAAGACGATCTTTTATTTGGATTTGAAGACTCTTAACTAAATTAATTCTTATAAATGATACCGTGATCTAGATTACCACTAACGACATCTATTACGACAAACATACATCTCTTGTAGTTACATATAATTTTTACTGGATTGATTTAGATCGTTAACATACCGCCCACCAAGGGCAATATTGAGGGAATGTCCTTTTCTTTCTTTGAACTTAACGAACTAAAACATTTTGAACTATTGCAGCATGTTTGCTACACATATTCAATAAAATTATAATAAAGAAGAACTATTTTAAATATCAACAATCTGTATAGTGTTAATATAATATGCCTCGAAATATCTTATAAACAATTTGATTTACTTTTATAACAATATTTGATCTTGTATTATACATGTAATAACTTAAACTATGTAAACTATTGTTTTATATAAAAAAAAAACTTAACTTATGTGAATTAAAAATATAACATAAAAAAGTAAAATAAAAATACAGGTAAAATACATAATTTTGAGGTCGGTCTTTTTACCGTCTAGGACTTAGTACGCAATGTGACTACATGAGTGATATATCATTACTAGGATGTTTGATGTTTGGTTTATTAAATTAATGAAAATTTCTCAATTCTGCAACGAACTTTAATTATGTCCTTATCATCCAGGTACGGATAAAGTGCATTTAACGTACTTGATTTGAATGGTAAATAACCTGTATTTCTTAATTGTAAATAATCATCTAATATATATTTTCTGATCATCATTCTGAAGCTGCATCTAGTTCTATATTTTGTAAATAAGGATGAGTAAATTTGTTACGCTTTAAAAATCGTCTGCAAAAAGCAACGACTCTGACTAATTTTTGTAATGCAGAATATCGCTCGAATATGGAATGATCTGGGATTACAGTATCGTGTGATTTTGGTGATTCCTCTAAGTCGATATTCAAGTTATTTGGCCTCTCATAAACTATAATTTTATTTCTTAGAAATTATGCTCGTGTGAACCATAAAGTATCAGGTATTAATGCACTGGGTAAAATTTCTCGTGAGGTGCAGTCTGCTGGATTGTCATTTGTGTTTACATGAAACCATTGTGAGGCTTTCATGTTGGTTAATATATGTAAGGTGCGATAGGCCACAAACGTCTTCCATCTGCTTGGATGTCTATTACGCCAAGACAACACAAGCGTGGCATCGTTCCTAGCTTTGATTTTATCCTCAGAAATATTAAGTAAATCTGAAGTTTCTATCAGAAGGTTGGATAATAAAACTGCTCCACACAACTCTAAGCGCGGTATACTAATTTGTTTAATTGGAGCTACTCTGGTTTTGGGAACTAACAGCGAGATATGGACTTTACTTCTGTTATCCACAAACCGCAAGTAAATCACAGCTGAATAAGCTGTTTTGGAGGCATCACTGAAACCATGCAGCTCAACATTGTTGTTTGATATTGTGCCAAGCCAACGAGGTATGCGAACTTTACTAAGTAGTGACAAGTCGTTGCGGTAAGTACTCCACTCTTTTAAGAATTCACTGCTTAGATTTTCATCCCAAGTAACACCTGCAAGCCATAATATTTGGATGAATGTTTTTGCTAAAACTACACTAGGGGCTAACCATCCTAGTGGATCAAACAATTGTGCTATGTCCGAAATAATTATTCTTTTAGTTACAGGTGCTGTGGACATCAATGAAATATTAACTGCATATTGGAAGATATCTTCATCGCGGTTCCAGGTAAGACCCAGGATTTTCATTGTATTATATAATTTAATTTCTGAACCTTTATCTTCTTCGTTTGTTATTGTATATCTTTCATTATTTTGTATATTAAAATCTCTTCTTTTTATTTCTTTGTCTTTATTAATTTGATTTGTTCGTTCTATTATTTCATTGTTATTCAATGCATATATTCCTTTTAACTTTTTGTTCTTTGATTTTCTTTTTTCTAGTGATTGAAATCTTGTTTTAGCTATACTACGTAAATCTTCATACTTGCAAGCAGAATCTTCATTTCGAAAAGGTAACCGAACAATGTATCTGCCATCATTATCCTTTTTTGTTGATTCAGTATAAAACTCATCGCACTTCTTTTCTTTTGGTGTTAATATCTTTCCTGAACTATTTTGCTCTTCAATTTCCCAAAATTTTCTTAACAATTCATTCTCTCTTATTTGTGCATGCATTACATTTATATCATTTAATTTACTAATCGAACTTTCATTTTTTACAGGATCAACTGTTCCCGACAGGACCCATCCTAATGTCGTGCTCTGTGCTATTAAAGTACCTGATGGACTTTTTAGTATGCCTTCTTTGATGATGCAGCTGTAAATATCAGCGCCTAATGGCATATCTATTTTGTTGGGTATATTGAACATTGGATCTGCAAGACATAGACTATCAGTAACTAACCCGTCAAAATTGCTTAAACTTAAACCTCGCTCAGGCAAATACGAAGTGATCTTACTTAAAACGTAAGCATTTAAAGAAATCTTAAACTCGGGATCAATACAAGATTGGATATTAATTTCTACCATGTAATTTGTAGTGGTATATTTATTATCTCCTAAACCTGAAACAAGACCTTGAATAGGTATCTTTTTCAAGTTGAGGTACTGAACTGTAGCCTCTGTGATAAAACATGCCTGCGAACCCTGATCTAATAAAGTACGCACCGTTTGGTATTCGCCTGTCTTTGATTCGGCTTTTATTAGTGCTGTGGCTAATAAAACCGGTCTGCGTTTACATACCTTGCCTGTAGACAAGCATGAAACTAGCTGGTCAGCACTAGCTACGGTGCTAGTATATTCAGCAGTTGTCTTTGGTGCAGTATATTGACTTGGATGCTCCAAATCACTTTTCAAATGCAACAAAGAGTGATGACGCTTTTGACAAACTCTACAGTTGGTATTATTTCTGCAAGTTATAACGGTGTGATTACTACCTAAACAATTAAAACATATTTTATTTTTTGCTACAAACTCACGTCTTATTTCAATGGGTTGCTTAGCAAACTTCTTGCAAAAACATAATTTATGATTTTCAGAACAGAATTTACATTTCTTATATGATGCATTAGTGGCCATCATAGCTTTGTGTATATAACTATTGTTTATCTGGTGAACTGGACCCTTTTTTGACTCTAAACATTCTAAAGCGCGAAAACGGTTCTCGATAAAAACTTTAAATTGTTCATAGGTAGGTAATTCATTACTGGAATTATTACTGCTGCTGCTGAACTCCCACTGTTTACGCGTCTCTGGATCTAATTTAAATGAAGCTATATGTATGATAATAACATCCCATGTACTCACATTTATGCCTAAGTTTGATAATGCATACAAACAGTCACTAGTGGTATCTAAAAGATCCTTCATTAATGTAGCCGATTCTATTTGCATACGTTTTTGAGCAAATAACGTCTTTAAAATACAATTAGTAAGATACTTTTTATTACTGTAACGCTTTTCTAATTGATCCCAGCATTGCATGTAATTGGCCTCAGTTATTGGAGTATGCCGTATCAATTGTTCTGCTTCACCAGTAAGATGACTTTTTAAGTAATGAAGTTTTTGGACATTATCTAGCGAATCATTTTTATGAACTAGTGATACAAAAAGATCTCGAAAAGTAGTCCATTCTGAATAATTACCAGAAAATAAAGGTATGGCAATCTTTGGCAATTTTACTAATAAATTTGAAGCCTTAAATGAACTACTAGAAGAACCATCACTATGTGGTTCCGGTTGCTTCACAACTTTAATTTTATTAAGCGTTGTTTTCAATAAACTTTTATAAGTTATGTAAGTATCTTCGGTTGTATCGTTAATTTCTATTACCTTTGGATCTATAGCATCTATTTCAAAGTTTTCATAAATTCGTGTATTTGTGTCTTTAAATGAAGCCCAATCTTTTTCTAACAATTCATGTTTTGTCTCAATATATTCTACCGTTAACCTATCTTTTGAACTCTTTTTGAAATTTGCTAATCCCTTAATGATCACGTTTTGATAATTTTTTAATACATTAATTAAACCTTCTATATTTAAAATATATTCAATTGCAACACTGTTAAAATTCAAACTTTTTAAGAATCTAAAAAGAGATACATATGTGGTTCAGAATATTCTATTAATAAAACCAAACTACAAACTAGTATATAAAGGCAACTGTAAAATTACAACCATACAAAAAAATTACATAAAATGTTCTAAGTCCTAATCAACTGTTTAAAATTTTACAAGTGTCTAAAAACAACTTTAACTCTGACGGAAATCGGGCATAGATTCCCCGTTCCACCGTTTTTTTACAAACTATTCTAAGTCTAAACTACTCTAAATTAACATGCACAATAATTAACACCGTACAATATTTAAAAGTAAAATTTTCTAAGTCTAAAAAACTAGTTAAAATTCTACAAGTCCAAAGTATTTTTAAAATCTTTTAAGTTAACATCTCCATATAAATAAAGTTCAAAATTGTATGCAATAATTGTCTTTAATTTTAGAAATTAAAATGTACTCACAGTTGCACTTCACTCACTAAGTTTTTTTTTAACCTTGCAAATGTGGCGCTCCCTGGTGGCTTCACGTTGAACTGTTTGAGTTTTCGGAAATGATGTCCTGGCTTGCCACTGACGTCACATTGACCTTGATCACCTTCCGTTTTGAACTGGATGTGTAGGTGGCGCCCCCTGGTGGCTTCTTGTTGAACTGTGTGAGTCTTCTGAACTGATGTACTGGCTTGCCACTGACGTCACTTTGATCTTGATCACCTTCAGTTTTGAACTGGATGTGTAAGTGGCGCCCCCTGACGGCACTTCACTTGAACTTCGATATTTTCGCCCACTGAACGCAGATGGCGTTGTCGACGCGATTAACGTGAAACTCTTGCTGCAGCGATCCACTGCGAGTAACACTGATGAACTGGATAATTCTATCCAGGCTCGATGGACCAATGTTAAGTACCAAACACCGTGTGGATATTCGGTACTGGATTTTGGTCTTGTCACTTGTGTATACTAGTAGGGTTGGGAACAAATGAAACCACAACTGTATACTGATCTATGGCTCAGAGGCTCTAAACAAAACAAGACGATCTTTTATTTGGATTTGAAGACTCTTAACTAAATTAATTCTTATAAATGATACCGTGATCTAGATTACCACTAACGACATCTATTACGACAAACATACATCTCTTGTAGTTACATATAATTTTTACTGGATTGATTTAGATCGTTAACACATAAAGTAACAGTTGCTTATTCTTTAAAATTTTCGGTATGTACATTCGAGTAACAAATACATAAATTTCTTTTTTTTATATATTTGACCTCGATATATTTTTTGGTACTTCAAACACAAAAGGATACGGTCTTTATTTAAAATATATAGTAAGTAAAAACAAATATTTTAACTTACTTTTCTATTCCTGCTATGTTCACCACTGATTATTTTTCTTTAAATACGGTAAAATGGTTTTGAATTTACTGTTGTTAATTTCTGAATACATAAAAGAGTTAAATGAATCTTCTTCGACTAATTCCGGTCAAATTCAATCTTTACTCATTTAACTACTTTAAATCTATGTCCAAAATGGAAATAGCTAAATAATAATAAAAATTAAAATGTGAAAATTATGATATAAGTATATGATGAGTGTTAAATTAAAGAAAATAAGAACAGTTACACAGTTATAACATATAAATAGAACAGCACAACTATACTTTTTAATTCTTTCACAAAAATTTTATTTAAACAGAAAACATTTTAAATTTTCAGTGTAGAATATATTATTATGAACAAACAAACGAAGGGATCTACTATTATCTGAAATAAAATAGAAGATTGAGTCTACGAGTTTGGAATAAACGAACAAAAGTCATTTGTATTTATTGTGAATATAGGGATGTAATTTCGAAATTAAATTCTGGATTGTTTTTTATTGTTTTTTTTTTTGAACTAATATGTAAATTAAATCGAATTTAATTAAAATGTAGAGAAGAGTTTTATTATTTGAATATAATCACAATGTCCCTAAGGATTTACGTCCTGCAGATTATCTACATGCATAAATAGCTAATCACAGAAGAGAAACAGGTTTCTTGCTTTAAAAGAAAATAAACTTTTATTAGTATTGAGCTCGTAATGAATATTACCTTATGATAAAAAATATTGATATAAAAGACTAGCTTTTTTTGCCGTGTACCCTTTAGTAAATGCAAGGTAACTTTAATATTTTTTGTCTCATAAAGTTTCATTCAAATCTACTTCATTTTACAAATACCACATCAGTAACAAAAAGCACATATTAAGGATTCTAGTAGAATTTTGATTCACATTTTACCCCTTTAGAGTTAAAACAAGAGAATCAATCAAATATGTAACGTTGAAATTGCTCTGTAGATGATGGGATTTATTTCAACTTGCTTTACATTTTTCATTATATCTTTTCTAATTCAGACGTCTTTAAAAATTATAACTTACTTTATTTTGATGTCTATGATACAACTATGAGCTAGCAAAAGGTTAATTAGATTTTTGCTTGCAAGCATAATAAAAGACATTCATATGCACATAATTGGATGTAATAAAAAATAGATATAACATAGTAATGAGATAATTCTACAAAATAAAAAAGGGACAAGTGCAATTTGAACTCGCCCACCAGAATTTTTTTGGTTACAATATTGGTTTTATTAAATATTTTGTATAAACAAGAATTTATATGTCATAAATATTACATCAAACCCTCTTATATTGTACCTCAATTGAACTAATAGCCCCAATTTTAAATTTTGACCCCTAGAAGACTAGATTTTTTACAATTTTATTACTAATGTATAATTTTAAGATTTTCCGTGAAATATGGATTTTATAATGATGTTACCTGCCAAATTTTATGGTTCTAGGTCAACAGGAAGTACACTATCAATGTTGATTGCCTTGAATGTGTCGAAATATGCATGTTTTGTATTCCTATAATTAAGGCTCTTGACAGACAGTACACCGAGAGAGGATGTATGGACAAATGAACGGACAGACGGACAACTATGTGATCCTACAAGGGTTCCGCTTTTTTATCTTTTACCGGGACTCTAAGAAATAGGGAAAATAACGTATGGAGAGTAAGATTTTTTATATATATCTGTTGGGCTATCATCATTTTGAATTCATCTAAATATAAATTAACAATAATTTTAAATATTTGTAACTAAAGTAGAAAGTATAATAAAAAATAAGTAGTTGAAAGTATAATAAAAAATAGCTAACTGAAAGTATGAAAGTTTATAAATTGAGTTTGACAAGCAAATTTACTTTATATATAAAAATGTTACAAAACTTCAGTAACGTCACTTTTGGGTCAGTTTATTATTTAGATACGACCTTAAATTGCTTGCGAAAGTCAATGTTGTTCGATGCTATCAAAATGTTACGCAGATTTAAGTCGAATATTTTGTTAACAGTTATCACAACTGGTTAGAAAACGATGAAAATCTATGAAAGAAAATACAACAATACATATGAACTATTTGAACACACATTAAAATAAATAAAGAGTTTAAAATGGAAAACATTCTAATGGACTTTCTAATGGAATGGACTAACAATCGCAAATTATTTTAGTCTTGTATTCAGGTGCGGTTTGCATATAGTTTTGTTTAGAGCGAAAATATTTTAAAACAAAAACAATATTTTATGTACGTGTTTGATACATGAGTTATGTTTAAAGTCTATATTTGCGTCATAATATTTTGTAGTCTGACAATATTTTAGTTTATTTCGAGAATACATTAAAAATAAATACTGCAAAAAACATGCTCTAAGTAACATCGACTCATCAAATTATCAGGCTGGTGCGATCGAGTCGTCATTTTCTTGTTTACAGGGACTTCACGTTCCGGGTATTTGTGAGAATTGGATACGCGGGGTGGCGACAAATTGTGTGTTTTCATCTCTGACTCGGAAACGGCCAACCAAATCGGAAGAAGAGGCGAGGATGTTTATAGAAAAATGTCAGATCCAAATATTTTCTGTTTTATAAAAATCCTAAGAAACTTCGAGCATAAAATTTAAATTTCTAAGTTTTCTGTTTCTTCCACTGAAAGAAATAAAAAATATTTTATTTTCCACAAAGTAAATTTTTATTAATGTATATTGTAAATCTTTGGACAAAATAAAAATAATAGTTTTTGTTACGGCATAATATAAATTAATATTTTTATTTTAAAGCGCTATTAAATACCAATTTAAAATTGGAAAAAAAATCGATTTTTACAGTGTTCAAAGTAGCTAATGGTCGGATATTTAATGTACTTATAGAAGAAAATATAGCATTTGAATATATGTATGTATCTATGGTGTAAAATGTTTTAAAACCATTTTTAAATATAGATTTAATTGTAAGTTTCTTGAATGGCTTAGAAATTAGATCACGGCAATTATAGCGCGTTCAATTGACCATACCGGGCCGTGCCGTCTGGGCTGGACTATACCTACAATAAATATTTTTCAAATATTTACGTAATACTATTTTTTTAAAAACAATATTAAAAATATATAATAGAAACATGAAATATTCAAATTCGTAGGAAGTGAAATATACGAATGTATTTCATGAAAGGTAGTCACCAAGGAAAGTAAATACTTTCCTTTTTTTTATTGTATTTAATTGACCTGAGCTAGTAAGGATTTAATTTAATTGTCTATTCAATGTTTTGAATATAGCCTATTCTAGACTTGTCCCTAGATCATTTAATATTATAGATCTCATAATATAATATCATTATTTCATTATTTACTTATAAATAAATGAATATAATCTAAACTTCTATATTCAGTCATTACATAAATATATTCAAATGTTTGTCATGTCAGTTGTGAAGCGCCTCCCACTTTATTATATACTCAGTGTATCACACACTCGCTACTAATGGTCAATAACAGTGTGTATCGTAGTGTATGTATGATATGTTTGTTCTACCAAAATTTAAGACACGTTTCTAACATTGAATTTATTAATGTATCAAGTTACGGCCTCCTCACTTCATCAGAAGTGACCTTTTGTGGTCAAAAAAGAAAGTGTAAGAAGTGAAGATAAAACGGTGAATCTCAAGGTTAACGCAGGTTATGAGTTGGATCGATAATGTCTTCTATGTAGATTTTTTTTAACTATTACCTTCTTTAAAATTAATTACTTTAAAAATTTAATTAGTTACCAAAATGATCAATTAATTTAGTTAAAAATATTTAAGCCAAATTTTGTTATTAAATAAAATAAGATAATTCTAAAAAGTTGTGTTTATCTTTATAATTGTTTTTAAATTAGAAATTTCATAATAATTTATTCATTTTGAGATTTTTTATGAAATTTTTAAGTTATATATTTTTTTTTATAGAATAAGATATGAAATTTTCTAGACGTGTTAGCGATATTTAACTTTCTGAGACTTTGAAGACGTCATTATGTAGACGTAAGTATTACGGATAGAAATTCCATTCCGTTTCCTCTATTCCGAAGCTTATAAAAATAATGGAAACCAAGTTTTCGAGACTTGCACTTCAAGAAAACGACTCTGAACGGACATCAGTCATCCCCTGACATCGGAAAATAGAAAGAAAGGTATTTAACATTAAATTTTCATAGCAATACAACCTTTGTATATCTTTTAAAAACATTGTTTTGTAATTATAATGATCACTTGAAATGTTACGAATCAATAAATGTGTCACGTAAATATTATATAAGAAATTTTATAAGCAGCGTACGATGCGATTGAATAGATAGAAATTAGGATTACAAATTTATCTCTTATTGAAATATCCGTCTTTCTAGATTATAAAAAGATTTTAATGTTTAGGATTCGAAGTTTGACTTTTGTATATCTATTAATAATTTATTTAGTTTGGATTAATATTAAATAACTAATCATTTCAACCAGATCAGACTTATTTCATTTATAATTGATTTGTTTAAAATGAGATAATTCATCGTTCTATTTCGTATCGTTAAGATAATTTTGACTAACGGTATGTTTAGCTGACGTTTTCATTAAGTTGTGTAAACAGCACTGCTATGATATCAACAAAATATGTGTTCTATAATTACATAGGACTTGTATTTTGTGATTACTAAATAAAATTATACCAATTATTAAAAACCCTTATTGTATCTGAAAACTCCCACGAGTAGCCGTTAATGATTTAGTTTTAAAAATGTATAATGTATTTCTTAAAAAAGGCTTTCTATATAAAGGCGTTTACAATAATATAATAATATATTGTTACTGTAGATATAATTTATTAACTTTTGTTATTTTTTATTAACAGTCGAAATTATGGCTTTTCAGTTTAAAAATTTATACACAAAGCTACATTATTAAAATGTGATTGTAAACTTCCTTACCTATTCTACTCCAGCGTAACATATTTGAGCGTATCTATATATTAAAATTACTTGCTGATCCATTGAAAAACGCTTACTTTACCTGAAAAATAACCCAAACTTTTCTCTTGAGATTTATGACAAAAAGCATGTAATTTTAAATTTATAAACAAGCCAAACCCAAACTGAACAACATTACATACCTGTAAGTGGTTGGTCCCTTGAGATATGAAATGTTTCGGTTTTGTATTATCATTTAATATTGTTATTTACAAATAAATAGTAAGAAAATCAAATAAATATTTTATTAATATTTTAATAGTAGAATCTTGTGTATTGTGTATCTTGGAATAAAAGAAGTGTTGTGCTTTATTATCGAGGTGAATTGATCCGCAGTTATTTAAGTTCAATTTTTTTTATCACCATTCGAGTATCACGTATAAATAGCACATCACCGTTATTCATAATTATATTATACTAATTTAGATTCATTTATACTGAAATATAAATCTGTTAAATTGTATAATACTGGTCGATACATATTTATTCTATATTTAGTAAAAAAATATTTTGTAGGCATAAAAATTTATAACTACTTTTTAACTTTTTGTAAACAATGTTCACTTGACCGAAAGTTTTATTTCAAGCTGTTTATTTTCGCCAATATTTTGTTGTATTTCTTTAAACGAAAATGTAAAAATTCACAAGCAATATGACAAATTTGAAAATAATTTATATCATGTAACAGATGCCATTAAACTTTACGTATTCCAATGCATTTCCAATTTCCCCGAACTGCAAAATTCCTCTCATAATAAGACCATTTAAGTAGTAGTTAGCTCAATAAAATATACATTTCCCGATAGTAACCTGTTTCATTTACAGCAAATGTAGATGAAACGACAACAGAATCTTAGACCATGAGCATTATTATTTAATATTTTTCATTTTTTTAATCATTACACTGTCTCAACTTCTGAAATATAAAATCGTTATTCCATTATTAACTAATCTTAACATCATATAAAACAAAAAACATTTTATTTTCAATCATATTTCGAACATTAGAGAATTACAACATGCTCTAAAATTAAATTAAATAAAGTTGGATGTTTTATTTAAATGTATTTATTTAAATGTATTTATTTAATAATATATAGAAAATATAGTAAAATAAATCAAATGTGTATACGGGATATATAAAACGGATTTCATGTGATTTTAGGTTGTTTTAAAGTTGTTTTAAAAATAACTAAATACATTCCTTCGTGTATCCTCTTACATTCAATGTCACTTAAATACAGATGGTACTTTCTATAAGAAAATGGTTTTGAAATGCACCTTCATTTTCCAATCTTACGTTAGAGGGTGGTACGAGTAGTATCCCGGAGTAAAATCGATGTAATTGTTCAACGATAATTCAGCTGGACGCTTCTAGAACACCTTATACACTATAAATAAATATACACAATACCATATACATATAACACCTAGATGGTATTATAAGTATTAAATATGTACTTATTGATAATTATATATTATAGAAATGCTGGAAATGATATGTATACGTATATCTCAATGACACTACTTTCATAGCTAGTTTTTTATATAGTTAAAATATGTAATTTTTTTACGCTACACAAGTGTCGCCGTCGCTCTCATAAAAAACAATTATGATATAAATTAAAAAGATAAATCATAAAAGAAATACAATCCTGCAAGGTCTAAAACTATGATTAACATTTACTTCAAAAAGTATTGTTACATTATATTCCAAAATTAATTTTAGTTAGTGCGTATCATCAATGGTATTTATTATAAAACCTATTCAAATATTGTTATTGTGTTTTTTATGTCTCTTAAATGGAGTACTTATTTGTTAAGATCATAGTATTTGCCGTATTGCTAAGCATTAGTGAGGAATTAGGGGTGCAAAGTCGCCGAGCTTGCATTCTAACTCTCGACGTCTTTCCCCCTAACACCCACTCGGTGTAACATTTAAATGCACACACACATAAGATACTACGATACACACAAGATTTTTGTCAACTTTGCAATTTTATATTTTAGTAAGGACTAATATAATGCACCCTTTGAATAATTGCTTTTAACATATAAAATATGAATTATATATATATATATATATATATATATATATATATATTTAAATTATAAATGCCATTGTTAATACTGTTCGTTATAATACGCCTTCCATTCTATTGTCTGCTCAGCTTAACACACACACATCTAACAAGCAATGCTAGAGGGCATAAATATTATTTGTTGTCGCAACATATGTTTTATTCGCGCCTAATTGAAGACTTAGAAATGAGATATTTAAGATAATAGTTACATTTTTACATAATATGCATGTATAATCCTTAGAAATATTAATTAGATATAAGAAATTGCTTTCAAATTGTCAGTACATTCATATGAGATATTTAACCATACTTATATGATAATCGAATCTCCTAAATGCTACATTAAAATAGTACCACTTCCATGACAAAGAGGTACTCGTATATATGTCTGTGTAAGGTAATCATAGTTAGAAAGTTTTATACCTTCTATTAGCGGCAGATTACTTATACTTATTAATTTATTCAGCGACCTACGGATGTATTCGCATATCGGTTGTTAAAATTTAATACATATTTTAATTAACTGTCTTTTATATTCAATTAAGAAAACTTTTTTATAATATATATAAAATAATAGTTTAAATAAATTACTTAAGCATATGTGTTTCTAGTATATATATATATATATATATATATATATATATATATATATATATATATATATATATATATATATATATATATATATATATATATATATATATATATATATATGTATATAAATATATATAGCTTAAATAAATGTTTACAAATAATTATAGTATACATACATGTACATGAGAAATAATAATAAAATATGAAAAAAAAGCTGAAAGCTTAAAATATAAATGTCAATATATTAGAACAACCTTCGGGAATTTACCAATGTTACTTTAATATTAAGTTAAAAATTAACGTTATCATGTTCTTTAGAATATAAACAATCATTTAAGTATTTGTAAGAATTATATTAAAGAAATATATATAAATTTATTGTATATATTTCAAATACATTAGAATTTTCAGGCATAAATATGCTAATACATGGATTCATTAAAAAAAACGCTTACATTGTCTTAAAAATACAAAGTCCCTATTCCCTTGACATCCATGGTTGATACCACGTCACATAAAAAAATTATAACTTCATTATACAACCATATCCCAAAATGTATATCCATTATCTCTCATGTACAAGTCGCTTCCTTTGTATGTTGATTTAATATTTGAAGGGTTCGAGCGTTGTTGATGAACGTAATGATTCTGACGACTGTAAAAAAAAGCAAAGCTTTGTAGCATTAAAATGTTGTGTAAATAAAGGACTATTACACGAATAAATGGTTTATATAAGAGGTGATTTTTACTTTATTTCAAATGTTTAAATCCAGAAGATCCAGTGAGTCCAGGTCATTATTATACCAATATTATTTGTAACAAATGATAAGGTTCAATTCAAATACCAATATCAATATTATATAACTTATTAAAAGTTTGGAAAGCCTTATGATAAGTTATTTTGTTAGCTTAACATATTAAATTCCTTTCTTGATTTATTTTAGATAATAAGGTCAATAACATTCACTTCTATGTTTCTGTTAATAAAATGAATATATTTTTTGTATACAATTTATTTTCAACCATTAAATATTGCTATGAAGGTATTAACTTAAACGGTATCTAATAAATCTAGTTATCTGAACGATCATCTAACTGCGCTGCTCTTCTGACCCAGTTTAACAACAACTTTATCGATATGAAATTTATTCGCAGCGTACAAACTGATATTGAAGTTTAAATTGATGCATGTAACAAAAGCCTACACGAGCAAGTAATAATTAATAAAATTATTTTTTTGCACTTTCCAAAGCCAGTCTGGGAAACTTTTGCCAGCCATCCCTAGCGCCACTGCACACTGGGAACGACTCTCTGGTCCACACGGCAAAAGAGAAAGGCGATTTCTTAGGCACTCTTTTTGCCTCCACCTCGACTTTGGACGACCAAGGGAAGACACCGCCTATCTTCCCGCGGTGTCAGAGCTTAATGCCCGAAATAGTTTTTCGGCAAAAATCATCCGAAAAGCCCTCTTTTCCTTAGAAGTTCATAAGTCGAGTGGGCCAGATGGTATCTCTCCAATTGTGCTACGGACATGTGCCCCTGAGTTGACACCGGTGCTAACACGTTTATTTCAGTACTCCTACCTTAAAGGCATAGTCCCGGTTTCATTGAAGCGTGCCCTTGTCCATCCGATCCCTAAAAAATTTGATAGCTCGGACCCAGCTAACTAAAAAAGCCAAAAGCGTTTCGCATTTGATGTTTTATTTTGTATTGTAGATAACTTTCTAGATGTTTGATTCGATATAAGCCTCATTAGTAACACTGATTTTTGAGCAGAATAAATTTACTGTCTAATAATTAAATTTATTTCTTATATATCTTAAACTAAAAACGGATTACCAATCATCAATATATTATACATCAAAACGTTTTTTTTTAATAGAGTTTTTCCAGTTAACTTTTTCAATGCAATGCAATTATTCACAATCAGAAATTTAAAATAAATATACTTTTTTTTTTTGTCATAGTTGGCTTCATATTGTTATTCTAATATTTAATCAGATATGGATTTAGATCAATCGCAATCAGATCCATTAACTTCTTTATTGTGCCATTTGAATTAGAGACAGGACTGCTTGTATTCACCTTTAGAAATATTATTAATGTCGTTTTGCCTAAACGTGACGTCATAGTTAAAGCAATTAAAGCGGAATACCGTATATACAAATATGTAACAATATAGTAAATAGGCTACTCTGTATATAAACAGTTTATTACATTTAGCTTGAATAAATAACACCTTTCAAGCTGAAGTTTTTAACTAAAATATTATATTATAATAAAAAAACCTTTGTTTGGATAAATAAAATCCCAGAGGTACAGTAAAATTTACAGCAACACTGACTTAAGTCTACTTAAACTACTTCGTTAAAGTAATTTGCTTTAAATTTGGGTCTAAATCCTTGTTCAGTTGTAAGGGGAATTAATTAATACTGTACAATTCTAAATTAGATTTATAATTGACGAATGAGGGACAATAGTCGAAATACTGCCGACATTTCTCTGGTCTCATTTAGAAATAGTGCATGGATTTTATATTTGTTGTGGACAGTAAATATATTTTACTGACTCATTTTTAATAACAACATACTCGTATACACAAATATCTATAAATCGAAACACACAAGAGCGAAAACTTAAGTATTTTTTTTTGTTTATATAACATAATCCTGAGGTATATTATTAAACATACAGCAATTTAAAAATAATATATTTATCTTTTATTATATCAATTATATTTATCTCAGAAAAAAGTATTTAGACTTTTAATCATAAGTGCCTGTTCACATTCATTTAATAGCACATCAGAAATCCATTATCTGATGGGCGCTCCTTTCTCGTATGCATTTCTATATTCTGTTGGTAAGTAAGTAATACAGAATTTTGCAAAATGAAATTAAAATAGTTTGATAAAAAACTACTCTTAAAAGGCGAATAGTCCGTAACGCTATAATGAAAGTACTTTGAAAAATTTTAGTTTTGCATATTTCTTCAAAGCTGCTAAGTATCTATTATCTATTTATTTCTTTAGAGAAGAAATCTTTCAACCATGCGGAGTTTTACTCCAGGCCCTAGTTGCAATAATGAGATAAATTAGAGCTAAGAGTCTAAAGCTGAGAGCATTCTTGTTGGACGTTTTCTCTTCACCTAAGTGCTTCTGTTTAGAAAATCTTGTTAAGTGATGCAAGGATTTAGCGGTTATTTGTAAAATATATTATGTTTTTTTTTAAACTACATATAAAATTTTTAATACTTGACTTGACATTTATATGTACGTTGTCAGTGAGTAGATACACCTCCTTCACTCCCATAATTTCTAAAATTGATATTTTATACATACAGTAGATGTGTGCTTAACGTCTTACCTAATGTTAGGATAGTTTCCCTTCTTGACTGCAGCACAGAAAGCAATGTTGAAAACTTACTGAAAAACAATAAAAACAATTTTAATAAAATGTCCAAAAATGATAGATACAACAACACCTATATTTTTATTTTTTAATGCTATCTTATAGCATATATATTTTCCATATTACTTAAAAAGTCTTACTCGTCCTCCTCAAACTACGAAAATATTTTTCGCATAGTTCAGGAACTATCTAAGGCATCTTTGGTGACATTGCAGATATTTTAGGTACAATTATATAAATACCTTATTAATACAAAAGCAGCTTATACCTAATAACAATTATAATATATTTATTCTTAATAACATAAATTAAACACACAGTAAAGCATAAATTATATTTATTCAGTTCGTAGAATAGTCAACATTTGATCGCTTATATAATACTAACAAATTTTTGGGACTTTTGCTCTCATGTTTGTACAGTTTGTATGAAATTTTAATACGTAATAGTTTTGTTCATAATCTAATAGTATAGTTTGACAGTTTCAGAAAGTTTACATTGCTTTAGGTTTTCCCTCTTCGAGCGCTCCCTACGATCATAAATTCGATTAATATTGTGTAACATGCTATGTCCATAAAGAGTTATTACATTAATGCATATAGTTTTATAAGCTTTTTGAAGCGATATTAGTTGCGCATTTTTCAACCTGGATAGTACTTCCAGGTGGAAAAACGAGAAATAGATGTTCACAGAAATTCCTCCCAAAATAGCTGTAGTAGCTATGTATCGCACGGTGAATAAAAGAGCTAGATGTTCAAATCCTTTCCTTGTGTTTCAGTGTGTTATAGTCTCCTATTTTCGTCACCATTAGTTTAAGATAACAATTGCGAAACTTAAATTTTCAATATAGTTATAGAAAGTACCCCTTAACGAAAAAAATTACGTTTACTTATCTGGCTCTATAAATCTTCTCCTTCTCTTAATGTTCTTGGATGCTCTGTATCTAGTAAGGGATTTGTTATTCCCGCCCTTATCACACAATGTATATGCACTTACAATTCAAAAGCGGTCTTAAGAGTTTACAAACAACAAACATGCGTTACAAATAACAAAATTGCGTGTAGACGTTATTAGTAAGTTACTGAACGTAGGAGATATGGCCGTCTGCTATTACCTCGGCTTAATCTAAATACCCACAATACAAATTCCAAATATTGAGTGAGTTATTTTTGTCGCATATCTTTTAATATTGAATTAAGCTTTCAATCAATTAGAATGTTTGTGATACATCTTATTACCCCAAATTTTTGTATTTTGTACTATAATGTTTTCTCCATGAATATGTATACACATAATACTTATGTGCACCTCTATTTAAAAGTTTAAGTTCATAATATGTTTTAAAACGCACAAGTGCCCTATACAATATTACCTTTTACAATTTTTTATAATTCTGAGCAACAAATAAATTATCAAAATAGCTTTAGAAACAGAATACCTACATAAAAATTAAAAAAAAGCCAAAATTAAGTCGAAGTTGATGTTTTTCGGGGTACATCATTTAAACTGGTTTTAATCACTTACAGTTTAAATTATAATACATTTTCATCAATTCAACGAGGTACGTTATCTTAGTTATTATATCAAAATAGGCCTTCCTGCCACTCTCATTTGACGTACACAAATGATCTCTAGTAACTAATTTATCTTATTTATAAAACAATTAATAAATAAGATAAATTACCCATCTGTTAAAAAATATGTATTTTAAATCGATGGCTACCATAAACTTTATTCAAATGTTTCAAGTAATGTAATCAGTGTAATCTGACACTTAGGGCGTACCATCTTAGTGACTGCAATCGAAGCGTGATGAAATGATGAGAAAATAAGTAAATTTTCAACCAAAGTGCGCCAAATTAAGTCATCACGTGCAAACTTGACGCCTCATTTAATTTTACACTCAAACGCCTTGAACGTGTTACGGCAAATTAATAATAATTAATATACTTTCTTATTCTTATAAAAATCATCTTTTATTTTCCATTTCGTCCCCGAGAAAGTTAGGTTGTACTATCTATATCATATTTAAAACCAAGAAAACACAAATGTTGAATATCGGAAATGTCAAATTTAATTTTCACGTACAAAACATCGAACTCTTCTAACTTAAAAACTTTGCTTGGTAAGAAAGTACAGTTTGGTTGGAAAGTATAGTTAGTACATATTGTATTAGGTCCTTACATAGAAAATTGGCGTTTTGTCGTACTGGCCACTTTAATCACAAATTTTTCCTCTTTTATTAGGTATTCCAAAAGCAAATTTATACAGCTATTTACACATGTTTCGTTAACATTCATTCAATTTGTTTTTTTATCTTCGTTTTTTTTCTGTTTGCACACACACAGCCACAAACACAGTGCAAACACAGTGCCCTTTGGTTATAACGTTTTCGTTTTGGAAATTTTGACCTACAATGCAAGCTGTTGAGGGAAGGAGACCCCAATTGAAAATGAAGAATTGAAATTTATTGTGGAAGCGGATCCATCGCAAACCATGTCCGAGCTTCAATTAAAATGGCCAAGACATCCAACGTATTTCCTGGACCTTGCTCCAATAGGTTAAACTAAACTATTATTAAACTTCTTGCAAGGGAAATAATTCAAGTAGGGCAATCCAAACTGCCTTCAAAGACTTTATTGATTCCCGTTCGAATGGTTTTATTATTAAAGGGATCAATGAACTACTTATGAGATGGAAAAAGTGCATAGATAACAATGGTTCATACTTTCATAAAATAAATATAGTATATTAAAAAATATTCCCTCTCATACAAAACGTTTATTTCATATGCGATGAAAGAATGCTAAAACTTCAAAGAAAATCTACATGTACCTGTATTCATATTTCATTTTATATATCATTAACTACTTTTAACAACGTTTACAAACAAATAAATTAAATCGAACACAAAAAAACAATACATATTTAATATATGAATAGTATATATAACGTAATATGGTCGTTTATATTGGGCCTTATATGAAACTCAAGGTCACCCAGAGAGCAATGTCAAGGCCTATGTTCGAGCTTTCGTTTCGAGCACGAATAAGAAACAAGGAGGTCAAGGAGAAAAACCAAAATCACTCACATAGCTCTTATAATTTTTTTCTTTTCACAATAGTTTACCTTCACGCCATATCCCCTGCGGGGTAGCCAGAGACGACGGAGCGCCAAACGCTACGGTCTCTGCATACCTCTTTCGCCTCGGCCACAGACATCAACCTCTTCATACATGCCCTCCGGGGGGTCCTCATGCTTTTTACGTGACTATCCTCCAGTAACATTGATACTGTATTTTCGAAGGTCACTCGAGGCCTCCCCCTGTCTCTCTTACCACTTACTTTTCCTATATAAATCTTTTTTACCATTCTTTCATCACTCATTCTTTCGACGTGCCCAAACCACCTAAGCACGTTCTTCTTCATTCTCACCGTGACATCTTCGCTAGTACCTGCCATTCTGTGGATTTCTTCATTGCGGATTCGATCAGCTAGACTGACTCCGTATATTCTGCGAAGAGATCGCATCTCCACAGCATTCATCTTTCTTACATTCTTCTTCTGTGTTACCCACGTTTGGCTGCCGTATAACAGCGTCGGTAGCAAAACTGCATTGTGTACAGCCAAACGTGCAGCTATGCTGACGTTTCGCCGTCTCATCAATGCAGCCAAAGCACCGTTGACTCGGTTACCGGCAGCAATACGTCTTTCCACATCCATTTCGTATCTTCCGTCTCTGCTAAACATACTTCCCAAATATACCACTTCATTCACTTGTTCTATTATCTTACTATTCATGTTGATCTTACATTCTGTTCTTTTTTCATTTCTTTCAAATATCAGAACCTTCTTCTTCTTCCGTCTTATCTGCATTCAGGTGTAGACCATTATTTTCACACCCATCTTTCAGAGTGGTGACCAATGCCTGCAAATCGCATTCTGATGATGCAATGAGCACTGCATCATCTGCATATAGCAAGCAATTGACCTTAAGATCACCTACTTTCACTCCCATGTCACTGTCTTTCACGCCTTGGAGACAACTATCCAAATAGAAATTGAACAACTAAGCTGACATAGCGCAACCTTGCTTAACACCCGATTGGATGTTAAACCAGGACGACATGTCAGCTCCTACTCGTACACAGGCTGAGTGATCTCTGTAAAGAGACTTTACAGCCTGTAGCAAGGGTCCACTCACATTGTATCGGGGCCGTATCTTTCATAATTTCTTTCTCACAACCCTGTCAAACGCCTTTTCCAAATCCACAAATGCACAAAAAACCTTTTGGTTTAGGGCCAAAAACTTTTCCGTGATCATGCGGAGGGAAAAGATCTGATCTATACACCCTCTTCCAGGTCTAAAACCTCCTTGGGCCTCCCACAACAGCCTTTCAGATCTCTCTTGCATTCTTCTAGCTAATATTTTTGCATAAACTTTACCGCCGAAGCTAATCAAACTGATAGATATATCTCATATATCTATCAATGCGAGATCCGGCAAAATGCTGAGATATATCTCAGCCGGTACTCAAGGCCGAGGCGTCCTCACATTCATACGTCTCCTTGTAGAATTCCGCCCACCTCTGCAAAACGTTTTCTTGCTCTGTTAAGATTTCACCGCTCTTAGAATGCACCCCTTTCATTTTACAGGTTACCGAATCACCCCGGGAATCACTAACTTCTCGCCAGAAAAGCTTCGTGTTTTCCCGGAAGTTGTTCGTCAACCTGTCATCCCTTTCTCTCTCAGAAATTTCACGCTTCATCTTTATCATCATCTTTATAAGTTTTGTGCTTTTGCAGCTTGTACTCTCTTTTTCTTATCTCTCTCATACTTTTATCCTTACCCGAGGCTTTATAATCCAGCCATGATTCTTTCTTAATTGAAGAATTGCTCGACTAAAATGACAATCGGCGGGGTACTTCGCTCGTATAACCGACGGACGATGGCACTGAAAGGTTCTTGAGCGGCCATCTCGAGCCGTTAGAGGCGGCGTGGGTAGACCCTACACTAGGTGGACCGACGACATATTCAAGATCAGTCAGTCAGGAAGTCACTGGATGAAACGCATGACTTGTTATCTTGGTGATCTTTGGGAGAGACCTATGACTTGCATTGGGCGTCCGAAGGCTGACAAGAAGAAGAAAAAAAAACGAGGGATGTTTTGTAAAGTCAGAAGTATAAAACATAATTTTGGAAGGATTTTGACAAGGAGTCAACGACAAGGAGGACAAGGATGAATACGTTGGATTTTGAATTGTTCTTAGTTTTATTGATATCAAGTATAATATATTCTAATAAAAAGGTACAATAAGTTCAAATTAACTAATTAGACTAAATGCGTTATTGGCTTTAAGAAATTCTTCTTTAATTCTCGAGTTTTTCCCTGGTTTAAAATATAATTATTTCCAGATAAATGAAGTCAGTAATGTTATTGTTATTCGCTAAAAGTCATTGCTTGGTAGGAAGAATCCTTTGTTTTTATTTAAAATCTGCAACGTGGGATTAAGTAATTGCTGAGTTTTGAAAGATATTATCTTCTATTTGCTTATTGCGGCTAGAATTCTCATAACCATAAAAACTTGTTTGTATAATTGTAAATATAAGAAATTTGCTTATATTTTTTTACCTTTACCATTTCATTATCTAAGTTCTAAGATTCTGAAGTAATATTTTAATGAGAGCCTAAATTATGGGAAAAAAAATTGTTTTTTTATAACTCCCAGTAGCATACAATAATAAATCAAATTATTTCAGATAATTCATGCATAAGTGTTAGTGACATTTTAACTTAAGTAACTAATGTTAGTAGTTAGTATTCAACATAACAATCTCAAGTTATACAGAAAAATAAAATTAATAAAATGCACAAAATTTATAAAATTATTAAAATTAAATATAAATTCAATTCAATTAAATATAAATTCAATTCAATTAAATATAAATTCAATTCAAAATAAATAAAATAAAAATCATAAAATATTATTAAAGAAATTAAATAAAATAAAATTCATGAAAATTATCGTTCTAATTACAATTTTTTTTTTTTAATTCTACACCTAACTCAACGCTATACTCCTACAGTCAGTATACGCTACGCTACGATGCTACGTGTACACTATCCCAGGACCTCCAGAGGGGAGCGTCTAGCTTTAACACCAATGTGCTGAGAAGGCTGTTGGAGCTGTTTAGTAATCTTGTCATTGCGGCCGCGGTCCGCTTTCGTATTATCGCATAGAAGTCGTCTACACGAGCCTCCGCAAACATTGCCGATGCACTGCAGTATCGAGGCTTCCTCAACAAAACCTTCAGCACATTGTTGTACTGAACACGCAGTGCACTATATGTCCGCCGCGTATAGTTCTCCCATAGGCTGCACGTGTAGAAGGACTGGCAATAGGCTTTAAATAATGTTAATTTTACCTGTGTCGAACACCGTGCAAACCTACGGGCCAACATATTGCCTCTAACGGACAGAGTCCCGCTCGATATCACTATCATCACCCATTCGTTCATTCACAATATGACCAAGGTATTTAAATTCAGATACTAGTTTCAGAGAAGTTCCACACAGATGTATTTTAGAAATGAAATTTAACTGTCTGTTTATTCCTCGAAAAATTTAAATTTCGCTCTTTTTAGCGTTATACCTCAGTCCATTCTCCTTCGCATATTCCTCACAGATTTTTATCAGTCTTCGAAGACCACTGACCGACGGGCTCAAAAGAACCATATCGTCTGCGTAACTAAAATTGTTCATCATTACGCCATCTATCGAACAACCGACGCCTGCCCCGCTAAGCCTCTCTGTGAGCCCGTTTATGTAAAGATTGAACAACCTGGGTGACGTCAGGCCCCCCTGTCTTACTTCACACCCTAATTTATATGGTTCACTAAGTGCATCACCCCATCTTACCACATTAGTTTGGGCACCATACCAGTACTTTATTAGTGATATCAACTCCGGTCTTAAACTGCTATCCTTTTCAAGCATCTGCCATAAAATTTTATAGGATACGAGGTCAAATGCCTTAGACAGATCAAAAAAGCACGCAAACACATGGGTTTTTCTATCCGTGTAGTACCTTACAGCTTGCCTGAGACACAATACTGCGCTCTCAGTTGACAGCTCTGATCTAAAACCGAACTGCGCATCGTGTATGTTACTTGTTTTGCTAAGTTGAGTATCAAGCACGCCGTCAAGCACTTTGGCTATGATGGTAGCAAGAGATATCGGTCTGTAGTTGGTTCTGTCCGGCGCATCCCCTGCCCTATTCTTGATTATAGTCACGATTATTGTCCTTGTCATCGAGTCCGGCAGAAAGCCGTGGCTTATACAAATATTGTACAACAAAATTAGGACTCTAAGAAAGTGCCCACCAGCGTGTCGCAGATGCCCAACACTAAGGCCATCATGTCCAGGCGATTTTCCACGCTTCATACCCAATATTGTATATACTACTTCGCTAGACGTGAAACGTAGAAAGCTTTCCCCAGTATTTATGATATCCCCCCTGCCAGCCCTCGGCGAAATTAATCTCACAGGGATCCACTGTAAATTGTGTTTTAAACATATTTGCTATGTTACCGCAACCGCTCACTCCCCCTTCTTCAACCAGAATACTCGATTTTGTATTCAGTTTGTTTGTTGCCAGAATTTTCCAAAATGTTTGTTTCTATATGACGTAGCCAGTATGTCCATTTTAATCTGTTCTGCATTGTCCTGGCACCATTTAAGTTTGTTTTTAAAGGCCCTACGAGAGTCCCTCATGTCATTATAGATAGTTCCATGTGTTGGTCGTCCTGTCCATATCCATGACATGAAACAATACGGAGCCCTAGCATGAAGCGGCGCCACGTGCTTATTCCACCCCGTAATGGATCGTTTTTTTCTATGCGTCGCAACTTTATAGCAATATATCGCTGCATCCCTTAATATACCTACAATATTGTCATACATATATGACGTGCAGTAGAATATAACACAATCGTAAATCATTCGTTTTGATTTTAAATTTCCAGTAAATTTAATTTACTTACTACTTGTAGTACTATTTGGAACTGTTGTGACGATTTTTAACGTTTGTAAAAAATAACAAGCTTCCACTTAAAAAGGTGAATAAAGCGCTAAAATTAATCGTCTTACTGAAACTCAACGCGGAAAGGTTTTGACACAAGTCTTTGTCAAATTCTCTTAGATTTTTTTCCTTAAATTTAGTTTTACTTTTTGTTCACAAAGAGTTTATTCAAAGATCTGACTATATCTATCTATTTAACAATTTAACAATTATATATTTGTATATAGAGGGTACCCCAGAAAGAATGGATAATACTGTTATTAAAAATGCAGTAAATACTGCAGTGAATACTCATTACAATTAAAAAAAAATATCAACTCAAATTCGTAACATGAAATTTAATAAAAATAATATTATAACTAAAGCTTGCGAGTCTGTCGTGAAAAAAAAATATGTTAAAACCTAAGTGGGATAATTATTTCATAAATATGCGCAGTTAAACGGTTTAAAATATTATACTTAAGGCATAATTGTATTTAACGTCAAAATGCATAGCGTACAATTAAGACCCAAAAGAGTAAATTCCACTAAAGAAATGTTGTCTTAAATTGTAATATAACGTAAGTTAAGGTATATGCATATATATTTATTTTAAATAACAACTCATAACTAGTAGGTAGCTATATAAAAAAATATATACGTTTCTTAGAGTGAAAAATAACTGAGCGATCTAGAGACGAGTTACGCGTATTTATTAGCAACAATTTTATGCCTGGCCTAACTATATATAAAAGCTTTAAGGAAATCAAAACTGTACTCCAAGGAAAGTGTCTTCATCACACAACTGTTTACCGGTGGTATCATGAATTTGAAATTGGTAACTTCTTTGTTATTGATGCTCCAAGATCTAGTCATCCTGTAAAAGTAACTGCAGAAAACGTAGGGAAAGTTGAGTCATTGATTAATATAGACCGTCATTATTACCTACAGACACATAAAGGAGGTCTTACAAATTAGTGCACCAAGTGTTCTTAGAATTTTATATGATATACTTGGACTAAGAAAAGTTTGTACATTGTGGGCACCCCACGACGATAAGCAAAAAACAAAAGAAGTGAGAGTAGATTGGTGTAATTTTTTTAAAAAGAATTATGAAAAAGGGACTTGGTGTCATATCAACGTTAAGGGCCACGAAACCTGGTTTTACTATTTTGATGTACCGTAAAAAAATAAAAACAAATAAAAACAAATATAAAATAAATTGTTGTTGTTGTTGTTGTTGTTGTTGTTGTTGTTGTTGTTGTTGTTGTTGTTGTTGTTGTTGTTGTTGTTGTTGTTGTTGTTGTTGTTGTTGTTGTTGTTGTTTGTTCAGAACTCCCAGAAGAAAAATGAAATCAATGACAATTGACAATTGATTTTTGCGTATGACAGAGTGATAAACTGCAATGGAAATTATTTTAAAAGATTTTAATAAATATGGTTGTATTGCAAAACTTATCTATTGGCCTAGTACTAGATAACATTAATTTAAAATATGCTATATTAAAATTAAATATATGCTATTTAAAATATGCCATGGTATAAAAATATTAAAAGTACTTCTTTTAGGCATCTGTAAATTTAAAATATAATAAAAAAAAGAAAAATTGGTAAGGAACACGCTGCAATATCAATACTTACTTACTTTTCAATTAGTAAGAAAATCGGATTGTACAGCTCAGAGCACTTTACTTAATTACCGAACTGTTTAATATTTAAAGCATACTCTAGTATCAGTTTTGTTCAGAATGGGAATATTACATTTCTATTACCTAATATATGTACATACATACAATAATAGCTACGCTTTACTACACGTAGAGGCAAACTTGTCATGACGTTATTACCTTCATATTTTTTTTTATTTCATTTTGCTTAGTCTAAAAACTGAGCAATTTAATATTTTTTTAAATTATATATGCAATATATGTATGCTATCATAAATAACATAACTGATGATAAATTATACAAAAATAATTAGTTTTTAATCGCTATTACATCTAGTTGATATTTATTTTAAAAGCAATTCCGGCCAACGTGTGCCCAGGTCTGCCAAGACTTTGCCAAAATACTAACGTGGGTAGAGTAAACATGTTAAAACTGTTTTTATTAAATTTATAATTCATTGAATTGAAGTGGTTTAGTTTACTAATGTTATTGAATTAAAAATACAATATCTTTTAAATAACATTGAAATAAAAACTTAACAACACTAGCAGAACGTGAACTTGCTACCCTTGGTATACTGTCTTTGTGAATTTAACGATATACATTATATAATCGCGTTTGACTTACATCAGGTTTTTTTTTCTTTCTATCTTAAATACTAACCAATATTCATTTATAACCATTTTCATTTAAATTATAAAATATTTGTACTCGGGTGTAAAGAATATTCATTAGACTTCGATTTATAAAGACGAACAAAGTGTTAGAAGTAATCGTCTTACTCATACCTGGACAGCTTTTACGGACTCAAGACTTTGTTTAATTTTCGTAGAATTCTCAGCTGGAATTCAGTTGAAATTTTTAATAAAAGGTTTTTATGAAAGCTAACTAGCTACTGCATCCATTTTAGTAATTATTTACAGGTGTTTGAGTACTTATCGCTTCCATAAGTATTACTAGTGAAATTGCATCCTAACAGGTTAATATAAGTTCTATATTTTGTCTAATGGTGCTAACAATGCAGATTCAAGAAAATGTAAGATGAAAAATATACATATTTGTAAAATATGTTAACATTATAAAATAAAATTCTTTGTTCAGAATGGCAGTTACTTTTTATCAAAATGTTTTAAAAATAGTTACTTATTTTAAAAACCTTCTTTATTAAAAAAAAATAAAATGATCATATTAAACTATCCGAAATAATCTGGTTCGCAAGAAAAGAAATATTCTATTACTTCGCTAATATTTACTTATTGTTTATAAAAACTTTTCATACATGCTACTTAAGACGTGACTTAAGTGAGCTCGGTGAGTATATAAATTTAACGGTTATATAATTTAATCTCCACTAAAGGATGTTCTAAATATTAATGGTAAATTGAAGAAAATAATAGCAAGAAAACTACTTAAGAAACACTATTCGTCATTACAAAAAGTAAAATAGATCTCCCAATAATGTAATAAAAAAAAAGATAGATCTATCTGTAACGTTAGCTAATCTAAGGCTAATTGCTAAAGTAAGTTAAATTGAAGGCTTTGAGGATTATTTATTTTATTGTTTATGCTAAAAGAGTTTCTACCTGTGCGTCGTCCATTTTTTCTTTTAAATAAATTTAGTCCTTCTATTCCTGCATTACCGCCACGAGATATGTTAAGGCTTGAAATATATTTTAAATTTATGGTCTGTGAACCTGATTCCAGTCCTTTCCACCTCTTTTAATTTCGACATTGATTATACCAATCTTTTTCTACATTTTGATTAAAGTTATAAAATTATTAGGCAAAAAAAAATTATTATCGTATCAATAAGCTTTTCCAATATTTCTTTTTTGTTGATTTGTTTTTCAAAATTATGAATGCAACGTAATGTTGATGAAAATATTCGTTCCAAGTGAACTAAAGTTTTTAGGACCCCATACATTTTACTTAACTAATACAATTATATTTTATGATTCAGTATCGTATATATAGATAAATTTTGTATAACGTAATGAGCTAAAGATTTTCCTTTGTAAATTGTATAATGAAATTATATAATTGTATATGAAAGAAGAACGGTCCGAAAAAATGTTAAATATCTTCAAAAGCTCAAAACATTATCATTAATCATTTTGTGACCATAATATTTAGTCTTTTTTCACATAATAACAATTTATTATTTATATAATTAATCCAATTTATCTCATGAAGTTTAATTTATACCGCAAACTGTTATTGGTTACGAATCGATAATTTGCTATTCCGGCTATTAATATAATATAGATATGAAATATCACTTTAGTTGAAGAACGCTGCTACATATAATTTCATATAAACAGTTTGTGCTTATTATGACTTTAAGCAGGTTAATAAATAATATTAGGAATACTACATATAAACTCGTAAGTAAGAATACTGTCACTATGTGTAGCTAACTGAAATCATAAAACCATATTTTGAGTTTAGATGTAATTTTCTTGACTTTAGATTAGTGTTGGAAAATTTGTATAGCAGTGAAATGTTTATATAAATTAGAGCACTGTTTTACTTGTATAATTGGTAGTCCTAAACAAACCCTACCAGCAATGTAGGATTAAGAATATTAAACTTCCAATATTGTAACAAATCTTAACTTTTGGGTCTCGCGGTTAATAATCTGGCTGCGCCGAAGGTCGTGGGTCTAATATTCACGTGGGGCTGCTCTTTATTTGATACACAGTATGTTTTTCCGAGTCTAGATATGTTAATATAAGCATTATTATTAGGTCAATCTATTGTGAGATGTGAGTGTATCTGATATGTTTATTGGTCCATAAGCAATAGTACTCAGCAATGGGCCATTTGTTATGATTTTTCTCAAAAATATGTATTTTGTGAACCGCCATAATACTGTCTCAATTATTATCTTGACATTTGAACGTTGCACTGATGACTCCGAATATTTGGAGTTGAGCAAAATGTAGATATGCCTAAAGCCAACTTTAAATTATTGTAATCGTAAAAACAGTTTGAAAAAAATTAAGTTTTACATATAAAAATGCAAATCAAGATGCACTCATAGGTTTGGAACACTCCACTGAACAAACAAGCTAGCTGGCTTTGTAATTTCAGCTCATGATGTTGAGGTCTTCAGTTCTTTGTGATTTTGTGAACTTTCTTTTTACCTGGTATTGTTTAATTTGTTTTTTTTTTATATTTTTTATTTATTTTTTTATTAATTTAAGAGTTTTGGCTCAACAGACGGATCTCAAAGTCTACTCGAAGACGAATAAAACACCTTTCTATTTTCTAATATTACAATAATTATTATGATTATACGGCAGCTTTTATATTAAAAACAAAAATACATAATACAATAAGACACTCATTTTAGTCTCGTTTTATTTAACGAACGTGTTATTTGTGACAATTTAGTTACAATATTACGCCATTTATGATATGTAATATTTTTAGATAATTGTATTTTATGGTAAGTCTATATTACTCTGCCAGTGTTTACTGTCACGTTTATAAAACTAGAATTTAGGATGTTTCATTCATGTGATAAAAACAGTTGTAATATAAGTTGTAATACCAAGCACATTTTTGTCACTAACTTTAATCTAAGTGAAAAGTGAAAAGTAGATGAATTGTGAAATATAACAAATACTTTATTGCAATATTTTTGTAACCAGTTATCTCACCAACAAAAGGAATAAAAACTATAGGAATGAAGTTACTCCTATATAGCATATAATAGTTTTTAAATTTGTAATATAACTTTATTAAGAGTTTGTAATATAACTGGATTGCAAAATAGTTAATTCCAATATCCTTTGTTTATTTGTCCCTGCAAATATTTTATTTTGCCCCTGTAATTCAATCAATTCAATATCAACCATAATTTTCAAAACCTTATATATGTAGGTACTCCAACTCAACACAACGTAATACAACATAACACATCACAATTTATAATGTCTTACTAAATGTGTAAGATAAATCCTACCACAAAGAACTTTTGTACATATAATTTACTTTTATGGGACGCCATAACACATCAAAATTCAACGTCAATAGATCTAAAGTCAAAAACACAAATAATAATGGAATTATTTTTAATACTGTTATATTAAGGTGAGGTAATAAGAAAAGTTTAGGTATAGAATGTGTTGTAACATCTGTATAAAGTTCTCATGTTACTTAAATATGTTAATCCGTAAACCAAAAATAACCATAACCATATTTTATTTTATATTCTTTATTAAAATGATATATAAAAGAATCACATTTTAAATAAAAATAATGTAAAACATATATATATCTCACCCAGACAATCGGTACAGAGAATCGCGAGAGGTCCCCGCGTTCTAATGATTGAGCTATCGCGACTTTAATGGCAGTTCTTATTGGCAGTATTGACGTAACAAAGATAAAAAAAACACAAGAGAAAAATATCGATTAACAGAAACCATTACGCAATGACTCTTACTGATAGTTTTTTAATCTGCGACAGTCAAAACACTATAATGTACAGTAATATGTGGAATAAACTTTGAGCAATAAAAATTATAGGATCTTGGAATAGTGTATTACTGTGTAGATGAAACCAATATTAAAGCTTTTATTAGTATTAGTGTTAGAACTTTATAGTTTAAATTAAAATGTTAGTGATTTGAAAGATACAATTAAGTTCTAATATTATTATAACAATTGATTATAAATGCCTATATAGACTTTTTTGACAAGCCTTCCTTTAGCAAGGTTGCATATATTTTGATAGTAGGTCATAAACATGTTTATTACAATTTTTCTTCTGTTAATGAGAAGTATTGCATTCTATAAACATCAATAAATCAGTTTTTTTCACCACTACTTGATTCAGTCCAGTGTGAAGATACAATGAGACAAAATTTATTCTAAAATGCTCCTTTGATGTCTATTAAATTCATATAAGAATAATAATAACAACTTAATTTTTTTGTTAACCAATATTATCAACCCAGCATTTATTTAATTGTATTATATTCTATTTTTATTTACATGTTAGGGTAACTAAGAATACTTTCTTGTCATTGCAGTTATGTAAGATGTATGTTTGATATGTAAGATGCAGATAAGTTTTTAAAATACCTTCTTGTAAATAACGCAGTTATTTGTTATCAAGACTGTATCGATCAAAGTCAATTCAGACGAGTTTGTCGATTTTCATATCTGTCTATCTGATCATATGGCAAAGATCTATTACTTAACTATATTTGTACTATATCTTATGACTCTTCATATAAACCTTTATATGTATGTATGTTATGGATGACCAAAATATTATCTCAATTAACATTTTCAAAATATTTACTTCTAATATGTATCTGCTTCAAATTTCTTCTAACTTCTAATTTCCCATTTTGTTTCTAAGAAATTACCATGTTGACTTATTTAACTTTTTTAGGCAATAGAAAGCGTTTAGTATTGTCGTATAGTTGATTGTTGGAGTAATTTTATATAGTAAATTGTATTGAAAGTATTGTTAATTAAATATCAGAATTTTGGTTTAATTATAAAAGGCTTGCAGATTACGGTAAATAAATTTAAATACAGAAACATACACACATACACGCACGGAAGCACGAACTCACCCACGTACACCCGCATGCACACGTGCACGCACTCACATACATATCTCTAAACAAGTCAGTAATATGTAATTCAAAGTAATTCAAAAATTGTTTGTAATTCAAGTAACACGTCAATTAACATCATCATCATCTGATAATTTCAACTGAATTTATATTAATTTACAGAGCTACGTTTGATCCTGAGTTATTAAAACCAAGTGAACCGACCGACCGTGGACGACAACAGGAAAATTACCCTAAACGCCGTCAATGCGTTTGATCCAAATATGAACAGAGAACTGGTTCTCTGTTCATATTTGGATCAAGGAAATACAATGTATTTTGATTTCGGACGTGTATATGTACAGGACATATACACGTCCGAAATCCAACCTCAGTTGCCGTATTCTCCAGAAGCTGCTTCATCAAACTAGTAATAGTTCCGTTTAATGGTTTACGGCCTTTCTTGATTCATAAATGGCCTTAAAAGATTACATTCTCTCTAGGACGAGTTCTTCTTTCCATAGTTTTTTTTGGAAAGTGGAGGGAAAATAGTGACTTTGAGACCTAAATATTTTAAAACTTTTTGGTAACTAAATATAAAATTAATTACACTAAAAAATCAGAAATAAGTTGTACGAGTTTTTGAATATAATATTAAAACTTCCCACAGACACCTCTAACATCACATTAAATTCCAAATTTTGTATTACATAGTAGGTAAGTCTCTAGGTACATGCAAACATGTCTCGAACTTTAAAAAGTACAATTATATTTGTACTTAATAGAAGAAGTGGGCGTCCCCGGCTCTGGGGTTATAACTTGAAAATTCGCTACAACTATTAAACATAGTTGAGACTTTGTAATTTTGCAACTTCGCTACTTCTTTCCTTATACATTGTATTAAGTTTCTATGCTTTAACATAGCAATAAATGTTATACAGAATGATAACAGATGACAATATAGAGAAAGGAAATATTATATAGCCCTTGTAAAACTAATTTTATTATTAATTTGACAATTCAAAGATGGAAGATTTTTTTTATAACGGTGAAGAATGTTAATAGACAATAGACAATACTTGGTAGTAATGATAATGGATCAGTTAGTGATAAGAAAAAGTAACGTGTATCATCGTCGAACTATAATATTAAATTTATTAGATATATCAAAATAAAATATCTAACCCGTAACCCGTTGTTAGTTTCGAATTATTATTTCTGTCTTATGTATTAAATGTAAAGCAAATAAAACCGAGCCAGTTACTATACTTGCTATACTAAAATGTTGAATTTTGCAATCTGAAACATCCCTTTTGTCACAAAATATTTCTTAACTAAAAGATTAAGTAGTGTAAAGTAGTAGTAATAACCATGATGCAAAGTTAAAGAGCAAAAAAAAACAAAAGAGAAAGTATATAAGTCTTGTTTCATTGAATCAACCTTTTTTTTTTTTTTTTTTTTTTTATTTCGTTGGAAAAATCCGTTACGGATACCCGCCGACCAAGATGGTGATGGTCGGAGGGTTATGTGGGACTACCCGGCAGCATCGAGCACGCTGCCATTTTTAAGGCTACCCACTAAAAAACCAACGGATGCCCTCAACGCCTTAATGGGACGCCATGGGATCGCTTACGCACTCACCGTGGCGCCCCAGCGGTACCCCCCCATGTAAGGGTGCTCCGAGTAACTTAGAGCACCCTCACGACGTAGGCCTGGACTAGGTGAGAGAGGTCACCCTCCCCTCCCACCAAGGCACTACAACTGGGGAAGGAAGCGGCGGGCGTACTCCCGCCTCCTTCTTCCCAGCCTTCCCCTACGGAGTGGGTCAGCGGTGGAGGCCTGCTCCCTGACCCGCTCCGCGGCCTCCTTCGCGGCGATGACTTGCTCGCAGAAGGAGGCCATTGCGACCCAACACCTCTCGCTGTCGATCATTGCGCCTATGAGGCGCGGCAGCGAGAGGTCCTCGTCCACCACGGCCACCAGCTCAGCACGCTGGTGGTCCCAGGCTACGCACTCTGCCAAGGTGTGGCGAGCCGTGTCTACGGCCTCGTCACAGTGGTGGCAGGATGGGGTCGCCTCCCTTTGTGCGATCTTGTGCAGATACTCACCGAGGCACCCATGCCCCGTGAGCACCTGCACAAGACGGAACGTAAGCGTTCCATGCCGCCGGTTGATCCAACGATCGAGGTGGGGACGGATCGCCCCCACAGTCGTCAGTCCGGCGGCAGGGGACCCTAGGTCCCTCTCCTACCGTCGAATCAGGGCTCGGTGAGCTAGAGCCCTGACCCGAGCCGCCTCGGGCCTTACCCCCCTGGCCCTGGCTTCTACCCGGTGCCAATACACTCCGGCGAGCACTTCCGCCTGTAGCTCCCAAGGCGGATCGCTCGCCAGAAGTGTGGCCGCAGTGTACGACACCGTACGATACCCCCGAATCACCCTTACCGCAAGGATCCTCTGCGTTCTCCGCAAGAGGGTCTTGGAGTCGGCGGTAAGAACTCCCGACCAAATTGGGGCACCGTACAAGGCCATGCTCCTCACGATGCCGGCATATAGACGCCGGCACGGAGCCTGCGGCCCACCGACGTTAGGCAGAAGCCTTCCCAAGGCAGCTGCGGTGGATACCAACTTCGGGGCCAGAAGGGAGAAATGAGCCCCGAAGTTCCATCTTCCGTCCAGTGTGAGACCCAGATACTTCATCTGGGTCTTCATCACCACATCCGAACCCTGGACGAGATGGACGCCCGACGAGGGGGACCCCGGCAAGGGTCGTGGAACAGGATGGCCTCCGTCTTTGTGACGGAGACTTCCAATCCCAGCAGCCCTATTCGATCCGCTACCAACGTAGCGCCGACGGTAGCCAGACGGGCTGCCTCCGCAAAGTTCTTTCCCCTGCAGGTGGCGAGGGTGTCATCCGCGTAACACAACACCCTCATCCGGGGCAGGAGAGGATAGCGAAGCAGCCAGTCGTAGCCGAGGTTCCACACCACCGGTCCCAACACGGACCCCTGTGGAACCCCACGGCATACGCTACATCGGTAGACCCGCCGGTCACCGTCTTCCCACAGGACCTCCCTGTCCTGCAGGTAAGCCCCCAACAGTCTACGGAGATAGGGAGGCACTCCATGGAACCGGAGTGCCTCAGCCAATGTCTCGAACGGTAGACTGTTGAAGGCGTTGGCGACGTCAAGCGAAACCGCTAGGACGACGTCCCCCCCGCGAACAGCCTCCTGGGTCATGTGTCTCAGAGCTCCCAGGGCGTCGATCGTTGAACGACCCGCCCTGAATCCGAACTGAGCTTCTGAGAGATCAGGACCTACCTCTTCGAGGTGTCGGACGAGACGTGCAGAGAGGATTCTCTCGAAGAGTTTACCCGTCTCGTCCAGCAGCACGATGGGCCTATATGCGGAAGGGGAGTCGGCAGAACGACCGTCCTTCCGCAGCAGGCACAATCTGCCCTCCTTCCAGACCTTCGGGAACTGTCCAGTGCGCAAGCAGAGGTTGAAGAGTTCCCGAAGCCTGCCTCCCAGGTATTCCAGGGCGAGCAGTAGAACCCGCCCCGGAATACCGTCTGGCCCCGGTGCAGTGTTGCGGGCTCGAAGGCGATTCAGTGCGACCTCCAGCTCGACCTCCGTGATGTCTGGGACAGAACCCACCCCCCCATTAGAAGAAAGGGCATCACGGGAGGTGAGTGGCCGGTGGACTCCGGGAATAAGTCCCCCACCAACCGCTCGAGGAAATCCGGCTGAAGGGACTCCATGACCGAGGCGCACGCGGCGCGGAGTTTGTTCCGCGCGACGCGGTACGGACGTCCCCATGGGTCCCTATCGAGACCTGCCAGAATCTCCTCCCGAGCCAGGTCCTTCGCCTTCCGAATCGCCATCCGCAGAGTCGATTTTGCCTCGCGGTATCGACTCCGCAGCTGGACCTCAAGAACCGGGTCGAAGCCGTGACGACGGCGACACCGGACGAAAGCCCTGCGAGCCCTGCAATAGGCCGCCCGAAGTTCGGCAATTTCGGGTGACCACCAGTACACTGCTCTGCGTCGGGGCCTAGACCTCACCCTCGGCATGGCCGCATTGCAAACCCGTGAAAGCGCTTCGCGCATGCAGCCAACCCTTTCCTCCACGTCGGTCTCCTCATTGGGCGGATCGGGAAAGGCCCATCCTTGTACGATGGCAGCCTCCTTTGCCATTTCCCGATCCAAACGTTTGATTGCCCAACGAGGAAAGTGACTCCCCTCCCGCGGTGGCCTGGCCAGGATCGCTTGGGAAGTGGAGAGGTCAAATCGGACGTAAAGATGGTCCGATAGAGTCTCCACCTCCGTCTCGACTCTCCAGTCAACGACTGTGCGAGCGACAGCTGGGGTGGCGAACGAAACGTCCACCACGGAACTCCCTTGCTGTCGCACGCAGGTCGCATCTGTCCCTCTATTGAGGAAGGACAGACTGGAGAGGAGCGACCAGACCTGGACGGCCCTACCTCTAGCGTCCGTGGCGCGGTTCCCCCAGGCCACAGATTTGGCATTCAGGTCGCCGAGGAAAATGAGCTTCCCCGACGCCTGTTTTCCAATCGCCGCACTGATGGAGTCGAGGAAAGTCTCGAACTCCGCCAATCGGCGATTGGGAGAGAAGTACGCGCCGATGACGACGTATTCCCCCCATCGCGCCACGACCAAACCCGGGCCTGTCTCTAGGGTGGAGAGAGGGGGACCGGGACCAGAACCGGCAACGACAGCCACGGAACCGCTAGTATCCCCCGCCCAGTTGGAAATAGGAGGGACATAGTAGGGCTCGCAGGCCACCGCTACACTGATGTCCCACTCCGCCATGGCCTGGATGAAAAGATCCTGGGCCCTGGCGGAGTGGTTCAGGTTCGCCTGCAGGAAGCCATGTCGCCGTCTATTCATGACGACATAGCCTCAACTGGCGCCTGCAGGCGCCCTCCGCTTGGGGCAGCTGGGGAGGGACCAGCTGCCTTACCCCTCCTACGAGGAGCCTTACAGGATTGGCTCCCCAGTTCGTGCCCCGCTTGGAGCCCGAGGTCCGCGCAGACTGCGCACCTAAGCACTCCGGTGCAGCCATCGCGAGTGTGGCCCGCTATGCCGCACCGGAAACACGGTGCTGCGGTCCACCCCGGATGGGCAGACAGCTCGCGTGTGCCCGGGTTCCTGACACCCGAAGCACCGAATTGGCCTCTGCTCAAGGAGCTCGACCCCGGCCGAGCTCCACCCCACCAGCAGTCTGCCCTTATCCAAAACGGCTTTTGCCGCGTCAGCGGGGCAGTGGGCAAAAGCCACCCCCATGCCTCCGTGGCCCCAACGAATTTCACCAACAAGAATGGATTCGTTAGGGCATTGGCTGACGCTGCAAATGGCATTTCTAACCTTCTCTCTTGTAGCAGAGTCATCCAGCCCTTTGATCTTAATTGTGACCCGTTTGACGGGCCGAACGACTTCTGCCACCCTATCTAGTGCCGCACGCAATTCGGCGGCCAATTTATCCGCCTTTTCTGGAGCCGCCTGAGGTAGCTCCAGAAGACGAGCCCCCGTGACTGACCGACGGATTCTAAGGCCGCCCTCGAGTCCGATCTCGCCGAGGTCCACTTTCTCGGCGGCGCGCTCGAGGACGGACGCGTATGTGACTCCTTTAGCTGCTGCCTCCTTCTGCAATTTAATTATAACTGCAGGCGATCTTTTAGGCGGCAGCTTGGGCTTCGCTTTCTCAGCGCCCTGAAAAGTTCTCTCCTTGTTTTTCCCCTTTCTTTCTTTCTTTCCCCTCCTCTGTTGAGAGGGATTGGATTTCGGCGGTTGAACCGCGGGGGCTATCAAAGATACAGCCGCAGACTGTTGCGGCTGCTTCTTCTTCCCGGCTCGGCGCACCACCGTCGTCCAGGCTTCTGGAGCGGCGGCCAGGGACGGCGGGAGAGCCGGTAACGCTCGGCCTGGAGCGGTTTGGGAAGGTTCCCGGCGGGCAGACCTTGACGGTGGGACGGACGGGCTTGCCAGAGCTGAGTCCCGTTTCGCGGCGGCGGAGGCTGCTGCTTCCTTTCTCTTGTCCGTGGCGAGAGGTGGGCGAAGGATCCTCTCAGGAAGGAGGCGCTCTTCAATACCTTCGAAGCGGGCGTTAATCATAACGCCCACTGAGGAAATAATCGAGCGCCTCAATTCCTCCAAATAGTCCTCCTTCGTGGAGGGCACAGCAGCGGGAGCAGCAGATTTCGCTGAAGACCGCATATCGGCAAACTCACGCCTGTGGGCTTTGAGCTCAGCCCGGAGGTTCTCCACCTCCCGGTGCAGGCGTGAGTTGTCGGCCCGCAGTCGTCTGGTCTCGTCCACCACAGTACGGCCGACCAGCGTCTCCACTACCTCCAGTAGGTCTCGCGAAGCCTCCTTCAGAATTTTGATCATTCCGCCCTGAAGCTGGCCGGACTTGCGCGTTACCTCAATAATTGAGGCCGCTGACTTCCCAGCCAACGCTCGCAACTGCTCTGCCCCCAAGGCCTCTGGATCGTGTCTGCCACTCCCCTCCTGCGGGATTTCATCTCCCGAACAAGAGATGTGACCTGCTGGGGACGGTGCTGCCGATCGAAAGGCCCGCGCCCCCAACTCCTTCTCGAAGGCGTCCTCCTCGGCCTCATAGTTAAGGGCCCGCAATTTGGCTTTCGCCCGTGCGAGCCCACCACCGCGGATACTGTTGGTGATACGTCCACGACGAGCAGTGTTGCACTTGGAAACTGCAACACCTCGATCCGAGTCGTAATCGGACGCGTCACTCAACAAAATTGCGGACTCCGACGGCCGCTTCCTCCCAACACTAGTTTCGTAGCGCTTCCAATCCCGCCGGACGAATCCGAGCAACATTGGTAGCGGATGAGCACACGAGAAGGTTGGCTAGTTGGTTGGCCAGCGATAGCTAGTACCGGACACATGTTCCGACTACCTGCTCCCGCGTACCTACGCTGTCCGTACCACTGCGTACCGTACCTGCCAGTACCGGGCACATGTCCCGACTACCTGCTCCGCGTACCTACGCTGTCCGTACCACTCCGTACCGTCCGGAGCCGGACCGAAGCGGAGCACGCGCGCGCGCGTGCGCTCGCGTCGGCTGCCGGCGAACGAATCTTCATTGAATCAACCTAGCACACCAAGAGTTCCAAAATAAATATTCTGATGATAACTTTTCTAATCATGAATGAACGAGGTATTCATTTGAATCGTAAATTTTTTAGGAGAAAAGTTCTTACGTTATTTATTTATATTTCAAACTCACATAGACCAAAACATTTATTTCAAAATTGCAATACATTTAAGCAACTAAATGTAATTGTAAATTGGGACAGTGAAACGTATCATGTAGCCGCACCGCCATGATGGATGTCATCATCTGACACGTGAAGTTTGAACTCAACGCTATTTTGTAAAGCCATTATGTTTGAAAAATATTCTTGTTAGGAATAAAAAGCTTTTATTTTCTTTTGTTTAAATAGAGTTTAATATACTTGGTATCAAACAAAACAAAACAATAGTTTGTTAGACTCTTTATAAAGTATATATATAATATAATAAATGGAAATTGTATACAACCGTATATTGAGAATATTTTCAAAAATATGTCTCGGATAAAAAATAAAACTTGTTCAGAGTGCACAAAAAATAATCTTATATTTATATCTTGCATTTATATCTTTATCTGCATATCAGGCATTACGCAATAAATGCTGTATCGATCGGTATGAAAGTGTCCTTAATGGAAAAACCCTTTTTCTAAGGTATTTAAATTATCTTGTCTGACTCGCACAACTCACTACTATTATTATTTTAACGTATCTTATAAATAGATAAAATATTTATAAGAGCTATATAAATTTTATGTATTAATAAGAATTCACCATTTGGTAATATTTGAGGCAGTGTTTGGAAAAAGCAAGTTAACTGGTGTAAATAGACCCTGGCAAAGACAGTTTTATATCTTTTTTTAGGTTTAAACTTCTATTCATTCTATAGTAATTCTGAATCATATTTGGAAATAATGGAACAGTATAAAACGCACATAGTGAGATAAATATAAAGTAACATGAGGAGATGTTATAAAGTTATTATATTACAAAGACCTATCTTAAAGCCTCCCTGATAAGGCATAACGTCGTAAGCTGGAATCACAATGTAATAACTTGTTTGTTTAGTGATGTTCCAGGCCAAGAAGTGCATCTTGGCTTGCATTTTTATAATATTTTTTTTACAATAAGTGGAATAATATTTTATTAGTTATAACGTGGATATGTATTATACACATTTAATGTTATGATGTAACTATTTTGTTAAAACATTATTATTCAAATGTCTTGCTATGATATGAATAATACTTAATTTCATTAACATTCAGTGTGACATTGAGTAAATTAAATTCAATCTTCATTTGTGGATCTCGAAGTAGATTATTATAACTTTAAATTGAACATTGCATAAAGGCATCGTGGCATATCGAATATGCTATATTTTGCTAAAAGCGAACAACTTTCTATATATATATTTGGTCTAGTAAAAAATATATGTAGTTAAAATAGTGCAATACAGAAAACAAATAATTATTTCACTTTAATGAAAACAAATGTTGTAATTTTTAAACAGTTTTATATTTTAAGTTACATTAAATACAATAATCATGTTATAAATTTTTGAGGGTAGTTATACTTACTTGCACTGTATGTTGGCATATGTAGGGCAATGTGATGCCTACATCTTGTCGTTAATAAGTAATAAGGAGGATACTATTATTTAGCTTTACTTGATTTCGTATAAAAGATTATTAATTATGGAGTTAGTGCATTATCGTTAGTGTATAATGAATAAGCGAGTGTTTCACAATGAACAGGGGCTTATTATTACTTAGGTTATACGTTTTAATATGAGATAGAGTCTTCTCCGCTACGAATCAACCGTTAAATTTCAAAATAATAACATCGCAATTTATAGGCCTTTAAAACCGGTATTTTTTTATATTTTGTTATTAAGCATATTTTGTAATATTAAAGAATGAATGAATGAATGAATTTTTCAATGAATGAATGAATGAATTTTTCAATGAATGAATGAATGAATTTTTCAATTAGCACAAAACCATAATCATGAAATCAAGGTAAAACTTCCAAAACGAAAACTGAACAAAAAGTACTTACATAGATTACAGAATAATTAATATTTATTTACCATAAATGTTTAACGTTATTTTATCAAGCCATAATATCGCAAAATTATTATAAAACTGTTGCTCTTAAATATAATTAAGTTGTAAATATTGGAGTTATACTCATTGTTGTGAAGGAAATTGAATATCATTTCATATTTTAGTCTATTGAATGTAAACTGGAATTAAACAGGAGTTACGATTACTTGAATATTCGTTGTTGGAAGTAAAGCATAGGATTCAATTGTATATTCTGACTGGTAGTGAATATATGATGTTATTAGTTACCATACGACTTGTTTGTTTGATAATTTAAAAATAAATACATTCAAAAGCATAAATGATTTATATTTAAGGATTCATTTCTAAATATATATAAATTACGTGTCACGTTGTTTGTCCGCGACGGACTCCTAAACTACTTAACCAATTTAAATGAATTTTACACACCACGTGCAGTTTGACTTAACTTAAAAGATAGAAAAATTTTCAACTTAATTCGCAATATTGTTTCATTGCAAATTATTTGTTTACTATTTCAGTCACAGTCACAACTTTCAGTTAGCTCCTAACCATTCTAATAGATGGCGGTATCTGTTCACTGGATGGAGTAACTACGTAGGAGGTAGGTAGGGCATCTGCCCTAAGTATGCCTGCATCATTCGTTAGTTTAGTGTTCCAAGTTATTTACTAAAAACTTTGTAACATACAAACAGTGTTATAAATATGGATAAAATTAAAAATATTATAATTATTTTGTTTTTATTTTTGCTTAATATCGACTGTAAGAAAACATTATGGTTTTTATGACAGATGTACTATGAACGTTACCCCTTAAATAATTTACTTCAATGTAATATATCAAAAACAATAGTCACAGCAACGCGGGACAGGGGCTGCTAGTATAATATAATATTCACATTTTACCCAATTTAATTTTTAATAGACAGATACAGTAGAGCAACTTTAAATGTGTATTAATGTTTAAAATGTTCATTTAAAATACAAGAGTTCATAAACTAATACAATGTGCTATAAAACTTAAAATTCATTGATAATGCACTAAGGATTGCAAATCGAATAATTATATTTTATCGATTTTTTTTGCAGCAATAGAGTTATTTTATTTATAGTTAGTTATAAATATTGTAGTATATATAAGTATATAGTTATATTTTGTATTCCTATTTAAGACTACAAATATACGAGGGCCAAACTGAAAGTTTTTAGAACTGGCCACTTAAAAGCATTATATTAAAAAAAAATTGTTTAAATTTTGAAAATAGAACTCTTTACCAATATTATTGAGTGTACATTTCATTCATTTGTCATTTGTTTTACGATTTGGCGGCAAATTGAAAATTGTCTGTGCACGTCAGAATGAATTTAAGCCGAGAAAATTTTCGTGCAATGATTTTTTATGACTTTCGATGTCATTTAAGTCAACAAGAAAGTTATGATAGACTTCGATTGGCTTTTCACGATGAAGCCCCATCTCGTGCCACAGTTTACAACTGGTTTAATGAATTCAAACGTGGTCGAACTAATCTCACCGATGATTTGCGTGAGGGACGGCCTTCTACAGCGGCGACTGAAGATAACATCAGTGTTGTGCGGCGTATGATAGAGACTGACAAAAGAGTGACCTATCAGCAGATTCGGACAAGTCTAGGCATAGGTATGAGTCAAGTGCACAAAATCCTCCATGAACATTTAGCGGTCAGGAAGCTTTGTGCCCGCTGGATACCGCATAATTTGACCGAGGCTCAAAAACTCTGCCGTGTTGATTGGTGGCGAGAAATGATCCAAAAATTTAACGGAAGTGACTCAAATGCTGTGTTCGACATACTAACGGGTGACGAAAGCTGGATTTACTGTTATGATCCGGAAACCAAAAGACAGTCTGCTCAGTGGGTGTTTCCTTACGAAGAGTTGCCAACTAAAGTGAAGAGAGGTCGAAGTGTTGGAAAAAAGATGGTGGCCTCGTTCTTCGGAAAGACAGGTCATTACGCGACAGTAGTCTTAGAGGATCAGAAAACGGTTAATGCAGAGTGGTATACTAACAATTGTTTGCCACTTGTCTTGGAAAAAGTTCGAGAGAAACGACCTCGCAGCAGGATCCTCCTTCATCACGACAATGCCTCGTCGCACACCGCCAGGCAAACGATCGACTATTTGGTGACCTCAAACGTGGAATTACTGGGTCACCCGCCGTATAGCCCCGACCTCGCATTCTGCGATTTTTATTTATTTCCGAAAATAAAAGAAAAACTTCGAGGAAAACGTTTTATAGACGCCGAAGAAGCAGTGGCTCCGTTTCAAAACGCCGTCGAAGAGACCCCTAAGGCCGAGTGGGCAAGGTGCTTTTCTCAATGGTTCCATCGAATGCAGCGATGTATTGATGTAGATGGACGCTATTTTGAAAAGTTACAATAAAACTAATAACTTGCTAGAATGCTTAATTTTTGATTTTCTAAGAACTTTCAGTTTGACCCTCGTAAATATCATTTTATGAGTTTTTACTTCAAATGAGTAAATATAATATATTTACCTTCATTATACTCCATTCTTTTTTTTATTACAGCGCATTAATATTTAAACAAAATTATGACTACGTAGACGAGAACAGTTAAAACATTTAAGCCCAGCAGATCGTTCCCCAGTGATAGAACTGCGGAGATCCAATCTAATTAATAAATGAGTTAACAATCAACCGTCGCTGAAGTTATTCTAGGATTTGTATAACCAGTTACAAAAATTCGCACAAAGCAAATATAATGACAAACTATAAAAATTAACTCTTCAGGAATAGTTTTTAAACTATATATAATAAATATATTATTCAAATTATTTCAACAAGTAACTAGAACGAAATACAAAAATAGTATTATAAATACGTTTATATAACTAACAGTAGCTAAGTACTTCTAACAATGGTTGTCTCTTTAATGTAATATCAATGACACTATTGATAAAAAAGTAAATACATTCTAAGATAAAAAATATACATATAACAAAGTGGAACATATTTTAAGAACTATTTTCTAGTAAGATACCTATGAACCATATAATATTAATAACACAAGTTATATATAGTTAATAATTAAAGTCAACGTAAATAGATAAGAACAGTGGAATTTCTTTTACAACCGGTTATATTTGGATACGGTAATAAAAGTTCACATATATATATTTTTTATGTTAGAGGAGAGCAAACAAGTGAGCAGATCATGGATAACAAGTGATCACCGACATCAATGAACTCTTGCAACATCCAGGGAATTGCAAAAGCATTTCTGGCCTTGAAAGTGAGAATATACGCATTTCTTGATGGTACGCAAGTAATATTGATTCCAAAATACCGTCGAACGAATTTAGTTTCACATCTTCAAGTATGTGGAAAAAAGTTCTTGAAAACCACACAGTAGAGGATCGCCACGCATTCAGACGACAACGTCCTGTGCGATGACGAAGTTCTTCGGCAGGCATCAGATGAAATAGCTCTTCGGAATACTTCACGTTGTAAATGCGATATAAGACGCACAAAGAGCCCAAGTCTCTACGTATTGCAAAAAAATCCAGCCGTTCACAGAGTTAAAAAGAAAAAGTTAAGATATTTGCTCGGACTTGAGTCTTACAGAGCACAAGTGTTTGGCCGTGGTTGAAATACTGCCTCACTTTATTGATCACTTCTGATTACATAGAGGCCAATTTGGCGTTGTTCTCCAGATGGTCAATACCAGTGATCACTTATTTGAATACCATATTTATCAAAATAAACCCTTCTGTGACGATACTTCTCAGCTTAAGATTAAGGCTACAAAGGTTAATAACTTGCCCTGGTCTGAGAAGAACCAACAATAAATTCAGCTTGGTATATCTTAAAGTGATGAGTATTTCACAAAATATTGTGCAGTCTTTTGTGGAAAAAAATCCTTGAATATCTTACAACGTATTTAAAACAACTTGACTCTCAACTTTTAAACAGCGTTTATAAAGTTTTATAGCAGCAGTTTTACGATTTGACTTCAACAATTTAGGACTATTTGAGTTTGAAGCTTAAGTCATATTTCTTACTACATTCAGTGACTGACTATAAGTTATTTATATTTTTAATAGAATCACTGAATTTCGCTTTCATACAATAAAAACTAATAATCTGGGTCATTTTGTTCTCTATTTAAATCTCATATAAACTAAAATAATAACTTTATGTTCTGAAAGGTGGATAATTTGTGGAGCTTACCCTGTAGAAGAAATAAATTCTATATTATGTGTACATAAGTTAGAATTACATATAACCGTTTAATGTTGGTCTAAAACTATCCTTACTATCAGCTAAATCAATAATTATTCTGTACAATACTAAATTGATCACATTGTTCTTAGTGACTACATTTTCAAATTACATTATACAAGAAGAACAAATTTTTGCTATATTAGCAATATATATATTAGATTAGACCCCATATTAATATTTAAAAAAAACTTTCAGGACAATCGGTTCCAGTAATAGCCTTATCAATTATTAATAAATTTTTAACTTTAACTAACAACTACTAACTAACTAACAACTGCGAAGTGAAGTGATTTAAACAAAAGAAACATACAGTTGCTGACGGGACATGGAGGAATTGCTGAATACCTGCACAGATTCAAGTTAATAACTGACTCCGGATGCGAGTGTGACCCCCACGAAACAGAGTCTGTGTGGCACCTGATCTTGGACTGTCCTCGCTTCCAAACAGCGAGAATGGACCTGGAACAAAGGTTCAACACCAATCTGACAATGGAATTACTGCCCAAACCTCTGGACGACCCAAAAACCAAAAAATCATGCGCACAGCAACCAAAAGGCATAAGGACTTAACACCACCGCAAACTAGAGAAAACACCCTCACTACCGCACTAATAACTCCAAGACAGGTACCAACACCTAAAACAACCCTCCCTGCTACCAAAAATCAAAGAGAGACAGTAGCAAGACTGATAGAGAATGGAGTAGTCGGACCACCTGGCATCAAAACCAGAAGTGTGGTAGTATTCATGAATACACCACATGAAAGACTGGGTATCAGCTTCTGCTGCAAAACGGGCCCCAACAGCATAGCGATGTCCCTGGGGCTAGCGGCATTGATGAAACGGAAAAAGCTCGAGGCAATGAGCGTGATTTCAATAGCAAACCAGAAATATCGTCTTTACCGCAAAGACAACAAAACGGTACTTATTTTAGAAGACGAAGAAGTATTAACACAGTTTGCAAGAGCAAGCTCACTACTTAATATCATAGCTGAGGTCAGCGAGCCCCAAGATCCGGCTCGAATACTCAGCGTGGATACAATGACAGCCGGATATTACAAGGGCGAAGTTGCAGACCACCTGTGTATAGTTGTAGCCTCCAAGAATCACCAAATCGTGGCTTATGAGAATAGAGGCGAAGATCTCAGCTATTTAAAACCCAAACCAACAAAACCCCAACAAAACCCGGCAGTCCTGGACAACGACTATAGAAACCTGGTAAATCCAAGTGGCTCAGAGGGAGTGCAGAAAAAACATGAGGAGGAGAGAGATGCCAAAAACCAAACAGCGAGAAAATATTCGAAGGAAAGCATCATCACCTTTATCATTAAAGCAGTCAGCATAGCCTCGAACCAGACCCTTAGGAAACATCCTATAAAAGAACAGCCAGTAGGAAAACAAACAAACAAATCAAAACCGATAACGACGAAAACACCAACGAAAGCAGCAAAAGGCCCTCCGAACTCCCAAAATAATAATACAGTAGTCAGACCACGGGACCACATGATAAATGCCTCCATAGAGTACACTGCCATACTTAAGGCAACAAGAGCGAAAAATTCAGTGGCATGGTCGAACTTGATTTAGAAAAAACAGAAACATCAGGAGTAGTCACTTACCAAACCCCGACGACTGATCCAATGGTGGTAACCACAAAGAACACCAAGATATGGCTAGACGACAAAATATTCGAAAGAGCGGACAAATTGTCAGAAACATGTCAACAATGGGAGTTACCACTAATAAAGATGATATACGGAGTACCAGGATGCGGTAAGACTACATGGATAATTAACAACGTCAACTCCCAAGACGACCATATAGTCACTACCACTAAAGAGGCTAAACTAGAACTAGCATTAAAAATCTCCGAAAAAGAGGGAGCCGACGCCGCGCGCAGAGTAAGCACACTGGTTTCGATTCTAACAAATGGATTACCGAAAGAAAAAAAGGGGAAATGCCAAAGGCTTATAGTCGATGAAGCACTAATTGATGATGAATTGAATTGATGAACCACTTCGGATCAATCGTGATGGCCCTGCAACTTACCGAAGCCACAGAACTGCTACTCATAGGTGACGTAAATCAGCTTCCTTATATTGAAAGAGAAAACTTGTTCGAAGTCTACTACCACCGCCCAGACTTTATAACAACTGCCATCATAACACAACTTATGTGCTCAAACAGTCCAGAGGGATGTAGTCTACGCACTTAGAAAAATATATGACGGTAAATATTCCTCGAGCAGCATAGCAAGATCTATGAACATAAAATCCCTTACAGGTGAAAAGATCCCCATTGACCAACCAAATACCCTATACCTGACCTTCACTCAAGAAGAGAAGCTAACATTGGAAGAAAAACGGTACGGCAAAGGGAAGGGATCCAAAACACTCACTGTTCATGAGGCACAAGGTTTGTGTTACGAAAACACAATAGTAGTAAAAAGAACCGGAAAGAGCCTCCCACTCCATGGCAGCGTACCTCATGCGCTAGTAGCCATTTCCCGACACACCAGGACGTTTGTTTACTACACGGACCATCAAGGAGATGCGCTGGCGAGGTTCATCAAAGACAGCAATGTAAATATGGACAAGACAATAAATGATTACAACTTGAAATTAGCTATACACAACCGAGACCAGAAGGTCATAACAAAATTAGCCGAAACAGACAAATAATAAACAATAAAGAGTACCTACTTTACTTAACATCTCAAAACAAAAGAAATCAAGTTAATAATTATAAAACAAATTAAAAATGGCATGGACTACTAGTCTATGATAACTATATATATTAAAAGAATAAGAAAAAAGAAACAAAAGAACAACTATTATTGTTTTACTTTGTCTTACAAGATTGAAATTACTAATAATTAATCACCTGAAAATAAACACCATTAAAACTCGGACAGAAAATAAAACAAATAAATAATCTTTCAACTAAACACAATATAATAGAAAATAAATAAATGATTACAAAGGTAACCTCACCAACCGGGCGCTCGAACAAAAAGTGCCCCACGTTACGCTGAGCGGTCTATTTAAACGTGTGCGCCCCTCTTTGCTTAGCAGTGATTGGTTGGAGTTCACTAGTTCCAATATGACACTATAGGCGCTGCACACATTTAAATTTAGCAACTTGACAAATAAATTACTCAAGTAAACCATAATTAAATACAAAAGATATTTTAATAATCGTGATTAAATAATTTATCTAAAAGAATAACCCTAAAACCATAAACTGATAGCTAAACTATGTAAAACAATTAAAAATAAGTAGTTACATGTAATGATACCAGATGACGCCACACAATATTAAGTAAAACAACTTTCAAACAAAAATACTTAAACTGTAGGTTCTAAAATACAACATTAATTCAGTAATTATATTTAAGTAATTATTTAATTTCAGGAGAAAATTTTAAGGCTGTTCTGAAATTACTATTCGTAATTTCAAACCAGGAATTATTTCGGTGTATAGTCATACTGTCATCCATTTACAAACAATAAAAATATTAAACAGAGCTTATTTTTGATATAACTTGATATTTAAATTAAAACTAATTTATAGTAACAAAGTTAATATTATTTAAACTATTGCACTGATCATTTATATATACATAACAGTGCAAACATTAAAGAAACTTATAGAATTCCAAGCCTACCCGCCGATCGAAACCACCTCCAAGTGTAATAAAGAGGCGGTGACATATATAGTAATTAATTTTATAATAAATTAAGTTGAGGGAAATAATTTTTCCCTTAACTTAAAAGAGTTTGATATTTTGATGGTACATTATTACACAATGATTAAGATTTTAAAATGCAATTATGTAATATTGAACAAGTCAAGGATAAGAGCAAATGTTATTGCTTTATTCACAGACTTCTTAAAAGGTAACTATAATGACATTGCTTGGAATATATTACAATTAAAATTATAAGAATAACGTTTCTAAGGGTAATCCAGGAAAGAAATGTAAACATTTTTTCAAGATCCGCCAATTTTCTGAAGAAAGTTGTCGGGAAAATATTTGATAACCAGTTGCGAGCTTGAAGATAAAATGATCATATTTAAAACTAAAGGAAACTTCAGACTTTAAGTTGTTAGGCAAATTTAATGTTTGTCCCGCGACAATTTAACGTTTGTTCTAGTTTCAATAGTCTTAAAAGTATTGAATAAATGTTAAAGTACACTACAAGCTTTTATAAAAATAAAAAAATAGGATGTTAGCTTTTTACAGGACCTGTTTTTTTATAAATTAATTAAATATGCAATAATGACAAATAAATACATAACGTAATTAATGTACCAATTAAAACTATGGCTTCAACATTATTATAATCTGATGTTAATGCGTGCATTAATTCCTTATAATTGAAATATAATAGGACTCGGCTTTTAAAAGCGCTATTATACCCATCGCCGCAAAATTGCGTTGTAAGAGAATTTTTGCTCTTGGCTTACGAGATCGACATTTCTAGAATAAGTAGATGTATTAGAGATCGAGAGAGAGTTATTAGATCGAAATTTCTAGTAGAAGTAGATGTATTAGAGATCGAGAGAGAGTTATTAGTTATTAGAGAGTTCTAGTAGAAGTAGTGCACTGACCATGTTTTGAAAAATGACTGGTTAAAGTTACTATTATTAAATCAAGAAGAGAAGGGATACAATTAAGAAAAGTGCAAGTAACAAAAAAAAGAAGAATCTGAAGATTAGAGGCGGTAATTGTAGAAGTTAACTGACCGACCGGTGATAATTTTTAATCAGGCAATTAATAAAGTAACCTATTACTATAGTGTAAGAATATGCAGGTGTTAATTTTTTAAAGAAAATTTTTAAATGTTTCGAAATAATCTACTATAAGGCTGGGGCTATATAATACGCCAAGTAAAAGTTTGTTGTGGGAAAAGTTAATCTATATGAAAAGATGCTGTGCACCTCCGACCGAAGATTGCAATATATCAATGGAAAAAGAAATATGAGTACGGAGATATATAGCAACCCAACCTATCCGATCGATGCGGTCATTTCGGATAAGGTGCAATCGATGCAAGTAAGTCACGAGAATGTGCTGGAATACGCTGAGTGTTTAAATGGATGATTTTAAAATTTTTATGACAATCTGTGAACACTGTTAAACTACTGAAATCTATAATTAATGCTTAACTTGTCGGAAGGAGACTGAGATAAAAACGTATCTTTTAGGTTATGTCATATAAATTATATATATAAAAATGAAAGATGAGTACTTTAAAATAACATAAATAAAATTAAATATATACTTGTATTTACGTACATATATATATATATATATATATGCAGTAATTGTGTATTAGATCTAGTAAACAAAAGTGCAAACAATTATTTTAGGGTATTATGAAATAAGCTTCTTTTATATAATAATAGATAAAAGTGGTGACAGTATCATAATAAAATTATCATAAATTATTGTTTCCTAATAATCCTCTTTATGCATGATCCCGTAGTCTTATTGACAACCAATCCAATTGATTACCATCAGGAGCAAGAATCCAGATACCGCTTGCGTTTATCTTGGTTTTTACTCCCAGTTCAATAATATAAAAATAAAACAAATAACAGTCAGGCGAGGCTTCCTATCCAGTGCACTCTGGTGATAGGAAAATTTTATACATAAACTGGAGAAGTTAGGGAAATTAAAATGTTCAGCGACAAGTCTAGTAACTCTAGCTACCACATCTTCATTTTTCTCTTGCGGAAGCCCGTGAAGTCATCACGAAGCTATCACATTCTTTGCCAAGAAATTCGATCTGCTTTTGCAAGTTATTCAGAGCCAAAAAGATAAAGGATTTGAATGAAGCGAAGTCGGCAGCCAGTGAAGTGTTTGTTGTAGGAATTGAAGATATATGCAATTGTTGCCGAAATTCGTTTATCTTTGAGTTGAAATCATCGTCATTTCGGTTAATAACTCTTTAATGCATTCCATTACGTGCAATTTAACTTTATAACGTAAAAACAAAAAAACTCTTGAAGGAACACAATTGATGATGGGTAGTGAAATCTACTTAATATGCTTTTGCATTCATTTTACCATTTTAACTATTTATTTTTAAATTAAAACACAAAAAACTGCTTTTATAAAGTTGATATCAATTATTTATTTTATTTATATCGACAGTTCCGGAGGAAATTTAAATGTAGCTTAGACTTATGGGAACAACAAAAAACAATCAAAATCTCAAATAAGATTAAATTGGACGAGGTTGTTATATTAGTAGTAATATCAATTTTAAGTCATTAAAAGGTTGCTCTAACATTTTTCTTTAATTACTTTTATAATTGAGCACTAGGAAGGGTGGCAAAGCAAACGCGACTTATAAATCTCCATAAATGGAATGAGCACTAAAGATTTTCTAGAAAAATCACGTTGTACAATTATTAATAACAACAAACATAATATCTTTTTACTAATAAATCTTGGTTAAATTGATTTAAATAATTCGAGACAGTAGCTTTTCAGTCGCTCTAATTAAATAATCTTCTTTGCTTGCTTGCTTTTGGATCTCGAATCACGTAAAAAGATAAGCTGTTTAATGATCTGGGAACCCTAATCTATGTATTGGTTTTTCAACTTTTTAAACCAGGTCGACAGTTATTCTATAATTTTTTATTTCTGTACTGTATATGAGTTGACAAATTTTATTATTTTAAATAAATGTGATTTATGAATAGCAATCACATTTTCTTGTGTAAATTGCTTAAATTATTTTAGATTCTTGTTTCTGTATATGCTTAGCTGTAGTTTAGTTGTTTAATCCATTTTTCCATCCTATTCTTACACATTTTTTTTGAGTTGTCGCAATTGTTATTTTTTTCGACTCCCTATCTTATTTTAATTTATTTAATTTCTTATAATATTTTTATTATATTTTTATACTTGTAATATTTTTTATACAAAAAAATACCTTATTTAAATAAATCCAACGTTTTCCCACGAGGGTATTCTAGATATTGTTTTCTGCGACTATTACATGTAACTTCATTTATGTTAATAAACGGCGTTGATTTCATGTACCTATGTATTACAAATATTAACAAAATATAACCGGAAGGCATTATTAATCATTATTTTCGAGCCAAGACTGGCAGCTACCTAATATTTCTTACCTACTATAGTCCTTTTATTTTTTTTACTAATAAACAACACATGTGAATTAGTAGTACAACCCCACATGACAATACCATTTTTAATTCAGGCGTACAAATTAGCATAATACGCTGAAAGGGCAACATTTACATTCGTCTCCATATATTTTATCAAACTGTTTTATGCACAGGTCACACCTCAATTGCATTGTCAAATTGTGAATATCAGATATAATCAGCATCCCGTTTGTACCTTGGTACAACTTTCTTCCTAACTATTAAAAAATATACCTTAATTCCACTTTGTAGTGATTACCAAGTCTTGCAGCCCTAACTAAATAAGTGACAGATATTTTCAACATAAATACTATATTATTATTTAATGATTGTTAAGGAATATTTAAATTTAAATATTTATAATACAAAGAATAATTATAGATCAATAAACAATCGTCAGAACTTCGGATGCGTTATGAGGCAGATTGATGTATCTTACATTAATTGTAATAATTAATCACAATAGATACCTCGTTAGTTGGAAATATATAATAGTATGTAGGCTACAATATCTACGTTTATAGTAGTAAATAGTATATATAGCAAATTAAAATTGAAATATTGACGACAACACTGTAATTTACTTTTTTATTTATAGTAACTAATATAAATATTTAAAATTAAACTCAATAGTAATTATTTTTAGAGGTTGCATATTTATTGCCGGTAGAATAAGGTACAATCAGCCGGTACAATCTCTTCGATAGAATAAAGTATTTTAGGTATAATTATTCTCTATTTTATAAATAGAAATTAGTTTAAAAAATGTGAAACATTATTAATTAAGATTCTATATTTAGAGAATTTTTATAATATAAATACGATAATATTTAAGTCAAAGTATCGTTTAATATTTTTCGTTGATACAGGTTTTTATGTAGAAACGCGTCGTTAGATATTATTCGTTGAAAAGAAACAAACCAGAATGTATATAGACTAAACGGATTAGATGGGTATATATAACTTGTACGATCATAGCTGGAGCTGCAGGAAGAATTTAAATAAAATATTTGGTTATATTAAAGAACAACATAACAATATTGTGTTATTTCCATGTTGTATGATTACTACGATTGTGTAACTTTTAAAAATGCCTCCCTTCCCGCAATATCATGCAAATGCCTCATATCGTTTTTATAAGTAAGTTAGTAAGTTTTATATAAGTTTTATATAATAGATTTTGTGGTGCTGTAAGAAAGAAACAACTACTGAGCTAAAACATTAAATTTATTTAAAGTTAAATAAAATAATGAAATGCTATTTATAACTATTTTTAAGTTGCTATATTATGCCGTTCTTGTTACAAACTTTTAATAATCTTAAAGTTGGAAATACAGTTGTTTATTTAAATATTTTATAAACGTTTTACTTTCCAATATAATTTACTGAAATTTTGAAAAACTTAAATATTACAATAAAATTTTAAATGAAACTACTTAAAAACATTTCTTTTTCAGTGATAATAATTTTTATATAACGACGTTGAGTACCTGAGCAATACGTATAGAAGATATTTTATTTTATCGCAGATGCACAATAAATACAGAAAAAAATATTTTTAAAGCAAAAATATTTAAAGAAAAAATATTTTTAAAGCCGTGATTAAATGGTTTGGAAACATTCAAAGCACCTAACTGTGCTTAAACCTCATATGGCTACAGATGCGTAATTCTTCTTTAAAAAAGTAACATATTAAAAAAAAAATGAGGATACGGTATCAGATAATAATACATAAAATGATAAAGTCGAGCTCATTTAAACTTAATTTATTTAAGCTGTTAAAAAATATGTTATGAAATTTGCTATAAGGTGTTATAAATATTTATATACAAAATTATTTGCTTGTTGTCCATTCTGCCGATAATGATTTGGTAGCTGTTTAAAATTACATTTTATAGAAACAAAGTAGATTGTTATTAAGTTTTGGTTTACTTCGTGTTTCAATTTGTCCAAGTTACTCATTAAATTAAGTGCGCTGCTTTTAATAAGAATATTAAAATCAATAACGTTTGACGTTTCTTCACTGTGAAATAACCCGTAATCTAAAGCACTGTCAATTGAGTTGTATCATATCTGTGCATTAGATATTTGGTGAACTACTAGTGATATTTTGAACAATTAGTAAAGTGGCATTTGATTCTTCTCGTCTAATATTGACGACTTTTCTCAAATTAAAAGGAGTTAATTATTTTGAAGGTACCGAATATTTCTGATGTATATATATACTTTCTATTACAATCTGTTATATGAAAACCACAACTATTCCTTCTTGATTGATATACGAATACAGACTCGAATCAACGTGTATACTCTAAACTAGAACTCATGCTACTACCAAGGCTTTAGTAAAAGGTACTTATTGTATGGCTATAAAGACGTATAACAAGTTACCAAATGAAATTAAAGAATTTAAATATTTGTTATAATAAGATTAAACACTTATTGACACCAAATATTTAATATAGTTACGATGAACATTTAAGGGATAATTTTAATAATATTGAAATATATTATTATTTTTATTATATTTTTTATATATTAGATTACTTTTATTGATACAATTATTAACATGTTATTGAAGAATGTAAACTTATAATGAAATGTAAAAATTAAATATTTGACAAAAGTTTTCACCGTCCCTAATCGACAAATTTATGTTTTTGAAAAATATTGTTTTAAGAACTTTTAAACTAAAATTGTCATCATATAAACGATATGAATATCAATACTTGCTTTACTTTTTCTTCTTCCATAGCGGCACACAATTTTTTTTATATTATTTATTAAATTATAAGTGTAAAGTTTCTAATTGTATTTTAAACAGACAGAAAAATTATAACATGTAACGGCAACAAAAAGACTTTCACACACAAGATGAAACACGGAGTACAAATGTTTGTGTTAAGATTTGATTTTCCGTTATCCGAAAATGCCAAGATTTCGTTAAATTGGACTCTGATCATAGACAGAATTCTGAGTATACTGTAAATTGTTTCATATGTAAGTAACAACAAATTCCTCTTAAAAACGACAAAGATAAAACAAATATATAAAACATAATTTCTTTATTCAACGAAATTTATTTTTATTGTAACACTATAAAATATTAAATTTGAGCAACTTTTTAGTTGTTTATATACAATAGATTATTTATAAATTAATATAATTATTTTATAAAAAATGGAAGGTTAAATGTATAGACCAAAGGAAATTATAGTTATTTACGGTGTGTTCTACTGAACTATAAAATCAGTTCCTGAATTAAAAAGTGACACTGCTAAATAGGTGTTAGTGACCGTAAGCCTTAAGTTTAGTTTATTGTTTAGGCTATAAAATGGAACACATTATGAGTATTTTAAAAGGAAAGATGATGATGATGATGAAGAAAATAAACTTTTTGAGTACATGTTTAAATTATGTGAAAATTTTATGTCCAAAATCTTATTTATTCAGTTGAACAGAATGGAATAGGCTATTGAACTACATTAGGTGTAATGATAAATCTTAAAGAAAACATATGTTATATTCAAGAGTTACTATTACTTAATTCATATGTTCTTTTAATTTTGAAAAATATTAAAATATTAAAAAAACTGTATTACAGAAAATTATCTTATACAATGTTATGGTGGAATGTTAGAGATTATTTTTAGATAAAACTCTCAAAGCCGATTATAAAAAAATAATTGTTCTGTTAAGCTTAATGCTTTGAAAACACTTTATTCAAAAAAGGAGCCGACTTTAATTAAAGATAAGAAGATATTTTTTACAGTCCTTTAATTAAATAGGATTATTGTACTTTCAAAAATATTTATTTATTTATTTATTTATTTATTTATGTACCATTAACTTACAAAAACAGAAAAATATACAATGACAAAAAAAAGTGTACAAAGGTTTAACTTATCTCTTTAAGAGATCTCTGCCAGTTTCCCTTCGGCAAAAAGGAAAAATTAAAATGACAATGCGGATTGGTATGTTAAAAACATAAAAAAAAACATGCAAAACAAAAAAAAAAAAAATATAAAGCAAATTTTGTATTATTAATATATAATATGTACATATATATATACATATATATATATACATGTCATATAATACATAAATATTAATACATACCATGAATATATATATTTTTACACACTATATATACATACTATTATACATATATAAATATTGGCATACAAATTACATACTAATTTACATATATTAATTATGATGAAGAGGAGAGGTAGTGTTGTTTTAGTCTTAGCTTGAATGAGCTAAGGGTTGGATTTCCATAAAAGATATTATCTGGAAGAGAATTCCAAAGACGAGCCGCAACGACAGTAAAAGAATTTGAATAAAAAGAAGTATTAAAGTGAGGCACTTCCAGAGATTTTAAAGAGACACACGAGCGATGTGGTCTTGTTCTGTGTGGGGTTAGTTGAAAACGTTCACGTAAATAAGAGGGAGAGGAGTTATGTAAGATATTATAAAGAAGAGAAAGAATATGTACATTCCGGCGAAGGCGGATAGGGAGCCACTTTAATTGAGTTCGATATTGAGATATATGGTCAAATTTACGCAGTCCGTATACAAAGCGGATGCATAAATTTTGAAGTCGGTCGAACTCGAACTTTATTTTTGATGTATTCATATATATATATATATATATATATATATATATATATATATATATATATATATATATATATATATATATATATATATATATATGAATACATCATATATTATCTGATTTAAATAAAGTGACTGCAGGCGAAAAAACAACCAACGAAAAGATGGAAGTAAAATACAGATATTTCTATACCCCTTAATTACATTTCTTTCAGACCATATTAACGCAAACCTTGATTTACTATATAAATTAAATTTATTATTTTAAAATATCTACCCTTGAAATGTTAAATATTTTGTTAAAAGAAATATTAACTAGAGCATTTATTTCAAAGCCATACCATAAAAAAAAATCCGTGCCCGCAGGGAAACACACCTGGGTAGAACTCTTGTATAACTCGTTTAAAATATAACTCACTACCTAAGAATAACACATGATGCCGTTGTTTACATCAAAAATTTTCAAGCAAAAAGCGGTTTTTATTTTTTTTCTCGGAAAAGGTATCTTTTTTGGAAATACTTTTGGTAGTTAAATTTAGAGTAAAAAATTACTTTTCTATTAATAATACTTGTGATGTGAGAATGTTTACAAAAATTGTCGGTTTTTTTACCCCCACCCCGAAGTTATTGAAGTTAGGTTTTCGGTTTATGTACATTAGTTATAGGTATTCGTCAAAGACATCATATGATATGAACGCAAATGATTTTCTTTATATAGGGAAAAAGTTATGGTCGAAAAACTGAAATCAGAAAAAGAGAGGCCCTAGCGCCCCCCGTGGCCGGATTTCTCTGGTTAACGAACTTGACCTTCATTTTTGGATGGTTGATTTTTGTGCAAAGTTTGAAAGCGATCCGAGCGAAACTGCGGCCGCTATCGTGCTGATAAAAGTCGAATCTGGACGCACGCACGCATATATATATATAAACTTTTTGACCAATGGTCATTTCGGACTCAGGGGGTCAAAAGAAGACCTCCTGTGAAGAAATTTTTACAAAATTCGAAAGTCGGGTACAAATGAATGGGCAGACTGAATTCTTCGAGGTCTACCCAAAAGTCTGTGTCACATCAGCATTTAACATGAGAAAATTTTCGTGCAATGACTTTATATGACCCTCGGTGTCACATAAGTCAACAAGATAGTTACGATACACTTCGATTGCCCTTTACGCTGAAGTCCCATCTTGTGCCACTGATTATAACAGGTTTAACAAGTTTAAACGTGGCAGCATTAATCTCATCAATGATCTACGTGAAGGATGGCCTTCTAAGGCAACGACCGATTATAACGGCAGTGTTATGCGGCAAATGACAGACTGAGAAAAGAGTAAACTAAGTGACCACTAAGTGAACGATCCACTACTTGACGATGACAGACGTGGAATTACTGGGTCACTTGTCATGTGATTTTTATTTTTTCCTGAAAATAAAGAGATAAACTTTGAGAAAAATGTTATATGAACGCAAAGAAAGCAGTGACTGGGTTTGAAACCGCTGCCGAAGAGACGAATTGGCAAAGTGATTTTTCTCAGTGGTTCCATCAGATGCAGCGATTTATTGATGTAAATGTACACTTAAAAAAAACTAATTGGCTTAATTTTTTATATCCTTAGAACTTTCATTTTAATTCTCGTATACTGTAAATTAAGCAAAAATTTGAGACAGAAGGTTTAAGCTTGTGAAAACATTCCACAGAAGGTTACGTAGGTAGACGCTAGGTAAATACTCTTTCAAATAGAATTAGTTTGTGAACAGTTATATATTACCTTACCTTACGGGGCTCACCTTAAAAACAAAAAATAAAACCACTAAGAAAATTTTAACGATTTATTCTGTCATGAGACTTTATGACTGCATAAATATAAATCTTGTTTCGTTGGAGCTAAAATTTTTGCAACTTTCTAGTTTAAAACTTTTTGAAGAAATCGCGGCGATTATACTGTTTATATACTATTTTTTTTATAAAATTCAGTTGAAGGTTTTGGAAAACTGTCAACTGAATTTTGGACATTTAAGGACATTTTGGTGATATCAAAATGTCCTATTTTTAACTTTATATATTGTCAACGTTATGTTGTAGGGACTATAACGGTGAGTATTACATTTATTTCCGCCAGGTATTGCTAAAGTGTTTAAATCAAAGGGCTTCAGGAAAAGTTTTTTAATTTAAGAACTGCAATCATACGTTCTGCTTATTTACATGAATGTATATTTTATACTATCAGATTTAATTACTGTTGATAAATTTTATCTGAAAAATTACTAATAAATATAATATAATAGCCGTTTAAAATAGCAGAACCAAATATTAATTTTATATTTTATCTTTAGCAACTTGCAGTGTACATTCAAGCATGAAACATATATTTTCCAAGGAAGCCATACGTTTAATATAGTTTTAAATGACAATGTCTCTCTAACAAGCTATTGTATAAGGTATCTGGATGAAATTCAATATTGTTCGGAGCGGAAAATAATTTAACAATTTCGATGAAACGAGCTCTAACAAAGGAGTAATAAGATTCACCCGATTAAACATAGAATCATTAAATAGTTTTACACTTATTTAATATTTGATTTGGTATTTATTTGGTATTTCATTTATCAAAATTATTTCTAAGATATTCTAAAAATATAATAATAGTGAAAAATAAATGTACCTGAAAGGTACTCATAAAACTTTATACACATATGTTGCCACACATTAAATATATATTTATATTAAATTATTTATTGATTCATAGAATAGTTTTCGTCATGTATTTTTACATTGTAGTTTTATGCATAGATTCATAATTTTTAACTTCTTCATTTTATAATATTCTAACTGCTTTTACATGATCCACATTTTATTACACTTTATATTTACTTTATGGTGATGGGGTTATGTACTAATATGTTTCCAACCCTTTCAAGTAATAAATGATAAACTGCAAAATACAGCTGAAAATGGTTTGCTATGAAGACCATGATTGATAGCCGAGTATATGTTAAAAAATATAAAGTCCTATACATGTAAATATACTTTTTATAGTTAACACTCAAGTTTAAAATAAACATACATAATACAATATCGCAAAAGCCTTGAATTTCTTTCTTGTTATATAATATTAAATTTAAAAAGCTTAAAATAGCGTGTTTTCAGGATCTTAATTTTTTTATTTGGGATCTTAATAAAATGACACAAATATCTACAGTATAAATTAATATTTTCTTATGACTTATAATATAAGCAATTTAATAGTTTATGTTTTATAATAAGTGGCATATGTGTTGATTAAAATAGTAATTAAGTAACGCTGAAAGTGATAAAACCAATATTATCAAGGCCCAGTAGAGCTGTTCTCATCTCAGGTCCCTATGATTCCAATACAATCTTAAATCTATAACCGTTTATTTGTTAAGAATACGTATACAAAATATATTAACACATCGTACTCAGTAAGAACCGAATATATTAAACCAATGTATAGTTACGAAATATAGTATGATACTTACCAAATTGTATTTTTCATTCTTCACGACCTTTATTTTACACGGCACAAACATCCTAGCGAGCTTTTGAGAAAGTAACTTAATATTAACCGTTATAAGTTTTATTAATATTTTTAAACTATTTTCTCCTACTAAAGACGGCTTGAAAGATAATCTTTTTAATAATAAGGTCGTCTTTGTACTATTCTTTATATTTTTTTTCCTTTCTTTTTTAAGAATATTGTATTATATTATGAATAAAAGTGCAGAACTTATTTTACACAATACATTTTACTACAAATTACAAATAAACATATTCGTATTCTATTTTAGCGGATCTATGAAGCATGCATTTTCTGGACTGAGCTCGAGAATAATCTTACTATAAATTTGGTTATAAAATAATGTCGTGTTCTTATAAAGTAAAAAATAAAATAAAATTTTTTTTGGTGTTATTTTTGTTCATGTTTGAATGTGTGTTAATTTTTTATTAATTATTTAGTTCCGCGCAGTTTTGAAAAGGATCTCTAAAAATTATCCACATTGTGCTGGTAAAAGGAACAATTATGTACATAACCCCTATCCATGGAAGATGCACGTGAGACCAGGGGTGAAGGTTTGTTGCCAATTAAATAAAGTTATAATATTAAAAAATGTACCAAAAAAATGTGCAAGTTGAATAACATCATTTCAAATACAAGTAAATTGTATTAAAAATTACATTCTATATAAATAATAGCAGGATAAAGCAAACACGAAATAAATTTGTAAGCAATCTGACCATCGTAAGTCTCAAATAAACTTTATAGTTATTATTATTAATAAGACTTTTAATCAGAATACTTATAGTACAATCTATTCCTTACTGAATATTTTTGTATAAAGAAGACAACCAAAAGATATTTAATTAGACTTAAAATTTCCTGTGTAATTTTATTCGGGCCGATTATATGCATGGAAATGTATTTTTTTTTATTTAGACTGCATCGTGGAATTGTATATTGCAGTTTGTGGAATTTTCTCATATCACTTTGGAACAAATCTCCTACCTTAATTTTGAGAACCTCCATCAAATATAAATATATATGTAAATTGACTTATTTCTCTTGTGGGCCTTACTTATTCTGGTGAATCATTTAGTTTGTTCCTAAAAATTTATGAAATTACTTCTAAAATTTTTCAACCTTCAAACTAAATTATAGTCGATATAAAAACTCTAATAATACTATTTGTTCTCATCAAGAAACATCTATATTATTAGTAAATATAGAAAAGTAAAAAATTTTGAGAATTTATTTTTCACAGGGTTTAAATCAATTAAGTGTAAAAATATTTGTATTGCCCAAATGATAAATATAATCTTTTCTTTTTACAAAGTAATGATTTTTTTTAAACTATATATTTTGTATTTGTAATAAAATTCCTTGAATAATTAATTATCATAAATCAATTATTTTTGAAAAAATATTGCAAATGGACTAGTTTTGTTATCCTACTATATCTCTTTGTTGGATTTAAAAATACTTTAAATAAAAAAAGGTATTATTGATTCTATTAGAGTAAACCAAATTTGTATCATATTATCAACTTATAGAAGTATTGTATTAAATGTATTCTGAATATTTAAAATATAATACACTAAGTTTAAATTATTACAAATTATTGCATTTTGTTAAGTTATTATAAAGTTTTGAAGAAATCTCAATTCTCTTTTAATCTTAGTTGCATTATTTACAGTTTCCATAATAAAAAAATGTTTAAGTTCAAAATTAATTATAGAGCTATCATTTTATTTTTAATAATACCAACCTTTTTAATAACCTTCACGTACTAAAAATAATGAAAATAATAGAAACAGAATTTTATGTAACAATGAAATCTGTATTATATATTCTTCTATTTATGTCTTAAAAACAATGGAAGCGTCAAATCAGAGGGAGATGAACATAATTAGGATTTATTTCTTGGTAGACAATGAAAACCCAGTCGGGTAGATACAGCTCACTGAGCATGTCCGCTTATATATATATTTTTTTTATTTCTTTTTAAATACTTCATAAGATATTAATAAATTATATTGAAATAGTATAATAACGAACTAATAAATTATTCATATAGCACTTTAGTTTACTAAAATTTGACAAAACAATTATCAAATACAAATATTCAGTTTATAATACTAGCGTCACTCCACGGCTGTAATAGTTGCAGCTTAGGAGCGGTTAAAGCCTAATCTTAATAAGTAAATGGTTTTGTAAGCATCGCTTTGACGAGGAGTAATTTTCTTCTAGTATTTTACCTGGATCTTGGTAATCATTTATTCAGAGTACTAATCAGTGAAACAGTTCATTTTAGTTGTCTTGTAGTGGTTCACAATATTTTTAGTACTTGTAAGAGACAAACTCTAAAACTTAATATTGGCGAAAATATGAGACATTGAATTAAGTTACAAGTCGAATTAGACAAATAAATAATTAAATATTTTCAACATAATCCAAATCAAATGTTAGAAGGATTACATAATTATATATACAAATACCAATTCTCAATTTTATTACAGCCGGCGTGCTATAGCTTAAATTTATTGAATTCATGAGAGCGAGTATTAACATAACTATATGAAGTTCGGTATAAAAAAATGTTTTATCTATACTTATAATAAATCTGTAGAGAGGTCAATTCTGTACATGAAATATATTTACAAAATAAGTAGCAGGGGGTGATTAGTGTTCGATACTGATGCCAAAAATGCAGTTAAAAAAATTTTTGTCTGTCTGTCTGTCTGTCTGTCTGTTTGTATGTTATTTATAGAAAAAAAAACTACTCGACGGATTTTAACGAAACTTAGTACAATTATTCTTTATACTCCTGGGCAGGTAATAGTATACTTTTCATCACACTACAATGAATAGGAGCAGAGCAGTGAAAGGAAATGTTGAGAAAATGGGAGAAGTTGCTTGATTTTTTAAGCTTCCGTCGCGTGTGCAGCCTTAATGGTTAGAGCTACATAGAAACTATGTATAACGGAAATATTCTACATAAAAATACACGAAAAATATTCCAAGACAGCATATATCTACCTTTTATAGTTAACTCACAATAACACGCATAACTCTCGATAGCTTAGCAGTTCGGAGATTTCTTATTATATTTGTTTACTTTTACGTTTATAAAACCAATAATGCTCACCATCATTCCTAATTAAAAAAAAAATAAACATTAGCACCAATTCAATAAAAAAAGAATCATTGAAATCGGTATAGAAACACCAAACTTATACTTACTTACATGAAATACGCCAACAAGACATCGCGCGTGAATAGTGAATCAAGCTATAAGGATTATTTTTGCGTAACGGTTGCCGCGCTCGACGGGGCTCGCGGCGGCCGAGTATAAAAGGGGCGGGAGGCGAGCGCAAGCGTCATTCAATATTTGGCTGTTGATGCGTTCAGAGTGTTGAACTTTATTGACAGACAATAATTGTTATTTTATAAACCGTGCTTATCAGCGCGACTTTTTGTCTTTAAATAGTTTATTTTAATTTCTTTTGTTGTTATTTTCTAAATTAGTTTTAGTTTTGTTTAAATTCTTAACTATTAATAGTTCCTATTTTATTTCTTTTTAAGTAGATTTAGATTCGATTTTTAGATTAGATAATAGATAGATAGATTAGATTATTGTTAGATTTTTAGTTACTGATAGGTTAGTTTTGGGCATTTTATGTTTAGTTTTTTTTGTATTGAGTAGATAAAAGCGTAGGTAGGTACTTTTATTAATTATAGTATTCATAGGTATTTTTTATTTATTTTTAAGTGAAGTAGGTATAGGTAGATATTGCCTACTATCTACCTATACTGCACACGTGTTTTAGCTTTATTTTCATTTCTTTTTTTTTTGTACCTAAGTTGTAGGTAGGTAGGTACATATTTCTTAGTTTAATTCTATTAGAATATTAGGTATTTAAGTTTAAATAGGCACTTAGATTTATATTTTTTTATTATATAGCAGCTGTACTTAGAACATCTAAGGTTTTTTTTGTATTAGCATAGGTACTTTGATTAATTACAGTAGTTGTAGGTATTTCTTATTATTCATTTTTAAGTGAAGTAGGTAAGTGTAGATAGTATTGCACACGCATTAAGTATAGCTTTATTTTCATTTTTTATTCTTTTGTAATTTGTAGGTACCTACGTACATATTTATAATTCGATTAGAATATTATTTTAGTTTTAATAGGCACTTAGATTTATATTCTATTTATTATATACTTAGCTATAGTTAGGACCTCTGACGTAAGTTTTTTGTTGGGTAACTAAATAGAATTTAAGTTACCGTCGATTAAAAATAAAATAAACGATGCCACCTAAAAAACGACCATCTTTATCTCGAACTTCGAGTCAAGCTAGGAGAATGAGAATGACGCGTTCTCAAGAATCGGAAGAGGAAAGAGCACATCGGTTAAACTCTATGAGAGTTAGTGCCTCAACATCTCGAGCTAATGAAAGCTCTCCAGAAAGAGAGATGCGATTAGCAGCTGAAAGAGCGAGACGAGCTACAACACGGGCTTCTCAAAGCTCTTCTCAACGAGAGCTAAGGCGTTCCATTGACCGGGAACAACATGCGTTATCCCGAGAAGCTGAAACTGCTTTACAACGAGAATTGCGACTCACAGCTGACCGCGAACGGCATACATTATCTCGCGAGTCTGAAACCTTCACTGAGAGGGAATTACGGCTTACAGCTGACCGCGAACGTCATATTTTATCTCGCGAGTCCGAAACCTTCACTGAGAGGGAATTACGGCTTACAGCTGATCGCGAACGTCATATTTTGTCTCGAGAATCTGAAACTTTTACTCAATATCAAGACCGTTTGACAAATGATAGGGCGCACCATAACATGATTCGATCTCTTGAAGATGAACATGAGCATGAACAACGACTAGAGTCGGGACGCGATTATTACAATTCTTTGAGACAAGAACAATTGATTACTTTATCTAATGAAAGATTAAGAATTGAAAATATTCGGTCGCTTGAAACAGAAGAACAGCGAGAGGCCCGTCTTACTGCAGATAGATTTCGACATGGTCTTAATGACTTAGATATACACGTGGTAGATCAATCTACAAATTCGGTGGCGTGGTCCGATAAATATAAAAGTGGGTTTGCTTATAACCTCACAATTGATTACAGATCATCTTCTGAAATAGGCGATATGAACGTAGTATGTTCCTTTTGTAATGCTTCGAAGTGGAGGAAGGAGTCTGCTGGTTTCTGTTGTTCTGGAGGTAAAATAAATTTGCCTTCGTTCGAAGACCCACCGGAACCTTTAAAATCACTACTTTTAGGGGAACATTTGCAATCCAAACAGTTTTTAGATAATATTCGCACTTATAATAGTGCATTCCAAATGACATCCTTTGGTGCTAAACAAATCTCAGAAGGCCCTTTCATGCCTACTTTTAAGGTACAAGGTCAGGTTTACCATTTGATAGGGTCCCTTTTGCCTGAAGAACAACCTAAATTTCTTCAAATATATTTTGTATCCGATTACAACGAACAGTCGAATATAAGAAATGTATATTTTCCGAATTTAAATACTGAACTCATTTCACAACTTCAGAACATGTTACATCAGGTTAATTCGTACGTATGCAGTTTTAAATCGGCATTAGAAGCCCTTTCTCAAGATGGTAATAACAATTATAAAATTGTTATAAATGCCGATAAGCGTCCAACTCAGGAACACCCTGGGCGTCATAACGTTCCATCCACGAATGAAGTTGCTGTAGTACTGGTCGACCAGGAATGTGATAGGCGTGATATCGTTATACGTTCCAGAGACAATCGTTTGCAACGTATTTTCGAAACCCACAGGGCTTACGACAGTTTGCAATATCCTATGATATACTGTCGAGGGAAAGATGGTTATAATTTCGCTGTATACCAAACCGATCCGCGCACAGGCGCACCTAATTATAATAAAAAGGTGTCATGCCTTCAATTTTATTGTTACCACCTGCAAGTGAGACGGAATAGATTGGTATACTTTCAACGTTTTCGTGGCTTATTTAATCAGTTTATTGTTGACATGTACGCAAAAATTGAAACCGAAAGATTAGTTTATATACGATCTAATCAAAGGCAGCTGCGCGCTGAAGAATACGTGCACCTTCGCGATGCCATGCAGCAAGATAACGATACTGTGAATATGGGTCGTTTAGTTATTTTACCCTCTTCTTTTACTGGTGGTCCACGCTACATGCATGAACGTACTCAAGACGCTTTTTGTTACGTAAGAAAATATGGACGTCCCGACTTATTTGTTACTGTAACTACCAATCCCAAGTGGGATGAAATCACTCGGGAGCTTCTTGAGGGTCAGGCACCGCATGACCGCCATGATATTATTGCAAGAGTGTTTCATTTAAAATTAAAATCAATGATAGATCTTCTTACCAAAGATAACATTTTTGGAGAAGTATTGTGTTATATGTATAGTGTTGAGTGGCAAAAACGCGGCTTACCTCACGCACATATCTTGCTTTGGTTAAAAGATAAGGTTCGACCTAATGATGTAGACAGATTAATCAGTGCTGAAATTCCAGATCCGACTGCAGATCCCCTGTTATACGACATTGTTAAAACTCATATGATACATGGTCCATGTGGTGCATTTAACGCAAATGCTCCTTGCATGCAAGACGGTCGTTGCACTAAAAGGTATCCAAAAACATTAGTGGATGAAACTGTAACAGGACATGATGGATACCCATTATATCGTCGCCGTTCAAGAGACAATGGTGGTTTTACTGTTGAAAAGCGAATGTCTGGACAACAGGTTACTTTAGATAATAGGTGGGTCGTTCCGTATTCGCCTGTATTGTCCAGAGCATTTCAAGCTCACATAAATGTAGAAATGTGTAATAGTGTAGAGTCAATTAAATATATTTGTAAGTACATTAACAAGGGCAGTGACCAAGCTACGTTTGCGTTAAGAAATGAACATGATGAAGTTACTAGATTTCAGTCAGGCAGATATATCAGCTCTTCAGAAGCTGTGTGGCGGATCTTAAGTTTTAATATTCACGAAAGATATCCACCTGTGACCCATCTGGATGTTCATCTGGAAGGCGGTCAACGTATATATTTTAACGCCGAAAATGTTACAGAACGATTAGAGAACCCTAGACTAACAACTTTATTGGCATTCTTTCGACTTTGCCAAACTGATAATTTCGCAAAGTCTCTTTTGTATGAAGAAGTTCCATCGTATTATACCTACGATAAACAACGAGGTGTCTTTAACCGTAGACGCCGAGGCAGGCCTGTAGATGGCGAGACAGGTATTTTCAAAGAACATGTTCTTGGTAGAGTGTATACTGTTCATCCTAACAACGCAGAGTGTTTTTATTTGAGATTATTATTACATACAGTGCGAGGACCAACATCATTTATAGATTTGAGAAAAGTAGACGATGTTGTTTATCCAACTTATCATGCAGCTTGCCAAGCGCGTCATTTGCTTGAAAATGATCAACATTGGGATGACGCTTTAGCAGAATCCTGTGTTAGTGATAATCCACGACGGTTACGCCATTTATTTGTAACATTACTCACATTTTGTAATTTATCTGATCCTGTCCAATTATGGGAAAAATATAAAGAAAAATTTGCAGAAGACTTTCTTCGGAATTTATCTCACAATAATGAAGGCGCAACTAATGATAATTTTCGAGATCTGGCTATAAATCAGTGCTTATTAGCTCTTCAGGAAGACTTAACAGCAGTAGGCGGTAAATCACTTTGTGAATATGGTTTGCCAACGCCAACCTCAGTCGGAGAGGTTACCAATAGGGAATATTCCGCAGAGATTGGTTACAACCCAATGGAACTGCTGGTAACATTAGAAAACGGTGTCCCAATGATGACTGCAGAACAACGCTTAGTCTATGATCGCGTGTGCGAGAGTGTGCAGAATAATTTAGGAACAATATGGTTTTTAGATGCACCTGGAGGAACTGGGAAAACTTTTTTGACTAAATTAATATTAGCTTATGTTCGAAATCAGCGTAAAATTGCTCTTGCCGTGGCTTCATCAGGTATAGCTGCAACATTGCTACCAGGAGGTAAGCCTGCTCACACTATGTTTAAAATACCAATTAATTTAGATCGCACGGAAAGTCCAACCTGTAGTATTTCAAGAAATAGCGACAAAGCTAAGGTATTGCGTGAGTGTAATTTAATCGTATGGGATGAATGTACGATGGCCCATCGAAAAGGAGTAGAAGCAGTAGACAGAACTCTAAGGGACATAAGACAAAATGATCGACCAATGGGCGGTATTACGGTTTTATTTTGTGGTGATTTCCGACAAACCTTACCGGTAATACCACGGGGAACCCGAGCTGATGAGATTAGGGCTTGCCTGAAAAGCTCTTATTTGTGGCGTGATATACAATCGGTGCATTTGACTATAAATATGCGAGTGAGAACTGGAGACAACGCAGATAATCGTGAATTTTCTGATACATTATTGAAGATTGGTGAAGGTACCTATCCACAACTACACCAAGGAAAACTTATTCTGACACCTGAGTTATGTTGTATAGTGCAATCCCAACAACATCTTATATCTTCGGTTTACGGTGACATAACAATTATATTAAATAGGGACAATTCTTGGCTTTGCGAAAGGTCCATTTTGACTCCTCGCAATGACCAGGCATCTGAAATTAATAATAAAATACTGTCTAATATACAGGGAGAAAGCAAAGTTTATAGTTCAATAAATAGAATGGTTGATGAACAAGAAGCCACTAATTACCCGATAGAATTTTTAAATTCTTTAAGTATGCCTGGACTACCTTCTCATATAATTTGTTTAAAAATTGGCATACCGATAATTCTGCTCCGAAATTTAAGACCACCTCAACTTTGCAATGGAACTCGGCTAAAAGTAACCCAGTTGCAACAAAATGTAATCGAGGCTCAAATTTTAACAGGTTGCGGTGCAGGAGAAACTGTCTTTATTCCCAGAATTCCCATAATACCAAATAATTTTCCATTCCAATTTAAAAGAACGCAATTCCCAGTATCGGTGTGCTATGCCATGACTATCAATAAAGCTCAAGGGCAGACTTTTCGTGTTGCTGGAGTAGATCTCGGTGTTAGCTGTTTCTCGCATGGTCAATTATACGTCGCTCTTTCCCGGGTTAGCAATTCTAGGAATCTTTACGTTCACGTGCCGGACGGGTCGACTCTTAACATAGTCTACCCAGAAGCTTTGCGCTGAAACATTTTAATATGATCTAGAAATATTAGCAATATATTATCTTAATAAAAAACAAGGAGTTGGGTATAGCGTGGGTATATTATAATATTCTGCGGTTACTTATATTTTTCAACAGTTTTGTGGATTGGCATATTATATTACTATTGCCCTTCTAAAATACGAAAGTGAATCTGCCTGTTACGTCAAAACTATGAGGGAGGACATCTGCTAATTTTTTTTCGAAAAACGACGGAAACGCGGACGAAGTCGCGGGCAAAAGCTAGTTTAAATAATAAAAACAGTCTATTAGTTAAACTACAAAACACAAAATTAGTTCATATGTTAAAATATAGGGTCCAATGTGAAGAATAATATTTTAGATACTTCTGTGTATAACTTTAAAAAAAATTTAATATATATACATTATTTAGAAATAGTATATACCCACGTTACGTCTACGTAGTACCTGTCGTTTTGTAAATGCTTAATATGTAATAAAATAACTTTAAAATCAAAGTAATATTTTAAGAATGGGCTGTGTAAATTAAAAAAGTCACTATAATTGGACTATGTGTTAGTCGTTACTCATGTTAATATCAGATTAGTTTAAATATATTATACTTTTACTATTATAATATTTGTATAAAGTGATTGCGTGTTACAACTTGTATATAATTTAGTAATATGCAAGTAGTATAAATTTAGATAAGGAAAATTAGTATATTTTGTAAATGAACACTACTGGGTTCTCGTTCTAATAGTTGAACCGTCATTGTTACTGGGAGAAATGCTCTCCACATTAAATCGTGTTACTTTGCGAAATAAATAAAAAGTAAAGCGTATGTAATTTAAAAAATATATATATTCTAAGAGAATATATCGAATATTTTGCATAGTTATTACAAGTTTTTGTTGGAAATTTGTAATATAACTTACAGTTTTTTAACATAAACTTTTTTATAATGATAACAGTTTTGAGAGAGTTCTACCTCGAGGATCTCCTCGAGGTAGAACTCTTTTAAACAAAAGTTCTTATTCTCAAATAGTAACTGTTACAATAAAAGTACAATGTGATGTTATTTTTGTACTATTCCACAAAGTTTATGTAAATTATATAATTTTTTAAGATATAATATAGTTGACATCATAATCTTTTAGTTTATTAAATGTGTATTAAATTTAACTTATGAAATTCATTTATTAATAAGTTAAATTTAACACTAATTAAATTTAAATAATTTAACTTTAGCTGATTCTAAAATACCCTAATCTGTTAATCTAAACCAACCATGCATTTTAAAATGCTTGTCCCATTTTTAAAGATAGGATGAATGATATTTACAGCTAGTTTAACTTTTTAATAACCGCATAAAAATCAAAAGTATTTTGACTAAACTAGGAGAAAAAAAATCGTTTTGTATAATTAAACGTCTATATTATTTTCAAGTTCAAGTTCCATATTATATGAATGGTATTTTCCAAAAAGTACTTAATGCTTTTTAACCGCTTCCTGTAATGTTTTTGTTGTTGTTTCAGGATTATGTAGAACAAAAAAAAATGCTCAATAGAAAAACTATTTTAACTATAGGCCAAAATATAAGTTATTATATAAAAAATAATGAAAGACACCATAATTACTATAAATAAAAATAAACTCGTAACGCTTTAAATTTGTCTTCAAATTCAGTTCACAAATCTGACTGACCTTCTTAATGTAATAAATGACTATTCAAATATATTCAACCAACACGCCATGTTCCGAACGGAGGAAGGTGGAGGACGGAGCTACAAATAGCTACGTGGAATGTAAGAGGAGGAATGGAACAGAAGATGAATGAATTATTAGATGTGATAGATGACAAAGATCTGGATGTTATTTGTGTATCTGAGATCCAGCGACAAGGCAATGATACGACCGACTTGCCTGGCAACCGGGTCGCTTTCTGGGCTGGGGTTCCAGAGGGTGAGTGAGGTTGCCAAGGTGTAGGCGTCTTATTGTACTTTCGAATGGTTAATGCAAAAGTAGAATACAAGGCTATCAACCCGAGGCTTCTTTGGGTTCGCTTTAAGCTGGGGATAACAAGAGTATTCTAGTTAGCCGTGTATGCGCCAATATCCTCAGCTCAAATGAGCGAGCTTGAGGAGTTTTAGGAGAGAGTCAGGGATGTTTTAAGTAGTGTCAAGGGTAATGAAAAGTTGATAGTATTTGGAGATATGAACGAAGTGGTTACGAAAGCGTGCTAGGCCAATACGGTGATAGGAGAGTAAATGAGGCTGGAAAACTTTTTTTGGAATTTTTTAATGAGAAAAATTTGTTTGTGGCAAACACGATGTTTGATCACAAACAAATTCACATATACACATGGGAGCGAGCGGAAGAATGAAGTATGATTGATTTATTCCTAGTGGATCAGCGTATTCGAAGTCAAGTTATTGACATGCGAGTGTTTAGGGGTGCTGATCTGGGAACGGACCATTATCTAGTTGTTGCTAGAATAAGAGGTCTGTTTGTAGGTTGGCACCGCTGCACGACGTGTCTTGGCGTAGAATTATCGCATAAGAAGCTGGAAGCTTCAAGATCCACCGATCAGAGAGGAATATCAAGAAAGGGTTTCCAAGAAGCTTGAAAGCTGTGATTCTGGAAATAAAAGTGTTGAAGTATGTTGGCAGAACCTTAGGAATGGTATGGTGAAAGTAGCGACAGAAGTATGTGGTAAGAGGAAAAGAGGTTTTAGTAAAAAGCGCGATGAATGGTGGAATGATCAAGTAAGAGATGCTGTAGAGTTTGAAAATAAAGCATGGCTGGATTATAAAGTCTCTGGTAAGGATAAAAGTATGAGAGAGATAAGAAAAAGAGCGTACAAGCTGCAAAAGCACAAAACGAAAGCACTTATAAAGATGAAGCGTGAAAATTCTGAGAGAGAAAGGGATGAAAGGTTGACGAACAACTTCCGGGAACACATGAAGCTTTTCTTGCGAGAAGTTAGTGGTTCCCGGGGTTGTTCGGTAACCTGTAGAATAAAAGGGATGCTTTCGAAGAGCAGTGAAATTTTAACTGAGCAAGCACACGTTTTGCAGCGGTGGGCGGAATTCTACAAGGAGATGTATGAACGTGAGGACACCTCTGTCTTGACTACCAGCGTAATGCTGAGTCCAAATGTAGCCAATGGTGAAATCAGTTTGGAAGAAGTAGAGAGCGTGACTCGAAAACTGAAATGTGGTAAGGCTGCGGGAGCAGATGAAGTTACTGTCGAGATGATCAAATATGGTGGGCCACGCTCTTAGACTTTTTCTGGTTTTTGTGCAACTTATGCTGGAAATCGGGGGAGGTCCCAGACGATTGGCGAAGTGCAGTCATCGTACCTTTGTATAAAGGCAAAGGTTCACAGATAGACTGTGCAAGCTATAGGGCTATTAGTTTGATTAGCTTGGGCGGTAAGGTTTATGCTAAAATATTAGCCAAAAGAATGCAAGAGAGATCTGAAAGGCTGTTGTGGGAGGCCCAAGGAGGTTTCAGACCTGAAAGAGGGTGTATAGATCAGATCTTTTCCCTCCGCATGAACACGGAAAAGTTTTTGGCCCTAAACCAAAAGGTTTTCTGTGCTTTTGTGGATTTGGAAAAGGCGTTTGACAGGGTTGTGAGAAAGAAATTATGGGAGATACTGCCCCGATACAAAGTGGGCGGACCCTTGCTACAGGCTGTAAAGTCTCTTTACAGAGATCACTCAGCCTGTGCGCGAGTAGGTGCTGGCATGTCGCCTTGTTTTGACATCCAATCGGATGTTAAGCAAGGATGCGCTATGTCAGCTTGGTTGTTCAATTTGTATTTGGATAGTTGTCTCCAAGGCGTGAAAGACAGTGACATGGGAGTGAAAGTAGGTGACCTTAAGGTCAATTGCTTACTATATGCAGATGATGCAGTGCTCATTGCATCATCATAATGCAATTTGCAGGCATTGGTTACCACTCTGAAAGATAGGTGTAAAATTAATGGTCTAAACCTGAATGTAGATAAGACGAAGGTTCTGATATTTGAAAGAAATGAAGAAAGAACAGAATATAAGATCAACGTTAATGGTAAGATAATAGAACAAGTGAATGAAGTGGTATATTTGGAAAGTAAGTTTAGCAGAGACGGAAGATACGAAATGGACGTGGAAAGGCGTGTTGCTGCTGGTAACAGAGTCAACGGTGCTTTGACTGCATTGTTGCAGTTTTGCTACTGACGCTGTTATACGGCAGCCAAACGTGGGTAACACAGAAGAAAAATGTAAGAAAGATGAATGCTGTAGAGATGCTATCTCTTCGTAGACTATGCGGAGTCATTCTAGCTGATCGAATCCGCAATGAAGAGATCCACAGAATGGCAGGCACTAGCGAAGATGTCACGATGAGAATGAAGAAAAACGTGCTCAGGTGGTTTGGACACGTCGAACGAATGAATGATGAAAGAATGGTAAAAAATAATTATAGAGGAAAAGAGAGACAGGGGGAGGCTTCGAGTGATCTTCGAAAACACAGTATCTATGGTACTGGAGGAAGGTCACGTAAAAAGCATGAGGACCCCTCGGAGGGCATGTATAAAGAGTTTGATGTCTGTGGCCGAGGCGAAAGAAGTATGCAGGGACCGTAGCGTTTGACGCTCCGTCGTCTCTGGCTACCCTGTAAGGGATATGGCGTGAAGCTAAATAAAAAAATAAATAATATAATAATATATATACAAATATATGTAAATGCCTTCTTGAATAAAGATAATTTGCATTTGATATTGTTAAAAACCCATCAGCGGTTTTATTATATACTTTTCAACTAAACTCTTTTGCTGACGATGAATCTCAACTTCGTTAACAATTGCAAGTAATTTAGTAAACACGTAATTTGAATAGAAATATAGTTAAAAAAAATTATATTACAAAAATAATTGTCTGACATTTATTACTGAATAATTACATAAAATTAAGATATTATGGTGCATGTCAGGTGAATTTTAATTTAACAATTGATTTTATGAGTATCTTTTTCAGATACTATAAAAAAACATCATGGCGTATTAATAAAAACTTTGTTTTATTTTAAAACGCGATATCATACAAAGAGGCGGTGGCTTTGACTAACTAGTTTAGTCTACTCTAGTCAATACTACTACTAGTCAATCAATTTGAGTTATATCCCATCAAAAAACACACCAATTTTTAAATTAATAGCAATATATTTGCCAGGCATAAGTAAATATTAGAAACAAATTAGTTAATTTTGATTTTTTAGTGATAAGATATATAATTTAAAATCAAACAGCTGTTTCTTTACTTCTAACTAATAAGCAAAATAATAATACGCAGAGGTTTCTGCAATATTATTTTTTTTATTACATCGTTAGTAATATACGAGTTAGTTAGGATTTGTCCTTTAATAACATATTATTATATTCTATTATGTTCATTTTATGTCACCCTCATTACTTATCAGATGAACGGTAATTGTGTACTAATTCTTATAAAATTTAAGTATATAAGTATAAGTATTTAAGTATATATTTTTAAAATATTAAATAACGTTTATAAAATGTAATACATTTTATTTCCGTTTCATAGACTCGGCTTAACTTTAATAAGTTAACTTAAAACATCGCATGAACACGCCATAAAACTGTATACTTTTCTAGCAGTTAACTGCAACTGTAACATTCACGTTCCTTTCGTGATGTTAGTGAATGTGAACTTACACAAATATTTTATACAAAACGCTTGTATGTTTGTTGGCATTAAAACTATTTTGCTTATGTTTTTAATTCAAAAACAAAGAAAACTAAAACAATGTTTTTAATAAACAAGGACTTAAAGGATTATAACTTTAAACATTAAAATTATAAGAAATTTTATAAAATCTTATTTTAGTAGATAGACCTTGCAAATGGTTACAGCTGAACAACATACACGGAATCGATAGGAAGGTGATTATAGTCAGGCCTTCCTACAGTCTACAAAGTATTTTATTTTATATAATAAGCCTTTGATTGAAGTATTTATTCGATAGGATTTAGATTAAATTTTAATTTATAATACCATAGTAGTTAGTAGAAGAAAACTGTAAGTAGATTAAATATTTAAGCGTTCATTTTTGTAAAAAAAAAAATATATCGAAATTCTAATTTATAATAATTAATGCAAGCTTCTATAAATTATAAAACCAATTATAAGTCATAATAATCTGTAAATACATACAATATATTAACTTATTCTATATCTTTTAAATTTATAACTTCAATAAGAGCACTTATGTATTATAGCACGGTGTTTTATGACGAAGGTGGGTTTCAAAGAATAATTAGGGGAAACATTGACAGTAACACAGTAAGTTATTTCAAAACGTTTTAAAGTCCTGCGATGATTCAAAAGCAAGCAAAATGGTTGCCATTCAAGTTAAAGCCTAAAAGTTTTAAACGTAAATATTTTCACTTTTGAAAAACTGCTTAAAATTCAGAATTAGAAGGATGATTAATTTCAACTAAATAATCAGACGTCTGTGGCACCAAATACAGTTAATATGCGAAAATGTAAAAAAGGTCTACAAACATTGAATAAAGAAATTAATACACATCTACCGAAATCTCAACAAACTGTTTCCGTCTGACTTGAAAATAGCTACTATTGATAATTGACTTGATAATAATTACTATTTGATAACACTGTATAAAGAATCTAATTTTCATAAAATTTACATTAATATAAAAAAAAATTGTCCTATTTGTTGGAACCATAAATTAGTATGAGATCGCTATCGCAGCCAAGAAGTTTGATTGTGATCGTTTACGTTCCGAAAAGTTTTAAAACGAAAGGCAATTGATTCATGAGGTAGTAATTGACAATAAAGTAAAAGCTAAGTTATTACGAGTATCTTTACGGTCAAAATCTATAATTATATAAAACTTACTTTAATAGATTGTTATAGTATTAGTTTCGTTAATGTAAATATGATGTATTTATTTATTAATTTATAACGTCGTTGTATGGATTTACTAAAATTGCGAAATTAATTTAAAACCATTTTTTCCCAATCTGCACATAAGATTAACAGAAAGACGCAAACTAGGTGCGCAATAGAGAAAATAAAGTTAAATAGAGAAAAATATCTAGAATAGCAAAAAATTTTATATTATATTTTACATTAATATGTATTTAATATAAATAAAAATAAATATACAGGACGAAAAAAGTAACCTATTCTAAAAGATTTTTAACAATTAATAAGTTTTCCAAAAAATAATCCTCGCCTTTTTATAAAAATATGTTACAATATTTGTTATTAAAAATTTTAAAGTATCTTTTATGGAATCAATATAGAAATCGACTCAATCAATTGTTACGTCACTCTAATAGAGCTGAAAAAAATCAGCTGAAGTACAAAGTACAATTGAAACCTCGATTAGGAAACCTTTTGTAAAAATTAAAACTTGGTGACATGGGCTTCTATTATAATACGCAGTAAAATTATTTTGGGTTCCGTATTCAAACCTGAATATTTTTATCGAGTCTATTTGTCTTTCCGCCTTTTCTAGACAGGTCAACAATTGTTCAGAAAGACGAAGCTTCTTAGCATTTCATGGATTTACCATACGGGTGCCGGGCCTTTTGCAAGAAGAGGAGCGCAAACAATCCCTGGGACTTGCGACCCGGGTGTAGGTTTAAGGGTCCCTTTACTATGCGCATACCTGCTCACTTTCACCCTTCACTTCACCTTCAGAGTCCAATCAGGAGACGCGTCCGAGATGGAATATGGTTTTAGTTGAGATTTTTTTGACGAACGTGCCTTTACGAATTATCCTGATATTTTGGTGGTTGTTATACCCTTCTACGCTCTTGCTACAGAAAGACTAACCGCTTCTTGTACGATTTCTAATACTTTATGGTGGCAACGCGAGTACTTACCTCTATTTAGAAGTACCCTACACCCTACTAGCAAGTGTTTTGCGGTTTCTACTGCCTTCCCACAGGTGTTGCAAGTTTTTTCGGTGGCTTTGCCCCAAGTATATTATCAAAAGAAGGGAAAATATGGAAAGTCGTTGCCAACAGCTAGTACACTTCTAAAAATAAATTTATAAGAATAGGACATATTGTTTATAATGTTATATAACTTTGATGTCTCATAAAATTATATTATATATTTAATGATTACGAATGTTAAAAAACAATTTGCTTATAAAATGAATGTTACAATATCTTATCCGATTTCAATATTAATGAAAAACAGTATTTTTAAATAATGGAGGCTGTATCATGTTTTTTCTTTTTATTTGGTAAAAACAATGGAAGCGTCGAATTGGAGTGCGACGAACATAATTAGGATTCATTTCTCAACAGACAATGGATTCAGATATTGATGTTTTAATGAACGTGATTGCTTTTTGTATACTTTGAATTAATATTCAAGTCATATTTCTTGTTGCCTTCCGGGTATTATTATTAATGTATATATTTTTAAGTAATTAAAACATATAAAATGAAAAAGAAAAAATCAATATGACAATACTAGTGACGATTACCAGCACGTAAAAGAAACTTGAAATTAATACAACCAATGGTTTCTCGACCGATTATAGGACGGCTTGACTATTTTACAATGATTAGGCTGAGACCGTCTTGCAGTAAACATGCCTATAAATTGTCTCGTGTCATTATACTCGTACATCTAATCAAAGAATATTTTTGTGCTAGAAGGTGTTATTGGTGACATTAATTTGATTAAAAATTTTCTTAACCAACCTTTCCTAGTAGAATATCTTTAAACATAAAATTGTGTTTTAAAAATGTAATACTCATAGTCTCCATAAATGTATTCTAGACTAAATCATATAATAGTACATTAAATTCCTTATAATTTGTGTTTAGGTATACTTAAAGTCACTCAGTAAATTAGAATTCTAAAATTTAACGATATACGAGATAATCCAAAAATTTAGAAGTAAAAATACTTATAAGGAACTTTAAAAATCTTTACAAATAAGGGAATATCAGACACATTTAAAAAATATCCTTGATTAAATTCCCTTTAATATATACCATACACACAGAAATCAATATGATATAAAAAGTACTATAAAAGCCATAATCAAACCCATATATTCAACGTATTTGCATGACAAACGCTCGATGAATCTCTGCTAAAAATTCAAGACAAATAGATTTTGCGATGTGTTTTTTGTTCTGAAATATAACGAATAGCAACGGTACATTTTCCATGATGGAACTACGCAACTTGTGATTTACGCAATGTGGTTATTACTTATTGTAATTGTTTTAAAAAACTAAATATTTTTTAAATTTGTTTTAAAAAATATTTAGTTTAATGGTACGAGTATGTGACTAAAAATAATATCTTTGTATAAAATTTAGATTCTCAAGACTCTGACATTCCATTTGTGATCAATTATTTAATTATCAGTGGGACTGTCCCATACAGACGGCAGCTCTAAAATGTAATTGAAATAATTTGAATTAACTTGCCTTGAATATATCATTATAATAATAAAAATAAATATTCAATGCACAAAACGGACAAATAGGGTTGATCCCTAGAACCGTAAAGGTTTGATGAATACCAAGTGTTTCGTCACAAGATATCAAAGCACTGCATTTTAAAATCATTAATATTCACAGCTCTTATTCAAAGTCATGAAACATTCCTTGTTAGCGGCTGCTCCGATTCGTTGTATTTTACTACAATTCTAAATAGTGACTTTTTTATTTCTATTGTATTTTTTTCTATGTTGTTTCTGTGCTGTGATATATACATATTGTTTAAATTTAAATATTCATTAAATATTATTTATTTATTAATATGTAAGTTTATATATTTATTCTTTGCATTATATAAGCATATTTTATCTCTTATTATTACTTAATTATAAATTAATTTTTATTATTATTTTTATATTATTATTATTATTATTTTTTATGTTCCCACCTAGTTACGTCAATTACAAGGCACTTACACTCAGGGGTCGCTGGAAGAGATCTCTTCTAAGAGAGAAGCTATCCTATGTACATAATTTATAATTTTAAGTATATATGTAATAATGAGGTACATGAATAAAATAAATAAAATAAATAAATAAATGCTATAACAGGATAATGTAGCAATAATCTTTGAAATAATATATGTAATACAAAACAATCTTTTAAATGAGTATCTATATAAAGAATATTCTAATGTAATAATTCTAAATTGTAAAATATACAATTGTAAAAATGAACGTAATGAACTCAACCAATTACATAAACGATAAACCAACAAGAAATAAACGAATACGCGAGTCTGAGAGATTAAGGTCCAGAATTGTCACGGTAGTGTTTGTATAAACACTGATACTGCATTCGAGTTTTGTAATTTCAACTGGGATATCTCATCCGCGTTATTTTTTTTCGGATCCGGAACGGATCTAAGAAGAAAGATGCGAATTTACTAGGACTTATATGATTAGGATTGAGATAATTCTCAATCCTTGCAATTGTAAATTGTAAGAGAATTGTAAAAGTAAATTTAATTATTTCAATAATTTGATTCCTTTTTAGGCACAACCAAAATATGATCAATGTTTCTTTTTTAATACCCGTGTGAAATTTAAGCAGGGTTTGCAGGGTTTATAATCTCTTTAAAAACGCTGATTTATTTTGACTTTAAATTAAATCCATTTTCAATGGGTTCCGTGCGCGAATATGAAAATGCGTTACCGGATATATACTTTTAATATTAATATTTTATACATTTCACATTTTTTTTTACTTTATTCGAAACATGAATATGTAATGTCTTATTTAACTATTTTCACAACGTTCATTTCATTTAATTTAACTGAAATATAATGGTGTACTAAACTGTTCCTTTATAATAAAAAAGTTTTTATTTTATTACTTTTCCTTCGTGGAACAAATAAAAGCTTATCATAACTGTAAAAGTATATTTACCAAGTAGAACAAATAAAATAAGTATAACAATATATTTAGGTCTTAGTAATAAATAGGCAAACTTTTCTGACGAAATCTGAAAAGCATTTTTAAGTATAGTAAAATTTAAATAAATACGTTGATATTTATTAATATCCTATCCTAATATATTTTTTGTGTCTGAGCTGCTAGAATATGTTTGCTTGCTAGCTGCCTTACCTCAGGCAAATGTAGAAACTATATTCCTTACAGCGGCAACGGAACAACGAATGCATACTAGTACAATATAATTTCATTATACCCTAAGCTCTACCGAGTTCTGAAGTTGCATGTTTTATCCAGTTAATTATAGACTGAACGTTATAAACAATATACAACAAAAAAAAACACAGTCAATTTTTAATAAGACATTGTAAATGTCTGGCTAAAACGGGATATTCGGCTGTGACTTCTGCATGGAATAAAATGCAAATTCTATCAGAAATATAAGGTATTGAAACCAAAGACTATATGTTTTGAGTTTTTTAGTAATGAAATCATAACTTTTTACAACCAATAGCCACGAATCTCATTTATTATTAATATAAAAAAAATATAATATATTATTTTTTCTACTTTTACAAATAGTACTATTAAATCATCAAGACAAATCTAAAACAAATCAAGCCGTAAGCAACTTCTAACTATTTAAATATGGAAAGGAATCGATAGCTTTTAGAATTATAAAAAAAAATTTCGTTATTTCATTATAAGCCAACGCTTGTAGCTGAAATATTAAAGAAAATAGTTACTTTTAATAAAAATAAAATCAAGGTTCAATATTTTCAAGAAAAGCTCTAGAACGTATTAGTTTTTCATTAAAATTAAATTGTTATTTTGCTACAACTGTTTTATAAAATAAAGGTATTATATGTTTTATTAACTTTACACAAATCTACACACACCAGTCTAATTTGATTTGATATCCTTTCAGTTATTATTTTGAGATCAGTACAGGTTTCACTGGTTATAAAATTAATTATTTATATTATTTACCTTTTTAGATAAACAACAAAACAAACACTTAAAATATAAATATAAGAAAATGTCAGATCTAAAATTTTATCTTACTTATAAGTTGACACGGCATGCAAATAATGAGCATAACATTATATTTATTTCTTTATTTAAACCTTTTTGTATTAAACTAAAACAAAGTAATACAGAGGCAGAACTTAATGTCTATTGCTATTTTCTGCTAGACGACCCTTACCCCCGGTGATGCTGCTATACCCAGTGGGGCCAGAAGAGACAGAACATAAAAAAACCAGTCATCCAGAGTTTACGTCAAGCAGAGACAAGTGCTAGTTAAAAATTAACCTGAACCATTTTATATCCTGCGTAGTTTGGGTGAAAAGTGGTTTTATACAAGCCACTACTATATTTAAAGTGGATGCAAACTATAATAAACCTGATGCCTTTTTTACAATATATAATAGTATCAAGTGCCATTGGGATACATTTCCAAGAAAAGTAATGGTATTATATTTCTTGAATATATAATCCATTTATAGATTGATTGAATATAATTCAACTAATGACAGCCGAATAATGCACATATATGTCAATACATTTGGAATTTTAATTTCGATAGAATCGTTGTTGTATAGTAGATAAGTTTAATTACAACCTAACTTTAAATTTTAATGACAATAATAAAATTTTTCATTTTTGTTCCAAGGCGTCTATTGCAATAAAAAAGATGGAGTAGGAAAAACATATTTATATTTATCTGTTTTTGCTCCTGCTTGCTTCTCCCTCCCATCGAAATAAATAAATATAAAATAAAATTTATCTTTCATAACTTATTTCTTTTACAAAACCCTTTATTTGTAATTTTATTATTATTATTATTTTTATACCAACCACCAATATTCGTCTATTTAAAAATTATGCATTAAATACCCGATACTACAAATATTTTGTGTAGCAGTGGCCTTCTATTAATCTTTATTAATGGCAGGAATGTATTCCATTATTATTATTATATGATTTGGTGGATTTTAACTTTATATACAAAAGGGAATGCACAATCAATTAGAAAATAAAATTGAACTGACAATAAATTTAAAGTTCCAAAAAGTCAATTTAGGAAACGGCGTGGTTCCTCCGGGTTTTAATTAAGCCTCAATACTTCAGGAAAAAAGCACTCAAACGAAATCACCTCTGATTTAAAAGGAAATGAAGTGTGATTGGAAAGGTCACCCGGCTTGTAGGTACTGGATATTATTATACAATTGAATGTTTGAATTTGATTTAACCGAGATAGTCTGAGTACACAAAGAAATTCATCCTTGTAAAATATATTAATGATATTTAGTATTCAAAATATGTCAATTCAACAAAGATCATATTAAAACAAATTTGTTTCAAAAAAATTATTAAAGCATTAAAGTAAATGAAATAAAAAAATAAGTTAAATTAAATAACTGTTCAAAATTAAATGATACGAAACTAATCTGAATACAGACAGTATTCGTTACTATCTTAAGAGTTGGTTTATAAAACCCGCACGCAGCATATGAGACGAGAGAAAATTTACTTTTTATGTAGCTATTCACTTCTTTTATTTCGTTTTTGTAATAAAATTAAGTTCGACCTTACATTTTTATAACCTTCAAAAAGGTGTTAATTTGTAACTTTTTTGTTAATTGTATTGAATGTTTTTTTTTTGTCATCGTTTGTGAATAATAGAGTGTAAAAATATGCTGACGACTGTAAGCAGTAAACAGCTGACGGTACTTCATTAAGTGAATCAGGTTTTGTGCAGTATGAATGGCTTTATAGGAGCTTGAGTTTAATTTCATTTCTGTAGTAATTTTAATACTTAATCACATATTCTAATATTTACGTTGTTTGTTTGTAATTAGGTTGCTTAATTATCTGTTCACAGGTAATTTAAAAGACTTTAATGTTCTTTAAAAGTCTGTGACATTGCGTATTATTTTAGTAATTACAACATTTTACCAGCTTAAGGATGCTTTGAATTCCTCGAAATATCATAGCATTTCATTATTTAGATTCAGTGTTATTCTTATGTTCTATATTATATAAATTGATAGCAAACTGCTGTACATTATTTAAAATTTGTTGTTATTCGGTTCAGATGGTTAGATGATGTTGTCATATTGATATAATATTCAAATGATGTCAATTAATAATGCTTATTTATTTCCAAAGATATTCAGTTCCTTAGTGTAAAATTACTAAATTAATTATTTCCGTTTCTAATTATTAAGAATAACCCACATTTAATTTGACGTTCTGCGTAGGGTAGAGTCACTATTCGCGTATTTGTTGCGTAGAATTCAATGTCACGACCGGAAGCACTTGCGATATTTCTTTTTTATTAGTCTCAAGTGAGTGTGGTTATAATTAGTGTTCTTAACAACGCTTAAAAGGCGTTGATCCTTTTAATTATACATGTTTATTATTGCAAGGCTGATTAAATATTTTGAATTAATCATAATTGCCGCCGATTCGATAATTAGAGTCGTCATAGGCTTATAGTATTGCTTGTTGGGTCTTTTTTCCATATGGTATTATAATTTGTTATTATTTAAATATATTACGGCGTTATTAATGCTATTTCGTAGTTTAATCTGTATATTGTTTAATACAGGATCTTTTCTATTTTTATTATAAATCTTTACCACGTGCATACTTACAATTTTGGATCCTTCCAGGATGCTCCCTGATCTGTTGTGGTATAGTTGCATATGAGTTCTGCCTTTAAATGGTTGATCCTCGTTAAAATATTAAGAAGATAGAAGATAGATAAGAAGAAGAGAAATTAAGAAGGTATCTGGTGTGTACTTCGTTATAAATAATTGATCTTAACTTAATTGGTCATTTGAAGAATAAATGTTTGACTGCAGTCTTCTTGTACTGAAAAACAGAGGCTGTGTTTTCACTTGTCCATTGTCAGTGGCGCCTAAGAATTTAATTTAAGAGATCATAATATTAAGGATTTTATTTATTATAAGTATTTGAGTTGTTTACATCAAGTGGCCCACTGCTGAGTCTATTTGTTAGGTTAAAGTGGAAATTGCATATTTGTTTTGTTTTTTTCCTATGAATCTTTGAAATTACTGAATAAAGAACGCTGTGAATGTTGCTTTCTTCAAACGTTGATTTATTAATTTCCCACTTTGCATGTGATGGCATTTATTTATTACACATATATTTTAATATTCATCATTAATTAAAAATTATTTAATTTCTGTTAATAGAATGTGATTTATACGTTGTAACTATTTAGAAACGTGGACAAATGCATACACTCGTTTTATAAAAGCAATAAGTACTTTTGGACATACTGAATTTATTAAAGTATGTTTGTATTAAATTTTGTGTATATAAATAATATAAACAAATCTCAAAGGCTAAAATTTTCATTCTAAAATCTAAATAATAACTAATTATGTTTTTCTCAAAAAGTTTTGCATCTTAAATATAAAAAATCCAGTGAAGATGCAAATACCCAGGGTATTTCTCGAAGGAACTTTGACGAAATTAAAAATGTTTATAAAAAACAATTGATTTTTAAGTAAAATGATTATTATTTATTGAGGAAAATAAAATGTTAAATACATGTTTATTTATAATTACTAAAAAATTACAAAAAAGTGTGGTTAATAAAAATAGAAAATAGTAATATAAATAAATATGAAAATAAATTAAAATAAAATTCCTGTCCACAGACATACATCCATACATCCATCCATCCGAGAAAAGTGAAAACAATACAGAACGAACAAAGTTCATTCGTGATTATTTCAATACAATATTTTATAAAGCTGTATAATTAATTATAATAATAACTTAATTGGTAGCTGAGAGATAAATTTGATATACAAATTATAATAATAATAACTTTAGTTGTTTCATAATTGTTTTGTAAAGTAAAAGTAAAGATAAGTAATAACTTCTAGAAATATCGTCAACAATACAATTTTTCCAAAATTTAAAGTAGAAAGAATTCACGGTAAAAATACAATATTGTCATATTTATTGGTCGTGGTATACAGATACAAATATCTTATATACGAGTATCTTAATGAAGTAATGTAATCTTAAGGGTCTTCACATGAACCTTCACGGTTCGTTTAACAAATTGACCCCTTACGTATTTAATGAGGAAGATATAATAAATTACTATAATTTCGTTATACATTTTTATACGTTAAACTGAGCCCTATATTTTATGGTACTTAGTAACTTTTTATTGACTTAAAATTAAATAAAATAACTTTATTATAATATAAAAGAACATTTAAATAATTGTTATGTTTCAAGTAAGATGATTTATATAAGTGCTATGATTGTTTTATATTATATAATTAATCTTTTTTTTTCAGTGCAAAATATATTCATGTAAATTGTGTTTGTGTATACTAAAATACAGAGCTTATTTGTTTAAAATATTGAATGTACAGACCATAATCAATGTGCAATACAGCGCTTAAATACCGAAGCTGAATTAATAGAACCGTAATTAATTACAACGCGATTTCTTTCGTCAACTTCAACTTTATTCGTCAAATAAAAGATATCATGTTGGAAGTACGTTAGTACACACCGGGAACAGTTCACCAATTTTTTTCTCTTAAATAAATATATATTGAAATTTATACATGTAATAAACATATACTTGTAACTAATTGCTGTGGGTACATTGAAGATATTACAATTATTTACTGGGAGCCTTTAGTAGTGAATAGAATCCAAAATAACGTTTCTTAGAATATTAATGTATTTTTCTGTTTGTCTGTTGCATTTGTGTGCGCTAATCTCTGGAACAACTTATCTAAATAAAATACGGTTTTTACAGTTGTACTCATATTGTTGTTACCTCTTCTTACATTTTTTATGTGTTTTATTTAAATCGGTGTAATTAAAAAGTTTTGTCAATATAAAAAAAGATATTATACTATTTACTATTTCGCTTTGTTTTACGTTTGATAATATTATATATTATTGAGAAATTCTTTTGTTAAATAACCTTAAACTTCAAATTCTGTAGCCTGCCGAAGAAACAAAATCTAACAAAATTGTGTTTTTACTAGTTTAATCTAGTTCACTTCTAAGCATTATCTTTAAATTTTTATAACATATTTGTTAATAATATGAAGAAAACGAATATATCTTGAACTGACACTGACCCATGTTGAATGATTGTTATCTCAGTTTGGCTTATCTTCTTGGTATAGTAAGCTTAACTTGAAATTTTATATCGTTAAATTTATGTTATATTACTGAGCTTAAATAGAAATTTATTAAAAGAAAGTAAAATTATCAATAGAAATGTCACAGGATACTTGTGGGTGTAAGAAAGACTAAAATGATTTTAATTAAATTACAAAAAGATATATAACACTTCTGGCGGTTAAGTAATTATATATTTTTTAATGGTTTCAGAATTTACTAAAAATTCATTTATTAAATAATCTTACATTTCTGTGATATGTTCATTCACGCTTATTAAAAGAAAATGAAAATATTATAAAGGGAATAAATTCGTATTGTTGTAAAAGACAAAACAAATGTCTAGCAATAAAAAAATGTGCTGCTTAATTATTTACAAACCTTACTTCACCAATGCTTGTTTGTTTCCAAATTTCAAATTTGTTGTTGTCAAATTTCCTTCTAAAACCAATTTTTAAGAGGAAATTTGACAACTAATCTAAAAAATTACTACATGCATTACCTACGTTAGTTTAATTAAAAGAATAATGAGGACAAAAATAATAAAAAGACAGTTTATAAATTGGAGATACAACAACATCAACAAAGAAAACTTTATGATACTTAAATTGTCTCAGAGATCAATACATTTTTAAGAATAAAATGTTCCTAAGTGAGCCGAATTATGTATCCAAGTAGATGAAGAAATCGAAATCATTATTGTAACTAAGAGTATGTTTTGCCTTTATTGTATAAGTATAATAGCGATAATATATTTGAAAGTAGATATTAAAAGTGATAAACAGTAATAATTATATTATTTACTTTAGTTTTATTAGATAGGTTTTGAGACATTAACCTATAATAAGGAAATACGATAGAAATAGCGAATTGTAAAGTTTACTACTCAATTCAATGTTTTCTAATGCGGAAGGTGTTTTGGGTTAATTAAAGTAAAGTGCTGATAAAGCTCTCTCGAACTAAAGTTTTATTACAAGATCGAAAATAAAAGCAACTTTTTTGGATACATGTTTGCTCTCAGCAAATTCTCAAGCACTTCAAGAACTTTTGGCCTATATCCCATCGACGAAACATTCAGCGGTAACGCTGCTTTTGCAAGTTCTTGATTTTATAAACAAATAAATACAATAGTAATAGTAACAAAGACAAAGAGGTAGTAAACATAAATGTTCATAACATAAAATTTTTCATTACATAAAAATTCCTATGCTTAGTATATCCAAGTCCATATGGTAACGAATGACAAAAAAATATTAGCCAACGATTTCGTTACATATAGATATATCACAAAAACTTCATCGTTGTGAGCTTATTTTGCTAATATTGTAATTAATTCAGACATTATATAGTGATTCAGACTATATCACTTGCTGGAAATACTTCCAATCTTGACTAACCCAAACGTACATATTACTGTATCTTTATTTGTTTACACCTTTTCCACTTTTAACATCAGTGATTACTCGTGTAAATATGAAATGTTTCATTTGATAAGATCAGAAAGAGTTATGTTATTCATTTTTTTTTTGCTCGTTAATATTCAATTCAGGTGTATTAACACGTGCGATGTTTATTTTTATTTATATCTACTGATTGATAATACGTAATTAGTTCCAAAGAATGATCATATCCACTAGTGTATTAAGTTAAATAAAATAAATTTAATCTTTTAAAATAAAATCACATCGTTAGATAATTATTACCGGGATCTAAGAGAACAAATGCATGAAAAACACTACAGTTCTAACCCTGCTATTAAAATAAGAAGCTATTAATATAAGATGTTGTGAAGATTGTAAATCCAGGAATAACAGTCATAATATGTGGTGACCAAATGTTGTTAGTTCTATACTATACATTTACTCGACTATTCCTACGTTAATTAAATTGAAATTTTCCTGCCTGATTTCAATCAAATTCAAGATTATAACTCATGCACTTGAAGCCGTCTTAATAAATTCTATGTGCAGGGAACAAATTAACTGAAGTAATCAAATATTTTGCTTAAGCGAGCTAAACTTCTGGTAGGCATTACAATCTTTATCTTTATAATATATTGTACAAATGGTAAAATTCGTTATTATTATTTTTTATAAATATGTACAGCTTATGATAATTTTGGGGAACTGCCTTTTTAAGAAAACTGCTTAAAATATAACAGTTATATCTAGTATATATAGCTTCAAAGATTAATTTGGTTAACATTAAAAGATATCATTTTTAACAACGCGTGAGCGAAACGAAAGAATTGTGAATTAATTTTAATTGCATTTCAATTTAAATTAAATTGTATTTCATTTCAATTGTTTCAGTTGACTGAATGAGGTCGATAATGAGATTATATTTTGGTGCTATGGAATTTTCGACATTACTGGATAATGTTTGTCAAATTAAATAGATCAATTTATTATAAAACATAACTATCCCTAAAAAATAATTTAAAAGTATAATATTAATGACGTCAGTGCTCTCGTTGGCTCAATTATTAACAATCACCAAGTATTTAGCTTGAAAATACCAGAATATTAATATAATTTATTTATTAATCTGAGTAGTTATACAGTTTTATTACATAAATAATATTAATAAATGTGAAAAAACTTAACATCTCTTTTATTTTATTAAATGACAAAATAAAAATATTACCACAAACCTGTGTCGTCAATATTGTATCATTTACATAATAGAAAAACTAGACATCCTTAATCCATTTTGCATATAACATTTAACTAATGTCACTTATTCACGTCACTGAATAACCAAAGATATCGGAAACCGTAAGTTTACTTGAATTTAGAGCTTCGGGCAATTTGCCTTCTAAATAATTCTATTCTAGTCCAGTTTGTTCAATTGATCAGCTTCGATAATTTTTGAGCTCGGTTACTAGATTCATTCATTCTCATAAGGCTTTTAAGATCAACAATTTTGTTCCAACAACGTTGTTAGCTACTGTAATTACAATTAAGGTGAGCCTAAGAGCGTGACAAAACTGCGTCGTTAACTTATTCCAATGGAAAATTACTTTAAAAGTAGAAGGAATATTAATTTCTGCACTGTTTCAAATAATTTTTAAGTATATTATAGGTACTGTATTATAAACATGGAATTTAGCAAAGATATGACTAATATTTAGAGTTTCATTTCAGTACATTTTGTGATTTATAAACTACACGTAAAAAGTATTCAAATTACCAATCGTACAACTCATTTCCAAGTCTAATAATGTAATTAATTCTAAATTATTCAATTTTATCTATTCATACATACATCATATTCTATATCATTCTATATTTATTCATACATACATTATATTTTGCGATGTTTTCAGAGACTAATAAAGACAGAATTATAGATATTAAAAAATAGTACTCACACTTCACACGTTGTAAGGCAGTAACCTAAAAGTCAGTAATTTAAGTTACATTTACATTAATGTCATATTAGAAATGTTACTGTCAAATTTAGGATCCTGGTCAAATAATGATCAGTCCTCATCTCTATTCTTGCCCTGCTATTATTAAACTTATAATTAAAAAATCATCAACACTAGCAAAACTCGAACCCACGACGTGTAATCCCATCTATTATTTTAGTTACCTTATATACAATACATTATATTTTTTTGTACTACGAATGCTGATACCTAAAACCAACCATACGATATTACCCTTTTCTAGTCTGTTAACTTCAAATCAGATGTTCAGCCTTTCCGTTTGTCGTAAACAGTAACTATCTTGTCGCTTGTAATCATAAATAACAATAGATAAATACTATTTTTGTGACAGTAAAAAAAAACAAGTCCATAAAATGCTAACATCAATCAAAATTTTTATAACCAAAGTGGAATTAAAACATGGCTGCAAGAGCGTTTACACTTCGGATAATAACATACGCCGCTGACAGAGTGAATTCACATGTTGCCGACCCATCTTTTTTGTTTCTAAAAATATAAATAAACGTTTTATTATAAATCAAATAAATTTGAAAAGAAGATGAATGTAAGTAAAATAAATATTTCTTTTGTAAGCTGTGATGTGTGCTTAGGTAAAATAAAATTTTGAAATATATAAAAACTTAAGACGTATCACAATAATAGTAAGGGAATGAAAATTTACAATACTGGTAAAAATTATAGACATAAGGAAATATAAATATCAATGTTAAATAGATAGTATAAACATTAATTTTCGGTACTTTATTTTAATACATAAAACTAAAGCCTCTTCAATTAAAAACTTATACTTTTCTTATAATACTCTCAATAATTGTTTTCTTTGCAGTTATAAATTTTTGTATAACTGTTAATTAACTATTATTAAACGAAATCAAATATAAACTTGAATGAAAAAAAAAATTGCAATTCCTTTGGATGAAGTTAACTGCTATAGTAGTTATATTTAATTTTCAGTGTACATATCATGTTATAGGTTTTCTTGTTTAAGTTAAACCGAGTTTCTAACTGAGTTATAACATTACATGCCAGCCAGCCTTGCCTAATAATGTATTTTCATTTATAGTACATATAATTCGTGTTAAGTTGTTAATATAATGTAGGATACATATATGTAAACAATATAATATGTTTTTAATCCACCCCGGATTATGATAAAATGGAATAAAAAGGATGGAAAAAAGCAAGTCATCTATTATATTCAGGAATTAGGAAAGTAGGGTTTATTAATACATAATGTTAATATATATACAGAATTTGATACCAATTAATTCAATATTAAAATAATATGTTGATTGGTAATTAGTTTTGTTTTTTTTATATATTAATAATTTTAATTATTAATAATTATTTTAAAAATAACTTCGAAGAAATCAATATAATTTTGTCTTGCCTAAATAATGATGTCAAAAAACAATAAGAATATACTTTTATTTTAACATTTCTCCTACCGTACACCAAGCTTTACAATATTGTGGACTTTCGAGTGAAGCAACACAATAGAAACGTCATTATAGCCTCAAACAATCACCAGTAATAAAACAGTCTTAATTATACAGTTCTTGTTATAGGTAAATGCCATCTTATCAATATTTATAAGTAATTATCACTCGTTAATATAATTTTAAATTTTATCACAATTACTGGTTTACAATGGTTCCTTCTATTTATCTGCGTTACATAATAATCCTATTATTATTATTAGAAGTAATTCCAGTACAAATATTTATAAACATAATATTAATATTAATGTCACTAGAAAATATAATTCGATCTTATGATCGAAGTATTATATCGTTTCAGAAATTAAATAATGCTTATTCAATTTAATATTAATAAACAGTTTCTATATTAAGAATATTGGAGTGATCTCTACCACTAGTATTCTCCGTTTACTGACTAAGAGATTAAGCTTCTTTTATTAATTTATACAATAAAATAGTAACAAGACAAAATCTGTACATAATAAAGTTTTGAAAAAATATTACTATGCTTTCAGTAAATGACGCAGAATTCTAAAGAAAAGCTTTTTAACTTAAATGATTGCCTGTTTAAACATACAATCACGAACATACACAAAAACTCAAAAACTGATTAGGATTATAAATACAATAAAAGAATTATAAAAAGACAATAGGTCTTCATTCCGAAAAATACATTCCATTTTTATTGGAATACATGAAAAAGTGATAGGAAATTATCACATTTATATTTATTTAATTTTAAACATGTTAATAGATATAACATTAAATATACATAAATCGTATATGTTTTATCCCTATTAGAATAGGCGATGCTGATTTGTAAGCATGCTATTACATACATATTTATGAATGAATAACTTATCTTACAAATTGCAATTATGTAGGTTTTTATTGTTGTTGCTAGTACTATTATTATTATTTTAATTTTACAAACTGTCGTTTAGGTTCTAATTATTTCTAATTTATTTTAGTTTTTTTTTTATATAATTGTATTTTTTGTTTGCATATTGTTTTTTATTTCATAATTTTCATATATCTTTAATGTTTGTAATGTCATGACACGACTGAAAACCAACACAGAAATTATATACACCTGTTAATGCTGGATGATCAACCGTTTTGAATGTTTATTATTATTTATTATTTTAAAATTGATTTCCAGATTAATAATATTATACTTTCTCAGTTAAAAATTGAATAGAGTCTTTGAACGTCGAAACAAGAGAAACACAAGGATAAATTATGAACAAATAGTTTAAGGTATGTATATAATATATACAAAGTATAACATCAAATATTATATTATAATATAATAGCCGTGCCCACGACTATGTTTGTGCAAAATATGTTTGTTAAAATAAAAGTACCCTAAGTTACTCCTTATAGAATCAACTATTCGTTCGTGAAATTCCCTTTAAAATCGATTTAACACTTGGAACGAACAGTCAAAACAGACAGACATACAGTCAAAAAATATATATACTTTCATAAGCGCGTTATGAAAAGCTGATAATTTAGAATTACAAGCAGACACTTCAATTTTATTTACATGTATAGATTTAATAATTACATTTACTTTTTAAATGATTTTACCCAGATTTTAATATAAAAATAAAAAAATAGGAAAATTACTAACAATTAAGTTGTAATATTCAAATTTGATGGCCCATTACTTCATTCTGTCGGGACCCTGAAACACTTTATGGTGCAATAATTTTTCCACCAACACAAAATATATTATTATCCACTGGCTCAACTTGTATTTAAACTCATAGTAATGGTATCTTTGTCAGAAATATATATTTTAATAATGAAATGCAACAAAAAGACATTTAAAATTTATACACGGTCTAGTTTATCATGTCTTGATAAATCTTAGTTTTTATATTTTCTTTTCTGGTAATTTTAGACATCTTTTAAATAATAAATGTAGGTTGATTAACTATAATTTTAAATTTATGATTCTAGACACTACTCTTCTTCATATTAATTACACAAAAAAGTGAACACAAAAACAAATATGACTTAGAAAATCCGGTCACAATATTTTTTGTGCAAATTGTTGACCCTGTCTTTTTATTTCTATTATTTATTAATCACTATGAACATTTATTTATGGTTCCGAAGTGTCAATCATAATGGACCCTTCGACGAAGTAACAAAGAGGAATGTAAATAAAATTTAAATTACCACAATTGTGAATGGGAAATTTAATCACATTACTAAAAGAAAAGCAATAAGATTATCGATTTTAAATAGAAAAATAAGATAAAAATAAGTTAAAATGATTAACATAGAAAAACTCCGTGAAATTTATAGGGCATTTAAGAATCACACTTATCTCTTACTAGTCTTAAAACGGAGACAAGAAAATAAAAAATTACAAATCATGAATCATCACCAAATTAAAATATTCCTAACTTCACTTACTAATATTAAATTCTTAAAAAATTTAAATATCGTACATTGTAATATTTATTATCACAATGAATAATTATATCATATTCTTGCTCACGGTCAAATAGATAAAGTTATCTGCAGTACTCAAAGATTTCCAATAAATTTGGCTTGTGATTTATGTAACTCAATTAAGAATAAAATTTATCTCCAACTTTGAATATTTATTAAATCTTAAAATATTATTCAATCTGCTTAATTTTATGCAGACTAAAGGTGTTTTCTAAAAATATAAAGAATAATATTATAAACACTGGTTAACACGCACAATTTTCAACTGTAAAATTATGAGTACAGAAAGTAATAAAAATTAAGAATTCGGTGAGAAATAATCGTTAAACAAATTTATCTGCCTACGCAGTGTATATTTTATAAAACGAGAACCCAGAAGAATATTAAGTAATCATTAATCAAGAGTAGAGTTAAGGAAGTGTTATAAAATAAAAATCCTCAGATCGGAGTTTATAAAGTTATCTAAAATATTGTGGTTATTATTAAAAATACATTAAACATTTGAATATAGGAAACTTAAGTTTTTAATATAAGAACCTGCTAGCAATTGGCAATGCCATAAAAGTTTTCAGCTTAAACCAAACAGATATCAGACAACAAGCCAGACGGTAAACATATACATATACAAATTAAGTCTTATTTGTCTTAGTTGCAACTAATATAAAAAATAAGCGCTATAAAAATATAACAATTTAAATAAACGATTAGTCTTGTCAATCGATCAAAAGACTTTAAAATCGGTACGACAGAGAGGGAACGCAAAACAACTCCAGTGTGTTATACAACTAATACTATTAATATAATATAATAATTTGTAAATCATAGATCTGAAATCAATTGTTTTTTATTAGTTTATCGATCTTCATACGTTTTATCTATCGTACAACACAACATAATTTAGTGACTGGTTTTCAAAAACTGATTTTAATAAGCCAATAATACACTTTTTGTTATTAAAACCTTGTTATGTACAACACAACATAATTTAGTGACTGGTTTTCAAAAACTGAATTTAATAAGCAAATAATACACTTTTTGTTATTAAAACCTTGTTATGCCTTTATTAATGAATACTGAAATCGCTGTGAATTAAAATAACCACACCTAATTTATATAGTATTGCTGATTAATACTTTAATAAATGCCAGTGTATCCTATGCTAACTGTAATACTAAAAGCAAACTTATTCAAAACATGTAGTGGCGAATTACCACAGAGCACGTGCATTAACTATGAGCAACTTGTTGACCGGTTACCAAAATGTTCTCAAGAATAGTTTAGAAGGATTTTCTAGTTCTAATTGTTAATAGTAATTTTCTACTGTAAGCCTTACAACACTGGAGTTTTGTAAAATTATAAATGAAATATTGATCGATCAAAACATTGTTCAAGTTCATTCATATTTAGTAGAAAATCTTTATATTTAATGAGCTTTAAAGTTTAATATATAAGTGTTTAATTTTTAATAAGACTATAATATTTTCTTCTTCTTGTCAGTCTATAAACATTCACATTCAAAGCGTAGGCCTCCCCTAAAGATCGTGAACCATGAGGGCATATGCTATAATCGCCACGTTTAGCAGGCTGGTTGGCGATCACAGTGTGGTGTTATGATACACAAAGGATGATGCTGCCCATACTCCAGTAGAACGATCCCTCTATCGCCTCATACGACATCATGGGAGGAAATGGTGCAATTAAATAATTAATCTATAGTGCTTTATAAATTAATCATGATTCTTCTACATGCACTAAAGTTAACAAAATCTTATGATAAATTTATACAATAATAATATGTACGGAGACACACAAAATTTATGACTATAATAAAATAATAAATTGATATAAGATTAAATTTGGTTACTTGACAATTTTGACAACTTCAACTTAACTTCTTGTACTCAAAAATATGTGTCAAAATAATTGTTGTATTACATTATTGAAATCGGATCATTAGTTGTTCCGTTTTATTTTAGTTTCAAAGTGTCAGGTGTTTTATGTTTAGGAAATAAAATTGGCATTTTAACTATATATATATTTAAAAAAAAAATACCTTGTAATTGTCAAAAATTACAATAATATTTTAAAATAAACAGTACACTTATAACTACTCTCTTTAAAACCTCAGGGTTTTTATTAAATCCACCCCATATTTTTTTTGTTATTTCAATAATAAACCGATTTTGTTATAATATATTAGACATATGTTTAACGGTTTAAGTTTTCATTTCATTTTGTCGACTATTTTACCATCTTTCAAAAGACTGCATCTTATTTAAAATTATTTAATAAGACAATAAGTGAAGATATTTAATGAAGAAATTTATATGAATGCATGTATTTATGTACATCTTATTATTTAAGTTTATTGTAATTATAGAACAAATCGCGTTTCATGTTTTAAGAGTTTAAATTGAAATAATTTCAAAATAATTTTAGATAATTATAATAGTAAATATAGTTCTTGTGATATTTGGAAGTTAAATCCAATAGATTAAGGACAAATAAATTTGAATCGAATTAATTAGTATGCTGTATATAATCTTTATCTAACTTTAAATCTGTGGAATTATGTGCACTTTTTTGTACAATATTTATTTTTTCTCGAAACTACCTTTTAAAAGTTTTTATATTTTAAACTGTTACAGGTAAAATAAAAGTAAAATATTTTGCTACTATTGTACTGTAAAGTGCAAAAAATGCCTTTATTGCTTCAGAATAACATATAATAGCAAAACATTCATACAATGCTTCTGCCAGTTATCTCAATTCATTGGTGTTATTTATTGATACATGGTTACTTCGGTTTCTTTATTAAATTTTTTTCGTTCTAACTGACTGTTTCCGTCAGTTGACAGGTCCCTAAAATAATGATCGCATTTAAAACTTCAAAACAAATCTATTTCGACCAATAATTTATATTGGAGCAAAACAATTTGGTTAACAAATTCAAGGTTATACGTGAATAATGAAATTAAAATATCAATTATGGAAGTCGTCTGAACACGTAATGAGAAATGATATTAACCAGTAAAATTTGCAGATATTTCTTATTTTATTCCACTAAGCTTATTATGTTTTTATTATTATGTTAATAATCAATTTCTTCCTGATTACATAGTTTTAGATAAAATATATCTTACAAATATTATATTTTCTTATTTACTATGACGTACGTCTGGATTCATAGAATATCAAAATCGTAGTATTGTTTTTATTACTTAGTCATGAATCATTATTTTCTCGATAAGTATCTACTGTTTTACATTATGTATGTACGTATATTTATTGTTTAATAAATATTTATTTCATTAATTCTTGACTTTGTATGAAATGTATATTGATGAGTTTATGATTATTATAAAATTCATCACCTTGATCATATCATATCACATCATAGACATATACAGATGTATGTATGTATATATTTTACAAAATAACAATAATATTTAACGAAATGCTTAAAAGTTTAAACATTTAGATATTTTACACAACATCATTTTTTTAATTTTTAATTTTAATAAATGATAATTATAGTGTAGTTACAACTAGGCTATAATAAAATAATTGATTACTTTAATAGTTGAATGAAATGACATCGCTCTCACAAAAACATTAATGTTGGCATCTCATAAACATTGCAAAGAATAATGTTTATCATTTTGCATATATCTTCAAACATGATTTTTAATTTTGTTGAAACCTTAAGATTACGGTTTACGCTAAAGGTTTTCATATTATAAGACCATATTATAGTTATTTTTTGTAATTGAATCGAATGGAATATGAAATTTGTAAAATATCATGTATTTTTCTATATTCCACATTGTTTACATTACAGGAGTTGATAAATGTTCTTTACATTAAATATAATAACTAAAGTTAAATGTTATATATAAAAAATAGAATAATAAAAAATCTGATTTCATGAACATAGTTGACTAAAAACTGTTTGAAAGCCGCTCCATGTTTAAAAAGTTGGCCCATAATTTAGTGCCTGTAACTTATCGCTACTTCTCTTTTTAATTTTAATATCTGAATTATAAAAAAACTTCAAATGATTTTGTTTCAATAAACAATGTTACCGAAGATTTATAATTTGATTAACTGCTAAATCAGCAGATAGTCTTTTTGATAGTTTTTAATGCCGACTCCCATATAAACATTTACGACTGTGTATGTGTGAGAATGAGGGAAAAGAAATTGATACGGTTATCCATCCAATGTCTTTCTTACTTAAAATTCGACATTTAACTTTAATAATAATTTCACACCGTTCTTTTTAAATTCCGTAAAAAATATTATACCGGTTGAGCCAAATACGAACTACAGTAAAATAACTAAAGCTATATTCTACCAACCATCCATACCTATACTATATGTAGAATTGAATTAGTGTATATTTGATGTTAACCCAAAAAGTCACAAATGTCATGATTCATGATGAATTGAAATTTTGAGTGGGTTTTATATATACGAGTATTATTTAAAAAAGATATTTTTATTTAATAACACATTTGTCTCATTTCAAATAAAACTTTATATTTGACCGGACTTGATATTACAAAGAAATATGAAATATACATAATAATTTTATACAACACCCATTGTTCTCGTACATACAGAAAAATGAAGATAGCAAGAGCACCGTCCTTTAACAGGTGCACTGATCTGTTACTTATCTTAACTGCTACTAGAGATCAGCAAAGCATTAATAAAAAAAAATCTTATCTAACATTTAACCCTACAGCCTTTTAAATTTCTTTATATAATTTATTAGTTTAATTTGATAAATTTTATATAATTTATTATTTTTGTATTAATGAGTGACCATGAGTGAGTTCATAGAGCGTTCCGTTAATAGCACACTAAAACTTTTAGGCTTAAGCTTGATGATAGACATAATATATTCTTTAACGTTATTGATATATTTATAATATTTTTTTTAAAAATATTTTTTTTTTGGGAAGTACTGTAAGAATGAAAGATATGATAGACACCTTTTTTATTTTAATATTTATATACCAATACTTTAAACATAAGTGATTTTGAATTGTTAATGAATGTTGAACAGGCGTTAACAAATAAACGTTATAAAGCACATAACACTGCCGGTAATTTTAATAAATTTCCCGTCTTCTGAATAACCGATTACCGAAATAAGGTTAAATACTGGAAGAAAATTACTCCTCGTTAAGATGAAGCTGGAGAAAACCATTTAATTATTAAGAGCAGGTCGGCTTCACCGCTCTTGAGCTGTAGCTATTAGCGCGGTGCTGAGAGAAATACTTGTATTCTAAATTGCATAATCATATTTTGTAATTATTTTAGTAAATCTAGTATACTTAGACTGCCTTCTCACTTTAATTATTGATATAATTACACATTCAATAAAAATAATAAATATTTTACCGATTCATTAAGTATTACTACACCTTGTCATTATTTTTATGATATCTAGTTTATATAAAAACTTTCTTACTTATTACTTATACGATAAGTTGTAATCCAAAGAATATATCTTTTAAAACTAACGATTATATATATCTTTTAAAACTTGAGTAAATAATGGGATGTCATTTCATGTCTTTAATGTATAAATAAGCATTTTATGATGAAATAATAAGATATTTAATGTACTTTTCGTGGTCACACTTCAGAAACTTTTACTAAGAATCTACAAACAGAGGGAGAATTAATATCCTTGTAATTTATAAACTTGTATAAAACAAGTTTTGTTCTTTTAGTCATAATACACTTCCATTGTCGTTATTGTAAGCCTCAAGTTCTAGAAAAATTGCAGCTCATAAGCATATTACCTCAGTTTACATGTTGATTTATTTTTATTGAATTAATTTGTTAATTCTGGTATTCTGGCAAATAATTTTAAATAAATACTTTTTTTAGGCATTTTTTTACCGTCGAAACGATTTATTTATTTTAAATAAGAACATTAATGAATATATGAAGTCTTCAAAACATTTAACGTTTCTATTCAAATTTTACTTCAATAATAAATTATACACTTTAAAAGATTTCATTCTATTTCAACTTAGGTAGCGGTTTTAAATTAAGCATCAAGATTTTCCTCATTTCATTAATTAAATCTCTTTAATTAAAAAAAAACAGTAATATCATCATTAGCAACATTAATTATTTCAAAAAATGATTTCAGAGAATTATTTTACGTTTAAAATTTTTATTAATGAAACAACAACAACAACAACTTACTTTTATATTTCATCTTACATATTTGACTATCAATCATTGCCTTCTGGATATGTAAAAAATAATAATATATTAATTTACAAAAGCAGATCAGCAAATTTGCAAACTACAGCGAGGATTATATTAAAGTTTTTAGAAGTAATTTATTAATATTTTATGATGATGGCAAAGCATCTAAGTCCTTTAGAAAAATAAAAAGGTTTTGGGTTTACGAAACTAGTATTTTATATAATTGAAGTAACTAAAAATTGAATTAAATATTTAGTAAAATTCATAAACGTTTAAAGAATTTAATAAAAATATTTACATTTAAGCATTTAAATTTACAGTAGTTTAAAGTTGTCACAGAAATATTCGTATTTCATTCTTCGTTTTGGAACTGCGCTTGACATTTGGAACAATTAATGTTTGCTCAAAATTCACTTTCTAAAGTAAATTTTCTTAAATTTCTGAATTGGTTTTTTTACAGAGACCTAATTAACGTTGTATATATCTGATTTATCTTAAGAGAATTTCTTATAAAATATATATTATAGTATAATAGTAACTCGTTCGAGTCAACATAAAATATTAAAAAAAAAAATATTGTAAAGTATTATTTGAAACCGACAAAGTTAGAAATTGGTTTGTTATAAAATTACAGGACTTTACTAATAATACCATATATGTAATTTATAAGAGCAGTTATTTTTTTACAATTTTAAGTGATCTTATTAATCCCTAGAGGTTAAATATTATACCAAACCAACTCCAGAGTTACGTATCATTATTTCAAAGCTAAATACGTTCTAATATACATTTTAATAAACGTATCTGTTTCAATTTTTCCGCCAAAGAATAACATCAACTTGATGTACAAAGGGGGACACTGTTAGCAAAAATAAGGACTAGTAAAGGGATTTTGTGAAACTTGGGAATGGATATCTAGTCGTATCTAGTAGTATTAAATCCGCCCATTGTACCATTTCTTCGGCGTAAAACAGATTTAATAAACAAATGAACAGATAAATGTAATACTGTGCTCTATAATATTATTCATTATTTATTTATATTTGCTATAGGTTTATCCACGTATACTATTCTGCAGTGCTGAATGGATTGTCACATGTCAGATAATAGAGATTATACCTCTGACGTCGAGGTGGATGTGACGGAGTAAAGATATGAATATATACTTGTTATACGAACTATAAATCTAAGTGAGGATCATATGATAACCAAACATCTTCTCCCAACTTAATAATTATAGAATGACTTAACTCAGTTAATAGATAGTTATAATGTTAAAACAAAACATATCGTAATTTTCGCAAAAGCATTCTGTAGCTTGATGAAATATTATCGTTTTCTTACTTTACTTTACTTTACTTACTTAGTGTCACTTATTATAAGATAACCAAAAAACCAGATAAAATGAAACAGGAACCAAACCAAAAGCTTAATTTCACACTTTTATGTTCTCATAATGTTAAACAGCAGACACTTTCGTGAACAACTTTTTAGAGTAATTATATTATTTATTTATTTATTTTTATTTACCTTTATGCCATATCCCTTGCGGGGTAGCCAGAGCCGACGGAGCGCCAAACGCTACGGTCCCTGCATACCTCTTTCGCCTCGACCACAGACATTAACCTCTTCATACATGCCCTCCCAGTGGTCCTCATGCTTTTTACGTGACCTTCCTCCAGTATCGTAGCTACTGTGTTTTCGAGGGTCACTCGAGGCCTCCCCCTCTCTCTCTTACCGCTCACTTTTCCTTTATAAAATTATAATATACCTGTTGTTATTACGAGTAGATAAATAAAGTATAAATGAACTTACTTGTACCACTTTGAATGTTATTCTTAATGTTAGATTTTCTATCTAAAACAATTAGTAGAGAACAACCTAATTAAAATATCGATTGAGCTGCATGTGCCACCCCTACACGTGAAGTTAGAAGTAGCTATACATCTAGGTACTCTATCTGAATGTTTCCAGACCACTTAATCTCTGTCATTCCATGACGTGCTTTAAATTTACTTTCTTCCTGTCTTTGTTCTGTGTCTGCGTTAAAAGAAAAAATACGTCTTATTTTATACACATTATTCACTTTCTCGGCGTCGTTATGTATAAATTATTACGGTGGGAAGAGAAAATGTGTTTTCCTTTACATGGAATTGTCATAGAAAATTTTGATGTTGGTTACATTCGACAATAATAAGTTCGGAAGCTTTATTTTATATTCGTTTAATTTTAATAATTAAACTTTTCATGCATAGGTACATTAAAGTTATTAAAGTATGTAGTTAATTTAAATAAACTACATAATGCCATAAAGGGTCTATACCCTTTTTTAAACACCCACATTCTTGTGATTATTTATATCACTGAATTACAAAGTATTTAGGTAGTTTTAGATCATTTCTGAACTACATATGTAACAGGCTGTACGTATTTTAGATAATTCAGACAATTGATTAATTGTGAAGCTATTCGAGGTTCTTGTTCAACAGTTCGAAGCAAGTGAAGTCTGGAGCACTATCGCGACGTATTTTGGGTCAATTTAATTTTTTAACATCTTAATATTTTGTTTTATATTATTTATTTTGCCATTTATTTGCCATTCGATGGCGTAAAAGATATTTAAAAACTATTATCAATTACTTAAGTCGTAAATATTTTTCATTGTATGACTTATTCGTATGATAAATGAGTGCTTTGTAGGATTTGCGTGTTTTTTCGTTTAACGACTAAATATAGTTGTTTGAAAATATAAGAAAACAGTATATTTTCATACTACTATACCAAAAATATCTTATTCAATACAGGTTACTCTTGTCTTTTTCATTATATTTAAGTTTATATTGATACGCAGTCCAAGTTGATATGTTTGTTAAATCTCTTATCTGCTATTATATAATCTTCAGTTGATATCGGCTTACAGACGGAGTTTAGCTTAAATAATTTCAACTTGAAACAGTACGTGAACTGCGTATAAACGTATAATATTATTGTATTAATGTTAAGCGATCCACGGCATAAATAGTGATCTAAAAAGTAATTATGGTTTTAAATTCATGATAAATTTGGTGTTTCATAATATAAATAAAAAAATAAGAAATATTAAAATATATAAACAAAAAAATATTAATATGTAGATTTGTTAACGCCTCTGTATGTGCAATGTTTTAATTCTATTTAAGCTACAAAGAGATTGATTGCTGAGAGCATACATTACAACTTTCTATATTCACATATAAAAATATAAATATAAAAACGTAAAGAAGGACCCGGATTGGATGACTCTTGAGAGCGCTATTCGAAATTAATTATTTAGAATAAATTAATACGCCCGTATTGAAAATGTAATAGTATACTCAAAGTTGAAACTAACCCGGATGTCTCTTATAATTATATTGTTAATAAAACGAATACCAAGTTAATTAATTTGTTAGCAATCAATCCCATTTCTAGAATTCTATGAGTCCTTGAAATCGATTTATTTATGAATAGTTAGACAAACATCTTCATATTACTATAAAACAAATATACTCTATAATAAATAATACATTATACAATGATTTATTAGAAAAGTACTGTTATTATAAGATCAATAAACATACGAGTTCCTTGGAAACGACGATCCGAGCATATTCATAAACTCTTTAGGATTGATGTAAAGTTAGCGGCAAGATGGCTGCCTGTGTGCCATTTGGTAAATCATATTTATTGAATATAGACGTTCACTGGTTTTATAAGCGACATGAGCCAGTCGGCGTATGATTGCGGGACCTCAGGCAGAAAATGAAAGCTTTCGCCTGCACTTTTCAACACCGAGATTAGTTTATTACCTGCGACGAGACAACTGACAAACATTTTTAATTGCCAAAATTTAACAGTTGAAAGGTCAATTTTACCTTGTAAGGAAATAATGTTACCTATATTATCATATTTATAATAAAGTCTGTAAAGCTAGATAACTTAAGTTAATCGTGATTGTATGTATAAGATTTTAATATGTATGTCAAAACATCTTTTATATATATTTCGTCATGGTTCATGTTTTATTATGTAAATATATTACTATTTTTGTAACAAATTATCGAACTTGGAAAAGAAATATCATGATATTATTGTGTCAGTTTTTTTCCTTCGTAACATATAAAATGATATCAGTCGCCGTCCCCGTGCATCGATAATCCTACCCTCTCACTGTAGGTAAAATCTAATATTACCCTATTAGTCTTTATCAATTTTAGTACTTATGATATAAATATGTCTTGGAGCACATAATTTTTAAGGATGCGCTCCTGCTGCAGGACTTTGTAATATAGGTATAATTTTTTTACTGAATATAAAATCTAATCTCTTACTTCATAAAATTAATTTAATTTGGAATCCATTAAAAATATTCAGTATAATTGATTGAATAATTTAAAATCTTAATCATTAAACAAATTAGTATTTCGTTTGATATATAAATTGAAATTAAATAATTAAAATTTTTACGTTTTAATTTAAAAAGTGGAATGAAAAATAAAAATCTTTCTACCTTCTAGTGAAGGCTTTTCTGAAATAACTTAATTTAGCAACTAAGACCAGAGATACCGAAACGGGTCAGTTGTTCAAACTTCACTAGAATAGGATTATTATTTATTCAGAACGCAAATTGGTAGAAGAATCTAATTTAAATAAATTTCTGATATCGATTGTTATTAATTAAATTACTTAAATACTTACTGTTATTAGCTTTCAGACCTGAAAAAGTAGATTAGCGCAAATAAATATAGCGCAATATTTAAATTTGCCTTGAGTTTGCTAAGCATAAATTATTAGTTAACTCGAAGAAATATCAATTATCGTTACTAGGTGTCCCGATGGAGACAATTATAAATAAAACGTTGCATTCATCGATTGAAGTTAACGTAGTCCAATTGGCAGAGCGACAGACGGTATGCTAGAGTTCAGGTTTGTAACATAAGCTAAATAAATAACGTTCGATGTTGCCAGTAGGATAAAACTACCTTGTTAAATAATTACATATATCTTGAATGAAGCGACTCATATTATAATTATCGAACTTCAGTTCAAGAAGTTCTATTGATTTTTTCTTGTTAATGGGAAAATAAGTTTTAATTTCGTGTTAAGCATGAAAATTTCAATACATTACAGTGGATATCTCATAATTTTTTACTAATTAAGAACCAACATATACACATCGCAAACGTACCTCTGAGAATTCTGAATTGATCTAGATTTGTATCCTGTGTCGTAAGATTTTTTTCATAAACTCTTTTATCAGATAAGATATTAAATTAATCTTAAATAAAATATTTTAAATTGAAACAAGATCTGTATTTTTTAATAATTCTAGCAACAATATCTGCACTTTAGATATATAGGATTGTAATACGTGTCAATCACTACGAATTGGAATTACGCCACATTTGCTAATTACAAGACGGAAGCATCCTGTGTGATGACCTCAGTACAGCAACAGACAGGATACTAATTATAGCTGATATCCATCTATTGACAATGCGATTGAGATATAAAATACTACATTTAATTTTTAATAAATAAATAAATGTAAATAGATCATTTTACTATATTATTAATAAATATAATAATAGGTGGACTAACAGTTGTAGTAATACAATAACATAAATATACATTTAAGAAATTCGTATATACTTTATGCTCAGTCAGTTATTGCTCCCTAAATAAGAAGACTGCATTATTTTATAATATATCACAATACTTTCCAATCACAACTAAATGTGAGACTAGTAGTAGAAATTATTATTTATTTTTTAATATATTAATAGAGGATGATTTAATGTAAATGAAACGAATGAACAATTGATTAAAAAATTCAGTGTCGTTGATTTAGAATTAAATAAAATTGAAAAATAACATTATTAATATTGAATATGTATGTTGATGCTAAATATCACTTAATGAAGTAAACCTTAACACATAAAGTTTTTTGATAAATATTAAGGTCGCAGAGAGTTAAAATTTTTATAGATAAAATATTCGTTTATTCATATAAAAATTAAATAACAAAAATATCAAGTGTTTAAATTTTTTTTTCATAGTTCCCTTAACCTCTTCTTTTTCAGTATTCCTGAGTCCCTTTTTAGTATTTCTTTGTTATATTGGTAGATGTCAGAGGACAATGGCCCTATTGACTATGCAATATAGTATCTGTTTATTTGTCAACCTATAGCATAAATTAATTGTTAGTACTTGCAGATATGTAGGTAATAATTACACAGATTTATTCATTTATTTAATAAACATCTTCAAGCTGCTACTATATTTATAAATAAATGGCTCTAAATTCAAACTGATAACAGTAATCATTATTGACCTTTTTATATTGTATGTATGATAATGTTAAGAATTTTAGATTTTCTTTTAAATTATATCAATGTAGCCTACATTGATATAATTTTAATTACAATTACTGTTTTCTATTTGTACCTGGTTAACAACAAATAACGACAAATTTACGACCAATTTTAACTTACAAGAGCAACAAATTCCAAGAGTAAAGTGTAACTAGTGTTCATACAAGACCAAGCCAACTCGTCTGATGTAACTTAGATCGAGTTAGTCTTTTGCAGTAAACAACTGCTATGACATTCTGGAAGGTAATTTAAAAGTTCTGTAGCGACAACTTCCCTGAGGTAGACTGCCATGGGGATTGCAACTTTATAGTCCATATAGAGGAACGTTTTTTATTTGTCTTATATGAGTTCTCTTGCTTTGTGTATATCATCGTCGTGATGATAGTCGTAGTCTGAGATAACAGTGAGCTTAATGTAATGATAAATAGTGGCTTACACTTTGGCGTTTTTTTAATCAAAATACAACCATTCGTGTCATGACTCAGTCTGATAATAGTATTCTCTAGTCTAGGCTAATTAACTCTAACTTATTATTTAAATAAAAAAGTTGTTTGAAAAATATTTAGGAATAATGAATATAAATCAATATTTTTTAATATGACTTTGTAAGAAATGAAGTAAAATATCAATTTGCGTTAAATCATTATTTAAACTGCAGCTTAAAACTTATTTCAGTGGTAATTAATTTTATAAACATGATTTATAATTTCATAATAACACTTAAATTTCTCAATATCTTCCAATCAGTCAATCAACTTCCGCCTTTAATTTTCATCAGCCAGAGTCAATGTTACAAGAACCTGAGAATAATAGTTGATTTCGAAAATCTAATACGTGAGGTAACCACATAACTGAGCATTATTACTATTTAAGAATTAAGATAAATAAATGTGTTGAGTGTATCTTATGATATATGCCCATAAAAGCACATACCAAATTCCGTCAAAACCTAATAAACAGATTCCGTACGCATAAAATCAAATATCTTTGTCTTGTATTAAATAGGGTTTACTTTTTTATGTTTAGTGTATAAATTTTGATATAGATATTTAGTTTTTTTCTATATATAAAAAATTTGATAATACTTGGTACAAATTATTATTTATATTAATTTACTTAAATCAAAGTATTGTCTGTCTGTCTGTATGTTTCGTAAATGAAAGTCAAGCTACTATGAAAGTACTTGTAATTTATTTAGGAACAAAAATATACTTGCAGAAGTATTTCGGATCTATAAATAAAAGTAACGAGAAAGAAGGAGATAGACCTTCATCGGCCCTTGTATTTAATTAACCCAAAACAGGATCAATCCTTTCTGTGTTTATTTACTTTTCCCATATAAATAAGATTAAATATAATTTTATCTCAGTATTATTATTCTTTAAAATTCCAATATCTATCGTAAATCAGTTTTCTGTCATGTTCGTATTAAAAATGCAAGCATTATACAGAAATTTAATTATTTAAATAATATTGAATGTTATCATCACAAAGAGATTTATTATTTTTTGTGGATCATCAAACTGCGGAGATGTAAAAAAGTTAACTATATTTATATACAGTGCCTAAAACTTAATAAATCTAACACAGCAATAGATTAATACGCAAAAAAAGAAACACAGACTGAAGCCAGCATATTTTTATTTTAACATTTATTAAGTTTGAACATTGTATTTTATATTAACGCAATATTTGAACATTATATTAAGGTTAGTTAGTAAAAAATAAATTTTTAACAGAGTACCAATTCCTAAAAACAGTACTAGAGTAGAACTATTTCAAAAGAGAATTAATATTTTATGTAATATAATTAATATCAATTAAGTCTTCTTTTAAACTTTCAAATTCTTTATCGGCAAAATTTGATTTAGTTGTTCCCTTGAACATTGATTGTTCTTTAGAAAATAGATTTTAGACTGGTTTTCATAACTAACGTATTCTGTCATTCAGATTAAGTTTTTTTTATTTTTCTTCTGTAATTCTTTATGAGTACACGCCGCATTCCAGGGGATAGGAAGTCACGGTTTTTTGGGACTCCCACCCACTAAACCAGACGGTCAACACATCGCCGTATAGATGAGCGCCACGGAAACGCTTGCGTACACATCCGCATTGCTCCAACGGTAAGCCAAGCCTCGTGATCGGCCACCACCCCCTAATGGAGTGACGCAAACTGTTGACCGGGATGTGCCCCACTCCGATGCTCGACTTGTTTTGTCGCGGGGAGCTCCCCTGCCCCCCGTCCAAGCTGAATGAGCCGGATCTTTCTGGACAACCTTCTTCACCGAGCTGACGGCAAGCCTCCGAACTCAAGATTAAGAAGGTCCGATCCGACTCATACCCACTTGAACCCAGGGCTCTAAACGGGACCGCACGTGTCTCGGGGCACGGGGCTCGTGAGCGCACTCCAAGCATGTTCGCTCGTGGCCATGTCGTTGGCCACAGCCGGGAACGAGAGGTCCGTCCCAATGGTCATTCAAATTAAGTTACCCTAACTTAAATTCAGTTACGTTAATCGTAGTTATCCATTATTTGTATAATGAATTATTACAATTATTGAGAATTACTCCCTTATTCGATACTTTTAGAGTAGGATCGTGTTGATCGATAAATATTAGTAAATACTAAACTTAAATCATTTCTTAAAAAGGTAGTATTTAATCATTGCATTATAATGAAATAGTAATAATATAATCTCGTGGTTGCTGTTTTAATATCGAGAAGTAATCAGTCACATTGCACCGTGTACCGTAGTATTGCTCTGATCACGTCGAGAGTTATATTTAATCAATTATTAACAACCCCTGGAGAGATAGCGGCGACATCTGACATAATAAATGATGCTGTTAATTAATTCTGTTTTATCCCAAGTAATGGCTTATAGTAATGTATAAAACTATACATGTATATATTTATATATATAAATGCAACCGTATTATAAAGAATATACTAACTATAATTACTGCATATAGCTTTTATAGTTTAATTTAGTTTAATTCCATTATGTAAAATATGTATTTTAATAGTTAAAGGCAATACAAAGGTATTGCCGGTAAAATTTTCAAATGCAAAATATTCACTTAAGTAACATGGGTAATTTTGTCTCTAATGAAATAATAAAATGCATTAAGTTTTATTTTATAATTATTATAATATTTGAGACAGAATTGCTATCGTAGAATTAAGAATTTATAGTGAAAAAACAGAATTGAAATTCTTTCAAAAAATAATTAAAGGTAGAGAGAACTAGAAGTCCAAACTCTTTTTTTCTAAATGTGTCATAAAGATATTAAAGCATCTATTATAAAAATTGTGGAATCTTATTAAACATTGCTTATATATAATTAAAGTTTGTTTTTTTAATTTAAAATTTCTTTCATTTTATCTCGAAAAATACGTTGTATTTTAATTTTTTTTTATTCTTTTGTTTATTTGTATATATATGAGTTTATAAAAAATCTGATTTTATCTCAAAAATACTTTATGTATGTCAATCTTTAAACTACCATTAACAAAAGATATCGCCATTAGTTTAATTAGTTAATGGCTTTATCTTTTGTTTATATTTATTAAATTAGAATATATTTAATTAATTAATAAATCAATTGTTTAATCACACAGATCGATACAAGATCGATACAAGAATCTCCTTAGAAAGTTATCAACTAAAGATCAGTCCAATAATAGAAAAAAAACAAATTTGATTTTTTAAATTAACTGGGAGTTTTTCTGATAGTTATTTTCCAAAACACGTCTATTGTAAATCAATAAAATAACAACATATGTTTTCAACAGCATTATTCACTTGACCTTATCTTGATCTCATGATTTTTCAAGCATGCACTCCGTGTTTTCTTTATTTAGGTCAACATTCGTATTTAAGACTTTTTTATTACTTTTCTCTCTTCCCACTGTAAATGACTATTACACGAAAACAGTATTGTAGAAAAAAATTATAAAATAACTTTTGAACACATTACAAAGATTTAAAAAAGATTACACGTATTTCAAAATAAAGACAAACTTTCACTAATCATTTTACGACATTGCCATTTACGTGATTCGGAATTCAAAAGATTTCGAGTGGAAGATAATTTAATTACAACGACTGAATATTTACGGTCTCTAATTGTTTAAATGAGGTCAGAAGTTAGTTACAACAAAGAAACTCTGCTAATTGTGATTAAACATAGCTCCTGATGATCTCTATTAAGATGTTAAAATTAGTTTTAATAAGATATTCATAAATCATAAGTCTTTCTGGTAATATTTTCGCATCACAATATATTTAATCAAATTCTATATATAAGAACCCTATATGAAAAAAACGATTTCTTGTGTCTGAATAATATTTAATAAAATAATTTTACATTACATTTTTAAAAAAGTGTAGCAAATATTTTGTTAAATAAGGAATAAATTAATCATCATTATATATATATATATATATATATATATATATATATATATATATATATATATATATATATATATATATATAACGATGCTGTGAAAAATAATTCTGGTAAGGAGTTTCTTACCAGAGAGTGAATCTATAACACAATGTATGTAGTTACATAAATTGTGTTATTGACTCACTGTCTCTCAGAAATGTGACAAAGTGAAATTGTGTGTATTATGCGATAAATTTACTTAAAGTCACTATACTTTTTAATATACATAATATTTTCATCTATGAATATGTAGTAAATTTATTAAATAAAAAGAATAGCCTTTTCACATTTATCAATATCGTGTCCTTTCTGAAAATACTAAAAAACTTAAAACATAGAAGTAATGGTAATTCTTGTTAAAGAGATTTATGTAAGGGTCTGTCGGTCCTTTCAAGTGCAATAATAACGGCTTTCATTCTAACATTATTGCTTTATCCTCAATAATAATTACTATGTAATAATATAAAAAATATATATTGTGTAATGTTAAAAATATATGTTGTGTAATTATATAATTATTATTTTAAAAATAAATTACACTTTTAAGGGAAAAACTATTTTCTTAGCGATGTCTTGTCTCAGTCTTTATTGATCATTTTTTTTAAATGTATCAACCTGTCCTTTGTATTTTATAATTTTTTTTAATGTATCTCTCTCCTCCTCTCCTTTGTATTTTTAAGCTTTTTATACTTAAGCTTGAAGAAATTATGCGTACTTAATAGAATATATTGGGTTGACAACTAAGTCATTGCGGCTTTTTTATAGAAAATCAAAGTCAATTTTTTCATGGAACTAAATAACTTTATTCTGTAATGTATTGCCCATTTAGATTAATGACCTTTAACCTTCTTTCAGGCGGCATCCTTATCCCACGTTAATAAAACTTCTGGTTTTTATTAGCAAAAAACTGAATCAGGTACGATTTGACATCATCCTCATTATTGAAATTTTAACCATTAAAGGAGTTTTGCTAAGATCGAAACAAAAACTATTCAGATGGAGTAAGGTCAGGACTATATGATGGTTGTGGCAAAACAGCCCAACCAAGCTCCAATAATTTTTGCCGAGTGGCCAAAGATATATATGGCCTTTCATTGTCATGATGGAATACAATACTTTTTCGATTTGTCAATTCAGGCCGCTTTTCTTCAACTGAATTGTTTAATTTTGATTAGTTATTCAATATAGACATCAGAATTGATCGTCCGGTTGGGTGGTAAGAGTTCAAAGTAGATAATTCCTTTGTAATCCCGCCAAACTAATAACAAAACCTTCTTTTGATGAATATCAGGTTTGGATGTTGTTTGATTTGGTACCCCTGAAGTGCTCTATGATCTTTTCCGCTTGATATTATTGTAAACAATCCATTTTTTTTCGCCAGTTATGAGTCGTTTTCAAAATACATCATTTTCATTACGTTTCTTTAGCAAATCGCAACTGTTAATGCGTTGCGTTAAATGCGTTTCTTTTAGTTCGTGAGAACCCATATATCGAGTTTTTAAACATAGCCAAGTTGTTTTAAGTGATTTTCAATGCATGTATGTAATACATGAAGTTTGTCTGAAATCTCACGTGTTATATGGTGACAATCTGAATCGATTATTGCTTTGATTAGGGCGTCATCAACTTCAACTGGACGACCAGAACGTTTTTCATCTTTGAGTGAAAAAACACCAGAACGAAATATGGCAAACCAATTTTGACACTGCCGTTCTTTTACGACTTTCTCACCATAAACAACATATAACTTTTTATGAGTTTACGATGCCATTTTCCCTTTTCGAAAATAAAAAAGCAAAATATGGCGAAAATGTTTCTTTTGATTTGCCATTTTTCAACGAATGCCAAACGAAAAGTTCGCAACCGATCAAAAAACTTTTTTAACTTATTGGTAGCGGAATTACCAACTATCAAATAACTAAATAGGTTTTACATTTGTACTACGTCGGCAAACCTAAAAATTTAACTGATGCCCGTCATGAGTGAAATCCGCAATAACTTAGTTGCCAACCTATAAGAATACAATTTTTTGTGCACCACACAGAAAAAAATGAAAATTTAATGACATTTATGTACATAAAAATCTTTAAGCATCGGCTTTAATTTGGCAGTATTCGTTAATATAAATATAAGAAGTTATAGAGGTGGTCGATTCTAGTTGTAGTTATTTCACCGCATCTCGTATTAGGCTGGCTGAGCCGAGAAAAGAACCACCATCACACAGTTCCATCGGAAAGTAAGAGAATCCGGTAGTCCAACCCCTCTCCTCCTCCTCCCTCTCGCCAAACATGAAAACAGTGCACCCCAAAAAGGATACAGACTTTGACGAGGCCGGAGAATCCCTCAGCGAGCAACATCGGGGATCAGATTCTCGAATTTTGCTTGGAATACACGTCGTATTTGGGGCGGGAAAAGTATCGTATTTTGTTTTTTCTGTCGACAAGCGACGGTAAACAACGGCACCCAACTACACTCTAAACGTGGACTTTAACGACATCCGGTGATTTCATTCTAACCTAAACACCTGAGGTACTAAGGTATAGGTTGAGTTAGTAGTTGGGAATTTATTGTTGAGAGTTTCTCTTCTGACGCTCAGATGAAGAATATTGCTTAGAGTACATTACCAAAATAAATTTAACATTGGATTAATTTGAGGTTCTGTCGCCGGTAAGTATTACCAGCTATGGTGCATAATAAGTAATAAGTATTATATAACAATAATTGTTAATTAATACATTTTAGTAATAATGTCATAGTGGATGAATATTGAACTAACGATTAAAAATAAAAAATAAATGAGATAAATAAATATGATTTAATTTCAGCTCGTTTCTTATTTTATTACTTTTATTAAAAAAAGACACATTTAATATTATAATAAATAATCAATTAATGTTAGACTTAATTGATTATTTATTATAACTTGCTATCCCTAACACTGTTCCACCTGCACATCAATGATATATTGTATATTTTCAACATACATTGTTATGTTGATAACATCACTGGGGATGCGATATATTTCAGCTTTCCAGCGCTCTATCAGAAAGAAAGGGGTGGACTGAACCACGTTCAGTTGAGCAGAAAGCGCTTAATATATCAATTCCTTGCCAAGTATCAATATACTGGACCTCTATATTTCTAGCAATTGCCAGGTCCGTGGTCATCTTGAGAGTAAGGCCCAGTTGGCCTCGATAAAATTGGGATTCATCAAAAGAGCGAGGCAGTATTTCAGGCCTAGCCGGAGACATGCGCTCTATAATGCGCTGGTCCGGCCAAATATGGAGTACTGTCCTCATCTCTGGTCCGTGTCACCCCAATGTCAGTTTCTACCGTTTGACTGCTACCACGAGAGCCGTTCAGATTGTGGGGGACCCGATACTTTGTGAACGGCTGGTCTCTTTGGCGTTGCGTAGAGACATAGCTTCTCTTTGCATCTTCAGTTACAAGTGTAGTTACAATGTTTCGAAAAGCTTTTTGATCTGATGCTTGCTGCTAAATTTCGTCACCGCACAGCACGTCATTGTCTTCAATATCATCCGTACCCCTTAGATCAGTGGAGATCTTCCACTGTGCGATTTTCAAGGACGTTTCTTCCACGTGCCACTCGAATATAGAACGAGCTCCCATCGGCGGTATTTTCATGTCGATTTGACATAGATATCTTTAAAAAAAGGCGTATATTCCTACCTCCAAAGCCGGCAGCGCTCTAGTAAATCTTCGGATGTTGTAAGAGTTCTTGGATGGCGGTGATCTCGTATCAACGCGAGCTCGTATGTCCTCGTCTGAAAAAAAAAGCTTATTACTCATATTTAAATGTATAATAAATTTTCCATGCACTATGTATTTAAGTATTTTATGTACATAAAAACTTCTAAGATACAACGTAATCGTCTAAATCATTTTAATATGCTCCATTCTAACATAATATTTATCAGAAAAATTATTGTTGCGTATTTCTTAATGTATAGTTTTTCCGTTTATCCTTTTTTTTAAAAAGCATATTTGTGTCTTAATGCTATTTCCATCAACAACGTCTTGTACATTCTGACTCTAAAATGTATAATAGTAACGTCAAAATCTTACCAATGAGAATATTGTAAATTTAAAAAAGTATTTATTTTATATCAACAAACGATAAGAATCACGAAACTAATCGCAAATTATTTTACTTATTTACCAATATTTTTGTACAAAATATTTAATAACAATAATCTCTAAAATAACCTATGTCTAACAAGTATTACCTGGTAGAAGTAATTAATTTGACCCAACGTTAAATTCAAATACTGCTAACTTTGAATGACAAATAAATAAACGTTTATTCAATTTATTACAGCTAATTTATCTTACTTCAATATAATATTGATTTATATTATATAACACGAGTTATACAATTTTAGGTAAATAATAATTATTATAAATATATACTGAGATTTTCCTTTTTTGGAATCATTCGGAATATTATTAGAAACCATTTTTAGATAAACTGAATACGTCGATTGCTTTTTTAATGCTCTATTCTACTACACCCCGACATTTTAAAGTACATTTACAAACATTTAATAAATGTATGCAAATACACTATAGTCATTGAAAAAAACTTTTAAAAATATTAATAGAGCTTTGAGAGACCATTGCTTAAATCATAACATTTTATTTGGAACAACGTTCTGTAATTCAATTAAACGGATAATGACGCTGCATCACAGTTTTTAAACTTTTGTCAATGTGTTTTATCAATCCAACACCTGTATTTAAGATTAAACTTAAAAAAACATGTAGGTTTAGAAAAAAAAATTACTATTAAATACACTGGTATAAACGGGCTGAAAGGTTCGATTATATATTTATATAAATTTATATAAATTTACAATTTATATAAATTTTCAAAAGATATTTGCGTTGTATTGATTCAGGAAGCTGATAGAAATACAGAGCGGAAACCAACGAAACCTTCATAAAAATCTACTCATTTCAAACATAGAAACTGTAATTATTAGTTCCTCAGCAACATTTATGTAATTAATTGATTTGTATTAATTACTCAGTATTTTTTGAGACACTAATAACATTAAGATGTTTAAAATATATGTACTGTGGTCTAAAAAGAAACTACCATACGTAAGAATGACTTTCATATTTTAGTATTTACATATATAAGTCATATATATTATTTTAATGTAATCTAATCATGTTTATTTTATTTAAAATAAAAGTATTTTTAATAAATTGTAAAATGTAGTTTAGACTATAAAAAAAAATAAAAAAAAACAAGATCATTAAATTTCCTTTATGACTTGTCGAGAGTTTTTTTTATATTTTTTACTTTCGTTAAGCGCTGACCGAATCGTCAGATCTTGAAAAGGTGATTAACAAATACAGTTCCTTAAAAGCTTATACTGAAAAACTTTATTCGTATTATTTAGGTTTTTAAAGAAAGATTTAGGCTCTAAACAAATTAGATTAGATTAGATTAATATAATTAGATTCTTTAAAATGTATGCACAATATAACAATAACAATTGAAATATATTCTGTGCCTTATTTCATTACCAAATTCAAGATGCATGGTAAATTAAAGCTTATGGTGATCCCGTATGCTAATATAACAAGTTTCAAATCATTTAACCTGATACAGAAACTTAAGTTATTTATCTGGTAGTTAGTTAATAATACTTAACACACACATATCATATAATATGATTTTATTAAAATACAAGTAATTTAAACCACTTGACACGATGATAGTATTTATATAAAATATCAAAGCACCGTATTTTGAAATAAAAAACTTAACAAATGAACACATTCAGCAATACAATGATTCACAGCAGCCATTACTCAGTGACTCGCTAGTTACAGTAAAGTCCGTGACAGTGACAAAATTCGTCCTATGACCTTAATCCAAGGAATACAAGTTAAAAGAATCCTGACTGGATTAATGTAATTATTAATGGAAGGCAATCTATGTGTTATTTTGTTAACATTGTAGGTTTAATCTAATATTAATCGAATTTATGCGTAAATCTTCTTAGGTTCCTAAATTTTATATATATACCGAAAGCTTTTAATTTTTTGATTCCTTTTTGTACTCGATTGATTTTATGGGACAAATTTAGATAAATTGTAGTTAGGGATTAGCTTATTTTAAAGTCAATGTGTGAAATATTTAAATCCCTTAAAATGTTTTATTTTGTTAACATATTTCTACTAAAAATAAAAGAAGCGAACGAAACGAAAAAAATAAAAATATCTCATTGTCCTCGTATAAAAGGTTTTCTAAGTAAACAAATATTTTATTTTTAAATAGAATTGCTTTTTAATCGTTTATTATCCAGTTTATTATAAGTAAATTTTATCTTGTTCCAAAACCAGCTTTCAGAACTCTTACTTCAGTTAGACGTGTTATTTGAGATCAACAAAACGAAAAGGCAATATTGTAAGTGAGATATTGTATAAAAATGTAAAGTTTTGTGTAAAATGTATAGATTGGTTAAATTTATATATCGACAGTTGACTTACAATTTAAGTAGGATAATGAAGTGGCAATAGTTAGTTATTAGTAAATGAGAAATTAACAAAAACTAAAATTTGTGTACTACTGAATGTTAAAACATATATATATTTAAATTAATCTGACAATTTAAGTAGATTTAAGGATAGTTATTATTAAAGTAGATTTAAGAATAATTAATACAGAATTTTAACTTCAAAAGTTATAAGACTTCATCCGATTGCACAATCATTTCCGAAATTTGTTATGTAAAATAAATAATGCGTTGGTTTTTTATTTAAAAAAATTAGTAATGTTTGCGAAATCAAATGAAGGAATGCGATGCCTTTTTTTTTTACAAGATGGACATAATTTTGTAATTTGCTTGATTTTGCGTGTTCCATAATATTAAAAAATTGTTTCATAAACGAAATATTTAGTTGAAACATGCTTCTAAAGATTAATGTCACCGTTATTGATACAAAATGTATGGCATTTTGTAATAATATAATAATATATTTATAACAATTTGTTATTAATATTAAGAATTAATGCGAGGTGACGCCTTAAAAACAAGTTTTATAAATTTAATTATTTATAAATATCCGCGCTTGATAATGTAAATAATATACATAAAAAAAGTGTAACTATTATCGCCTGATTATATATATATATATAACACAGTAGTCAAATATCACGTTCATAAATTGTTTTGTTCGTGTTCACATAAAAATGTGTATAAATTAGTCACGCACACACACACATTGAAAGGCGAGAAGGCAACATTAATTTCCATTTATTCTCACTGACAGCGGACCGGGAACGAGCGTGATCTTTCGGGCCTTTACTTATTATAATGTTATACAACAACATAAAATTAACTTTAATGATTCGATTTCCAAGTGATACCTAAATATTTGTATTAAATTAAATGTGTTTAGTTAGATATAAGTTTTAATTTATAATCTATGAACAAAAACAAATCATATCAACAATATTTATTTAGTATATTTTCACCTAGGAAGTATTTGTCGGAAATAAATTGAGATTAATGTTTACAATAAATTATTTGTTAAATTTCACAAATAAATATTTGTAAATATGTTTTCCAATCTTGAACATTTGCACTGTATACAGTCATTACGTCCTTAAGTTTTGAACAAAGTTTTGAGGCATTATACCCAATGTTCTTTGCGGTTCCAACTTATTCTATTCAACAATACACAATACAACACACAACATACAATATTTACATTATTAAATTAAGACTACGTTTACAGGATACAAAACCGGAAGTAAATTATAAGTGGTGAAGTGTATTTTAAAAGCGTTAAAATATAGTTATGGTCATTTGAGGGCAATTCGTATAGGTTCGTATACTAACTCAACCTACTAATATCACCCATTCGTTTACATCTAGAAAGCAGCGTTTCTTAGGTTTTCGTGGGTGAGTGAGCCGAATACCCAATCACCTTCCCACTTCTACTGATATTCTAGTCTCCTGTATTTCCTTTATTTCTCAAAAGAGTATTTTTTCATATTTGCAATTAACTATGAGCAAAGGCAACTCAGATCATCAGATTTAACGTCTTCTCGATTGAACCCTAACACAACATAAAAATTATTTTTCAACTACATATTCACAATAAATAATATTATCTGATTAATGAATATAATATTTTTTGTCTTAATATATTGATTATAATACGCTGTTAACTTTAATTACATTAGTTCCACATGTACCGAGAACTGATATTGTTTAGTTACCAACCTCATAAAGACAATAAGAGCCTGCGAACGAAACCGAGCCAAATTGCCATGTTCGAATGCTAACACTTTTATTGCTCTACCCCTAATTCTGAACCTTATTTCCTTTGGTTAAGATTTAAATTTTACTGTAGTTTGACTTTAAGTCAGCCCCTGCCTACACTAGGCAATAACGTCGAGTTCACTTCCGGTAAGCGATTATTATTTCGGGTATTAGTTTATTAAAGTCAATAAATTACAAAATATTTAATAATAATGCTGAGAACAGCATTATACCTTATTATTATAAAAATAACAACAACTCCTTAATAATTAATGATAAAATAACGACCTTTTAGTTTCGGAAGAAAATCTATTCTTTTTTTTTCCTTACAGTGTCTTCTACCTGAAAGCTATTGAGCAGTAAAAGGGCCCTTATAAAACTAATTTATATATATATATATATATATATATATATATTTAAGATCGTACTGTTTCTGGCTTTATTCCAAGCCAATGTTGGTGATGGAACAAGGAAGTGTTATTTTTATACATAGATATAAAACAATTATTATATTTTGCCTCTCTAACGATATTAAATTTATTATTATATATTTTTATTTTTTTATTGTATATATAATTATAATTAATAGATTATATTAATATATCATTCAAATATTTAATGAATACTGTGAGATATCATATTGTGTATGTGACAATTGAACACTTATGATATTACATCGTTATTCTGTAGACACTCGGATTTTTTAGTAATCAAAATTATATAATCAAACTATAAAGTTATATGAAGTGTATTACAACGAAAAGGGAAAGTTCAAAAACATATCGCTATTAATAAAACTTTTCTACGTAAGATCTCGTATTGCGCGACTAGAATTCGCTATATTTCCTTTATTTGTAATAAACTTATTTTGTACTTTTAATGCTACCTAACACCACCATTAGTTATGTATATTTTAATTATTATATTGTTTGTTTTATTATATCTAACAGGTTGATATGTTTTTAACATATCAAACTGTTAGATATAATAGGCTTATAATACAACACCGAATGTTATTAAACATTTGGTGTTGTATTATATTCCTATTGCTAAAATTAATATTTCATATATTAATTAACTTAATAATTTTAATTATAGTACATAGTTAATTTTATTTCCGCCAAATAACAAATCGATATTACATCAACGTCAATTATATTACTTCATCAAAGATGCTGTTATCTGAGGGTCGAATTGTGTTTAATGGTAGGGATAATTAAAATTAAGGTTTTATATTATGCGATTCAGAGGTAAATATAAAACGAAAACAGTAACAATAAACATGAAAATCTCGTTATTGTATTGTATTATTCCAATATTATAAGTAAATATTATTATACAAACCAACTGTGAATTCAAAGCAGCCCTTTCAGACCCTTGTCCAGTTTAAATACGCTTTAAATTAAACACAAACATCGTGTTGATGAACAATATTATATAATAATAGTACACGTTGCAATATTTCGAAGGTATTGTCTAAATTTATATTGGGAGTGAAATATTAGACAATGAAAATAAATGATAAAAAATTTATTACCATGTTCAAAAGATCTATTTAAGTATCAGTAGTAAGTATGTGATACTTAAGTTCTGTTAATTTTATGGATATTATTCACGTGAAATATCACAAAAAAAAATCAAATTTTTCATTTTTAAAGGCAATCTCGAATTATAATCAGATTATACTTAAATGAATATCTTAAAAAAACATATCTTAATATATATAAATTACGTGTCACGTCGTTTGTACGCGATGGACTCCTAAACTGCTCTACCGATTTAAATAAAATTTACACACCACATGCTGTTTGATCTAACTTAAAATAAAGTATAGTTTTCATCTTAATTTATAGTCGCAATATTATTGTTGGGAGAAACGCAGACATGCGCAGCGCCTGTAATAAATTATTAGGAATGACGCACTCATGCATACTTGCGCGTCAAGATATATAATTACTCTCTTCTACGTTTGATAATTTCAGTGTCAAGTTGTAATTGTTAATTAAGTTTAAATAAACAGTTTTCTTTAGTTAAAATTCTTGATCATTATGTATTACATCAATTTTTTTATTGCAAATTATTTGTTTATTATTTGGCAGTCACAATTTTCAGTTAGCTTCAAACGATTCTAACAGATGACGGTACCTGTTGACTTGTTTCACTAATAATATTGGTTATAGTGTGCGATGCTTAACGTATTGTAGGGGTTGTTACTACAACAAATGCGTATTCACATGTATGTACCATATATCAAAACAAAAACTTCTCAACGAAGTAAATACCGAGTGACGAAAGCGAATCCACTGACAAAACTCCTGATATGAATTTTGCAACGAAAAAAACCACGAACATTTTTATTCACAAACGTAAACAAACACAAAAAATGTGAATGTGTTCGGAACGTTGCCAACTTGCCTTGATCAATCTAATAAAATAAAATCAAAAATGCAATTTGTGCAACGTTTCGAGCACATTCACATTTTTTGTTTGTATTTTTTTTTGTTTGTTTGATTGTTTGGCAACGTTCCGAACACATTCACATTTTTTGTGTTTGTTTACGTTTGTGAATAAAAATGTTCGTGGTTTTTTTCGTCGCAAAATTCATATCAGGAGTTTTGTCAGTGGATTCGCTTTCGTCACTCGGCATTTACTTCGTTGAGAAGTTTTTGTTTTGATATCAATAGTTTTGTAAAAGGATTGGAAACAAAATGCTGTGCGATTATTTTTCATGCAAATATATACTCATTTATTTGACCAACACATTGAACTATCTATAATGACATGAGGGACTCTCGTAGGGCCTTTAAAAACAAACTTAAATGGTGCCAAGACAATTCAGAACAGATTAAAATGGACATACTGGCTACGTCATATAGAAACAAACATTTTGGAATATTCTGGCAACAAACAGACAAACTGAATACAAGATCGAATATTCCGGCTGAAGTAGGGGGAGTGAGCGGTTGCCGTAACATAGCAAATATGTTTAAAACACAATTTACAGTGGATCCCTGTGAGTTCAATTTCGCCGAGGCTGGCAGGGGGGATATTATAAATAATGGGGAAAGCTTTGTACGTTTCACGTCTAGCGAAGTAGTAGATACAATAATGGGTATGAAGCGTGGAAAGTCGCCTGGACATGATGGCCTGAGTGTTGAGCATCTGCGACACGCTGGTGTGCACCTTCCTAGAGTCCTAGTTTTGTTGTACAATATTTGTATAAGCCACGGCTTTCTGTCGGACTCGATGACAAGGACAATAGTCGTGCCTATAATCAAGAATAGGGCGGGGGATGCGGCGGACAGAACCAACTACAGACCGATATCTCTTGCTACCATCATAGCCAAAGTGCTTGACGGCTTGCTTGATACTCAACTTAGCAGAACAATTAACATACACGATGCGCAGTTCGGTTTTAGATCAGAGCTGTCAACTGAGAGCGCAGTATTGTGTCTCAAGCAAGCTGTAAGGTACTACACGGATAGAAAGACCCATGTGTTTGCGTGTTTTTTGGATCTGTCGAAGGCATTTGACCTCGTATCCTATAAAATTTTATGGCAGAAGCTTGAAAAGGATAGCAGTTTAAGACCGGAGTTGATATCACTATTAAAGTACTGGTATGGTGCCCAAAGTAATGTGGTAAGATGGGGTGATGCACTTAGTGAACCATATAAATTAGGCTGTGGAGTAAGACAGGGGGGCCTGACGTCACCCAGATTGTTCAATCTTTACATAAACGGGCTCATAGAGAGGCTTAGCGGGGCAGGCGTCGGTTGTTCGATAGATGGCGTAATGATGAACAATTTTAGTTACGCAGACGATATGGTTCTGTTGAGCCAGTCGGTCAGTGGTCTTCGAAGACTGATAAAAATCTGTGAGGAATATGCAAAGGAGAATGGACTGAGGTATAACGCTAAAAAGAGCGAAATTTTAATTTTTCGAGGAATAAACAGTTTTTCATTCCTAAAATACATCTGTGTGGAACTTCTCTGAAACTAGTATCTGAATGTAAATACCTTGGTCATATTGTGAATGAACGCCTGGGTGATGATAGTGATATCGAGCGGGAGCGCAGGGCTCTGTCGGTAAGAGGCAATATGTTGGCCCGTAGGTTTGCACGGTGTTCGACACAGGTAAAATTAATATTATTTAAAGCCTATTGCCAGTCCTTTTACACGTGCAGCCTATGGGAGAACTATACGCGGCGGACATATAGCGCACTGCGTGTTCAGTACAACAATGTGCTGAGAGCTTTGTTGAGGAAGCCTCGATAGTGCAGTGCATCGGCAATGTTTGCGGAGGCTCGTGTAGACGACTTCTATGCGATAATACGAAAGCGGACCGCGTCCGCAATGACAAGATTACTGAACAGCTCCAACAGTCTTCTCAGCATATTGGCGTTAAAGCTAGACGCTCCCCTCTGGAGGTCCTGGGATAGTGTACACGTAGCATCGAAGCGTAGCGTATGACTGTAGGAGTATAGCGTTGAGTTTTTTGTAGAATTAAAAAAAAATAATAATAATTAGAACTATGATTTCCATGAATTTTATTTTATTTAATTTCTTTAATAGTATTTTATGATTTTAATTATATTTGATTTGAATTTAATTTATATTTATTTGAATTGAATTTATATTTAATTTTAATAATTTTATGAATTTTGTGCATTTTATTAATTTTATTTTTCTGTATAATTTGAGATTGTTATGTTGAATACTAACTACGAGTACTATTATAACATTAGTTACTTAAGTTAAAATGTTACTAACACTTATGGATGATTTATCTGAAATAAATTGATTTATTATTATTATTATTATTATTTGGAATAGTTGCCTGTGACAAAATGAGAGTGTTTTGGCTCAGAGCATGAGCGTTGTAATTACAAAGACGAGACCTCGAGTTCGATTCCCACAGGTGCCCGATTTTTTTTTATTTGATTTTTTCAGTTTCCATTTATTTTTTTAATTCATTGCTTTAAAACAGAATTTCTTCAGAATTCGGATTTTTTTCTGTAAATTTTGTTTTATTGTTACAGACGGCAATGCGTTAGTGAGTTTATTCACTGTGCAACTAGCATTGAATTTTAACCGATTCGATTACGATTCTGGCTTTAAAAGTCATTTTTTGGCAATTATTGGTCATTTTTCATGATTTTTTGAACTTCTCACGGCCATATCTCGAAATAACGAGTTTTCCCAGATATATGCTATATACCAAATTTTAGCTCTAATTTGGGGCTACGAATCAGGAAATTTTCGAAAAAATCGTTGGCGCTGTTTTCGAGAAAATGGCCGATCTGTCCCCGGCCAGTTGGCCATTTTTTTCCTTTTGACCAAAAATGTCACGCCAACAAATGTTTTTGCCATTAAAATGGACATTATTCAAAAGATAAGCTTGAGACCTTTCCAATGATGCCCAATTTGTCAATGTACGTCAACTGGTTTGGCCACAGTCCCTGTACGAAAAATGGCCATTTTTGGCCTTTCGAGGGCTGGCCACGGCCAACATGGCGGCAAATGTCGTAGAACAAAAAAGTCTTAGTTTTTGATGTACTTCAATCCCTGAAAGTTTGAACAAAATCAGTTGAAACTACGAATATACCCACACACAGACAAAGTAATCATCGATGGAGGCGCCAGTCAAAATTTTCAAAATGTCATATCTCATCAACCGTTGGTCGGATTTTGGCGTTTTTGGTTTTGTTTTTTTCAAGGTGGAAATAAGTAATTTATACTGGTGCGGAGCCAAAAACTAAATTTTAGTCTCATTTTTCAAACGGCCGTAGAGGTGAGGCGGTAGGTATATTGCTAAGTGTAAATGCATTTTCTGGGTCTATGGGCCAAGGGCTTTCTAAAAATACCACACTCATACCAGAAGGTCTCGTGTATAAAAAAATCGATATTGCGCGTATATATACAGAGTTAGACTTTCAGCACTATGGGTGCTTTCGTCACTCTGAGCTAGCTAACGCCCGCTTTGATATCACTTTATTTATTAATCTTAATTTGAGTTGCAATTTCAAGTCAGTAAAATTAAGTAATTCTGTAATAAATAAATATTTTCATTCAATCAATCCACAATAAACAAATGCAAGCAAATTCAGTAACAAATACAAAAAGTCAAAGATTATAAAGGTACCTTTTTTTATTAAAGAGAGCGGAATCTAAACATACAGTCATTTCACGAGTTTTTGAATAATTAACCCTTTAACCGGCAGTACTCTTATAATACGGGTACGTTCAATTAATTGTAAAAACAATTTTATGGTGTATACCAAAAAAATCGAATGTCAATCGATTTTTAAGGGTGAAATATCGATTTACTGAATCGATTCAGTACTACAGATCGATAAAAAATCGCTCTTATTGGCTTCAATTCGATTCGATTCTTCGATTAATCGATCTCGGATCTCCATCCCTGATATAAGCTACAATTTAATAGAATAACCGAGATGTGTTTTGGAGGTTAAGTTAGAGAGTAAAGTTATATTGTAGTAAACGCAAACAGTGCATATTGATTGTTCTTACTTTCGGCATTATCATAGCCGGCCAAGTGTCACTTAGACTAAAGTTTACGTCAAATTCATATTATAGTGAACATATGTTACAATACATTGAAAATCCTGTTTTTTTATTATTAGTGCTTAATTTTACAAATCTCTATAACTCAATTACATACATGTAAGTATTATGATATGTCTATTTTGGTGGTCATGATATCTCATCTAAGGCCTACCTTCTAAATCTAATAAATCTAAATCTAAACAAATCTGGTTATTTATCTATCTATTTTTTGCTCGCTGCTCATGTTATTGATTTATTATATTGGTAATAGTTAATTGATTTACAAAAATGTACGGATCATTTTGCAGATAATTTAATCAAGATTAATAATGCTATCTTTAAAAGTTAAGTAATATATATACATACTAGCAGACCCGGTCACGCGTTGCTGTGACTATTATTTTTGATATATTACATTGTACTAAACTATTTAAGGGGTAACGTTCAGAGTACATCTGTCATGAAAACCATAATGTTTTCTTATAGTCGATATTAAGCAAAAATCAAAACCAAATAATTATAATTATTTTTTTAATTTTATCCAAGTTTATAACACTATTTGCATATTACAAAGTTTTTAGTAAATAGCTTGGAACACTAAACTTACGAATGAGGTAGGTAGGGCAGATACCTCATTCGTAATTACTCAATCCAGTCAATAGATACCACCATCTTTTAGAATTATTAGGAGCTAACTGCAAAATGATAAACTAATAATTTGCAATAAAATAATACTGCGACTATGAATTGAATTGAAAATTATTATATCTTTTAAGTTAGGTCAAACTGTACGTAGTGTGTAAATTTATTTAAATCAGTTAAGTAGTTTAGGAGTCCATCGCGGACAAATAACGCGACACGTGATTTATATATATTAAGAATTCTGGTGGATATTTTTTATCATTTAATATTATAATAAATAAATCGTAAAATTTTCCTTTTTTTTAATATGTTACTTCATCATTTTATTAAGACGTTCATAATTAAAAGTATTTGGTGGTTTTTACTAATACATACAATGAAAGTTAAACTCAAAACATTTAAATTTTAAAACATTTTTTTTTTTTAATAAATACAATTTTTATACAACTCGGCAGAATTCGTTCTGTCAAATAGATTTGGAATGTGGCAGTTTATATTTCGACCTTTAGACGTTTTTACTCTGCTGATCCTCACACGTCGCCCTATCATCATGGTGACGGTTCTGTTCAGGAGAATTAAAGAAAAAGGTCAGCTCGGGTGACTTAAGTATCTTAGCTTCCACGAACTTTGGTCACCCTTTTGAGACCCACTAAAAACCCCGATTGGGATGTCTGCCAGAGGGCTTCAAACCAAGAGGGGAACTTAAGGTTCAAACCTGATTGAAAAATAATCTAAAGGGATAGTGGGAACCTAAAGGTGACAAATATTTATAAAGTGGGTGCTTCAATTACAAAGTATAGAGATAATTAATTATTTATTACTATTATTATTAACATAGGGTTCATAACCGATGAAATAAAAAATAATGAAATAAAACGTACATAAGTATTTTCAGTAATCGCGTTATTGTAAATCCAGTGAATCATAATTATTAACAAAAATCTGTTTTATTTTTATTTTAGTGCTTTATGATACACAATGTTTTTTGTTTGATTACCTGGTGAATATATAAATAAATCTGATGGTTTTCCAACACGGGAACAGGCAACATACAATTGACCATGTGAGAAACATGGGTTTTCTAGATTAATACCACAAACACCTAATGATTGCCCCTGGGACTTATTTATGGTCATAGCAAAAGCAAGCCGCACTGGAAATTGTAGTCGTTTAAATTCAAATGGTACATCAGTCGGAATCATTGGGATGCGTGGTATCAAAACGTCTTCTCCTTTATACTTTCCTTTCAGTATAGTTGCTTCTATCACGTTGTTCAATAATTTTTTTATCGCTAACCGTGTGCCGTTGCAAAGACGCGGTTGGTTGATATTTCTCAACATTATTACTACCGAACCAACCTTTAATTGAAGATTGTGAGGTGGCAATCCTGGTAAATCCAGCGAGTTTAAAAATTCAGGCGGATAGTTAACGACATCATCTTGGTTAGTAGCCGAATCAACTGATTTATATATCCTCAATTCGCCTGTAATTTGTTCTTGAATTTTGAAATTTAATTCACTTACATCTATGTTTTTTGCAGCCAATATAGCCCGTTCGCTCAACCAATCATGGTTTCTATAATTTTGAGCAACATCTGGAAACACCTTTTGAATAAGTTCATCTTTTGATCTAGTTAACTGACAAAAACCTTGAGGAAAGTTAATGCAACCAGTCAAGGTGTCTATAGGAAATTTGCCATTACCAATGTCAATGAGTTGTTTAGAGAATATGTCTCCAGATTTGTCATTTTGCAACTTGATACGCATATTCTTGCTTAAGTGTAATACCTTCACATGTTTCCACAAATTGGAGGACTTTAAACAGGCATTAAGTTCATCAGCTGGCGTTGATCGTGGAATCACTGGCAATGTTTGACGAAAATCTCCTGCTAATAAAATCATTGCACCACCAAATGGGTTATTATTGCTCCGGAGATCTTGTAAGGTTCTATCTAAAGCCTCCAAAGATTTTTTATGTGCCATCGTGCATTCATCCCAAACAATCAATCCACATTGCTGCAAAACCTTTGCCATTGCAGAGTTCTTCGAAATGTTGCAGGTTGGAGTTTCGTTGCTTTGCATGTTTAATGGTAATTTTAGTGCTGAATGAGCTGTTCTACCACCTTCAAGCAAAGTTGCTGCGATTCCCGACGAAGCGAGTGCAAGTGCAATTTTATTTTGTGAGCGAATTGTTGCTAATATCAATGAAATCAAAAAAGTTTTTCCTGTACCACCAGGTGCATCTAAGAAGTAAATCCCTCCTCTTTTATCATTTATTACTTTCAAAAGTGTATCAAATACATACTTCTGTTGTTCATTCAATAGTGGAAGATTCGTTTGAATTAATTCTTTCAAAGTGTTGAGATCATACAGTTTTTCTCGGTGCAACTCTTGGTTAAAAGCATCATGCATTGGACGATTGGGTGCGGCCAGGCCTAATTGAAATAATAGTTTGTTTGACATCATCAAGCACATGTCCTCAATTGAAATCAATACTTCATTGTAAATTTCTTCGCTTATTTGTATATTTGGATTTCCCCTTCTAATCCGTATTTGATACAAAATATCATCACACATATTATCTTTGTACTTGATCCACAAATCCTTTGGGTTTGATGGGAAGCAGGTAGATATGATTATAGAAAACAATGTTCGTATTTGATGAGCTTGTGATGATATTACAGCATCATTGAGAGTTTGATCCCAATGAGCATCATTGTCTAGCAATCGCAAACGTTGGCAAGCTTCTCTATATGATCCACACAAATCACCATTAACAGTTCGTACATGTTGGAACGATGTTGGGCCACGTACATTGACTAATAGCAGTCGTAAATAAAAACATTCATCATTGCTTGGATGTACTGAATAAATTCGACCAATCGCAACTGTAGAAAATATATCTGGGTATCCTGTAACTGGTTTTCCTTGTTTCCGTCGTATAAATCTTCTTGAGGATTGATTCCAAGTATAATATTTTGGCATTTCAGAATATAACAATGTTTGAGCAAAATCATCGTTTTGACATATCTCAAAAAATCTGGTTAATGTAGTAGATGGTGGCTGTAAAGCTCTTTCTACTGCGTTCTGTGCTGTAAAATATACTCTTTGTCCATTTTCTAAATGCACAGCTAAATGAACAACAGTAGGGTGTCTTTCATGAATAGGAAAAGAAAATATTCGCCAAACTGCTTCATTACTACTAACATAGCGACCCATTTGGTATTGGGTAACTTCATCATTGGAAAGCTCTTTCTACTGCGTTCTGTGCTGTAAAATATACTCTTTGTCCATTTTCTAAATGCACAGCTAAATGAACAACAGTAGGGTGTCTTTCATGAATAGGAAAAGAAAATATTCGCCAAACTGCTTCATTACTACTAACATAGCGACCCATTTGGTATTGGGTAACTTCATCATTGGAATTCTCTGCATTAATACCAATCACAGCCATATCACTCCCTTTGGTTACATATTTGCAAATGTATTTAATAGATTTTACTGAATGGCAAGATTCAACGTTGATGTGCGCTTTGAAGGTCTTTGATAAAATGGGTGAATATGGAACAATCCAGCGATTATCTATTTCAATATCTTGTTGATTTAATTTGACAATTGTTGATCTTCCATTGTCTGCTGTCGATCGGCGACGATACAAAGGATAACCGTCATTACCAGTGATTGTTTCAGATATTAATGTCCGTGGATATCGCTTTGAACATTTACCATCCACCATACACGGTGAATTTTGATTAAGAGTTCCACAGGGACCATGTATCATGTTTTTAATAACTACCTCATGCAATCCAGGATCTACTTCTACATTAGGAATTTCAGCTGATATTACTGCATCAACTTCATTTGGCCTTATCTTTTCAACTAACCAAATCAAAATGTGTGCATGTGGCAATCCCCGTTTCTGCCACTCCACAGAATACATCCAGCAGCGTGTCTCTCCAAACACATAATGTTTCACAATGAAATCCATCAAAGATTTCAACTTTTGTCTAAAGACTCTGGCTGTAATATCATGACGATCAATAGGTGATTGCCCAGGGAATAACTCCTGCTTGATTTCTATCCAGTGTGGATTGCATGTAAATGTGATGAACAAATCTGCTGTACCATAATGACGAACATATGACATGGCATCTTGAGCATATTCATGCATATGTCGAGGGCTTCCGATGTATGTTGCTGGAAGAATAGTCATCCGACCAACATTCTGTGCATTTCCATCAGTATTAATCGCATCTCGAAGGTGAATATACTCTTCAGATCTGAGTTTGGTCTGATTCAACCTGATGAATGTTAATCTCTCCGTTTCAATTTTAACATACATGTCTACAACATACTTGTGATATAATCGCCGACATTTGAGTATGTGATTGTCTTCATTTTCACGAATCATTAGGCGGTAGGAATAATAGTTCATTGAACTGACTTTTTTGTTGGTTTCGGAACCTGAAAATAGATTTTTGTTTTCATAATATTGAAAATTAAAAAAATAATAATATAGTGACTGATAATATAGCTCCATAGCTAAACTAATATTTTTTATTACCTGTAATGGGATTTATCATCTTGTTTGAAAAATCATAGCCATCTTCACCTTGCCAAAATATAATGGGATATTGCAGTGCGTCATATGAGCGGTGTGTTTCCTTTATACGTTGTAATTGATCATTCCGACGATGTAAAACAATATCACGGGATTCCAAGTTTTCTCCAACTACAACGATGGCAACTTCATCAATAGTTGGTGCATTAAAACGTCTTGCATGTTGGCCAACAGGTGTTTTATCAGCTCTGATTACAATTTTGTGATTATCAGATGGCATCCGATCCAGTGCAGTTTTAAACAACATAACCAATTGATTGTACTCATGAAATAAAGTTTGTAATTGTTCTACAATAGACCTCTTTAGTGAATTGTTATGTGAACAACGCATATCAATTTCTCGTGGTGAATTGCCCATGAAATAAATTTGCAGAAATTTGTAATTGCTATCTGACACTGGTAACAGTGAACCAGCTCTATGATATATTTGGCCTTGTATCTGTAAATTAAAAAAAATGATTTTTGCCAAATAGAAATAATATTTGTTCCTAAAAAGTATATCTGTCTCTTAATTTGAATCACCAAATAATAATTGATATGCTTAGGTATGTCAATATGTAATAATTAGTTGTAACTAATATCCATCGTCAAATAATTATATTGTGTTTCAAAATAATAAAAGTGTTGCTAATACTGAATCACCAAATAATATAATGACTAAGTAATATATGTTTTGGGGTTTAGGAAACTGAAGGTTAATGACACATATTTACTTAGTTAACAGGAAATTTTGTTCATTAAAATAATAATGATTAACTGCTATAATACATACCTTAAAAGTTGGCATGAAATTTTCCCGAACTACGTTTGTTGCCCCAAATGATGTCATTTGAAAGCAATTGTTATATTGTTGAATATTTGACAAAAAGTGTATGGAATCTGGTTCTATTCCTGAAACCAATGAGTACAATGGCTCTGGTGGTGGATCCAATGGTATCAATTTCACTTTCCCATTTGCGCAACACAATCCATTTGCTTCATTTTTGTATTTCAATGCCTTACAATAAGAGCAAACCAAGTTCATAGATCCAATAGCAACACATTGGTGGTTACTGTAGTCAATTGACAAATCGTAATTGAAAGCAGCTCGATTCAAACTTTCGCGATTATTAGTTGAATCTCTCGCTCTCGCTTCCCGCGTTCGTGATATACGAATTCTTTCGCGTTCATTTCGGTCGTCACGTTCATGTGCAGTATGATAAGATCGGTAATTCATTTGGTTTGTAGCATTTCGGGTTCTTCTACTTAAATTACTTCGTCTTATAGGAGGCATATCGTATATAATTACCTAAATTTATTCACATGAAATAATTATTAATCACAGGTATTTATACAATCAAAATTAATTATTAAATATTATAAACGCTTTTTAACGCAGTTTGTTTGACAGATGCAATGACGTGAAAACTGATGACAATTTATGTCGCATTCCGAAACTAAAACAAAAGAAAGAATATTCCAAGGCCAATCAAATCTTACATTTACTTTTTTTGACTTTTCAATTTGGTCGGGTGTACACATTCATTTGATTAAATTTGAACGTTGTGCAGCGACAATAAAGCGCGAATTGACTCTTTGACGTTAGCAAGACACCTACATTGTTTAGACAACAATGAGTGCTTGTAATTTAATATCAACTTTATTGAATAGCAATACAGTTCAAATTGACTCTACATTTAGTTATTTATTCTACATTTAAAATATTTGTATAGGAAAAAGAAAAGGGCTTTTTTAGGGTTTCCCTGGAAATTATTCAAATTTTTCTCGCCGTTAGAGCCATCCTTGGACTTCAAGGAACATTTAAAAAAAAGAATTGTTAAGATTGGTCCATGCGTTGTTGAGTTATGCGCTTACCAACACATTTTGCGATTCATTTTTATATAATAGATGTATGTAAAAAATTGTACAAAGCACCCTACACTTTTTTAATAATTGGTTTTTTTTTTCATTATTTTTATTTCACCTATACTAAAAAATATTTTGCACTTCTCAATTCAATGTGTTCTATTTTTTAATATATTAACTTTTAAATTATTATTTTCAGTTAAATGCCACCGAAAAAATCTAACCTCAACATACGCAGAGTAGAGTGGCACGACGCAAACGTGTTGAAAGAGCTCATCAGTCGGCAGAAGACATCGCAACAAGAAATGCAGCTCAAAGAATCAGGATAGCAGAGGGTCGTGCACCATCACCTCAAGAACAGCGTGACGAACGTCTGCGATAGACTATTATGAGAACAAGAGCGGCACGAGAACAAAACGTAGCTACCGCACGAGTACAAGAACGACAGAGGCAGCGGATTGACCGTTCATTAACGTGCATCGTTTGTTCGTTTTGTTTTCGAATATGCACCAGATATTCATTATACTTTGCATTCAAAAATTAATGGATAAAGTCAATGGAAAATGTTAATATTGTCAGGTATTGAAATTTCGGAACGAAACATCCAGCATGCGCTGCGCATCAGGAAAAATTATGTAGTCACCTCTATCCACTCCCCCGAAACTTTTATTATAGCTTCTTGCTGGTGATTCCGATGATTCAAAATTATTGTTGCTTAAGATAGGCAAATTAAAATCTTGCTTCCAAATGACGCCACATGGGGCAACAAAAATTTGCTGTCTCGCATCCGATGGACGTAATTTTGAAACTACATTCAAAAGACAAGGCCAGGTGTACTATAAAATTGGGTCAATGATGCCAATGCCTGATGAGGATCCGAAATTTTTTCAAATTTATTTTATAGGCGATTGGAAGAATTTCGCCATGATTATATATATAACTATCAAATCATCATAAAAGTCGACAAAGTACCATTAAGTAAACATGCTGGCGGATTCAACGCTCCAATCGTTGATGAGGTTGCTGTTATTAGGGTTGGTGATTCAGCTGATAAGAGAGCTATAAAAATTAAGCGGTAAGACAAAACTGTCAGTACTATTTTTGATCTACAACGTTCATATGACGCACTACAGTATGCATTAATATTTTGGCAAGAAGAGGATGAATATAACCTAAATATCGAACAGTGTGAACTAAATACCGGTAAATTATCTTTGTGTTTTCTGCATATATGTGAGAAATTTTAAAATCTTATTTCATTTTATTTCTTATTATTCGTAGGTGCTAAAAAAGATAAAAAAAGTTAGCTCAATGAAGTACTACGCCCACAGATTTATGATTACACATAATCAAGATAATTATATCCAATAAAAGGAACAACGATAAACTTACTTTTGCCTGGTTATTTTCGACACACGTTATCCTTAGATAAGATGAATGCATGTTTAAAACAATCAGTTTTATGGCGAAGTGTTGAAACACTTCGATTAACCATAAAAATGCGGGTACAATTGCAAAATGATCCATCAGCACAAATATTTTCCGAACAATTACTAAATATTCGAAAAATTTCCCGGATATAGGGAGCAATTTTGGCAGCCAATAATGTTGATGTTGACGAAATTAACTTCCAGATACAACAGTTGTTACTAGGCGAACTTTTGAATCAATCGATACTGTTGCTGAAGAAGATCAAAGTGTGAATTTTAAAGTTGAAATCTTAAATTCACTCGATTCACCTGGAATGCCACTACTCAATCTTCGATTAAAGATTCACCTATTATTCTACTGCGTAATTTGAATCCACGATTAAGCAACGTTACGCGTATGATAATAAAAAAATCACCGGAAATGTTCTTGAAGCAACCATTTTAACTGGAAGGTGTAAAGGAGAAGTGGACCTGTTGCCGCGTATTCCAATGTTACCGGCTGACTCTATGATATCCTTCAAAAGGCCACAGTTTCCAAATCGTTTAGCTTTCGCCATGTCTTTAAACAAGTCTCAAGGTCAAACAATGTCTATTTGATTTAGATTTAAAAAACCCATGTTTTTCTTATGGGCAACTAAATGTTGCATGTTCACGTGTAAGAAAAACGTTGAATCTATCTGTGTTAGCTAAAGACAGGTTAACCAAAAATATTATTCACCGATTAGTGCTAAATAAAATTAAAAATATAAGTGTTTAAAATTCAAAATAATTAATATTATTTTTATAAAAATCTATCTGCCCTACCTACCCCATTCGTAAGTTCAGTGTTCCATGTTATTTACTAAAACATTTTTAATATACTTATTTGTTATTTGACTTTTGTAATATACCTATTGGATAAAAAAAAAAAATTTTTTTTGATTGATGCTTAATATCAACTGTAAAAAAACATTATGGTTCTTATGACAGATGTTCTCTTGCCGTTAACCCTTAAATAGTTTACTACAATGTAATATATCAAAAACCATAGTCACAGCAACGCGTGTCCAGGTCTACTAGTTATATATATGTTATATCACTATCAATAATAAAAAAAAAAATATCTAAAAAACAAATATTCGTAAGCATCAACTCATAAAATTGAATAGAGATGGTAATTTATTATATCTTGAATTCTTGTTAAAATATACTAGTTATCGCTTGTCACATGGTTTTGGATGCCATATTGCATTTTATTCTATTTAAAAGTTACATACGTTTTCAAAGTCGATTTCAATATCTTTAATTATGGGTGTGAAACACCTGCTGGTTTTTGACGCTGGGTTTGTTAATGAATTTAGAATAAAATAATTGGAGTTTACGTGAATTCGGCAGTCATATTTGATCATAATGTCTGACCAATTGAAATGTTTTAATACTTTGAAAAAAAGGCCATTTCGAATTTCGAAAAAAGATTTCAACACCTTTCCTTCGACTATTTACAAGCCTAAATCATTTTTGGCAGGTATGGAGTCATTCTTTTATATAATATATATATTTATTAATATTAGATTTCCAATAATATATAACATATTATTATTATGTAATATTTAATGTACTGGTTTTGCTTCGTGACTATTTCATTATATGTGTAGTGTAGGGTCTCGACCTTATAAAGCATAGTTACTACTAACTTGATTTGTACCCAAAGCTCGTAAATCAGATGTGGCTGGTCTTGGGTGAGACCATATCATTTACTTAAGATTATTTAGGCTATATATTAGGGAAAGTAAGTGTAATATTGAATTTAAGCAATCATATTAATATTGAACTTATAATGTTATTTTTATGGTTATCTTTTGATTTATAAATTTTGAGAAAAAGCTGTTGAGATTTATATATCTTAGACCATCCTTTTCTTGGTTTTAAATCTAAAATCTAAAGTTTATTAATAAATAAATCTTTTAAAGCTTTCAAGAATTTTTAGTGGATCTAAATATGTGGAACTTAAGTTGTTGAATCATTCGCAGGATTTATATTATAATGTACATCACCTAAGATTGTTATATTTCTTTTGAAAAGAGTAACTGTTGAGTTTCTGGCCGGCTCTTCCCAACAGAGCAACATTCCGAGCCGGTGGTAGCTTTCTTACGGACTGACTACTGACTGACCTTTTTTTGTATTGTAATAATTGACGATTCAAAAGTGCGAGTTAATGCCTACTTGAATAAAGATATTTGATGAAATTTGAATATACATATATATATAATTACAATCGAATAAACATATATATATATTGTAATTGAATTTTAATGAAAAAAAAAATTCTTTATAGGCTATAAAATAGTCAATATCAAACGAAGTCCATCTTACAATTTTTGGTATTTGTTCCTTAATGATGGATTGATATTCTTTAATTTCTTAGTGCGAAAATTAGTTTTCAGTTTAAGCTTATTGTTTAAAAATGTAAATATTAAAATACAATTAATCTTATAACTATTTTTATATTAAATCTCAGAAATATTTATTTCTAATTATTTATTATTTTAAATATACAACTTATACAGTAACTTACGAGAGAATTATTCATAGATGTTGACATTTAGAGTATATCACTACATGTCAGAACGGTATTTATGTTAATTCTGGTTACAGTCAACAAATCATGCAATTATTGAAGCCTGAAATCAAATTCTTACAGCAAATATAACTTATATTTTAAGAACGAGATTATGCGTAGCAGCAAAAATTTTGCTGATTCTTACTAATGATTTCACACATTTTATTTTTTATGTTACGGGATAGGGTGACAAATTTGAAACTGGATAAGATAAGAAAGATGAATGTTTGAGCTTCTGGCTGTCTTACTCACTATATGAAAATGTTCCTATAATACTTATTTCAAGCCGGATTTCTCTGAGAGAGTAATATCCCGGTCCAGCTACTCTTTACAAGCCCCAGTCAAATTATTACATCTAAAGTCAACCACCCACTAAGAATAAATGTAATTCAAAAATCTAGCTCTTAGTCACATGAAAATAATTAATATTTTGTAATATATTTATGTTTTATTTAGTTTTCTTTTTTATGAACGTTTTCAATTAGCTATACATAACTATATTTTTGTAAAATTAATTTGGTTAGTACCTTTATTCATTCACATATAAAAGATTACATATCAAAGCGGGCGTCAGCTAGCTCCGAGTGACGAAAGCACCCATAGTGCTGAAAGTCTAACTCGGGTATATATACGCGCAATATCGAACTTTTTATACAGGAGACCTTCTGGTATGAGTGTGGTATGGAGTGGTATTTTTAGAAAGCCCTTGGACCATAGAACCAGAAAATGCATTTACACTTAGCAATATACCCACCGCCTCCACCTCTACAGCCGTTTGAAAAATGAGACGAATATTTAGTTTTTGGCTCCGAACCAGTATAAAATCACTTATTACCACATTGATAAGTGGATTGATGGAGTTTTCCTGAAGGTTCCTGTCGAGACCTTTGCAACAAGCCCAAAAACGCCAAAATCCGACCATCGGTTGATGAAATATGACATTTTGAAAATTTTGACTTTCGCCTCCATCGAAGATTTCTTGAAAGTACTTTGTCTGTTTGTGTGTATGTTCATAGTTTCAACCGATTTTGTTCAAACTTTCAGGGATTGATTTTGTTCTACGACTTTTCGATTTGGCCGCCATGTTGGCCGTGGCCGGCCTTCGAAAGGCTAAAAATGGCCATTTTTTGTAGAGGCACTGTGGTCAAACCAGTTGACGTACATTGACAAATTGGACATCATTAAAAAGGTCTTAAGCTCATCTTTTGAATGATATCCATTTTGATGGTAAAAACATTTGTTGGCGTGTTATTTTTTTGTTTTTCAGCATTCAAATTTTTTTTTCTGTACATTTTGTTTTGTTTCTGACGTTGGCAATTTTTTCATGATAATTTTACTAGTTGCACAGTGAATAAACTCACTAACGCATTGCCGACTGTGAAAATAAAACAAAATTTATAGAAAAAAATCCGAATGCTGAAGAAAATCTGTTTTGAAGCAATGAGTTCAAAAAAAATGGAAACTGAAAAAATCAAATGAAAAAAAAATCGGGCACCTGTGGGAATCGAACCCGAGATCTCGTCTTTGTCATTACAACGCTCATCCTCTGAGCCAAAACACTCTCATTTTGTCAAAGGCAGCTATATGTCAGTGGATTCGCTTTCGTCACTCGGTATTTACTTCGTTGAGAAGTTTTTGTTATTAACGAAAATACCTAGTAACAAAATACTTGACATCTGTGACGTTATATTTATACCGTTATATTTATAAACATTCGATATTTACGTGTTCTGTTATTTTTTTATTTAGCTTCACGCCATATCCCTTGCGGGATAGCAAGAGACTACAGCCTGTAGCAAGGATCCGCTCACATTGTATCGGGGCAGTATCTCCAGTAATTTCTTTCTCACAACCCTGTCAAACACCTTTTCCAAATCCACAAAAGCACAGAAAACCTTTTGGTTTAGGGCTAAAAACATTTCCGTGATCATGCGGAGGGGAAAGATATGATCTATACACCCTCTTCCAGGTCTAAACCCTCCTTGGGCCTCCCACAACAGCCTTTCAGATCTCTCCGAAAGGATGTTATTAATTTATGAATTTAATTCTTGAATTTGAATAAAATAAGCTATTACTGAAGCAGTTTTGATTTTCCTAAAGGTAAAGGTAAAGGTAAATTGGTTTCAAAGGTACATTTAACGCACATCGGGTGTGTCTGCCGTCTCTACTGAGCGTCTCACGAAGCATCTCACGAAGCCTTAGAGGTTTAAAGGAAAAATGTCGGCGATTAGTTGCGTCGCGCTGAAATGACTTGTAAGCTTGATTGCATGTTGTTAGTTCGCTTAGTTCACATCTTAATGTGGTTAAATTCATGATGAAGCTATTTTTATTTCATAAACAATAATTTAGGTAACTACAAGAAAATGAATAATTTCTAGAAGATTATTAAATAGAGTATTTCTAAATAATTTGCAAGTACTATTTATACAAATACCGTGGCTTTATTTAATACGACAACCATATTATTTTTTACATGCACAACCAATACGATATATAACAACACGATTTTTGTACAATCAGTATTCTACTTAATGTGTAAACGTATTATGTATAAAAAAATCTTTTGAATAAACAAATAAAATATCTTATCAGAATTTTATATTTTTTAATATTAGGTTTTAAATGGCTTTTTTTATTATTTCGTTTTAAATACAACACATTTATTTTAACTTTTCGAACATATGCTTAATATTGTAGAAGATATTTCAAACGTTTATTCTCCTTTTTCTACCACGACTAATAGTATAAAATGTATACTTTAAAAACTATATTATTCAGAAATTCGGGATTTTCATTTTTATAGTCCTGACGGCGCGTCTATTACCATTATGTAATATTATTGTACTAACTATACCTACTTCTGGTAATTGAAATGTTATATTGCTTATATACAATATATAAATTAACTTATTACTTAGCTAGAAATTGCTTTATATAATTCTTATATATTTTCAATTTGCTCCTTAAAAAAAAAATAAATCAATCTCGACGGATTTTGCGATGACGTTATGACGTCAGATTCCGGCCGCGGCAGTGTCACGGGGCCCTGCATTATACGCGCCACTCTGGCCGCGCTTTCAGCTGACATCATTGTGTCCACAACATCCTGATAATTGAGATCCCTTTTCAATAATTCATATTGCAGTCTATGGTTATTCATGCCGCAAACCAGTCTATCTAGTAACAATCGTTCTAAATTAGGAAAATTACACCCTGTACTAATTTTTCGTACTTGATCCTGCTTGTAGAATTTGCAACAAATAGATATTTCATTTGCCTTCGGGCTATAATGTTTCATTAATCTTGTTATAATTTCACTATAATTAACATCACTTTATTTCTTCGGTGTTATTAAAGCTAAATGAGTTTCGAATACTTCAACACCACACACTGTATAAAAATTAGCTCTTTTAACAGTGTCATCCGTTATTCCATTGGCCACAAAACAGTCATTCGACCTATCAATATAACTGTCCCAGTTGTCATTATTAACATTAAATTCACAGAATTTTAATAATTTCGATGTCATATTTTCAAATTATTACTCGAAATTATTATGTTAAATTATTATGTTCAATAAAACACAGTCTTAACTTCATCGAATGTATTGGGCTTGGTAGCAAGAAAATGACAGACACACTGAATATATATTATTTATATACCCTCTGCTTAGCCAATCTTATTAAAGAATAAAATGTGAGAAACAGTCATGTCATAAACATAACAGTAACTAAAATAGATTTTCATTACATATTATGTATAAATTTATATATAATGTAATATGAATGTTAAATGATGAATAAATTAATTATATTTACATTATCATTTTTAGGTTATGCTTGGTTCTAACATACTGTTTATGTATTTGTTATATTTAACAAACCCACTTTGTATTGTAAAATAAATATAAGCAAATGAATTATAGTCCAAAAAATTTTAATAAAATAACTTCTCAATGATTAGACGGTTTTTTTTATTTACTTATAAAAAAACGCATATTAAAAAAACTGTTTATTTATAATCTGTCAATAGAGAGAAAAATATAAAGCCTATATAATATTTCTCAGGTATCTTGATGTAACAATAATCGATGCAGGAAAACTTATAGTGACAGAATTAATTATTTGGAGTTAAAATTAAGAGCAAGACCTAAAAAAGAACAGACGTAAAGAATATGAATTCTTTTATTAAACTATGAATTTGTTGTTTGAAACAAATAAAAACTTTAACTAAAGTCACTCTTTGCTACACATTCAATTCTCATCCTGCCAAAGAGTTACAAGTTTCGAAAGTAAATTTCGGGAGCAGTAAGACGCCAGAGGGTTTTAATTAAGACTTAGTTGCAATAAAATTTAATTTTATTGAAACTTAATATTAATTTATTGAAGTTTACTCAAATTTTTATAATTTATGATTGCAAAATGATATGGGTAATGAACGATGTACATTATTTTTAAATATACTCAGATTGATTTAAATCTGAAAAATTTAAATGTTGTTAAGTTATACTTATTAATCCTGTTACTATATGTACATAATTTATTTAAAGGGTAACTAAATAAAAGCTAATTAAGTAATTTTAATAAATATAAATATTAATATATATATAATATATAAAGTAACAATATTTAATTAATTTATTATAATTTTTATTTATTTATTACTACTATATTTAAATTTTTAGTTTATTATTATTTTTATTATTCCAAGCAAAAAGTAATTATTTTTAAAGGCATTTGAGCTTTTTCAGAAAAAGTACAATGTTAGAATAGAAAACACATAAACTGTAAACTAAACTGAACCTTAAAAAAATGACTTTCATTTTTATGATTTGGAAGCACTTGAAAAATACGGAGATGATTTAATATCACACTGAAGTTACAAAAGCAAGAATATCCAATAATTAATAAAATATTCAAATCATGTGAGAAAAATAAAAAAAATATGTTTTTAATAGGACTTTTAGTTCAACACTGCAAAGCCATCCCCACCCCAAGTAATGAACTATTCATTACTTACCAGCAACTTCGTGCGTTTTCCCCTTGATTCAAATAATAAGTTGTCCGTTATTAAATAATACACTTCCATATATTTTATATTTCATTACCATAGCAATAACACGGGATGAATAAGATGGTGACAAGTCACCTTGACAACGTGTGATGCCCGAATTCCCCATAAACTAAAGGGGAAAATCTATAATACCATCACTAGACCTGTCGTTATTTATAGATCTGAGTGCTGGGCGGTGAAGATAGATGAAAAGCGTTTGCATGTAACGGAGATGCGAATGTTAAGACGGATATGTGGGTTGACAAGAAAGGATAGAATAAGAAATAAGTATATTAGGGGAAGCTTGGGAGTAGCTCCAGTGACAGAAAAAAATAGAAGGAGCGGTCTGTCTTAGTATGGGCATGTTACATGAGATATAAAAGGCATGTAACCAAAAGAATGCTGGGTATGTTAGTGGAGGAATAAACTGGTAGTAGACTACGGTGGAAGAAATGATGGATGGATTGCGTGAAAGACGATATGGAGAAGAAGTAAGTGAGTAAAGAGATGAGGAGTAACAGAAGAGTATGAAAGGAAAAACATACTACGCTGACCTCAACATTGGGATAAAGGCAAGAAGATCATGATAAACTATAATAATTACAGTATTTCAGCATTTTCATTACAAGTATGTTTTGGTGTTTCACTGTTATATCAATGATAATTCATGTTTGATTTAAACAATACAATTATACGAGTAAATATCAATTCCCATAAGAAAAAATAGCATTGAGGTCGAGTAGTATAGTGTACATTTTTTCTGCAGACATTTTAGCAGCTGCGAGCAACTTATGGCCGAAAACCGGACATCAAAGCAACTTTTTAGCACTATGTCTTTTTCTTATTCCTTTTATTAAAAACCAGCTCAAGGGGAAAACAGTTTCAATAGCCAGATGACGTTGTGCGTCTGAAAAGGTTGTTAAAGAAGTAACTTTTCCAAACTTAAGAATGAACTTTGACAATTGATTCAGATGCATTAAACTTTGTATAGAGGCTGTTACATAGTTCTTTGAAAAGATTTCATAATATACATGTCAATAAAAATATGCTATAGGTTAAAGAATATTATAAAATATGATATGCTAAACGTATATCCACTATATATAGAATTTGGACATATAAAATTAAACATATTTTGTTATTTGTTCACTCGATTTCTACTTTTTTATTTAAGATAACTTTCTTTATACTGTAGTTTTCACGTGATTCGTGAATATTAAACCAGATAATAAACAAGATAATTGAAAATCTAATCTAAAACTTTTAATAAGATAAGATAGATGTTTTAAATATATGACATGTTATTATAAATCAATAAACAAATATAAAAACTCTATTTAAAGAAAAGGTTTGTCATTGTGACAAGCATATTTACCTAATAATAAGGATTTACAAAATGGCGTGGAGTTCACATTTCACATGTCCGCTGACGTCATCCATCATGGCGGCCCTACTACCTGACACTTTTTTTACTCGTCTCAATTTACTAATAACATTATGGTTTTTAAATATTATTGTAAAATTAAAATAAATTATTATTGCTTCTATTAAAAAAAAAAACAGATACGTAATTTAATAACCAAATTTTTTCTTTATTTAAAAATTACCAGAGAAATTATCTATCTAATTATTTGAATTAATTAAACAAACTTCTTAGAGACAATAGTCATGGCGATACATCAAAACGATCGCCATGAAAATTTAAGACCTTCATTACTAGTTTTTTAAGTGATCCCTTGTAATTGATCTATGTATTTTATCAAATGAATTTTCGCAAGAATTTCGATATACTTCATTCTTATTGTTTAACATAATGACTGTTTATTCCTTACATAAAAAATATTTTGTAAGTACTGATATAATCATTAACTTTTAATAAATGGATATAAATTATATAATTGTTATTCAAATTCAAATTCAAAAAATCTTTATTCAATTGACACGCACTTTTGAAACATCAATTATTAATTTAAAAAGGTCAGTGTAGTCAGTCTGTGAGTAAACTATCACCGATTCGGAATGTTGTTGTACTGAGAAGAACCGGCCAGAAATACAAAAGTTGTTCTTTTTAAAAGAATTTTAACAGTGTTCGATGCTTATATTATAATATCAAGCCTTCCAATGAGGCAACAAACTGAAATCCACACATTTTCATCAACTAAAAACTCTTGAATGGTATAATAAGATTTATTCAATAATACACATTCAATTTAATTAATTTAAAATTAAGAAAAGGCCTTTCTTTTCTTAATTTTAAATCACCCAGAGACTCTTCTAAGATTTCATGTGGAATTTTATTAAATATACTAACACTGAAGCCCGAAGATTAGTTATCTTTTTGAAGACGAAATTTAAGCGTTACGAATTTTTTTTATTTCATGCGTTTCTCGTGTGTCTGTTACTGTTTTTGATATTTATTATTTAAAGTGTATCGTAAAAATTGTTAAATTATATTGAGAGGCTACTAATTTCTTCAAAAAACATCTCTCGCAATCACTAGTTTTTAAGTTATAAATAGCCCGCACAGCTCTATTTTTGTCATAAAATATTATCCAAAAGCTACTTTTATTTTTATATACATTAGACTGAGACAACTATTTTTAGCTAACTAAATTATAGCTAAATAAAATATATATGTATATTTTGTATTATTTCTTAAGTATCTTTACTAACACTCCAGTTAATCAATCCAACTAACTATTTAAACTTGAAACTGAAACCAAAATTTTTTATTTCACGTATTATTTTGATGTTATAATTAAAGGTTCTTCTGTATTTGTCAATTAACTAATCGGATAATTAGGTAGTATTCTAAAATGTACGTACTAACATACATTATATAATCGCTTATCATTAATCAATTTCTAAGTAATTAATCAGTCCTTTCATCCATCCAACTTCTCTTAGAAATAATAATATCCTTAAGGCATTTGCCATAACATTATTATAAGATAGTATTATTATATGGTTTAAATGTTATTTTGTATGAAATTTCCAATCGCTCTTATAATACCTAAACGTGCTTAATTGAATTTGGAAGTTTTATAGTTTTAGATACAGTCATTCGGCGTTTTATAATTTTGACTGGTCCCAAAAAAAGTAATTTATTATAGCTTTCGTAACAACCATTTCTTCTTGTTATTTTAAGTTTTAAAGTCGTGTTCGACTGTTAATGTGTATGGTGGAGGAAATAAATTCTATTGAAATGATCTAGTAAATAGTTTAGTAAGTAAGTATTTTCAAATACTACTAATATAATATAATATCAGTATGACTTATTAATTATTGAATTGTAAATTTAAAGAACATTCGCCAAAAATGATCTGTGTTGTGTACAGCAAGATCCGCTTTTGAGTCGATCTCCTTGACAATTATACCTTATAACTCGGAGGTATTCTAATAATTTAAAGCCCTACATTTTTTATATTTGGATAATACTATTTTGATTATGACATTTAATGTATAAAAATACATTAAATGTCATAATTGACTTGTATGTGGTAAAATCTAAACAACAATAAACATACAAAAATACAATATGCGATTTTACAAATTATCAGTTAGTATTAACAACAAACAATGGGATGTTCCATCGTTTGAAAAACTGATATGACCTTATTGGTTTCGACTTATAATAAAATGTTTTGACATATTGATAGATTGATGGTATACCCACCTTAGATTTTCACCCTCTTCTGCCAATACAAAATCATACACATTGTTGAAGGTATGTTCAAAAATAAAATAACAGATTGTAAAAATTACGATCAAAACAATTTTAATATAAGTTAAAGTCTACTTAAAACAAAAAAAATATTTGGACTTTATAGGGTTTTGTTAGAAAGTTGATAGATAAATTGGATATTTGGCAGAGATGTTAAGTGAGCAGCGAAATTCAATTTCAGTGGTGTGTGTGGTATTTTATAAAACATATAATTTAGTATAAAGTATTAGGGAACCCCTTAAGATACTCGATAGCAAGCTGGTACTTTCCGGGATGTGTAGTCTGCAGAAGATGCAACAAAGAGAGCATGTGGGTTTCCACGTCCGGTAGACGAGTGTGCGTCTTAACTAACTGGGACAGACCATTTACCCGAGTGAAGTTAAACAAAGATGGACATGGCTCAAGAGTTTATACGTTTCTGAACTACTATTGAGGGGTCTATGACTTATGGAATACATACTCTGTGACATGATCTTTCACATCTCTGCGCAACTACAGTACTAAATAGGCCCCAATTTTAAAACTCTGACAGTTATCTTCCCTTACGAACACTATCGGTAGTACCACAAAATTGGATTTCAAAATAATTTGATTGTAACTACAATATTAAGAATAAATGGAAGGATTTATTTATCCAAATTAACATAAAACATGTTTTACATTTCGAAAAATTCTCTTACTTCCAATGGAAAAAGAAAAGAAAACTGGGTTTAGGCTACAAGTACGACATAAATTATATTGTTTGAATTTTTTTAAGTTAATGTTAGCTGACTGGTTAGAGGTGCTTATTGATTTTGGAGACAAGGAGCTGTGGAAGTAACTCTAAGCTAACCTAAATGGGATTAGTCTTGGTACGTACAAAAAGGTAATTCGAAAAATTATCAGCATCTTGAATATAACAACAAAAACACCATGTATGTTATATAATTGGAATAATGCGTAAGTATTTGTAGTTGTTTTAAATATACACACACGTACTTCCAAAAATATAATTATTAAATTCGTAATGCAATTTTTTTATTTTGGTTGATTAATTTAACATAAGTTGCTGTTGAAAATAATAATGACAATATTATCGCCTTATTGAATAAAAAAAATGTTTATTTATTAATATAATATATTTTTTTGATTAATTATAAACCAGTTCCTGTATCTGCCTCAACTCCAAAACAGTGAAGTCCTTACTGTATACCCCTGGCGTAGTAATCTAATTACTTGTCAACAAATTGGTTTATTTATGCTTACACTGGAATTTAAAAATAGTAAAATTATACAATTCTAATTCTAAAGTGAAACAAAAAATGTCTAGCTTGACTTTTTATTTCATAAACTATTACATTATTAATAACTAGTTTTCATTCGAAGAAAATACATTACCTGTCTTCCGAACGTATGGATATGGTTAATTAGAGAATCGGATGCATAAATCATGCATGCATGCATGCAAAAATCATGAACGCGATATGCATTTATTGACATAATGGTGATATAATGTATAGAACATTGATCATTTTTAATAACCAATCATTATATTTGTAATTAGATTCAGAGAATTTTAATTCTTTCCGTACAATATAATGAATACTCCTCAACAGTGTAAAAATGTATTAGTTGGTATAGTTTGTATTGGTTTATGTTGATTGTACTTACAAATAGTATCGTGTTTGTATACGATTCGTGTTTGCAACATAAATACATCCAATTCAGTATATATTTATTTTCATCTAGCCCTTTCTGATTTTGCTATATAAATAATTGAGAATTAGTGAATATTATTAGTTTAAAAAAAAACAATATTATAACGTTTATTCAATACAAAGAATTGAAAGAGATTTGTCACAGATTTATTTAAAAAATATTAAAGAAGATTTAAGATTTTGGAAAAAGGATCATTCATCTTATTTAAATTAAACGATTTCTCTTGAAGACGAATGTTGCCAAGTAAAGTAATAAAAAACCAGTCGAGTAAATTCATGTCTCAGGGATACTGGCGTCTGTTCGTTTCGTATTTTTTCTTAATTTTTTTATAAAGTTTACATTAAGTTTGCTAATATGTTAGTTATTTAAGTACTACATAAATGAAACTATCTATTACTTAAATGAATTTACACCATGAATTCCTTTCTAATATTTTCATTTTATCAATGGAAGTTAGTGAAACTGTGAACTCTTCTATACTAATTAATTTTAAATAAAAGCATCTCGCACCATCTTTGGCGCGAGTCCAAGCCAATTTTTGACTGCTGCAGAAAATAATTGTAAGTTTTTATATAAAACCTGCTACGGTTTTGTGTTAGTAGAAAAATACCAAGTTATGACTGTATGTCACTCGACAATTATTATCATAGATTTTATATAGAATTTACACAAAAAGATCCACGTTAACAATCCAATTGAGGAATTGGCAATAAAATAAAAGAAAAACAAACAAAAAAAATGAAAATGAATTATTTATTATATGAAATTTATTAAGAACTTTGCTTCTAGAAATTACATTAATACACAAACGTTGGGGTGATTTAATAACGTTTATACCTCTCTCAAGAATGTCTGGAATTTGTAAAAAAAGGCTTTTACTATTAAATTGTGAGACAAATTTCAGAGAAGCTTCACCTATTGTAAAGATTATTTTGTTGTAAAGGTTTAATGTTTAATTAAGAAAATACATATTATAACATTAAATTTACAGAATAGTAAACCAATGCAGTGATCTCAGTTCAGTTAGTTTTTTTTAATATTTAACTCTTATTCATATTGTATTGGCTCCCAGAATAATAAAAATATCTCTACCAGAAACCTACAGAAAATAATATTGGAGAAAATATCCCGATATTTGCAATATACTCGTAGGTATAATGAATAAGGGAAAAAAATAGAATATAAATAAATGTATACACATACATATACATTTATTTCTGAGTATATAAACACACATAGTAATATGTGTGTTAAGTGTACAAAAATATCATAATAACTGAAGACATCTTAGAGAGAGAGGAAGTAATTCTTCAATCAAAACTTAAAGGCAGAAATAGTTGTTCAGTTCACTTTATACAAGTGAGGAGTTAATGAGTTCCAGAGTTTATATTTATATCTAGTGCAGCAACCCAAAATCGATTTGCAATACTTCGATTCTATGAGAATAAAGTTGTTTAAAAAAGTCGCGATCTTTTTAAGACTCATATTGTGTTGCTACTTCGAAATATAATATTGAGGCTACTCTTATGTATTGTTATTTATATCTATTATGACACATAGTTTATGTTTTGTAAGAAAGTTTGAACATTCCAACTGCAGAGGTCATAACTTGAACTTTTGATGAAAATTCACGGTACAGTTGTTTAGTTACGACTTTGCAACTTAGTGACACTATTACTTTAAACTTTGTATTAGGGTTCCCTGTTTATTACATAGTAGCAAATAATGTTTTATTACTTAGCACCGAACCCTTTGCTAGACATAGAATGCTATTATTACTAATTTACACAAAATAAGGGCAATTCTTATAATGATAACATTTTTCTTGTAGATCAGATGATGATAAGATTTAATAACATTGTAATCTGATATTCGATTAAGTATTTCAATAAAATCCAATTTATATTTTTATATATTACTATAGACTCAAGTACTACAATGTACTCAAATCACTGCTTGATTAAGTTTCACTCCTGGCATTTAACTTACTAACTTAAGTTGTATGAGTCTCTTACAATAACCTTTATTTTAAACATATTACTCTCATACATACATATCATATTTATAAATATTCTGTCAAGTTTGAATTGAAATACCTCGTTCGACAGGGTCGATCGTGTTAGGTAGATTCCCGTCGGTCGGATCGACAAAGAAAAACTAGCCAGCAGTATTCTATTGGTCATTACGAGTCTTATGACGAGTCACTCTGCATATATTGGGTGAACGGGGAACCACCCATCACTCCTATCTCCTAAACGGGGGGTCGCATCAAAAAACTTTTCGGACAAAAAAGTTTCCTCTTTTAATTTGTTAATTTTCTAAGATTTTTCCGACTTTAAAATTTTGCCTCCTTCTCTGACTTTTCTCGGTTCTTAACTTTCAACCGCCCCAGCTCCTCAACCCCCTGACTGATTTCCCCCGTTCAAGAACTTAACCTTCATTTTGTCCTTAAGAATGTGTATGCCGAGTTTGAAAATCCTCCGTCAATATTTGCGACCTGTAGCGTGTCCCAAAGGTTCGCACTTTCAACCCCCCTCCCAGCCCCCCCTTTCACTTTTTACAAAAAAACGAGATGCTACGTGTGTCCTACTAATTTATCCTATCGACCTGTGAAGTCAGATTTCGCCTACGATGAATTTGGACTGATGGATCATATATACATATATATATAGAGGGATATATAAATTTTTTTTTTTCGACGGATTCTCAATCTCCAGTTCATAAACGGCGTAGCGCCCCTACTCTGGGGTCTGGGTCCCGTCATCGCATCGATTGCAATAGGTAGATTCATCTATGGAATCTACCTAAAATTCATAAATATAGAAAGATCTTTAGGATATTCAACCTGCAACAGTCTTAAGTGAGCTATCGTGTCGCTTCTGAATTTTTTAATTTAGCATTTATATATTCGTTTTTTATCGCGGTGGTTGTTCATTATACTCGTATACTAATATAATACCATAACGAGTACCATTTTTTAATGTCATTTCTTGTATTATTTATTTATTTATTTAGCTTTACGCCATATCCCTTGCGGGGTAGTCAGAGAGGACGGAGCGCCAAACGCTACGGTCTCTGCATACCTCTTTCGCCTCGGCCACAGACATCAACCTCTTCATACATGCCCTCCGAAGGGTCCTCATGCTTTTTACGTGACCTTCCTCCAATAACATTATATAAATCTTTTTTACCATTCTTTCATCACTCATTCGTTCGACGTGCCCAAACCACCTGAGCAGTTTCTTCTTCATTCTCACCGTGACATCTTCGCTAGTAGCTGCCATTCTGTGGATCTCTTCATTGCGGATTCGATCAGCTAGACTGACTCCGCATATTCTGCGAAGAGATCGCATCTCCACAACATTCATCTTTCTTACATTCTTCTTCTGTGTTACCCACGTTTGGCTGCCGTATAACAGAGTATAATTATATTATTATCTAAATAAATATAATTTATAGTTAAAATAAACTTTGCAACGAACATATACAATGCCTATAATAAATTTTATCACGGAATCACATTTTTTTGATCCGCCTTTTCGTTGTAAGACGATATCGACCGGATGAAACGTTTCTAGACATTTTAAAATGCTATAATTAAATATCATTCAATTCACTTTTCCTTTGATTCGGAACACGAAGTCTTGAGTACCCAGTATTCTATAAATTGAAAGTGCTCTGTGAATTAAAATTGTAAAATGTAACTAGTTCACTAGTTCTTCCGTTTTCTTTTATTGCAATACTCCTGTATTACTTTAAGATATATGTAAATATTTATTATTTATTGTATATTTTTATTTTCTACGTTTTAAAACAATGCATCAATAGTGTTCACACGCAGACTACATGCAGATCTCTCGGACTTATAATTTATTAAGTATAAACATTTTAAAATGCAAGTGCATTTTGCTTTATATATTTTATTTTAATATTATGTTATGTATCTTAAAAATGTAACTTAATTTTTACTTTATATAATATTTTGTGTAATCATTAGTTTAGCGTTGCCAATGAATAGCTGTGTAACTTCAGAATTTTAAAGAATAGATAATTCAATTACAAAATGTAGTCGCATTCCTATAGAGAAATGCGACTTGACATAAGAGTTTTTGTTTAGTTAACTGAAAAAAAAACTACATTTCAAAGTAAGAATGGTTTAAAGCTACATTCTGGCATTTAATTGTAACACATATTAAATATTTCTGAGTAGAAACCGAACAATTACACATTTACATTACACATATTAAATATTTCTGAGTAGAAAACGAAAATTGTCGTCCTGATAATTACATTCCAGCTTGCAAGAGAGCTAAATCGTGCGACTAATATAACCAATAAAGTAACCAACCAACCACACAAGCTAATTGCTTTGTTTTATTTTTGCTAATATTTACAACTACGATCTTTCATTCTGAGTTTTGTTATTAACTTTCACGTTGTACAAGTTGAATCCCTATTTATTTTTTAAATTGATACTTTTATAATTTTTCATATGTTTTTAGAAATAAGTGTTTGGAAAATATATAAAATGTGCTTTTACATTCCTATAAGTAACATTTACCATTATACATATAAAAAGTAGTATTTTGGAAACATATTATCTTAAAATGAAATTGAATTTCTCTGCTGTCTGGTTTAGTTATTTATTTCACAGTCTCTTCCAATTCTGAACTTATTTTCAAAACGATGTAATTTTCTTCAAAATTTTGAGAAATTATTTAAATTTGGATCTCGCTTACTGTAAACTCACAATTATGAACCATATCTCTTTTGGAAAGTTTCAAGTACGTCAAAAATTACTGTATTGTTGATCTATTTGGATCTATATTTTGAAATATTATTTGGATAGATATATAAAATATTTTAGATATAGAGGGTTATTGTAAAACTAGAAACTTGTTTTTTTTTTGCAACTCTTAAAATATTACATATTTTTTTTGTAATTGCTATAAAAATCTAGAGTAATATGAATTAAAATATCATACCTGTCAAAGGGTCTCCTAAATTATATTACTGTAATCATAATAGTGTAATAGTGCTTTGGTGATATTCACTGTCTTGCCACTGAAACCCATAATGAAGTCAATCTAAAAAACTGTGGATGATTTATCACACTTCCACAAAAAATAGCTGGATTCCAATAATATCTGCAGTATGCTATAACGGCAACCAGCCTCACATCAAACATTTCTTCACAATTTAACACCTTCCAGAACTTTGTTTTATCAGCTTTGTTTTAAAAAAATCTGGGGTAAATTGAAATTCTAAGCCAGCAAAATGGATTAGCAGGAGACAGAGACAGACTACTAATTCTTCTACTAATTCATGGAGTTCCAGAGATTACAAAAGAAGATTTGGCTACTACTATATTGACAGTTGTTATTCAACATCTACATATTCTTCAGTTCTCTAATGCAGTCATTAACCCATATCATCGTATGAGACAGGCCGGTAGTAATAGATCAATTTTGGTCAAATTCTGCGAACTGTCACTACGTAACAAGATATGGTTTGACAAACGAAATCTCAAAGGCATTGGAATTACATATAACTAGTCGCTAGTATGCTATGCCCCGCCTCTCCTATATTCACTACATTCCTCAAAAGCGGCAATATCTTTGTAAGTAGATACTTACAGATACAGGTGTATTTTCCTACGTTAGTGGGGGATATCAATCACAATTAGATTGAGTATATTGTATCTCCCCATCCCATAAACAAATAAAAAATATTTGCAGTACACGATAGTATTCTACAGTTTGCGTCACCTTAAAATCTAATATATACACTAGTGTACTAATCTTTAAATGTGCACTGTATATATTCTTTTTTTTTTGTAACCCTCAAGAATACAATATGCAGTCTAAATTTAAATGGAGGTAGTCTTTATAACAAACAAATGCGGTGACGTAGAGGAAAGTAATTTAAAAGTTATCCGCTCCTGGTGTATCACTATCACGTATCTTGGATCACTATATCTTTGAGATGAGATATGATTGAATAAGTAAACAAGTACAAAAAAGTAAAAATATATTGATCGTTATTATTCCTAACCTTTCGCAGCAATTTAAACAGTTTTACTATTGAGTAATAAAACTATTTGATAAAATTTGGTGTACTAACAAATGTTATTTCGCTTTTTAATAGTCTTTTATTATACCGTCTTATTTATTAACCATATTTTGATTAGTCATAATATAGTTAACTGTGTCTTTATATTAGTTGTTTTACACATTACAATAAAATATGGTATATAAACAATTGAGATGATTATTACTATAATAGGTAACACTTTATTATGTTCCCTAAAACATTGTGACTGGATCAAAAGTATTCTCACGTATTCGGCAGCAGTCACTGCTGCGACCGGAAACTAAAATATTTACTGCAATACTGTAAAAGTATGTTGCTAAATAAAAAAAATACCTAAAACAATATAAGAAGTATTCAATTCAAAAACACTTCCTAATTACATTCATCGTATTTAATATTGATTCTGCAAAAATATTAACTTGTAAGTAAATCAAGTAGGTAGTTCGAATTTATTCTTATTCAAATTTGTATGCAAAGTTATACTCGTAGATAACTAAAACACACGTTTAATATATTAAATGTTAGAAAAATTTTTATAACGTAAATCTTTACTCAACAAAAACATTATTACAATTTTTCCTTATACAACCGATGAATAGGATTATGGAACTAGTTTTGTCTCTGTCATTGGATTCCTGAAAAAGGGATTCAATGAATAATGAATGTTATACGTCAAAGTACTTGTTTGGAGTGTTTTTATATGTACAGAACTTTTCGTATCAAATGCTAGTTTTTGGGAAACGTGACGATCTAGAATGAAGTAAATGAAATAAGCTTATAATTATATTTTTTTACAAAAGTACCTAAGGTTTGGCGACGTGGAAGATTTCAAGAACATTTAATATGTCGGTAGTAGTATTAATGTTCGTTTGTCCGTTTTATCGTTTATGGATTTATTGCAACAATAATTTATCCGTAATAATAAGAGATGGAATTCTTTCCGATTGTTATCTTATTTATTACGAGCAGACAAATTGCACTGTTATAAATACATCTCTGTGTAATTAAAAAGTTGAAATAGTTTAAATAGTTTACCGAATTATTGACGCTAAGACATTATGTTATATACAATTTAATGGAAGTTGTTTACTTTTAAAAATAGTTTGTTTATATTTATATAACTACTTGATGACTTAATATCATTATTTAATAACGAAACTACTTATATGTAATTCAGATTTTGTAGTCATTCCGAAAGTCTATACTTATAAACTTTGCATTCATGCACATGTTTATTAGTTAATTAAGGGAGATGAATCATTCGGCGTGTGATTGCAGCTCTTCTGCTTCAAAATGAGATGAGTTTCTAGTGCACCTTTCAATGTCCTGCGAAATCAAGCGTAAAATAGTTGGGACGGAGGATTTAAAACAGGTAATAACATATAATTTTGTTTCTAAAATAATTGTGCAAATATGTTTAATATGCGTGTAATTTAGGTAAAATCTAAATATCATATCGTATATGTATTTATGACATTGTTGATACTATAGCTAGTTTAAAATTACTTATTTAATATTATTTTAAATAATAGGAAATGAATAAAAATTCAAGATCGTTCAAAATCAATACACAAAAGATAATTGTTGTTCTATAATTATGAAAAAAATAAATACTAGCATTAGTACCCTATCAATGCGATCAATAATTCTTTGTAAATCTAATGTCAAAGGAACTGACAATGTTTGTCTCATCAAAGACAAACAAAAGACAAAACAACTTGCTAACGAATATCACTTAAAATTATAATAAGGTTATTGTACATTTTCGTAATTATGGTTTATTACGTCATTCATTGGCAAGTTTGTAGAAATTACTTACTTATTTACTTTTTATTGTATTTTACAAAAGGCAAAATTAATGCCTAAGGACCTTTGTGGGTTGTGAGAAATTAGGGTAAGCCTCACAAAAACAAAATTGAAAATAAAGCTAGTAACCAATTAAATAAAAAGAAAATAATTATTATTAATTTCTTAAAAATTCATTTATTTCAAATAATAGATGAAATGTATAACAGATTGATTCTAGGAAGTGCTTGCAAATATGGATTTTAAAAAACTTTTTGGCAGGTGCCCTCCTAATAATAAACATACCACGTAGAATATTAGCCAAATATTATTCGAGATTATTACACAATGAAATATACACTAATCTTGCATTAAATTTCTTGTAAATCTAAATAAAAATCTTTTGATTGCCGTATGTAATAAACAATAGTTGTAAGTGAGAATTTTTTGTGGATTGTTCATAGCTGAAGAGACTCACTACTATATATACATATATACATACATTAATAATCTGTATAATCAATGTTTAAAAATGTACATGATAAACACATACACATGATACAGGATAAAACATTATCTATTGAAAAAAAAATAGATAAAAAAATAGGAAAGCAGATCTTGTTTGTATTTTATTTATTTATAATTTTAAGTGAACTATTATCACAACGTAGAAGATTTTTTTTTAATAATTAGAAAATTTCTCCAAATTACACAAGAAAATACAAAACTAACTAAAAACAACAAAACTAATGAATATATAAAATTTGATATGGTGTTAGCTTACTCACTTTCATCTACATTTATAATATATACTCCGTTAATTTAGCTATTTGTATTCCTTAATAAATTTTAAGTTTTACTTTGTTAAATTCTCGGGAAGCCTGCAGGAAGGAAGTTTCGAAAGACGCCCCTTGTGCCAAACACAATTGAAGGATTTTGCCTTCCTTATTCAGTCCCTCTCCCTTGCTTTCAATAACCAATTTTACGAGCGTTACAAGTTTATAACATTAACGTTTATCTGTAAATGTATAAAATACTTTAATACTTTATTATTTACTAAAAGTATGATGAGATATTTTAATTAAACATTCCATTCATTACCAAAGTAAAAAAAAAAGTACAAAAGAGTCAATTTAGGAAGCAGTGCGACACCACCGCCTCTTAATTAAGCTTCAATACTTGGGGGAGAAAATCTCTCGAATAAAATCACCTCTCATTTGAAAAGAAAATTATTGAAAAGATCGCATAGCCTTAGTTACGTTTGTAGATATTTAAGGGCCTACAATAAGTAATAAAGAATGATATTATAAAGTTACTTAATACCTAATTAAACATATTAAATTCTTTTGAAACATTCAAAACTCTTTTTTTATTCATTTTGTTTGTTCAATTATTCAATTGTTTTGTTTTTTATTCAATTGTTTTGTATATTCATTTTACTTTTAATGATGAATAATTAAATACGTTTTTATTACTAGACACTAATTATTAAAAGGAAACAAGTAAATAAAAATCAATTAATCGCTTATAAAATGGTTTGTTTTAAAAATAACTTCTACTTTAAACTTAATTGGTTAATACAGTCTGTTTGTCCGTGTACAAATTGACTTTTATTTATTTCCAGTTGATATTTAAATCTCAGTATTCACGTATATTATTTTTTGGTCTGCTTTAGAATACGAAACTTTTTACCTACTGTTAAATTTCGAACAGTAGTTGGTTTTATGAAATTTTATGAACTTTTATTACTATACTGTTTGAGAGATTTGACCTTATTGCAATATTTTTGAAAATAAATCTTTAAGGATTGGATTTTCAAGAACCTATTATAATAATTACGTGAAAAAATAGAATATTTAATAAAAATATTTGATAATAAAAACTTTTATTGTGAGATTTGAAGACGAATTTGATAATCATGATAATTTTACCTTAATGTTAATTTCATCCTCGCAGTATACATTATGCTTTTCTTAGTTTTAGTGTAATTTTTGTAAAGCTAAATATAGCTTTTATAGCTTTTATAACTTTGATAGTAAAATACAAGGTTGACAGTGAAACATTATAACTTCAAGATTCAAAACATGTAACGCCATCTATTAACATTGCTGAGAACAATAAACAATAAACTCAAACATTTAATACCTTAGACAGTATTATTGAGTTTTGATACAATATTTACTTACTAAGATTGTAGAGGCTTAAATATTCAGTTCAAGGATAAACAATATACAATACAATGGTACAATTGGTGAAACCCTGAACAAATCTAATCATGTTTCATTAAATAATATCTAAGAGTTTAGATGAAAGCTGAATCATTGTTTGAAATATTACAAATAATTTAAATATATTGCGACTTCAAGTTTAAATGATTTTTATTCACTTTTTGGAATATAAAATGCAAAGGTTCTATTTTGATACTGGAACGTATTATTGTTTAAAAGGTCAGCAAATAACCTTTTAAGTAACAGTTTTTAAAGAAAAATTAATAGATAAAAATGCAGTGAATTATTTCGTAATTTTTGGGAAAAAGTTGATTATGTATAATAAATAAATATTACATTATTACTAATACTTAAGCTACATTACCTAATTATTAAAAACTTATAACGTCTATAATAATAAAACATAAAACATTAATGAAGTATTATGATATTTATATATTTTTTTTGTTTTAGCATTTTATTAATGTGATAGCGTTTCCATTGTTTCATTGGCATAGAATGAAGATAAATCAAAATATTTGATTGTTTTGCTAGACTTAAGCAATAAATTTAAAAACAAAAATTAAGTTCACCAATCTGAATATATCGTTTAGCAAAATGTTAATATATATTAATTCAACAAAGTATAAAGATTGTTTTTTTTTCTATTTATTTTCAATTTCTTTTAACTTCTGTTGTGTATTTGTGACTGTAACCGGTTAAAGTTTCGGCTAGTTAGTAATAAATAATGAAAGATTGAACTTCAAATTTTGAACTAGATGTTATAAATTTAAATTAAACAGGATATACTTTTTTCACTATAAGTCTCTAAAGAGGGGTATATTTGTATGTACATTATTTTCAGCTATTATTGTTTATAATATTAGTCTGCGTGCTATTATTTTTATAATAGTCAGTCACTAGTTAGACATGTTAGTTAGCCAAAACGTTGCAGACTCTGTCAGTTATTTAGTTAAACTGGTATCGAGTTCCGTCTTCGATAGTTGTTGCTAGTATTACTATTACTCCGACATATATATTATTATGTTTGATATGCTATCGCTAAGGTAATGTTATATTTTTCTAATAATTAAATATGTACTTGTTGGTTTTATTGGAATTTATTGCATGTCTCAAACCTAAGTTATTTTTTAATACGGTAAGATAAATAAATCGTTTTTGTTGCATGGATAAAATTTGTTAGACCATATCTCTATATATGTTAAGAAGTTAAGAAATCAACATTTAATTATTAATGTTAAAAACCATTATTTTAATAAATTACTTAAAAAACGTCATTTAAACCTCTTTCTACTGCTATAATCACTATGAATTAAAAATATATACGTTTTCATATATATTGTATAAATGAAAATATATGTACATATTATTATTTGTTTTAAATAATTACTTTATTTTTCTCCGACAAAATTACCCACAAATTCATAAAATCACTATTGTATTTATTTTAATTATTATATCATCTGATTTCTATGGCTCTATATAGTACTAAATATTAAGAAACTCTTAAAATATTAACAGATAACTGCTATTGTTTCATGTCATTATTCCATCTTCAGTATCTTTTTATATTATGAGATAACAAAAATTCTGTGGAAAATAAAGAATTCATATTCATTTCAACTTTGTTTCTATTTGAGAGCAGAAACTGAGTAAATAATTTATACTATGAAATGACTACCTCGATTTTATTATGAAATTCTAATACTTTGCATTGCATTAAGCAAAAGTTAAAAATAACTATTGACATATGTTTTATTATTTCTTCATTTGAATTTAATTATAGTGATGATGATTATTGTCAAAAGTCAAAATGTTAATGCTTTTAGTAGCTAATATGAAACAAAAGCGATATATTTTACGAACTTCATTCTATTAGCATAATAATGTTTTTCTCAGAATGTCTTATAAATATACAACTATTGTATTTAATGCATTTTATGGATTTTTCTTGAGAACCTTTATTTTCTTTGCAAAATATCTATGTCCGGCAGTGCCCCCGCCAAGTCGAGCACGGACCTACTATCCTTTTTTCTAAGCCATTCGATCTATTTTCAAAACCTATGTAACGTTTTTGTAAAAATATAGAAAGTTCAAAATTTTAGTGACCAAGAGGGTATTATATAGCTAGATGTATTTACAAAATACTTTAATTTTAACCAGTAGTTTATGAATTATTTAAAGTAAAATTATCTTTATTTTGTCATTGCTTCCCTGACTTACCGATCATAAAAATTTAAGTAGTACTTCCAGTTAACATAGAGGGCTGAGGGGAAGCAGCAAGCAAGCAAGGGAAAAACCTTCGAAACCTTGAAAGTCTAAGATGTGGAACCATACCCAGCTAAATTATTATACTAGCTAAAGCATTTTCTTATGTAACATAAAATAAAATAATATAATAACGTATAGATACTTAGTCAATATTATACTAAGGTTTTTAAACTTGGTACCAACTTCATTTCTTTTAACTATTGTACATCTCTAAAATGGTTTAGTTACGGCTGATAGGCAAAGTTTGCTTAAAATCAAAATAACGAAACATCTAAGAAAAGCCCACCAAGACCGGATATGGGCCATGATGAAATTCGCAGTTGAAGCGCAAGATATGAGTGTAATTCTAGAAAAAAAAAGGTGAACTAAAAAAAAAGGATCCCATAAAAAATAACATGTATAAAAAGGCCCAAATCTTGTAACAAGTTATAAAATGCAATCTAAACGAAATTGAAGTCTCCGAACGAATTCTTATAAAATTTTGTATATTTTAAACAGAATAATTTATCCTCATTTTGTTTAAAAATATTCATAGATCCATTAAAGAATTAAATTTCAGCAATAAAATTCATAATAATGTAATATTATAATGTACAAAAGTTATTATTGTTTTAAAATATATTCTTAAAGTTTTATTATGGATATTTCATTCTACTCTTACAGCGAAGTAATTCATTGTAAAGTTCATGGAAATTTAATATTGAAACGAATTCAATATTCTTATACCTGACTTTCTTGAGAAATGTTGTGAAAGAAAAAATCTCACAAAGAAGGTTTAAGAAAATGGAGCGTACTTATATGAAATGGAGGTTAACATTTGTATATATAACAATTTGCATAAATAACTTATATTGAACAACAAAATAAAAAAATAATTTTTAGTCTACCACTTTATCAGCGTGTCTAATATCTCTGGCTATCTCATGCAGAATTAGAGTTTTCTAGTACAAAATTTTCTGAGCTAGGCTGCGGACACACTGATAGTTAAGTAAGTTATCACACGTATTCCAGGAGGATTGCTGACGTTTATATTCCGACGATATTAACAAAACACCCATTTACGTTATCGTGATGGTAATCGGAATTACAGTTTAGACATAATATGTATTCAATAATATATTATTTTAAGCATTGTAATAATTTATATAACAATAGGTCATATATTTACTGTTAATTAATAATTGGAATCTTAGTAACAAAAGTTGTACTAGTTAAAGTTAAATTTTTAGACCTTCCGACTGTCGGTAACATAAATAGAAAATAAATAAATTATGAACGGACAATACAAGAAATGTTTATTTTGGAGTCACTGTATTTATAACATTTCAAATGGCTCCACTAATCGCTTGTTAGTAGGAATAGAAGGTTTTACTATTTTAAAGCAAATATATTTCAGGAACGGTTCGACTATTTTCGTCCCAATTGTTAAATCGAAACACATTTCCTTTTAACTTGATAAATTATAATTAGATTTTTTCTTACGTCAATAATAATGATGATATTAATATAGCTTGATATGATAATATAAAATATATAAGATATTGTATTACGATGTGTTATTTTGTATTATACTGTGTTTCTGTTCTTATTAATTATATTAATGGGTCATAAGGTTGTCCCAGCGTCATTTTGTCCGACTGTTGACACTAGAGTCCTTACAACTTGTGATCCCATTTTACCAATACATTGGTTCCAGGGGGATAGATTACGACAAAAACCTAATTGAAGCACAAATGCTAACGTCGTTTTAATAATATCATAGAGAAAGTAGAAACATCTACAAAAAGTAAAGTAAAGTAAGATAAATAATTACAGAAATGATAAATGATTTGAAATACAAAATATTTACTTTCTTTTGCACGTGTAGATCCACTGTCCATGAAATAGATAACTATTTAAACTTATTTAATAATCTAAATAATAATAATAATAAAAATAATATTTAAGTATTGAAATAAAATTAAAAAATAAAGAATATAATATAATATATTTATATTTGTCTTAGTATAAATATATAAGTCATTATGCTTACATACAATAATTAAGAATGTCGTATCGAATAATCTATGATCTAATAAATGTAAAAGGTACATAATTTAGTAAAATAATATAAAAAATGCAATTATTGTATAAACTGTTGCGTATATATTCGTATTAACGATGCTAGAATGTTCCAAGTGAAGTGCTTTACAAACCGCATCACCGCTTACAGATTAATACAACAATTAAAAGAATTTATCACTTATAAAACTAGTTTGATATCGCAGAAAATTGTCAAAGTATACAGCTAATGACACAATTTTGGACCCTTTCTACATTGTTATATATATAAATCCCGTTTCACGACGTACGTTCGTTTCGCACTGTTCATTGAAACCACTGAATAGATTTTAACGAAATATATTGGTAAATATCTATTGTTTCATCCCACTAAAAAGAGAGGATAGTTTTTACCCAAATTCTTTTTTACTGCGAATGTGGGGTTTTTAATACATTAAACGGTTTCACTTCTAAGTTATGTAAGTTTCCAATAGATGGCATTAATAATAAAATATTTAATTTTAATTGAGGTAAAATAGCATAAGAAGTAGCAGACAAAGTCGCTAACAACAGCTAATATTTCTATAGAAATAAAATTGATTTTACATTTTCTTGTAACGTTATAAGTTTTAAATATATTTTACTCTGTGAAATAAGACATATTGCTAACCGTTGTTGGCAGTGTTTGTCCTTGACGCTAACAACAATGTTAAATTATTTTCTGTTTAAGTCAATATTTACACTTTAAGTTTCTATATACTTTCATTTATCTAGAATGTCATAATGTTTTATGTTGTTTTCCTGAGGTAGTAATACTATATATGTTTGTAATTTGAATATAAAAAGCGTCATTTCTTTTTTTTTCCACCATCAAATTATTTGTGAACTATATTGTGAACATAATCTTTCAGTGCAGCAGCAGCCATGTTAATTAAAAAGCGGAAATAATCACGTTAGAAACACAGAAGTTATGAACCTACTCAGAACAGATTATCCGCCTCTTGGATGGAGAAGATAATTAAAGTTTTGAGTTTGAAAAATAAGACTTTTTAAAGATAAGTTAAGATAAGAGAAAATTTAAGTCAAATTCTAGTAAAACTTATAGAAATTCAAGAAGAACAAGAATCAGACCCAAAAACCTTAATACTGTGTTTTTGTTCCAAAAAATAAACATAAACGAGAACAACATTCGCAAAAAGTCTGATAACTTTAAATACTTACTCTAAGAATAAATCATTTATTATAAAAAATACATAATAGATTTTCTAAGGAACTGTGTTTGTTTCAGTTTATTACTAAGAAATCTTATTTTTGTTTATTCATATATTTTTTATTTATAATTAATAAATGTGGTTACAGTTTTAAATGTTAACACTGTTTTATTATTAATTTATATCCCAACTTAAATTTTTTGTAATAAGCTTTTAAATACTTACTTACTTTTAAATACTTACATACTTACTTACTTTTCTGTACAAAGACTGTTATATATTTCAAGACATATGTTTTTTTATGAATATTTCTACAATTCAACTTTTTCACAATTTTTGATGAGGAATTCATATAATGCCAAAGTTATATAAAAATCAATACAATATTTATGCAACTAAAATTTAGTAAAATGAAGTAAAAAATGTAGATCGGATAATTTACACCACAAAACTTTAAATTTCAATAAATTAAACAATTTATTTTAAAAATAACGTCAGTTACTGTCAACTATTATAAGCTCAGCGTTTATAGAGGAATTAACAGAGGAACTGAGTTTATGAGGTAGTTACAATTATTTTCTGGGAATTTACTTTAATATAAGAAAATTTTGTGCTTTTACGTAAACCAAAATTTATTACTATATTAAAAGAAATAAAACAAACTAACAAACACCTTTTTCCAATAAAAAAATATTAATACATATTGAAACATTTAATGACACAAATACATTCAACAAGTTAGTCAAGAAAAATCATCTGATTACAGTAAATTATACTGATATGTATAATTATATTTTATATAATTAAAAAATACAAAAAATAACTTCAACTTATCACTACAAAGTAGCAATTCCCTGGAAAAGAAGATAAGCTGATATATTAGAGGGCCTCTAACGCGGAATTGAATAAAATATTTTTAATATCAAGCAATAGCGTATTGCGATGTGAATACATGTGTGTTACGATGTGTATTATGTAAGCTGAATCTTATTATAGAGACTACTTTTATTGTAGAATTTATTAAAAATACCTTAGTAATATCTGAACAATTTAATTCAACTGTACATTTTAATAAAACTACCTTAGAAATTATCACTATCTGAACATATATAAAATGATTTTGGTTCCTAAACTAATACACAATTAATCAGATTGAAGTACACTATCGTAGTTAAAACATTTCGTAATCAAGCGTTCATAAATTAAGAGGCTTACAACACCTAGACCCAACGAAAGCATCTTTAAAATTAAAAGTACAAGTAATTGATGTTATGGTTGTGTTTCAAATGAAAAACAAACAATTTAATTTATAATAATTAAGTACTATGTATTCAATTTATATAAAAACCCACTACAAAAATGGATATTAATTAGGAAATAGTTCTTACAATACTTTTAGTCTTATTTTAAATATTTTTTACACTATCCACGCAGCCACCAACCGGTAAGTATGCGATTTGAGCCGCTTCCTGAAACTTAAATAAGAAACCCTCTTTTGTTTTCACGATAATATTTTTTGTATTCTAGGTAATAAATAAGAACTCAATATTTCTAAGATTCCTTTTTAAATAGATTAAATATTATTTATACTGTCTTTATAAATCTGTACTTTTATTGGCCAAAATCTGACTTCAAATGTTTGTTAATGTGATCCGTATAACCTTCTATAACTCAATAACAACTTGACCGATCATTAGAACTTTTCTCTATTAAACTATTTAATTCATTAGGCACTTTTATTTTACTTGATGAAAAAAAGAGGAGACTGAAAGTTTTTGCGTTATTAATATAAAATATATTATATATATATATCTTGTGGTTTTTATTTCTTTTCATATAGTTTAGATTACGATTGATTTACAAATCTATATTATTATTAATTTTCTTCTTCTTTAATTCTTATTTGCACACTTTTACTGCCGAATAATTCCCATAATGTCTTGAAAATCTCGTTTCGAAGTTAATCTGCTCTTACTTCTGAACTAGTTAAAAATTCTACTCAGTTCCTGGTTTAAAATTTGATGTGGTAGACTTTTAAGACAGTCATTTCAAAGATAATGAAAGCTTGTAATAAATTTATTACATTAGTAGGTATTTCTTTACTTTTATTTCTTGAAAAACAAATACAACAATAATATATACATATATAAAATAATAATAAATATCCAACGAACGACTAGGATTGAGTATTAATTAGTAGATGTCGTAGGTATATAAAAAAGAAATAACAGTATGAACTTTCTAAGACTTAGGTTAGGAAGCCATTTAAGTTTACTAGTACCTGTTTTAACTGTACACAGTTATGGTACATATTTTATATACGAATGAGTTTTAGACATTTAGATACATTAATATACTAGTAGTTAATATTGACCGTTTATCGCAAAAAATATGCAAGAAAAAAGAGTACATTTTCTTGATATAAATTTTAGCAATGAATTACCATTGCAATGGCCGTACCACGCCGCCTCTGCATTCTTTGAGAGACAAAGAAAAAAGAACTTATAACAATAGTTTTATACCTGCTCGTCGTATTTGGTCCCTTACTTTACGTAGCTGATACATACTTTGAATCTTAATTTTACTCAACAAACCGAGAAGTATTATAACATTTTTTTATGTCGTTGTAATAAGTGATAAATGGAGAAATTTTTTAATGAATACTACCTCCAGAATCGCTAGTGGTTTTTTTTTTAATCATTGTGAATGTTGAACTTAGATGTCAAACTTAAACTTATTTTTTCACTTTATGAGCTCTACATCAGTTGGGCAGTTCAGATTGTATTTAATTTTGCTTTTCGTGGCTTAAGCATGCATTTGAGACTAAAATTACATGAAAACATCCGGTCTAAAATGTATTTTAGAAATGTTATTTAAGTAATTAGGTACAATTTTGGTGAAAAACTAAAAATTTACAAAAAATATCTTTTTAAAAAAAATAGGAGATCAGGGATTTTCATTGGCCAACTTGTATTCTCTAAATAGGTACCTAAACACGCTCACTTTGTTTGTCGGACCCTCTACAAAACACTCTGTATATTTTTAAGCAATCCTATCATACAATAAAACGACAAACGGAACTTATATTATCTGTCACTTTCAAACTATCTCTTACTCACAAATTTTTAAATTAAAGCAATTATAGTAGCTCGGATTTTATCTTCATCTTTATCGTCATTTCATTTATTAGTTTTCGCTTACATTGTAATGTAAAAATAGGAGTTACAAATCACCACCACACCACCAGGAGTTACAAATTACGTTCACATTCAATCGGACGTGAACGTAATTTGTATTGGTTTCAATGTGGATGTAATTCGTATCTATCCCCACTTTTCTCAACTTTTACTTAACAGTATACAACCTGAACTCTCATAAAATGACTGATGTAAGTGAAACTAGATAGAGTGTAAAAAACTTTATGATTTTATTCAAGACTTGACACGGAATGCGATAAAGCTGTTATATATTTATGATCTTAATATCTGCCTTGCTGGGATTATACAGATTATCAAAAATTAAGCAAAATTTTACATGGATTAGTTCAAAATAGGATTATAAACAAAATGTGATCTTAGTGCTTAAAAAATATTTCACAATATTGTAATATATTTTTAATGTTTTGACTCGCGTTCATTGAAATGCAAAGCAAAATATTTTCATCGCTACAACAATTATTTCACTCGTAAGCAGGGACCGAATAATAAAACGTTGTTCATTGTTAGCCAATATTATTACAATTTCTTTTAAATATTTATAATAAATAACTTTATTAAAATATTATTAAGAGCAAAACGATCAAAATATCCTAAAATTGATTTATTCTTTCATCTTTATGATTTTATAACGCTATCTAATATTTATATATATGAGATAATAATTACAATAATATTTGAAGTTTCAAATAAAGTATTTGTGGTTAAGTGATGCATCGGGAGGAAATGTAAAATATATTACATCGAATTTATTACCTATAATACTGTAGACCTACTTTGACCTGGCGTAAACCCACTTATGGACCTTTATTTTGTAAAAAAAAAATTATATAAAGTCTACAAGCACTTTTCGGTACTTAATATTATTGTTTTTTTTTTCATAATTTAAAAGAAGTTTTTATACATTTAAAAATCGAGATCCAAAATAAATTTGTGCCAGGCACACGAAGGAATTTCGTTTGCAACAGTGGGTCAGAAATTACTAGAAATAGCCGCAGAGTGTGGTTTGTTTTTATGGGGGATACAACTTGTGCGGTCTTTTCGGTCACCGTTTGAAGATATTTATTGAATGTTTACTCGCAAAATAAAGTTTTAAACCAAATGTGATCTAATTTCTGACGGTTGTTCTAAAGTTTATTTGTTTGCTTAGTGTCATATTTGTAACTTTTACGAGGAGCTACATTGAGCTGCTTCTATAGCTTTTAATTACAAATAATTCACTTATTTACAAAAGAGCCTATTAAATACCCTTTGTTTTTTTATATTATTACAGGGTGGATGACTTTTTAGTCATGGATCTTTTGATCCATGTGATGTTAATATTCCTAATACACATCTTAAAAATTATTGTATTGAATTTCTTTTTAAAACTTTTATCTTAAACACCTGATAAAGAGATAAAGGTTATCCTTTATAGTATTATTACTATATAGAAAAAAGGGAAGAGATTTAGGTAGACATCTTTTTCATTCACATGCGATTAACAAATGTTTTAATAATATCAATATTAAGGGCTTTACGTATATATCTGTAATACAGGAAATTAGGCTTAAAACATATTTCATATATATAAAAGAAAAATTTAGGAAAAATGTAATGAAGTAAAGTAATACTATAGGTATTACTTTACTTCATTACATTTTTCCTACATATTTTTTACTAAATGACGTAGTTATAAGTTACCCAGGAAAAGGAATAAAAAAAAAAGAATCGCACTCTAGTGCGATTTGTTAGGGTCAATAACAGTTATGAAGAGGTCTACTCTTATCTCTACCCTTAGTGACATTTACAAGTACTAAACCGGCGACACCAGCAACAAATCACTTTCAGTTCCACATATATTTAAACCCTATATCATAATTTGAAAATTTATTATGACTATTTATTTTGAATTTGTAGAATATGTGTAAATGTTCTTCAGTTTGATATAAAATATACATTAGGTATAAATTATGGTCGTTTCTCCTTTATTATAAATATCGGTACTATTCGACGTTTTCATACCGATTAAATATTAGATTAACTATTATTATTATTAATTTATTACCGATTATTACTTATTAAAATTGGCGTTTTGTCGTACTGGTCACTTTGATAACAAATTTCTCCTCTTTGGGTAAAAATTCTAAATTCAAATTTATACAGTTTATTTACAACAATATTTGTGTTTCGTTAACCGTAATTTATTTATTTTTCCTTATGTATTTTTTGAATGCGTCACTCACTTTACAAAATAGAAAACTTGAAATATCGCGTTATTTACGAGTACGAGTTCCACCTTGGCACTAGTGCTGCGCAAACTGCTCGAAGGGTTAATGAAGTGTATAGGGGTCATGGCGCAAACACAGTCCGTTTTTGGTACCAACATTTTTGTTCTGAAAATTTTGTCCTGCAAAACAAGGTCCATTGACGGCGGAGGACCCAAGTTAAATTAAAGACTATTTTGGAAACGGACCCGTCGCAAACCACGTCCGAATTAGCTGCTGGGGGCATTAGTAATGAAACTGTTTTAATTCACTTGCTGTAAATTGGAAAGAGTAAAAAGCTTGAAAGATGAGTATCTCAAGAATTAAATGAAACAAACCTGGAAACACGCGTCGATTGTTGCATTACTTTACTGAACCAGCACAATAATGAAGGGTTTTTAAATCGAACCATTACCTGTTATGAAAAGTGGATTCTCTTCAATAATCGGAAGTGCTCATCGTAATGGCTGGACCCTGGCAAGCCAGCCAAATCCTACCCCAAATGAAAATTTATCAAAAAAAGTTACTAAGCGTTTGGTGGACTAGTGACGGTGTCGTTCATTAAAATTTTTTCAAACCTGGCCAGACGATTGCGGCAGACGTCTATTACCAATTGCAAAATCATGATGGAAAGCCTAGCTGCTAAACAACCGAGGCTTGTCAATTGCTCTACGCCACTGCTGTCAATTGTTCTACGCCACGGCAACGCAAGATCACACTCTTTACTACAGACGGCTAACAAATTAGAAGAGCTTCAATTGGAATATCTCACCCATCCACTATACTACGTGGACCTTGCTGTAACAGATTACCATTTTATTCGGAATTTGGATAACTTCTTGCGAGGGAAAAACATCAACTCCAATGGCTCAGTCCAAACCGCCTTCAAAGATTTTATTGATTCCCGTCCGGTTGGTTCTTTTAGTAAAAAAAATCAATGAACTACCCATAGGTAGTTCATTGATCTTTTTATTTTTCTTCTTTATCTCATAGATATCAAAAGTGAATAGCACTTGAGCATTCACTTTTACCATCTCATAGGTAATTGATAGCTAACAATGGTTCATACTTTATTCATACTCACATACCAGACGCCAATTCCACATGTAAGGACCTAATATTTTTAAAATTATATTTTTTTGCATATAGGAATTTCTGGATATTTTTTTTATGTTACACAATATAGTAGTTATTACTAATGTTCTATTTGGTATAATTTAAATTAAATTTAAAGAAAAAATGCGAATAACACAATATATTTATAGCTAACGCCGTGATATCTAATCATCCTAAATTTAAATTAACGAGGGACTTTTAGCGGGTATTAATCTTTTCAACAAACAGTAATAAACTAATTCTGTATATTAAGTAAAAAAATATTAAAATATTGCTTACGAGCTCTACATAGTTTAAGAACTCTATATATTAAAATTATTGATATAGAATATAAAAAATTTGTTACACAAAAATAACACAGATGCCAGACAAGTTTAATTCGAAGGACTAGTAAACAAACTCGGTTGAGTTCTGGTCGCGACGCGTGGAGCAGCCATTGTTTTCGTCGTCAGAATTGGTCTCTAAATAAATTGTACTTGATACTTCGAAATGCATTATATTAGTAGAAGATGAAAACCAAGAGTTTTTATCATTATTACCGGAATATAATTTTATTTTTTCACGGATTTGTTTGCAACAAGATTCTTTGTATTGTTTCCTGTAGTCATAAATGTGATTTTTTATTCTATTAATTTGTACTTTCTATAATATTTCATATAATGATAAAAAAATATATTTAAAATTAGACTGACAGACTTACCTACTAATATTATAAATGCGAATGTAAACTTGTTTGTTACGCTTTCAACGCGAAAACTACTCAACCGATCATTATGAAACTTTGTACACATACTTATGGGAGGTATAAGAAGTAATATAGGATAAATTTTATTAAAGAAACATATTTTTTTTTGGAAAATTTTCTGTAATTGCAACAAAATTTGGGAGGTGATCAGTGGTTGTGCCCAAGAGCAATATTAGCACGAAGAAACAAAGTAGTTAATAGAATGAACACCGACATTTTAAAAAAGGTGAGGGGGAGAAATGAAGGAATATTTGCTAATAGATACAATTATGGATACGGATATAATATGGATAAGTACTTCATATCCTGTAGAGTTTTTAAATTATCTTGAACTGTCGGATGTACCGTCACATAAACCTCAATTAAAACTAAATGTACCAGTAATGGAACACGGCTTCGGATAATGAAATTGGGGCAGAATATTCTTGGAGCTACTATTTTAACAGGTGTCGGTAAGGGAAAAAGTGTGATCATACCTCGTGTTCCAATTATTCCCACTGACCTTCCGTTCCAATTCAAAAGGGTTCAGTTTCCCATCACGCTTAGCTTTGCTATAACTATAAACTTTGCAGAGTGCATTTAGAGAAGCCATGCTTCTCTCGTGGTCAACTATAACATATGTAGCCTGTTCGCGAGTATATAATGTGCGGAATTTACACATATTTGCACCCAATTTAAAAACTCATAATATATTGTATAAAAATATCCTAAATTAATACTCTGCATTTTATCTTTTAAATTGTTAGAATTCAAAATTATTTATTTTTGTCAAAGTAAAATATATTTTTAAATTTGTTGTTGTAATTAAATAAAGCATATTTTAAGTTTTTGAAACTTCATTCTGTGTAGGATTTTTAAAAAAATGGCAATCCCAGCCCACTAATAAAATGTAGTTATCGTATTGATTCATTTCTATCGCAATGATCTCTAAAACTTATGTAATGACTCAAATGCGAGCTAAGCCGCGGGTAAGAGCTAGTAACTATAATTTAAACATATCATTTTTGTATGCAGTTATTATTTTTATGGTAGATTTGTAAGGGATATCAACAGAAGTAAAAAGATTTGCAGCTTAATTACTGAACAAGTACAATGTACAGCGTGCGAGAATCACTGGACGGGTTACGATTCGTTTTTATGTATGCTTTGTGTTGTTATCGAGCTTACATTTTGTAATTAAAAATGACAAAGTATAAGTATTTATATAATCTGTAAAATGCTTAATTCTTTGGCACTGCGTAGATATATTGTATGTTTCATTAAGCTTTTGATATTATTCCTACCATTGATTAAAATTAAATAAAATTTCCATAGTCCAATCCTTTTCTATGTACTACTCAAATTTTTAATAAATTGCATGCATGTAAAAAAAACTACCCTTTTTTATTCAAAACCCGACAATTTTTTTGATGTTACTATAGTGTTGCAAAAGATCATAGACAGATTTGTATCACCGTATCTCTTGAAGCCAAGTGCTTTGTATACTCGTTTGCCCTCCTCCTATATGAAAAAAAACAGAAAAAAGACTATCCAAATAGAAATCAAATTTATTTCTCAGCGTTAAAGTTCAAAAGCATTTGATATTCTTTTTTTCAATACCAGTTTGTTCTGTGTGATTTGTATGCTTGAAAGCTCCGCAGACGACATGCTCGTTAGATAAAATATTATATTCTACATATTTGTAAAAAATTCAACATCAGATTGAATTTAGGTCAAAATATTTATGTCGAAATAATCCTGATTTAAATGCATTATTTCTGTGAAAGTATTATCAGCTCTTTCATGCAATATTTTTATATAAAATGATATAAACTCAATTAGTTAAAATACTTTAAAAAAAATGTCAACATTTATTTACAACTTTGTGAGTTTTACTAATTATAATTATTTTAGTTTGTTTGTTTTTTATGCATTTTACAGATTTTCTTACATTAGACTTACGATTGCACACAACAACGTTTTTTTTTAAAATTTTAGAGAATATGTTATACCTTCAACGAGACAGAATTTGTATCAGCAATTTGTTAGAAAAAAATATTTCACAGCTATTCATCTAAACCTGTGACCGGCTATAAACACTCCTGTACACGCATAGTTGTCGCTGACATCTGCAACATTCTATATTTAAACCCTAAAAGTCCCACAAAATGTGACATCCCATCCATTTCGGTTTTCATGAAATATGCTCGAGGTCAATGGAATTTGTCATAAAAATAATTTATTGTTATTACTTGTTATAAACCTGATTGCAGGCCTTTTGAAGAGCTATTATAATAAATACTCCATACGTGTTTAATACTTTTAAATTTTGTAAATATATATTTATAGATTGAAGTTGAAAATCGTTTTAATTGTAACGCCAAATTTTAAGGTAATACCATAATAAAGAAAGAGGTTAAATGAAGTTTTGCAAATAGAACTAGAAAGATAATATAACAACGGTCGGAAAAAAGTATGAAAAAAAGGGAACAATTTGAATGTCAAGAAATTTAAAAAGGAATCAAGGTATACTTCCAAATCGAAGGAGAGCTAAATTAAAAAGTCTGACTAAAAAGTAATGAAAACGAAAAAGGGTTTTTACTCATACGTGAAAGCAATATAATTAATGTATACAGCGGGATAAGTAAATTATATATTTTTTTTCTCCGATAATCTAACACATAATTCTATTAAGAAGATTGAAACATTATCAATCATTTCACTTGTTGTAAATGTTTCTAGTAAACATAAAACAAATGAATGAATGCATCCGTACTCATCATCGTCTTCGACATATATAAGCAAATACAGAAGTTCTTATTAGGTCTTAGGTCTAGATAACTGACTTATTCTGTAATAGTTTACTATACTAGATGTAGTTCTCTTCAATTGATATTGCATTACTATTACTCATTTATTTGACAGCAAATGTGTTAAAGTCCACTGAATTAAATGCATTTCTAAAGTCAAGAAGAAAGAGTATTAAAGCTGTTTGTTATCCATCGAATATCATCAGTGATTTTGACATCAGTGCTGTGGTACTATGGTTAGGACGCAACCGGATTGATAAGGAATTATATGATTATCACCATGAAGGAATTCTGAGAGTTGCTTTTATACAACGTCTTCAATAAATATAAAACAAATGTTTTTTTTTATTTTAACATAATTATTTAAGCAATAAAGAAAACATTTTTTTACAATGATTTTAAAATATGATGGTGGTGAAGTAATAATATTTTTGTTAGTAAAATAGAATTTTTAGTTTAATACAAGATGGCAATTTTTATATAAGCTATTATACAAAATTTGAATTTAAAAAGAAACAAAAGCGACTACATAATATTAAGATGTAGACATTGCAAAATAGATATCTGGGTCAGAGTTTGAACTTCAGAATTTCTGCTTTAGATTATAAACTTCATCTTTTTGTAAATTTGATGTACTGTGATAAGAATAATCTATTAATTTTACTTACGGTTATGTAAGTAAAATTTTCTAAATAAAAACTTTTAATATCGGAGATGTGATAAAGAAACGATTAACAATTGTTTTGCTTTTTATTGATTTAACATCATTGTTTCTTTCGAAACTTCAATATAAGTATTACTTTACCATTCTACTTGGCTTGAATTAGGAACTAAAGTTCAAAAGGAAAACATAATTTGTTAAATAGGAAAATCAAACTGAAAAATCGCAATTTTCATAGATACATATACAGGTAATAGGTAATATTGATTCTCACTTGGCTTTACCAAGATGAATCCACGCAGAAGCAGTTAAGCCGATTTATTAGAGGGCCGACGAGGGAGCAACAATTTTATATCGACGAGAAATTCAACGTGAAATTGAATAAAGCGAATATTTCAATCTCCGGCACTCGCAGCATTGCGATGCGAGTACGTCTGTGTGTTTATCGTAAATTCTGAAGATGGTGGATACAGTAAAGATAAAGAGCTTAAGTGATTTTGCCGTTGAATTTTTTGTTTTTGTATTCGTTTTGTAAAATATTTGAGCTTACAATTTATATTAATTATTTCAAATGTTATATATATTTATTTTATTTTTATTTCGAATGAAACAATGAAACATTAAATTATACAAAATCTCATATTTTGGTTAAAAAACGGAAAAAACTTAATTTATAATTGTGTTCTTTTCAAAAATCTATTTCTACAAATATGAACCTGAGTAATAAAGCACCATAGCTCTAAAAAAATTTAAGTCAACCTTACAACTATAATATTGCTAATATATGGAAAACAAATATAGACAAATCCATATTTAATGTATAAGCAAATTGACAACGCACTTTCTATCCTTAAATTTCATTTATTCCAGGTAAGGTTGGAACTCAATAAATCTAACCCGCTTCGAGTTGTTGAGCTATAAACTATGTGGTCAGTTAGGCCCCAGCTACTTTCTTGATTGATTTCCCTATATCTTATTAAAAAATATAATATTAAAAAATAAAGTATAACATATATCCTATCCTGTGCTGTCCTGTGTTATACTATTTCCAATAAGCTCCTCGGTTTAAATATTTAACCATCTTATTCACTTCTTAAAAGGTCTTTGTAGAATAAAAGTATTTTGACAATGAAAAAATTTAAATTACAATTTTTAAAGAATGTTTATCAAAGATATAAAAATTTATTTCCATAAACATAGAGAAAAAATTCAAGGAGTATCAGAAAAAATAAAATTATATATCAAATCGGTGAGCCGTAAATCTCCTTATTCAATATTAATCTACGGTACAATGTCTAGGCAGAATACATTATCGTTTCTGCCAGAAGTGTTGCCTTTTGAGACTTCTAACATACAAATTAGAAAGAAAAGAAAAATCCGGTAGTAAAAACACATGTCAAGTGAATGTGAACTTTAAATATCAATCAGAAAGTTGATGTTTGTCTGATAACCTAAAGTTCGTTCGAAGAAAGTGAACAGTTAAAATCTATTTGCCTACAGGACCTCGTTACGGAGAGTACTCGTCATCTCCATTAGGATTTTCCATTAAAAGTGAATGTAAATCGACCTTACACTTAAAGATTACAGTCAACCGTATATATTACAAGATAAATTTAATAACTAATTACGGATTAATTTTATAATCAATGAATTGGTAATGAACTTTTCCTATACAATTTAAATATAATTAATTTCAGTATAACCGAAAATACAAGAAAAAATCATATTCTGCACAATTATTAAGGACCAGCTTGAGGACTCCTAGCTATTTTTTTCGTAGACTCTTGGTCTAATATTTTATTCATTTAACTTATACGATGTTAAAAAAATCGTAAAAGTGCTTTAAATAAAGTCGAATTATCATTATTTTAATTCATGTACAATTATAGTTAGGGAAAAAGAAAAATTGTATGTAGCGATTGAATTGATAATAAAAAAGTTTTAGGTGCTTTCAGCATAATTTTTTATTTTCTGACATATTTTGAAGTGCAACCTATAGTTATATAAAGTAAGGAAAAATATTTTAATCGTATTTAGGAAATCATAGTATTGTACTATGATTTCTATGAAATTATTGAATTTATAATAAAACATGTAGATTTAGACATGGCTTCAATCAGAGTTGTTCCGAATTTTAGATTGTTTATAGTTTTTCTGAAAATATAATAGACTAAGCGGCTTAACATTTCATTTGCGTAAAAAAAAAAAGTAGTAAAATATATATTTTTTTAATTTACGATTTTAATTTCTTGTTTTGATTGACTTGATTTCATGATTTGATTTTAATCTTATTCCATTACTCTATTAGGAATTAAGAACAGCAAAACATCTAATAATATAATATTATTGTAAAAATTAACATGGCGGACACAACTTCTTAACTAAGTCATTCTTTTATTACTGAGATTTCCAAAATAAAAACACAGCGTGTTATTTTAATTGTAATTGAGAGATGTCAAATGAAAAATACTGTAATATTTTTTTGCCAAATTGTCTTTTACAAAGAAAGATAACATTTAATTTATAAGGGAGACCAATGTGGCCTACTTATCTATAGATTATATTGAGGATAAGTATTGAAGCTTTGTTAGCGTAAATAGGTATCACTTTTAATTTTATACTAAAGATAATTTTAAACGAAATACTGCATATTTTTGAAAAAACTTTTTATAATTATAACGAAACATTCTACATATATAGTCTTTATCTTCCACTCCAAAACCATTAAATAATTTTAATAAAACAAAAGTTAAATATAATAAGTCATAAATACTTTTGTTATTAGAACATTATTTCTAACGACAAAAGTGTTTATTTATTAAAAGAAAGACGCTTAAGATGCCAATGAAATTTTCACTTTAATTCTTGCATTCATAATTGAGAGCTTATCAGCTCAAGGGATAGTTTTAAAATACTTCACTCAGTCACTTATTTACTTTAGGTCGACTGAGTGATACAATTTAAGCAGAAAATCTAAATATTTGTAGAAACAAATTCATTGTAACTTAAATGTATATAATAAATAAAACTTTTCCTAGTTAAATCTGAATTCTAGTCATGTTTTTTGTACAAAGCAAGCAATTTTATTGCTACAATTTTGGTGAAAACATTTACTAGGTTGGCCGTTGTAGAATGAAAACTTCGTATTTCGCTAACATAATTATACTCTCCAACAAATATTTGCAAGAAAATTTACAAATGCATTTACAGACACCAACAAAAAAAATCAGATGCATTGTAAAGACCAAGAAAATATAACAAAATTAATTATTCGCACAAAGTCCCATTGAAGCTAATTCATTTGAATGTAACTGGAAGTTAAAGTTTGAGAGTTTGCAACAACCGAGATGTAGTTATTATTCTGTAGTTTTTCTAGTAATTTTGTGGCATTCATTAATAAATTTGAAATGTATAGAAACGTTCATCGAATTAATTTATTAAAAACTGTACAAATAAAACGGTTTTATAATGATTTTATTCCTTAAAATAAAATAGTGGTCGTAGCGATTGTAATTACAACTTACAAGGCAAAATAATTAGTGAAGGTTTTGTGTTTTTCTTATTAATAACATAATAATTTGTGATTAATACCATCACTATAACTGCAGTTCAAACTTTTTTCGACAAAAAAGCGCATGTGAACGACATTATCATTTTGATAAAAATTTAAAATTAGATTACTTGTTTTTCGAATCAAATTATAATTTTACGGAATACCAGTAGACAGGTGTAGGTTTACTATTTAATATAATTTTGAACAGAGGTAAATTTTTAAATATACCTTTTAAAGTTGTGTCATTAATCTACAAAATATGATTATGAAACTGATGTACAACTCTCAGTTCTTAACAAATTAAAGTGGAAAACAAAATAACATATCTCTTAATCGTATGTACTGTGGCCGAGACATCAAATTTAAAAAGACTTAGTAAATACTATAGTTTGAATACCGAATTAAATCTCTTATGTATATATTTATCCTTAAGATTTATTTCACAATAAAAAATCATACAAATGGCGGACTTAATTATGAAACTCTGTTTATTAGTCAACCGATATTATACACAGAGAGAACAAAAGAGTAGGTATAAAAACAATGAAATTTATATAGAATAGGTAATTAACTATTCTATATAACTTTCATTTTTTTACGTTGTTACTTAATACAACCATATTGCAAAGTAATAAAATAATATCTGTTATAAATACATATCTATCATAAAATAATATAATGCAGAAAAATAATATAAACTACAACTAACTACAAAGATATACCAAACTATAACTCCTGTCTCAGATTAAATTACGTTGTGGGAGTTATTAGATTGTTGGCGAACTCTAACAAAATGTTAATCTATTAGAGACTTTACGTTGTTTCGTGTAATATAAATTAATATTCAATATCTTGTTGATCTTCCTAAGAAGTTTTTAAGTTTATTCTCAATTTTGAGACTCTAAACTTAGTTTATGTTATTTTTAGATCAAATTAAATTACCTGCTCTTAATGATTATTAATTAATGTCTTTTCTTGTATTAATTGTAATCTTGTAGTCCTCTTAAAGTTTCAAATGACTTAAAATTTATGACACATGCTACCTTTATATTTGTATTTTTAAGGGAAATCACTATAATTACTTAATATCAGAGGTTATTAACAACAACTTGTACGCTCCAACCACCTTAGCTTGTACCACTTTCTAAAAGAAGATTGACGATAAGTTACATTTTGTACAATGAATACGATGAATGTAAATAAAAATAACCGCTCTTAATGTTAACTTAACATATTTTCTCTACTTGCATTTCTCACTTTTTTGCGTGTGTCAATGTATATGAAACATAATGGTTATTCTTATCATTAGTAAAAAAATGTAGGAATAGCAAATTAAGCATCAAAAAATCTGACAATATATTGGAGGATATAAACTGCTCGAATTCGGATAAACGTGCATCTTGGGATGCTTGTGAGCGCTTCCGAACCAACTTCCCTAAATTTCCGGTTACCATTAAAGGCTAACAATTGCAGGTTCTACTGTCCGTATGAATTTCATTTCATTGATATCAGATATTTCAAGGGTAAGGGAAAAATGGCTTCGCCCAGGTAATCAAAATTTCTCTTATTAATTATAAAATATATAACAATATACAATTCTTCAAGTATTTCTTAAATCTATGTAAATTTGTGTATGAAGAAACGATGCCACAGTAAATTAAATAAAAAAAAAAGGTAAGGGAAAAAAAGAATAAATTTGTTTATAATATATATTTTGTTTTAATTTCAAAAAGTCAGAATTTATAACTTATGTTATCTCTTCATTAATAACTTGCTTCTTTATACAATAAAATAAATATATAATAAAAAACCATCAGAGATATATTATCAGCCATTATAAATAAAGAGATTGATTGATTATTAAATATAAACTAATATATTTAAATAATAAAGAAGTAATAAAAAAGAAGACGTTTTATAACTGCAAAAGACAGAAACAAAATGAGGAACCGCAGATGGTTAACTTTAAATTAGTTATAGGACTTGAACAAATATTTTGAAAGAGCTTCTTCCTGCCGCTAAACCTTTTGAGTTTTTCGTCCAAGACTATTTCAATTAGTTTTAATTTTATTACTACTAAAATTAAAATTAAATTAAAATTAAATATATATATATATATATATATATATATATATATGCTTATAATAATGCTTTATACATATGTAAAGCATTATCACATCGTACTTAAACCTACGCATCGAAACATACGAAAAAAGGTATGTCTACAAAAAACCATCATAATTTACTGGTTCACTTAATTTTTTCTTGTAAATCAACTACAATTTATACCCTAATCCAATATTATGTATTGTATTATAGGTAAATGATATAAATATACAGTTATTTTGTTATTGAAACATTAATAGTTTTTTAACAGTCAATATATCGTCAGAAAACATAAATTGTGATTTACTTAATCTCAGAATATGGAGATTTCGTAAGTTGAAAGCATCGAAAGCACTATTAATGATATATAATTTAAAAATATATTCATTATTTTCCTACTACTTACTAGTGTTTGATAGCAATTTTGACCACGGTTACAGTGATAAAAAAATAATAACTGTACTGTGCTGCAAACTTTATTCAAATAGAAAAAAACTCTGATTGAACATAAATTCCAATCGTCCTTTTTAACTTTAATAGCACAATCCTTAAAACGATATCATACAGTAATTTATAAATTATCATAAAGTTAAGACGAGAGGAAGTAAAGGTATTCCTTATAATATATTTTCGATACATTTTTGTGAAATACTTAAAACTTCTAGTTCTTTTCCTTCATTTTATTTATAAAACATTAAGATTACATTTTGGATGTTACTTTAATAATTATTTATATAAACAAGCTAAAAGCCAAGCCAAAATACGCACTAATTATTACATTTAAAATGTAATTATACTGTAATGCTATGTTTACTATACTAATGTTTACTTTACTATATTAATATATATTTTTACTTGGTTAATGCCACACTATAGTCTGTCATTAATCTAGGAAAAAATATAATCCGATTCGTAAGCAATTTAGCGTTTTCACTCGAAAAAAAATATTTCATTTTATTTCATCACGATAAGATAAATATTGTAATGAAAAATACTTACTTTAAGTATATGAAATACCAATAATGAACTTCAATATAAGGGGTTTTTTGAATTGTTAGAAATAAAAACTACAATTTGTAATTAAAATACCGTTTGTTTTGGTACTTAATGCCACTGTAATCCTGAGTCTGAATATTCTTTAGCCGTAAAAGTGTTATGATCCTCTGAATACTAATTGAAAGTTGCCCGTAGTTTAAAACTTTTGAAATTTACTTAATAACAATTTACTTTATTGATTCAGTGGTCATGTTCCGTATTTCAGTATTAGAAAATCACTCAGTAGATTTGTTTTAAAAGAGATTCTGTTTTAATTAACCAATTTAATAAAAGTTTTAATATAGCGATACACAATTATAAAACATTTCAGAAGGCAAACATTTCACATTACGTTTATGACATTAGAAGAATAATAATGGATTCTTGCTGATTGCTTGATGCTTTACATATTGGGTTGTATTTTATGTATTTATTTCAGAGGTGTAATCTTTCATAGATATTGTCAATTTAAATAAGCAGCGTGATGGCGTGGTAATATATTGATTTTATCCAAGCCTTGAGTCGCTATGTTACGATGTCACTGTCATCTATGACGTCCCTGTATTAGTTATATTTGCTCTATCGGAATCAAAGTTCACAATAAACAGCACGTTCTGCAACTACTTCTGTTTGATTTTTTTCAAAGCTGAATTATTATCCAAATTATTATATGAAATTGCTTTATACACATTTACTATAATACAACACTCTACAGTTTTTAAGCCTAAATTAAATTAGTAGATATAAACATTATCATAATAATTTGTAAAAACGTTGCTTATATTCCCGAAAGACATTGTATCTAACAGTAATATTATTTAATCATCAAACATTTTAGTGAATTGTAGTACAATTATAATATTTTATAATTCAATTTATATATTTTTTTATCCTGAAACCGTATTTTTATTATTATGGCCGTAACTAGACCTGAATTCGAAATATATGTATCTATTACTAAATAAAATAATAAATCTCAATTGTTATAGATGTGTTTTTTTATCGTCGCACAATGAAGAACAAAACGAAGATGTTTGAAACTTGTAACCGTATATAAATACAAAATAGTTTGCGAATTAAATGATAAGTAAGTAGAGTGTGTAATAACTATATGTAAATTGATCTATATTCAATAGAGGTCATTGAGTAAATTTAATAAACCAATAATCATTTGAAATACGTTATTTAAACTATAATTTTGAATCAATTATGAATTGAAACGTTGTTTAAACTAAGGTAAGAAATACCAAAATAAATTTGTTCTGGAAAGTAAATGTCGATATGCCGAATACTAAGGTAAGACCTGCTTTGGCGTTTCCGAATTTAGTTTAAAGTAGCTGTAACCGTAATTACGGTTAAAGCCAAACTTTAAGAACAAAGCTTCTCAGATATGAACCTATAGTACATTAGAAGCAAAATTTTAAATGATGTAATTTGAATCACCGTGGTTATTCATTACTATTTAGACCCAAGAATATTTTTAAAATAAAAGTAACTTAAGTTACTCCTTGTATCATCAGTAATGCGCAAGTAAAACTCTTTTCGAAATCGGTGTAGCCGTTTCTGTGATTAGCTGGAACAAATAGAAGGAGAGACAATAATTTTAAAAATAATTTATATTATTTAATTACCGTATATACTTTCATATGCATTAAGTGAAGAGCTGCTAATTTAGAATTAAAAACAGATACTTCAGTTTTTTTAAATATATATTTAATGTAAAGATTAGTAAAATTACACTGAAAATTTGGTAAATAGAATTTTTTTTAAAAGATTTGAATTTATTTATTAAAAAATAAAAACAGCACTAACAAAAAAAAGATGCAGGAGTAACGGATTATGGGATGGGGTGGGATGGAATGTTTTTTATTTATATTAACAAATTTTGAAACTGCTCCACTAACCTTAATTGTATCAGAATTTTGCCGATAGGTATATTGAGTTCACCTGCATTATCCATTGAGTGGCAAAAATGTAATTTGTAATATACAAATACTCTAAAGAAAAGAATACAATACACTAACAACATAAACACTACTTTTGATTTATAATATTACCGAAGTATTTTTATGGTGTTATTAAACTGAAACGAATTAAAAAAACAAACAATTATTGATGTTGATTTATAAATTCAGTCATTTCCAATACAGCTCCTAGCGCGTTTCCGTTTTATGAAACAAAAGTTGCTTTATCGCCTGTTTGAATAGAGATCGAGAGCTATCTCCCGACTGCAAACAACAAATAACAGAGAAAAAAGATAGACGCTCTTATTTATTAGAAATGTACTAATGGTTCGTTAACATTTATAACCTTTTGAACAACTAGTTCATTATGATAACAAAATTATAGATATAAAATATACTATAAATGTTTTTTAATTATATATAGTTCTTATCTGTAATATAATTTAGATTACATCTTTATCAATAAAGTAAAATTCAAACATATAAAGTAACTACCTGATTCCCGCCCGTTTCGCTGGGCACACTATTACTTTGGCTGTGAACTTAGGTCACTATGGTAACCGTTGCCATCGTTACCGTTGCTATGGTAACGTTAAGTGTATAACTCCTACAGGTTTAAAACATGGTGAAATGCAAAAAGTTGAAATCCGTTGGAATAGGAATTCCGTTATTAGTGGACCTCAACGTCACAAAAAGTAACTATGTAAATTTCGGACGGGCAGTTTCGGAGATTTAGTGATGTGTTAGTGAGTGGTAAATCGATTATATATATAGAAATGGATTACCAACAACAATTTTCAAAATCAACTTTATTTTTATCAAGTACCTAATGTGAGCTATTCATATGAGATATTGACAACGCAAATTTTCCGATAACTACTGCAGAAAGCGTCTTAGACTCCCAAAAAGTTCATCAATTTATAAAAGTTCGAAATTAAGTGGCGCTGTATCGATGGCAAGTTTTGCAATAAATTCTTGAGAGTTTTCAAGTTCCTAAATTGTATGGTTTTAATTTTAATTAAGCACAAAAAACGTTGTAACACTTATTGATCCTTTACTTCAGTAATTTGTACCAACGACCTCGTTCGGACTTTATTGGTATTAAGAATTTGTTGCTCATGATTTTTTACTTGATGATAGAAAAATTAAATATCGAAATTTTTATTGTGTAATATATAATACCTTTATTTTGTATTAATCTATTCGTTAAATCATATTTTCGGGAAAGATTTTATATTAAATAATATGTAGGACGTATAAAAATATATAGTTGAACTCTAAAAACATAAGTCCAGAAAGTAAATATTTCATTTTGTTTATTTCACATTGAAAAAGTAACTTAAAACTAATGATAGATTAGATGTTGTCGCTTAGCAAAACAAACAAACGACAAATCATTAACCCAAAGACCAATTTATGAATCTTAAACATTCATCTATCAAAAAAAAAAAACTTATTTTGTTATTTTTATAAGTACAATAATTTATTTATCGATTTACTTTTCAGTAATTAATATTGACCGTGATTGTTTTGTATTGTTTGTTGTTAAAACTTTTTATATACCTGCAAATTGAAATATGTGCCAGTATCATGAAATATTTTCATAGAAAATATGGTAGTAAAAATATTACCACAAATCACACTCAGTCTCAGTATGACGTTGTTTGTCTCCAATGAAGGATATAGTGAATGAACCCTGAATATGGAACTACATCAAAATGTTCTTTAAAATAAATATTTTTGTACAAAGTACATGTAAGAATTTGTGATTTATATAATCATATTAATTGCGTGATTTCGTAATATCATTTTTAAAATATATTAAAAATTGGCCATTGTTACATCAAGATTTTTTATATGTTCTTGAAAGTAAAGTGCGTTAATTTTACTAAAAATAAAATTTTATATAATGTGATGCTGTCAATATTCCTCACTACAGTACCTCCATCACATCTCATTATTTATAACGATCGTCCCTCGCGTGTTCATTAAATCACTGGGGTTTGTGAACATACCAATTCCAAGTGTATGTATATCTCACATTTATTACAAGCAACAAAAACTGTCATTAATATATAAATCTGCAAAAAAAAATCTTTGTTAATGCATATTATAAGGACTATGAACTTTAAAAATATTATTAGCAAAAATTATTGAAAAATTACGTAATATTCAAATTTTATTCTAAAATAAGTGTACAGTGGGATTAATATTATTACATATAATAATAATAAAGAAATAAGAATCATAAAATAACTTCAATCAATCATATTAATAAAGCATTTTCATTGGGTGTGTTCGTTTTAAGACAATCTTTAACACAGTTATATTTTCTTTATAAACTATACAAAATATTCGCTCTTTGTAATACAAGCAAATTAATCAACTTCTTAAATAATTGCTTAGATAAGTACTATATATAGTAGTTTGATAAAACTCCTGACAGCCGTGTAAGGAACGTTTTCTTTCAACCTTTCATTACAATACATTCTTTCTTAAACTAGTAAAAAAGGTAATAAGCAACAAGTAAAGTTTTGTAACATTGTTAGTTATTTGTATTTGTATATATATATATATATATATATATATATATATATATATATGACTTTGAATACTATGTAGTTTAACGAACTTACACAAAAAAAAAAACTTTTAAATATTATATTTCTGGAATATAATATTTAATAACCTATGTTTTTAGCGTTGTTATTATTTTTTTATTGTCTCTTACCAACTTTTGCTGCTCTGATTATATTAAAGAAATTAACAAAATATCTAACAATATCAACCTGATTTTTGTACTCCAATTATTGTTGACAGATAATAATGTATAATATTATATCATATTGTAAGTCGCCTTAAGTAAATGGCAAATTCTTTTTATGCTCTATTTTAATATATACCTTGTGCATATAGAAAAGAGTCACAAAATAAATAACTGAAAAACCATTGAACTTTGAAGTTAACATAACATTTGTTGAGATATCTCATAAAAATCTTTTCCAATTGACGATACATAAGGTAATTAGTGATTTATTTATTGCTAAGGCGTTCGACCAACCTTATGGAATCACACGCTCAATTTCGTGTGTGCGTTTCGAATGTAACAAATCATGCGTAAAACTACACTGCCGACTCACGTCTACGTATTGATTATATTATTAAGTTGAACATATATTATATATATACTTGTACAACTTATAGTTGTGTATCCGAAGTACCTGTCAATGTAATTCGTATTTACGAACATGACGTGCATTATTAGCTAATTAGGAAAGAGATTCCAGATGACCACACATTATGCAGTACATGTCACAAGATTTCGTACAATATATTCTTAATTTTAAAGAACAACCAATTTGATTAAATAGAAATGTATATACTACTACCAGATACTTATATCCTACTATCAAATCTAACTAAATATTTTAGGAATATTAAAACTAATCCCTTTATATTGTTAAAAACTAACCAATTAAATTTCAACAAGGCAATATTATATGAAAATAGAAGTTTATTCATAAATAAAACAAGTATAAAAACTTTATTGTATTAATAATTATATATTTCAATGTATACTTTTAGTATTTCTTTAGAAATCAACTTTTTATCTATCTATCTACAACGTTATTTCTACAAAATATTCAAAGAGATCTCCATTGTTCTTTGTAGCGTCTAAGTAAATTTAATATAAATGCAAAATACCTAGGTTCATTTCTTTTAAAAAGCCTTCACAAGAAGAGACTGTCATTGACTTCACAGCATTATTTTATATGACTTACAAATGATTTATTGCAACAGTCTTCTGTCCTCAATTGCTCTATTAAATAAATAATGGCAAAAAAATCTACAGAATTTTTTTATATTCATTGATTTATTTTTAATTTTTTTGTGTCGACTCCGCACGCATCCTTTTAGTTATATCAAAAATGTTCTAATTTGATGTTGTTTTATTTGTTTTTTTATTAAAGTAGGAAAATAAACAACAACACGGACAGGACTTTAACGTAGGACATCTAGGATAATGTCGCTATCTTTCAACTAGCTACGCTAGAAATTCCTTACTCCCAATGATGATTTCAGCATCCTATATATTATAAACTTTAACCCAGTCTTTATTTGATATAAAGCAACATAAATTACGTGTGGTTAGAAAATATGAACGAATTTTTTTTTAACTATGCACTATAAAATAAACGTAAAGATGTAATAACCGAAATAATTATTTCCAATTATTTATATATTAACGGGGTCAGATGTTTGCAATTTCGATCGTCAGCCAGAGTGATTGCGTTACCTAAATTAATATGAAGAAATGTAGACGGATGCTAGAATGATCGACTGATGGCCGGTCATACTCATCTGACATAGTGATGCTTGTAAGTTAACTAATGGGGGTGGATCGAGCAGGGTGCAATGAAGAGATCTTCTGTAATAAGTGATAGTTCCCCGTCCACGGTTTCTCCCTATCATCGCTATCCGCTCATCGTGAACTTAACAAACGTAGGACCTTTGTTAAGTTCACGATGTGCGGATTACAGTTTCAGTAGGATCTCTTATACTAACAATATGTGTAACTAAGAAGACGCGTATCCGATCTACCAGTTTTAGAAGACCATTCGCGTTGAATGTAACGACAGTCAGAGAGAGTGGATTAACTATACCGTGCGACAGCAACGGTTGGGGCACGTTCAAAGGGTTCACCCTTGGGGATTTTACCCAAGCGTTCGCATTTGCCTGATTTGGGGCTAAAGGAGCCCAAGGTGGCTGGACGTGACGCAAAGGCATCTCTCGTCTGTTCTTGATATTAACCTCTGAGCCAATCAAAGGCATACCGCTTCGTGATTTGTAAATCTAGATATCAGAGGCTGTAGGGTAGCATCGTTACTGGAAATAATTAAAAGCACTCTGGCTTAATTGGGATAATATCTATAATATCGCGATATACCACTCACTGACTCATCACGAAATCTCCGAAACTATCTGTCCGTTTAACTTCAAATTTTACATAGTAACTTCTTTTGTGACGTTTACGTCCATTAGGAGCGGATTTTACGGAATTCCTATCCCAACGGATTTCAACCCTTTGCATTTTGCTAAGTTTTAAAGCAAGAAATGACAACGGATAATCTAACAAAGGCTACCATAGCATTAATAGTGTGCCCAGCGAAGCGAGAGGGAATAATCTAGTAACATAATAAAATATTACATTCTTTTAAATCTTACTTGTTATCTTCTTTGAAACATGAGGTAAGTAAGATCCATAAAATTAAATTTATCACTTTTCTTAGTTTTATCTAATTCTGTTCAGAAGTTTAGTTGACTTATATAATTTCCTAATTTAAAGACTGTATTATTAATTACAACATATTTTATATGATTTATTTGTATTTATTTGTTAATAAGAGTATCTTAAACGTTTTGTTTGTGTGAAACTTTGCAGCTGGAATGGATTTATTTTTAAACAAAAGTCGGCTTAGTCTCTGTTTAAATAATAGACAGAAAGAGCGTAACTGCAGTTCACGGATAGCGTTTATTATACTTATATAACTATTAAAATAAATCTTCAAATTTTATATTTATATAATACGAATTATTTTAGACAAATAGTTATTTTAGATTTCATATTCAAAACACAAGCTATTATGTGTAAATAAAGTGAATGATTAGGTAATAGTGCGTTCTTCATTTAGGAAGATTATTTCATAAGAAAAATTGGCTGATTATACATCTGAATTCAAACATACACAGCTGTCGATAAGTTATTATACACGATGTCATAAAGTTTATACTAATAAAATTAATATTAACCCGCAAACTTTTAATAAATGTGAAATATGCGTAAAGGCGTGTTTGGGTCGTGATATCTGTCCACTATTCCACTCTCTGTTTACCCCAATGTCAAGAATTACATGAGTGTGTGTATGTATTTATGCTATTTTTTAATACAAATAAATATTAATTATAGTCTATTAACATTCTACAGTAGATTTGAATAAAAAATTATATTATGTGAAAAATAAATTGAAATTTTTTATGTGCTTATTTTGGCGTGTACATAATGTTTTAGCTGAAGTTATTATTTTGAGATAAATATGAGAAATTTTATTTGATTGGTATATCTTATTTAGATCCATAATTAATAAAAAATGTTATAAATTACAAAATATGGTGTATAACTAACAAATATAGAAACGGCTTAACGGGAATCTGATACGATAACATCCTTCGGGATTACGATACTACAAATTTAATATTAATTAGTTGAAACTATACAAAAATATATTGTTATTTAGGTATTTTAATTTATTATATAATAGATATTGAATTGTTTAACTTTTTTCTATTTAATCACTATTGCTTTGTATGCCTATTTGAAACCCATTATTTTATAAAACTATTGTTTTCTCGTTTTAGATTTATGTAATTATAAATATAAAGCAAGCAAAATACTTTATATTTATAATATTATTCTGTATTTATAAAAAAAAAAAAACTTTTGTAAGTATTTAGTTGGTATTGAATTTATATTAACGTTGTGTAACTTGATAACGTCATAGTTTTATTCATGATGATAATTTGAATAAAAAGACACAAACAATGTTAATAAAAGTTAAATTATAGCTGCCTCAAAAAGGTAAGTAACGGTTATTGTAGGTAACAGTTTAGGAAGCTACATAAGAACGAGTCCATTCTCGGCAGTCCTTGTTAATGAATGCCTCGCCACACATAGCGCCCTGTAAACAGCTTGATTGAAGCATCAAAGGATGCAACCTCTCGAAAGAAGCTAACGACATAGGTCTTTAGTGACATAAGGTGGGAACCCCGTACTCTCATCGTATATCAGTTCGAGATATGTACCTGGTTGCAAAACTTTCTTTAGACACAGAGACGTGTTATCACTTAAAAGCGAAAAGATCTATGGACTGAACTGTCTCTTCTATGCGAGAAAATGTGTCAGCAACCACATTGTCCTTTCCCAAAACGTACCTGATATCTGTTGTAATCTGAGCGATAAGGTTTAAGTGCCCAACCTGTTTTGGCGAACAACTCTTCTTCCTGGAATGTAAAGCGAACACCAGAGACGGTCCGGATTTACCATGAAATTCCGTGCCTAGACCATAAGGGGAAAATATTTGATGGTCTCGTAACTAGCGAGAAGGACACGGTCTTATGGAAAATATTTTCGCTAATTTTCGCGAGAAAAAAGCAATTGGTTGCTATTGAGCATCCTTAAACTCCTGTAAAGCTGCCCCTATTGCCCCTATATGATACATTAGTGACAATAGCTAGCTCAGAATGGTCGTCAGGATGTGCCAACAACGTTGCTCGGTAGAAGCTCTCCATACATGCGACGAAGGCGGTACTCTGTGAAATGAACTGAAGTGAACTTGGTTCTCTGCTGCTATAGGGATAAATCGCCGTTAAAAGTTTACCATCTCCAGGAATCTGCGCAGCTCTCTGACAGTCTTGGGCACTGGAAAGCTCTGGACAGTTTCGTTCTTAGAAGGCAACAACTTTGTCCCCTTTTTTTTTTTTAGCCTCTGGGACCCATCATGGGTGCCACCGCATTCCAGGGGAGGAAGGCGGTGGGTATGTGAGACTCCTACTCACTAAATCAGACGGTTGCCGTCGGCGTTATGATGGAACACCGCGGAACGCTTGCGCATACAACCGCGGCGCCCCGACGGACACCACGTAGACGGCACCCCGCAACGAGAGGCCCCCTCCATAGTCGGTAGGCTTAATAGATCGCGGGGGGAGTCCCCTCCCCCCCACCCAAGCCCACCTTAAGAAGAAGGCCGAAGCCCTCTTCTAGCCAGGCCCGGTCCGGAACCCAAACGCCCGGGGGAGTCTATGCTCAACCCCAAAACGCCTGAGGACCACGTCCAAGCCCAGCGCCCTCGGCGGTGATCTACCCGAAGGAAGACCACCGTTCGGACCCCACATGAGCGGACAGCCAAGCACAACTCAGCTGGTTGGCAGGGGGGACTACCAACGCACCGCAGCCGCGCAAGACCACCACTCAAAAAGGGAGCCCGACCTCGAACCCGACAGGCCTCTACCGCCGAATACGGTGGTCAACCGAGTCCAGCAAGAAAGAGGCATAAGTCGGGAACCCACCAACCCGGGACTAACGATCGCCTAGCAAGACCGTGGTGTCACGCTTCACGAAGGTTAATCCGGGCACCATCTTTTGCTAAGAGAAACGACCTTCCGAATCGCTCCTTAGAGAGCGACTCGACAGGAAGAACCCCAAGCCCTAATCGCCCCTAAAACCCCGCAACCACGAGGCCACCCCAAGGTCAACTCTGAAATCAGAGAAGTACCCAGAAAGACCCCGCGGCTGTCCCCCGGAAAAGAGGGCCTGTGCCCTCCCACCGAAACGCCCAGACCCACTTTCCAACGGCTGAGGCCGAAGGAAAGAGGCCGGAGCCCGCCGCCGCAGACGGACCACCCCTAAGGGCAGACCGCCGCGTGACCCCCCCTTGTCAACCATGAGCCAGACTCGGGCACCTCATGGCTGACAACCCCGCGCTGGACATTAGCAGACGGCTAACGCGATCCCGAGAGGCCGCATTAACCGTCCCCCAGGGAGCACCGGCCCGTACCGCTTCCAATCCCGCCGGACGAATCCGGACAACATTGGTAGCGGGAGGGGCAGACGAGGAGGTTTCCAGCATGGCCCCCCAACAACTTTGTCCCCTCAGATGAGATAATGTAACCCAAGATCTTAAACTTAAGTGAATCAAATACGCATTTCGCGGTATTTATCACCATACCAAAATCTCGTAACCAGGTAATAACAATGAGGGGATGCAAAATTTGTTTATAAATTACGTTATTTATAACGATACCGAATGAATGACTGTGACAAATTTTGGAATATGTTTTTACAGTTGTACCTTAAATATACTTTCTTTTTACTTCAACTGTTATCCTTTTAAACGGTAATGAGACATACCAATATATTTATTTACATCGAGATCGTTAAGACAAACTTATTATTAATTGAAATGAAACAAAAATAACCCTCCTTCGATAGTTGAAATATATATTAATTAGTAAATAAGCATGTTTAATATAAGCTTCACTCCCTAATTGCTTGTGTTTAGTCTTCAGACGTTTTACAAAATAATAAGATGTAAAATGGAACCTGTGTCTTGAGAAAACTTTATTTCATGCTCCATTTACTCTAGTGTAGCTCCTCGTTTCTGTAACATAAAATTTAGATGAAGATAACTAATTTAGAACTTAGAGAAAATCTACTCTCAATTAATAAGAAAAACACAAATTTTAAAATATATATATTAAATTGTATAAATATGTTGTAGTTTTTAAAAATTTTCGCTATAATACTTGTGTAGTTTGTATTATTACATTTAGCAACAGTAATCTATAGTAAAGATTAGGTAAACAACCTATTTAAATTCATGATAAATTGTTATCTCGGAATCTCATTTTCATTCAATTCATTTTTAGTGTTTGTAAATTATTAATTAGCTGTTATAGTAGGTTCAAAAAAAAATTCTTCATTATTGTTTTTTTATGATAAGTTTTCTGATACTTTTGTTACTACGCTTCGTCTCTAATAAAAAATAATGATAACTTTAACTTCTATATTCTATTCTACAAGTGTAAGGAAACTCAACCAGGTGGTTTCCACGCTCTCACAGAAGGATTTCGTAGCTATAATATTAAATAGTCGTAACAAAAACGAATCCTGGAATAATTGAAACTACCGGAATCCAAACATCTTCTACTCTATCTTCAAACGCAATGCAATAAATATAATGCATTTCCGTCTTTCTTTGTGACAACGACACCAATTTATCACATTTTTACTTTTTAATTCTTATACTGATACAACTTGTGCATATGTGAATGTAATAATTAATATATTATATATTTATTAGTCTTCGAATGGGAAGTTGTTGTAAAAAAATAAAAAATTACCCACGGGTAGCTAAAATTAATAAAATTGCATTGGAAATATTTAGAATGCGTAATTTCCCTTAAATGTATAACTATCATACTTTTTTCAAACTTATCTAGTGGCTTTGGTGACCATAACAAGCATAAGCATAACCACAGCATCCATCATATAAACTTTAGAGATTATAATAGCAATGTACAATTTACGGAAGTTTGTCAAATAATTTTTAAATTAGCGGAATTTAATAAAATACTAAAAAAAAATACTTACGTAACTTGCATTATCTTTCATTGTTTTTTTTATATCTTATCCTAAAATTGAATGTCACATTATAATATACTTTCATTTTCAAAATCGGGGATGCAATAGAATTGTTGTTTTTGCTAATTTCTTTTATTATATAAGGCGACATTGAGCTTTCAAATAGAAATACATTAATAATATATACTAAATACTAATATTTAAAAATAACCAATCCACAATAACCTGAATGAGCACTACCAGGTGGTAGAGCCTAGCTGTAATTATTTGACTGCGGCTCGTATTGGGTTGGTTCGAACGGGGAAGGACCGCCCTCTCACAGAAGATCGACGTGTTGTAACCAAATTAATTTCGTTTTATTTCGTCGGTGAATTGGAGAAGCCCTTCCCCCCCCCGCCAAAGATAAAAGTAATGTATAAAAAAAATATACCCCAGAAGGATACCGACTTTGATGAAGCCGGAGAATCCCTCCCCGAGCAAAATAGAAGGAATGATTCTTGGATTTTGCTCGGGCTGTCCGTCGTATCTGGGGTGGCAAATTTTCTAAGGACAAACGACGGCAAACAGCGCTCCACTCCAAATGTGGACTTCTGCAACTTTCGAAGAATTCATACTAACCTAAACGCCATCAACGATCACCTAGAGACGGCGCAATAGGCCTTGTTGTTTTTGAAGGAGACGCAGATATCTCAACCAATTGATGCAGCATACCTATCATACCCCGGGTATAAACTAGAACATTATTTTATACAACACGATGGAGTATCTGTGATCGTAAGGCAGGATATTTCTTACGTCGCCTTCAGAATTTTGTAGGTACCTATCAGTACACTAGCTTCGCGTAGACATGGTAGACATGATCATGCCGTGGTCTACGCGTGCTTCTACAGATCCAATGATCAAACGCAGATCAAATGCAGAATTGGATCAACTCGGGCCATCAAGAATTGATCACAGACCCCCTCCACCAAAGTGGTAGTCCTCGACTTCAATGCGATTGGCTAGAGTCACGTGCCACCGACTACGCGGTAAGATCTGTCTTTAACTTTGCTACGGAAAATGGTCTGTCCCAACCAGTTAAGACGCACATTCGTCTATCAGATGTAGACAGTTATATGCTCTCTTTGTTAGATATTCTGCTGACTACACATCCAGTAAAGTTTCAGGTTACTGGCGAGGTGCCCCTACGGTCCTGTGATTACTGTCTAGTACAAAGTGTAGTACCCATACAACATCCGACTCGTACAACACCTACGACTGGACGTATTTGGCACTACAAATGAGTAGATTTGGATGGAATGCGGTCTTTTTGTCCATTCTACCCATGGAAATCGTTTAGCTTCTCTTCCAATGATTGCAGTAACTGTGCTGCGGATGTATCTGATGTGATTATCTGTAGCTGATACAGGGCATGGGATTATTTGTGCTCTGTGGTACCACTTGGTGGTATATCGCAGCTTTGGTTTGATGTATATGTCAGGGCTGCAGCACCTGGCAAACGGCTGGCGTATCAAGCTTGAGTTAATGCGTTAGTCACAAAGGTTCCAAATTCTAGAGTAACGAAGAGGAAATATAAACTGTCCTTATGATTTCTCAAATAGCATATCACTAGATCACAGTTTAAGCATGTCGTCAACATTGAGGATCAGCTGTCAAGGTACTCGCCTGCCATGCGCAAATTTCGTGCGCTTTCTAAGGCTACTCTGGGGAACTTTTGTCAGCCGTCAATACCGCTATTGCACAAAGGGAATGACTCTGGCCCACACGACAAAAGAGAAAGCCAATCTTTTGGGCAATCTTTTTGCCTCGAACTCAACATTGGACGATCAAAGACAGACCATCGCCATCGCCTACCATCCCGCGGTGTCAGACATAATATTGCCAGGATGCCAGGATGGCATTCCTCTATCGGTGCTACGAACATATGCCTCTGAGTTGACTCCGTTGCTAACACCCGTGAAACATCCTTGTCCATCTATAAAAACGGTGACAGACCTATCGCCATTACCTCTCTTCTCTCTAAATAATGAAGACAATCATTATTCGATAGCTCCTAACGTTCCTCGAGGATCATCAGTTGATCAATGGCCATCAATATGGCTTTCGCTATAGTCGATTGGCAGGTTATCTTCTATTATATCTTATGCACCGTTGAGCAGCGGATATTAAAAGCATGGGAGAGGGTTTGTCAGTTAGTCAGGATATGACAAAAGCCTTCGATCGTGTATGGCACAAGGTGCATCTTTTAAAGTTTTCTTTCTATGGGCTTCCGGCCGTGCAGGTTTCTCTCGGAAAAAAGTCGACTAGTGCCGAAAAAAACTTATGTCTTCAATAGTGACCTCCCTGGGAACGGTCTCTAAGTGAAGTGAACTGAACCTCGTTCTATTCAATCCCCTAAAGATACAAGTTTGGGCGTTTACCATTAAGAAAACTCAATCTGTCGTATCACCGCTCTTCGAGAGCACTCCTGTCAATGCCTCGCCAAGTATCAGAACACTTGGTCCTCATTTTAAACAATTGTCAGTTTCGTGGTCATCTGGCGAGTAAGGCTAAGTTGGCCTTAATGAAATTGAGAGTGATCAATAAACCGAGGCTGTATTTTTTCAAGCCTGGCCAAAGACTTGCGCTCTATAATGCGCAGGTTGGCTACACATAGAATACTGTTCCAATCTGTAGTTCGGATCAGCCCAACTTCAACTTCTACCGTTTGATCGCGTCTGACGGAGTGCCGTTCGGATTGTCGGAAACTCGGTGCTCTGCAAACGGTTAGACTCTTTGGTATTGAATATAGACGTGGCTTTTTTGTTCGTCTTCTACCGCATTTACAACGCGGAGTGTACCAAAGATCTATTCGATCTTATGCCTACCGCCGAATTTTATCACCTCACCACACGTTTTCGCTCCAATGCCTTCCGTACTACCTTTATACGTTGCGATCTTCTACTTTGCCGTTTTCAAGGACCTTTCTTCCACGTAATACTCGAATATGGAACGAACTCTCACCGGGGCACAGTGTTTCGTGTAGAACATGCTAGGTGGAGAAAATTATTTTATGTTATATAACAAGGCTTTTACTATTTTACATATAGGTAGTCATGTTTTTGTAATAAAAAACGAAAAATTGGTATAAAAACAGAAAATATATTCAAAAATATTATACAAACAACAAAAAATAAAATTAAAAATACTAAATTAACCTAATAATCATCATCAGAGTCTTCTGATGAATCTTTTATAGTGTAATCTTCATCATTTTGTGGCATTGTGCGACAATATGATGACGATTCCGGCCTTGATTCTACTATGCTAGGGCTTACAATTAACTTTAAAACTTCTGTACATATTTTTTCCGGTTTTTTTCGGGGAATCTCTCAAAGGCTATTGATCAAAGGATCAGATGTTATAACTAACATAGACAGTAAGTCTCTATTCGTGGCAACACGCGAGCACTTGCGGGTGTTGTACTCCCTAAATCTGCGGCAATCTTTGTTACGTGCTTCCTGAGCCTCTTCGGAAAGCTGCCCAATCGGAAGCAATGCTGCTTTGATGACCTCTGTACTGTGAATTAATATTTTATGTACAGTAGCAGGCATACAGTACCACGAATAGAGACTAAGATAATGTCTTCTGGTTTCGAGACAAAATTTATTGAATTCCGCTAAGTTTATTTCGAATCCAGAAGACAATGTCCTCAAAATAATATCAAATTGTTTGATAATTGTAACATCTAACCCTGTGATGTGAGCACTCATCTCAGCATTCTTAAAAAAGCGACGGACTGTGTTTCCATCATTTGAAGAACCAAATCCTGGCTTTGGTTTATCAACAATAAGCCCCATCTCGTTCTTAAATTTCAACTTGATTTCTTCGGAACGAACTTTGATATCTGCTTTGTCTTCGTCGCTTCTAGCCTGCCATTTCTTTATATTCAACTTGTAGCTGATATGTAAAAGGCATTCAAAGCAACGAATCCAAGCACCAAAGCCAAAATGTTCTTGATTGCTGTTGAACTTCGCGGGATCATCGTTCATTGTTTTGGGGGTGGCGCCACAGATAAAACACTTTTGAGATGAACGAGTTTCTGTTAATGCGTTGCATACTTTTCTGTCTGTCATTGTCAGTAAAAGTTCGTGTTTCACAGAGATTTGAGAATCATCAAATTTGATAAGTGTTGGAAGAAGATCGTTAACTTCTTCCAACAATCTGTTTGTCTCCGCTAACGTGAAGTCGTTCGTTTCTTTAGCAAATATAAATTTGATTGGGCGACAATACATTGTTGATGAAGGCCGAGGATTGTATAGAACTGTATGTCTGCTTCATCCAGCCACGTCTTGTTTTTAATTAAAAAACTCTCCTTCGACTTTCCTGAAGCCAACCATTTGGTACCTATCTTATTTGAAAAGTTGGATATTTTCAAATTTATTTCTTTTCGGCTACTTTCAGTAATGCCACCAAAGTGAAATTTTGAAGAAAGGTAGATATACACGCGAATTTTTTTCATTCTTCGTGTGTTTCAACCATTCTTCGAAAAAGTCTATCCTTGAAATGGAGTAAACGTGTTCTGAAAAAAAAAGAAAAAAACATGTTGTACTCAAGTGTGCTAAATAATATGTGTATTTTTATATAGAATAAAGTTATTCCTATGATATATCTAAGAATTAGCCCGGATAGAGGTGAATGTCTGTAAATCTAGCTCTGTCAAAGATTTTTTTTTAAAAATATACGCTAAAATATGTAATGTATGTTAAAATTACACTAAAAATACAATTCAATAGATTTTGTTTTAAATAAATACTTATTAAAAAATAGGACTTACCCTCAGTATTAATATCCATCACAAACACTCACAATATTACTATAATCCACTATGAGACGTGCACGAAAGTGTCGCTAAATTGCAACTGATTGATTGGAAAGGTTGCATTAAACTCATTACCTGCCTTCTGACCCCTATGACTGATCAGTTAAACATGTGACAAACAACAGATTCTCGGAATTGGAGTTTAGTGATGTTGTTTACGTTTTGTAATTAAGATTACCTGGAAATTATAACATGAATATTGTCCACCTAGCATGTTCTAGGCGAAATACTGTGCGGGGGTATTTCCATATTGGTTTGACATGGGTACCTTCAAAAAAGGCGTTTACTCTTACCTCTAAGGCCGGCAGCGCTCTTGTGAATGCTCTCGGATGTTACAAGAGTTCTTGGGTGGCAGTGACCGGTCCTTCTGTGACCCACAAGCTAGTTCGCCCTCCTGTGACATAAAAAAAATACATAATGAATAGTTCTTTACTTCATCAGTCCTTTTTTCTTCATGATAATTAAACAATTTATACACATCTAAAATATAATATTAAAGTAATAAAATACTATTATGGTAAACAGATTAACTATTTTATGTAATTGATACTCAAAATTATAATGAAGTATTTAAGATATGTACTTTGTAATGTATTCAGAATACTGTAGATTTGCATAATATTAAATTCTAACATATTTAAAAATATATATATTTTTTAGTGCTACAAAGTCTTGAAAAATTACCTAAAAATAAATAAAAACACTAAGCATTCATTGTATTTTTCAGGGTAGTTAAATTTTCTTTTAAGCGTTTTGTATTAATAAATCAAAAAACAAAACTGGCGTTCACGAACTAACAGCCCTTGAGTCATAATAAAACTCCTAAATAAATAATTCTTGCATAGCATACATATAAAGTGATTTCATTAAAACCTCACGGTAACTTTATAATAAAAGCTAACAATTACAAAGAAATAAATTATGTATAGTATGTATTGTTTGTAATTTATTACTTACATTTATATTTATTAAAAAGTAAAAAATAGGAAACTATTTCCCTTTTTCTATCTTCTAGTCTTGTAAATTTTATAAGACTAAGCATTAACCTTTTCTGGATTTGGATATCTCCAGGAAAATACTGAAGTACTAAAAAGCTACAAAGTTTAAACAAATTTTTGTATTTTTTGACAAGCAAAGATTTTTTTACTTACAAGTAATAACATCTGTCCATTTCAATTTAGCTTTGGTTAGTTTATAGCTTTAAAAATTTGATCTAACTTCACCATCAAAATAAGAAAATTTGTCGCAGTCATGAGCTTCCTTTATGTTGGCTCACACAATGTATTGTAATTATTTGTAATTCATATAAAACATATTTGCAATTACTGTAATTCCTTTATGTCTGCTCATAGTGACATTACTGACTGTTAGTATAAAAATACCTATCTCAATAAAAAATAGTTAAATACATTTTAAAGAGATATTTTTAATTCGCAAGTATTAACTCCATTTTTTTTCTTCCAATGTTTTTAATGTAAGACTCGTTTCGTATTTGCGGTTTGGCTTTCAAGTGTTTTATTTAATGATATAATATATTAAAAATATATATTTGTATCTTAAAAAAACTTTATTTCATGTTCCAATTAACAATAATAATCCATTTTAGCTCTACGTTTCTGTAACATATAAAAATATAGATTTAAAAAAAAATTATAAAAAGAAATCCCTGTCAGGGAAATATACTTTAAAATATTTTATTTTTAAATATTTGAAGTGGTTATTTTATCATTATTTATTATATATATTACTTATTCTTTTACACACAAACTGTATCAATTACATATACTTCAGGGCTTGTTGAATCAAAACATATTAGATGGAGTAAAAAGATAATTACTTGCAAACCTTTTCCTACTTATTCTAAAACATTTGTTTTTGACCACACTTCGTTTTAGAACAAAACTATTTTAAGTCATTCATATTTTATTTCTAAAACTTTCCTAGTCCCCTCTTACGTTTTATGCATAATAAGTAAAGTATGACAGTAGCTCGGAATATATCTAATGTATAAAATTCTCGTGTCAAAGTTTTAGTTATCATAATCTTGAACTCAGATCGATAACGAATCAATTATCACTTAATCAGTTATGCCCGCTAGGTGTCTACAGGAGTAACTTCTGGCCCAGTAAATAGCGCGAAGTAGGTATGGGATCTCTTATCTCACTACGTACAGCTTTCGGCAGTTGTTATTGATGTTTACAATTATTATTTTGTTATGTCAGTGTAATTTTTTTGTAATAATTTTATTATTAATTTTAAGTTAATTTCTCACATTCATTTAATTCAGTGACTTTATATAACTTCAAAAGCACTCCATATGTGTAACGAGCTCTTACACCAATACTTTTTATTGTAATACTCTATTATTGCCAGTATATGTAACATTTTGGGAAATCTTTTAAAAAAAAATAATAGTATAGAAAGGTAGGTACAAATATAAAAAAATATACACATGAGATACTCTGAAAAATAATATATATAATATAAATGAAAGGAATAAAAAAGTGAATCGCGAACTACAATACAATAATGTATTGCAGTGATTGTTATTCGTAATGTCCCGCTAACGAATGAGGAACAAAGAATATAATATAACCGCCTTATGCATACAATTGCAGCAGGGCAACGTGGATTCTTTTTTTTAAACATACCAAATGGATCTGGCAAAATATTTCTCAAGTCTAAAATTCTCGCCGAAATATAAATTGGCATTGCAGTATCTTTATTGGATGGAGGCGGAACAACTCAATCAGTATTTAAGCTGCCACTAAACATTCAAAATAACCCAGATGCAATGTGCAACATAAAAAAAAAACAATTGTCCATTGCCACAGTTTTAAAACAGTGTAAAGTTATCAACTGGGATGAATGCACTATGGCACACAAATATTTGCTTCAGGCGTTAAACAGGACATTGAAGGGACTTAAAAATAACTCTGGTACTCCTTTCAGGAGATTTTAGATATTTTCTTCCCTAATTCCACCTTTAATGTATGCTGATAAAATCAACGCCTAAATAAAATAAGCGCCATTGTGGCGTAATGTTGGAAAAGTACAACTAAAAATGAATATACGCGTTACGATGCTTCGAGATCCATCCACTAAAACATGTTCAAAATAACTCTTAGATATAAGCGATGATAAAGTTACTGTAAATAAAATGGGATGGAAAAAGATTAAGGGATAAATATTATAATTAACGATATATATAATTATTTTATCGCTTACAGCGCTCTGTGACTCCGTCACTTATATATGGCAAAACGACTTTCGCCGTGTCAGCTAGTGATATCTTTAACCAATATTTTCTAAATTAGTGAAGTTTGTTTCATACTTGGTTGGATTTTGAGTATTACTGCAATTATGGGATGCTTGTATGAAATAAACAGATCTTATTATTATATGACCGTTGCTTGTCACAAACACATCGAAAACAAATCAAGGTGTCTTCGTAAAATTGTAGACTAAATTTGTGATGGAGTAAATATTAAATATACCAGCGGATCACTTGAGTCCAGCAACTGTAAAGTAAAGGTTTGGTAAATAGTCCCTTTAACTCCATGATAAAGTATTATCTCGAAATCTTGATTTCGTAATTGCTTAATAAATGCTTTAACGTAAACTGTGACGTCACTGTTCTAACTCGTGGAGAAATATGTTTAATGTAGTATTTTTTTCATTGAAACTTTAATTACAAAATTAAATTGTTTACAAAATATTGAATTTAATTATTATGCTGAAAATAACGTAATCATTTTCTAAATCCACCATCGTACTACCTCTAATTCATCGTTTTGTTTTACGGAAGAAATGCAGCTTTGTATGTTATTAGATATTCTATAATAATAGAAAATAAATTCAAAAAGGAAGTAAAACTTTATCCGAAATTTTTAAATATTTATCGGTACGTATAAATTATTTTGAATATAGAAAATATCGGAAAGTAAAGAAAAAAATTCATGCCCGCAGGGCGACCCGCGTGGGTAGACCTCGTGTGTAACTCGCTTAAAATATAACTCACTACCTAAGAATAACACATGTGCCGTTGTTTACATCAAAATTTTTCAAGCAAAAAGCGTTTTTTATTTTTTTCTCGGAAAAGGTATCTTTTTTGGAAACACTTTTGGTACTTAAATTTAGAGTAAAAAATAACCTTTCTATTAAAAATATTTGCGACGAGGGAATGTTTACCAGAAAAAAGTTGCCATGGTTTTACCTTCCTTAAATTTTCAAACTAAAAGTGGTTTTTATTTTTTTTCTCAGAAACGGTACCTTTTACGGAAAAACTTTTGGTACCTAAATTTAGAGTAAAAAATAACCTTTCTAATAAAAATACTTGTGATGTAAGAATATTTACCAGAAAAAAGTTATAAATTTTTTTCCAAAAATTTTCGGTTTTTTTACCCCCACCCCTAAGCTATTGAAGTTAGGTTTTCGGTTTATCTACATTAGTTATAGGTATTCATCAAAGACATCATATAATATGAACGCGATTGATCTTCTTTGTATAGGGAAAAAGTTATGGTCGAAAAACTGAAAGCAGAAAAAGTGAGGCCCTAGCGCCCTCTGTGGCCGGATTTCTCTGGTTAACGAACTTGACCTTCATTTTTGAATGGTTGATTTTTGTGCAAAGTTTGAAAGCGATCCGAGCGAAACTGCAGCCGCTATCGTGCTGACAAAAGTCGAATCTGGACGCACGCACGCATATATATAAACTTTTTGACCAATGGTCATTTCGGACTCAGGGGGTCATAAGAAGACCTCCTGTGAAGAAATTTTTCCAAAATTCGAAAATCGGGTACAAATGAATGGGCAGACCGAATTCTTCGAGGTCTACCCAAAATATAATAACACGGTACACCAGAAGTCAGAGGTTCAATTTATGTCCGTGTTCATATTTAATTGGAATTAGGTGTAATATAATGTCTTATTTGTTCTACATTAAATATATATTACAACAATTACAGTATTTTGTTTTAAAGGCAAACAGTTTAAAAAGGCATGGAGGTTCATACAAAGAAATATTTATTCAATTAAGTAATGACAAAAATTATCTGTATTAAGTATACAGATGATGTATCTTCCGTATACTCAATGAATTTGTTAGCAATATTGCTAAAGTTGCTCTAATTATTATAAAAATGAATTAATAATTGGACTTTGAAATAACAATTCTTAGATTACCATTAAGGGTAATTAATTATGGAAGTACAAAGAGATAACAATAATAATAATGTTAGTTAAATATACAGATCACTGTTGTACTAAGCAGTACTGAATTTAATAAAATTGTCCCGGAGGCTGTTTTTTGATTAAATGGGTTATAAAGTTTTATTTTGTAGTTTATGAAGAAATAATAGCAATGGAACAACATTCCGCAGATTACATTGACCTTAAGTACCTTAAAGTTCTGAAAACAAAGCGTCCCCAGTCGCTTACCTGCTATTCTAATAGCAAAAATTATTGAATGATACATATATAAGTTATCTAATAATCATATCGAGGGATATGATTATTAATGGTTATATCATATTTCTTCTAGCTTCAAATAAATAGATAGTTTTGTTACATACAATAATAAAGAATATATATCCATGAAACTATTAAGTTTCTAGCATTCGCTAGTGAAGATAGTATTTTTCATACTAAATATTTTTTTCATGACCACATTCATCTTTATATCAAAGTACCTTGAACTATAAATGAAGATGATCGGTTAAGTTGTGTAAAGAATTTTGTTAATTATCCAGTTAACCCTCAATGACTTTGGCTCTTTCGATGAAATCGTATGTTAGGGTGGTTTAATATTTTATTAGTCTATATACTTCTGTTTATTTTATTAATTGTGTTTTTTCTTAAAAAAAAAGAAAGTTTTGAGGATATGAAAGTAGAAGCAGTGACAAAAAAAGAAATTAGAAAACAAGCAAAATAAAATTATACACAAGAACGATTGATAATACATTTAGATATTCTATATAAATTTAGTTAGTATAATTTTGTATTAGTGGATAGTGATATTTGCCAATTTAGAGTATATCAGTGACGCTCACAATAATTCAATTAATGAATTTAATAAAATAATTATAACAATAGGTATCAGAACTTAGCATATGTATACGAGTAACTTAATTATTTAAGTAAACAAATTTTGACCCTAAAATTCAGTCAAGATTTTACATTTAAATCTATTTCTTAGATGAGGAAAAATAAATTGAATTTATAGCGAGGACGAGGTGACGCCGACGCGCACCAATTACTTAAGTAACAAAACATTACCCAAAAGACGAAAATTTAACGTAACAAAATCGTTTAATCATTTATTTGCTTAATCAAATTCGAAACCAATTAATTACGAAGTCAGGAACATTTTAGGAATTACAGCTAAATTTTCTATATAAATAGCTTTATATAATTTAGTACATAACTTATATAAATTTCCAAATCTTAGGATCTTGTCATACTGTCTGCAGTATCTATTGGAAATCTTACATATATTATTTTGGCTTTAACAACTAATAAAAACGACGAAATATCTTATTTTCCTATCATTATACCATTCAAAAACGATTAAAACAGTTTTTTTGAAATTTTAAACATTGTTATTTAAATCAGTTTTGCTGAAACTGGCCATTTTTAGATTTTTGTTATAAGAAAAATAATTATAATTTTATTTATCTTCACAAAATATAATTGAAACGTCAAATAAGTTCAAGAGAACCTAATTCAAGAATATAAATAAATAACAATTTATTTCTTCATTTATACCAGACGTAGATGAATAAAAATTCTAAAAAATTACATTGCTTCCTAAACTTATGATGACTTGTGCAGAAACTCTTTTTACTAAGTCAGTAGTTTTGTGTATATTATGCAGGTAACACTGTCGTGTTAATGTTTGTCTATTTTTTAAGGTCTATATATTGATCAAATCGAATTAAATATAAATAAACTTATTTTTGCCTACTTTATAAAACATTGTTTTCACAATATGTTTGTTAATAATCATATTTATGTTTTCATAAAAATATACAATTACCCTGTGGTATATATTCTTTTATAATGATTATCCTTTAAATTTTAAAAATAAGTAAATAAGGATATTTATTGTTTCTCAAAAAGTCTTATAGAATATTCCAATATTTTTTGTTCCTCAGACTTCAGTTTTATCGATATTGTAGGTGCGGATAAAATGCACAGAGTTTAAGTGAAACTAGATGGAGCGTGAAAGATTTGAGATTTTATTGAAAGCTTGGCGTACGATGCGACGCGTACCCTGAATATGTATGACCTACACTATATTATGTTTGCCCTATCTGTGTGATGTATACTGCAGGGAGCACGTCTATCAGATACATTATGAATATTATTTTAACCTTGGGAACGTACATTATATTTCATTAAAAGTGATTTACTCTGAAACATTATGTGTATAACGTAAAGTAACAATTATTTATGCTTTAAAATTGGCTAAATATATATTTGAATAACAAATACATAAATTCCTAAATTTTTATGAGTTTTCCTAGATGTTATATTTATTAGTATTAGTAATACAAAAGAATAAAGTTTTTATTTAAATTATATTCATAAGTAAAAAAATAAACCAAGAATATTAAAACTTGATTTTCTATTCCTGCTATATCCACTGATTGTTTCTTGTTTAATATACTAATAGTTTTGACTTTGATATTTACTGTAGTTAGGCATCCGCACACTAGATTCTACTAAACGAACTAAAATACGTTAAAACTAGCAAACAATATGCTTGAGACGGTATATTCAGGCAAAAAAAAATCGCTATTATCGTGTTAATTAATTAATTAGTTTACAGAACCGTCTCTAGTATGTGGATGATCGAAGACATTAACTACATACTTATCCTAATATACCATTGTCACAATAATAAACACATCAAAATTATACGCACACATATTATAATAAAATTTATATATTCCTGATAAAACAATAAAACGTTTTATATATTTTATCAGCCGTTTCCAAATGGCAGAAAAGAACTCAATAGATATACAGGTTATCTTTTTTATAGTATTGACTATTGAAACAGTCATAGTTGACATGTGAAGACAAAAAACTTTTTAAATCCCACTGACAAAAATACTCAAATAAATAATAATAATATAAATTATAACTAATGTTTCATAGGCATTCGATACAATGAATCTTCTTCGACTCATTCTGGCCAACTCCGTTATTTACTCATTAAACTAGTTATAATCCATATCCAAAATAGGAATAGTCAAATAATAATAAGAATAAGAGACTGAACATCATGATAAAATTTGATTTGGTGTGTGATGAATTAAAGAGAATAAAACCATTTTTATTATTCAAATAATGCCGTACCATCAGAGTTATGAAAACTTTCACAAGAATTTTATTGCAATAGAAAACTTTCAAAACTTTCAATGCAGAATATTTTATTATAAACCAACAAACAAAGGGAGCTGGAATAAAATAGAAGATTGCGCTTTTGACTTTGGAATAAACTAACGGATGCCATCTGTGTTTTGTTGTTTTATTTTAAACTAACAACTTATTATAAAATAAAAGTGCAGAGAAAAGTATAATTTTTTGAATAGTAATAATATTGCTAAGATATAACACCTTGCAGATAATCTAGTTAACCTGCATTTAAAGCTAATAATAGCAGGCAACAGTTTTATTTTGTATGAAACAAAACAGATTTTTGTTAGTATTATATTAAGAATATCACATAACCTTCTGGAAATAAATATTGTTATAAAATACTACGTTCTTTTAAGATTTGAAAGATTTTGAATGTTTATTATTTCTCATAAAGTTCCTTATAAATATGATGTTACAAATATCACATCAATTACAACAACCACAAATTAAGATTATTCAACACTTCATTTGTTACAATTTTCATTTCTAATCAACTATGAAATGTTGAGTTAGTTCTTTAGCTGACGGGAATTATTTCATCTTACTTAATGTTTTATTTTGGCCAATTTAGACTTATTTATAAATTATAAACAGTATTATTCTGATCAAAATGGTATAGTATCGGTAAGTTAGGTTTTTTCATGTGAGAGATTTAATTTCTACGTACAATATTAAATATTTGTTTTTCTTATTATCAGCAGTTAAATAAGAAACGAGGTGATATGAAATAATATTTATTCATCACATTGCTTTTTATTACTTCAAGTATTCATTAAATATGACATGTTTACTAAAATTTAACAATTTCTGTTACATAATATGACAATGTACCTTAGCTCTTAACACCGTAACTGGCGGGAGAACCTCAAACTAAACCCACGTTAATTTATACTCTCTAGCACTTTACTCTTACTAAGATGTATATTAATTATAGATGTCATTGTCACATTAGTTCTACCTAAACTTGCGAAGAGTAAATCCCAACTTTCAACTCAACCTGTACCTTAGCATCTCAATCTTTTTATACTAATTCACAAACAAAGAATCCTAATAAAGTGGCAATGTTATAATTATAATTTAGGTTTTGATTTATTCATAATTCTTTTATGTATTTTAATAATATCCAAATTATATTTTTATATATATTACATGATCATGTGTCTATTTACAATCGACCGAAATCACTGCTTGATTAAATTTCATATTATTTTGTAAGTGTAAGTATAATCTTTCACTTACAAATTTAAGCTATATAGTCTCATAGTCTCATACAATAATCATTTAATATTATTATCTTTATTTCAGGCATATAATTCCTATAAATACATATCATATTTATAATTGTTCTATCACGTGCAAGCATAATAATACACACAAACTTAGATATAATAATTAAAAATTATTTAAATTATACCGGACAAAAATACGACTTACCGTTACACGTAACACGTATCTATACAAATCGTTTTGGAAACTCCAGACGTATTTTTATATTTCCTATGAATAAGAATTCTTCATAAAAAATAACAACATTTTGAAATATTGACATCATATCGTATCTCACTTGAATTAGTATTTTCAATTTTAATTTAGGGCCCTTAAAACTAAATTTAAGGTTTTTTCCTATCATCAATTTTGATTTCCTTGTGAAGGTCGAAATATGTGTTTTTTGGAGCATAAGCAATCGTATCTTTTGTCTTTTTTTTACGTCAATTTATATTATTTTTTTTCACTGCTTTAAGCGGCTGTAAATCTTAGGACATAGTTTTAATTGCAACCCTGTTTTTCACGTGTTAATTATGAACACACCGCCAGACAGGTGGAAGGATGGATGAACGGACAGACGGACAACAAATTGATCCTATGTGCATTCTGCTTTTTATCTTTTATCGTATGAAACCCTAATATATAAGGAATATTTATATATATACACGATATAACAAATGTGTTTATTTCTACAAAGCGTGAAGGTAAAGCTGCTCTAAGAACAATTATTGCAGTGTGGATTAAGAGTCTTTTTAAGGATGCAGGTATGAGCGCAGCACAGAGAAATTGTCGTTGCTATTACCTCAAAAAACTGGCTAAATAATTTTACTATGGAAGATGTTGTTGCTAGAAGAAATTGTAAGTCCGAAAATACTTTTTGTAAATTTTAAAAACAAACAGTTATGACCACGTCAACAAATACCTCTTATCTATGTTATTTAAGCCTTTTGATTAAAATATAATATTGATTTTGTAAGATAAAGTAAAATTAAAGCAATTGGTGATTATTATGTTTCATTCCTTGTAAGTATTGTTTTATACTTAACATTAATAAAGAATAAAATTAATAACAACACAATTTGTAAATTGTATTTATTTATTGTCAATCATATTGGAGTCATTACCCTCCATCAGATGATAACAATCAGGTCTCGTATTAAGTGGGCTTCGAATAACGGTCAAAACAAATTTATAGCCTGAAAAATAAAACGCATATTAATTTACTTACCTTATTCGCAGCTTATGTTTCTAATACTGCCTGGTGATAACCGACTCAATGAGTAATATAATATAATATCTTGTTACTTTAGAATTTAGATATACATTTCTTTATTTTTTTGTTGTTATATTTTTACTATACTAAATTCTGATAGGTAGAAACATGGCCTGCCAGCTTTTAATAACATAACATTATTCTAAAGTTCTTCTAAGTTTCCTTACCAATTTTTGTTCCACCATAACATGCATAGATTAAGTGAAAGCAAATTAAATATATATTCAATTTACTTGCTGATCCATTTTCAAAAGACATTAACTTTGCCTAAAAAATAACACAAACGTTTCTCTTTACATTTGTGGCAAAGAGCATATAATCTATACTTATAATAAATCTGTAGAGAGGTCAATTCTGTACATGAAATATATTTACAAAATAAGTAGCAGGGGGTGATTAGTGTTCGATACTGATGCCAAAAATGCAGTTAAAAAAATTTTTGTCTGTCTGTCTGTCTGTCTGTCTGTTTGTATGTTATTTATAGAAAAAAAAACTACTCGACGGATTTTAACGAAACTTAGTACAATTATTCTTTATACTCCTGGGCAGGTAATAGTATACTTTTCATCACACTACAATGAATAGGAGCAGAGCAGTGAAAGGAAATGTTGAGAAAATGGGAGAAGTTGCTTGATTTTTTAAGCTTCCGTCGCGTGTGCAGCCTTAATGGTTAGAGCTACATAGAAACTATGTATAACGGAAATATTCTACATAAAAATACACGAAAAATATTCCAAGACAGCATATATCTACCTTTTATAGTTAACTCACAATAACACGCATAACTCTCGATAGCTTAGCAGTTCGGAGATTTCTTATTATATTTGTTTACTTTTACGTTTATAAAACCAATAATGCTCACCATCATTCCTAATTAAAAAAAAAATAAACATTAGCACCAATTCAATAAAAAAAGAATCATTGAAATCGGTATAGAAACACCAAACTTATACTTACTTACATGAAATACGCCAACAAGACATCGCGCGTGAATAGTGAATCAAGCTATAAGGATTATTTTTGCGTAACGGTTGCCGCGCTCGACGGGGCTCGCGGCGGCAGAGTATAAAAGGGGCGGGAGGCGAGCGCAAGCGTCATTCAATATTAGGCTGTTGATGCGTTCAGAGTGTTGAACTTTATTGACAGACAATAATTGTTATTTTATAAACCGTGCTTATCAGCGCGACTTTTTGTCTTTAAATAGTTTATTTTAATTTCTTTTGTTGTTATTTTCTAAATTAGTTTTAGTTTTGTTTAAATTCTTAACTATTAATAGTTCCTATTTTATTTCTTTTTAAGTAGATTTAGATTCGATTTATAGATTAGATAATAGATAGATAGATTAGATTATTGTTAGATTTTTAGTTACTGATAGGTTAGTTTTGGGCATTTTATGTTTAGTTTTTTTTGTATTGAGTAGATAAAAGCGTAGGTAGGTACTTTTATTAATTATAGTATTCATAGGTATTTTTTATTTATTTTTAAGTGAAGTAGGTATAGGTAGATATTGCCTACTATCTACCTATACTGCACACGTGTTTTAGCTTTATTTTCATTTCTTTTTTTTTTGTACCTAAGTTGTAGGTAGGTAGGTACATATTTCTTAGTTTAATTCTATTAGAATATTAGGTATTTAAGTTTAAATAGGCACTTAGATTTATATTTTTTTATTATATAGCAGCTGTACTTAGAACATCTAAGGTTTTTTTTGTATTAGCATAGGTACTTTGATTAATTACAGTAGTTGTAGGTATTTCTTATTATTCATTTTTAAGTGAAGTAGGTAAGTGTAGATAGTATTGCACACGCATTAAGTATAGCTTTATTTTCATTTTTTATTCTTTTGTAATTTGTAGGTACCTACGTACATATTTATAATTCGATTAGAATATTATTTTAGTTTTAATAGGCACTTAGATTTATATTCTATTTATTATATACTTAGCTATAGTTAGGACCTCTGACGTAAGTTTTTTGTTGGGTAACTAAATAGAATTTAAGTTACCGTCGATTAAAAATAAAATAAACGATGCCACCTAAAAAACGACCATCTTTATCTCGAACTTCGAGTCAAGCTAGGAGAATGAGAATGACGCGTTCTCAAGAATCGGAAGAGGAAAGAGCACATCGGTTAAACTCTATGAGAGTTAGTGCCTCAACATCTCGAGCTAATGAAAGCTCTCCAGAAAGAGAGATGCGATTAGCAGCTGAAAGAGCGAGACGAGCTACAACACGGGCTTCTCAAAGCTCTTCTCAACGAGAGCTAAGGCGTTCCATTGACCGGGAACAACATGCGTTATCCCGAGAAGCTGAAACTGCTTTACAACGAGAATTGCGACTCACAGCTGACCGCGAACGGCATACATTATCTCGCGAGTCTGAAACCTTCACTGAGAGGGAATTACGGCTTACAGCTGACCGCGAACGTCATATTTTATCTCGCGAGTCCGAAACCTTCACTGAGAGGGAATTACGGCTTACAGCTGACCACGAACGTCATATTTTATCTCGCGAGTCCGAAACCTTCACTGAGAGGGAATTACGGCTTACAGCTGATCGCGAACGTCATATTTTGTCTCGAGAATCTGAAACTTTTACTCAATATCAAGACCGTTTGACAAATGATAGGGCGCACCATAACATGATTCGATCTCTTGAAGATGAACATGAGCATGAACAACGACTAGAGTCGGGACGAGATTATTACAATTCTTTGAGACAAGAACAATTGATTACTTTATCTAATGAAAGATTAAGAATTGAAAATATTCGGTCGCTTGAAACAGAAGAACAGCGAGAGGCCCGTCTTACTGCAGATAGATTTCGACATGGTTTTAATGACTTAGATATACACGTGGTAGATCAATCTACAAATTCGGTGGCGTGGTCCGATAAATATAAAAGTGGGTTTGCTTATAACCTCACAATTGATTACAGATCATCTTCTGAAATAGGCGATATGAACGTAGTATGTTCCTTTTGTAATGCTTCGAAGTGGAGGAAGGAGTCTGCTGGTTTCTGTTGTTCTGGAGGTAAAATAAATTTGCCTTCGTTCGAAGACCCACCGGAACCTTTAAAATCACTACTTTTAGGGGAACATTTGCAATCCAAACAGTTTTTAGATAATATTCGCACTTATAATAGTGCATTCCAAATGACATCCTTTGGTGCTAAACAAATCTCAGAAGGCCCTTTCATGCCTACTTTTAAGGTACAAGGTCAGGTTTACCATTTGATAGGGTCCCTTTTGCCTGAAGAACAACCTAAATTTCTTCAAATATATTTTGTATCCGATTACAACGAACAGTCGAATATAAGAAATCAATATTTTCCGAATTTAAATACTGAACTCATTTCACAACTTCAGAACATGTTACATCAGGTTAATTCGTACGTATGCAGTTTTAAATCGGCATTAGAAGCCCTTTCTCAAGATGGTAATAACAATTATAAAATTGTTATAAATGCCGATAAGCGTCCAACTCAGGAACACCCTGGGCGTCATAACGTTCCATCCACGAATGAAGTTGCTGTAGTACTGGTCGACCAGGAATGTGATAGGCGTGATATCGTTATACGTTCCAGAGACAATCGTTTGCAACGTATTTTCGAAACCCACAGGGCTTACGACAGTTTGCAATATCCTATGATATACTGTCGAGGGGAAGATGGTTATAATTTCGCTGTATACCAAACCGATCCGCGCACAGGCGCACCTAATTATAATAAAAAGGTGTCATGCCTTCAATTTTATTGTTACCACCTGCAAGTGAGACGGAATAGATTGGTATACTTTCAACGTTTTCGTGGCTTATTTAATCAGTTTATTGTTGACATGTACGCAAAAATTGAAACCGAAAGATTAGTTTATATACGATCTAATCAAAGGCAGCTGCGCGCTGAAGAATACGTGCACCTTCGCGATGCCATGCAGCAAGATAACGATAATGTGAATATGGGTCGTTTAGTTATTTTACCCTCTTCTTTTACTGGTGGTCCACGCTACATGCATGAACGTACTCAAGACGCTTTTTGTTACGTAAGAAAATATGGACGTCCCGACTTATTTGTTACTGTAACTACCAATCCCAAGTGGGATGAAATCACTCGGGAGCTTCTTGAGGGTCAGGCACCGCATGACCGCCATGATATTATTGCAAGAGTGTTTCATTTAAAATTAAAATCAATGATAGATCTTCTTACCAAAGATAACATTTTTGGAGAAGTATTGTGTTATATGTATAGTGTTGAGTGGCAAAAACGCGGCTTACCTCACGCACATATCTTGCTTTGGTTAAAAGATAAGGTTCGACCTAATGATGTAGACAGATTAATCAGTGCTGAAATTCCAGATCCGACTGCAGATCCCCTGTTATACGACATTGTTAAAACTCATATGATACATGGTCCATGTGGTGCATTTAACGCAAATGCTCCTTGCATGCAAGACGGTCGTTGCACTAAAAGGTATCCAAAAGCATTAGTGGATGAAACTGTAACAGGACATGATGGATACCCATTATATCGTCGCCGTTCAAGAGACAATGGTGGTTTTACTGTTGAAAAGCGAATGTCTGGACAATAGGTTACTTTAGATAATAGGTGGGTCGTTCCGTATTCGCCTGTATTGTCCAGAGCATTTCAAGCTCACATAAATGTAGAAATGTGTAATAGTGTAGAGTCAATTAAATATATTTGTAAGTACATTAACAAGGGCAGTGACCAAGCTACGTTTGCGTTAAGAAATGAACATGATGAAGTTACTAGATTTCAGTCAGGCAGATATATCAGCTCTTCAGAAGCTGTGTGGCGGATCTTAAGTTTTAATATTCACGAAAGATATCCACCTGTGACCCATCTGGATGTTCATCTGGAAGGCGGTCAACGTATATATTTTAACGCCGAAAATGTTACAGAATGATTAGAGAACCCTAGACAAACAACTTTATTGGCATTCTTTCGACTTTGCCAAACTGATAATTTCGCAAAGTCTCTTTTGTATGAAGAAGTTCCATCGTATTATACCTACGATAAACAACGAGGTGTCTTTAACCGTAGACGCCGAGTCAGGCCTGTAGATGGCGAGACAGGTATTTTCAAAGAACATGTTCTTGGTAGAGTGTATACTGTTCATCCTAACAACGCAGAGTGTTTTTATTTGAGATTATTATTACATACAGTGCGAGGACCAACATCATTTATAGATTTGAGAAAAGTAGACGATGTTGTTTATCCAACTTATCATGCAGCTTGCCAAGCGCGTCATTTGCTTGAAAATGATCAACATTGGGATGACGCTTTAGCAGAATCCTGTGTTAGTGATAATCCACGACGGTTACGCCATTTATTTGTAACATTACTCACATTTTGTAATTTATCTGATCCTGTCCAATTATGGGAAAAATATAAAGAAAAATTTGCAGAAGACTTTCTTCGGAATTTATCTCACAATAATGAAGGCGCAACTAATGATAATTTTCGAGATCTGGCTATAAATCAGTGCTTATTAGCTCTTCAGGAAGACTTAACAGCAGTAGGCGGTAAATCACTTTGTGAATATGGTTTGCCAACGCCAACCTCAGTCGGAGAGGTTACCAATAGGGAATATTCCGCAGAGATTGGTTACAACCCAATGGAACTGCTGGTAACATTAGAAAACGGTGTCCCAATGATGACTGCAGAACAACGCTTAGTCTATGATCGCGTGTGCGAGAGTGTGCAGAATAATTTAGGAACAATATGGTTTTTAGATGCACCTGGAGGAACTGGGAAAACTTTTTTGACTAAATTAATATTAGCTTATGTTCGAAATCAGCGTAAAATCGCTCTTGCCGTGGCTTCATCAGGTATAGCTGCAACATTGCTACCAGGAGGTAAGACTGCTCACACTATGTTTAAAATACCAATTAATTTAGATCGCACGGAAAGTCCAACCTGTAGTATTTCAAGAAATAGCGACAAAGCTAAGGTATTGCGTGAGTGTAATTTAATCGTATGGGATGAATGTACGATGGCCCATCGAAAAGGAGTAGAAGCAGTAGACAGAACTCTAAGGGACATAAGACAAAATGATCGACCAATGGGCGGTATTACGGTTTTATTTTGTGGTGATTTCCGACAAACCTTACCGGTAATACCACGGGGAACCCGAGCTGATGAGATTAGGGCTTGCCTGAAAAGCTCTTATTTGTGGCGTGATATACAATCGGTGCATTTGACTATAAATATGCGAGTGAGAACTGGAGACAACGCAGATAATCGTGAATTTTCTGATACATTATTGAAGATTGGTGAAGGTACCTATCCACAACTACACCAAGGAAAACTTATTCTGACACCTGAGTTATGTTGTATAGTGCAATCCCAACAACATCTTATATCTTCGGTTTACGGTGACATAACAATTATATTAAATAGGGACAATTCTTGGCTTTGCGAAAGGTCCATTTTGACTCCTCGCAATGACCAGGCATCTGAAATTAATAATAAAATACTGTCTAATATACAGGGAGAAAGCAAAGTTTATAGTTCAATAAATAGAATGGTTGATGAACAAGAAGCCACTAATTACCCGATAGAATTTTTAAATTCTTTAAGTATGCCTGGACTACCTTCTCATATAATTTGTTTAAAAATTGGCATACCGATAATTCTGCTCCGAAATTTAAGACCACCTCAACTTTGCAATGGAACTCGGCTAAAAGTAACCCAGTTGCAACAAAATGTAATCGAGGCTCAAATTTTAACAGGTTGCGGTGCAGGAGAAACTGTCTTTATTCCCAGAATTCCCATAATACCAAATAATTTTCCATTCCAATTTAAAAGAACGCAATTCCCAGTATCGGTGTGCTATGCCATGACTATCAATAAAGCTCAAGGGCAGACTTTTCGTGTTGCTGGAGTAGATCTCGGTGTTAGCTGTTTCTCGCATGGTCAATTATACGTCGCTCTTTCCCGGGTTAGCAATTCTAGGAATCTTTACGTTCACGTGCCGGACGGGTCGACTCTTAACATAGTCTACCCAGAAGCTTTGCGCTGAAACATTTTAATTTGATCTAAAAATATTAGCAATATATTATCTTAATAAAAAACAAGGAGTTACACGCTGACCGAGTCGTGGGTATAGCGTGGGTATATTATAATATTCTGCGGTTACTTATATTTTTCAACAGTTTTGTGGATTGGCATATTATATTACTATTGCCCTTCTAAAATACGAAAGTGAATCTGCCTGTTACGTCAAAACTATGAGGGAGGACATCTGCTAATTTTTTTTCGAAAAACGACGGAAACGCGGACGAAGTCGCGGGCAAAAGCTAGTCTTAAATATACGAACAAACCAAACCCAAACAGAATAACATTACTTTCCTGTAAGTGGATTTTCCCTTGATACATGAAATGTTTCGGTTTATTATTAACATTTCATATTATTATTTTAAATCAGATATTTAAGAAAATCAAATAAATATTTTATTAATACTGCTTACATTGAACTATTTCTTATTCTTTATAATAATCGACATGTTATAGATTTACTATTTCAATCCACATCAATATGTCTACGGATTTAAATAGTAAATTGGTCAACAATTTGGTTTACTTTCTTAAGCAAGCATATGTTGAGCTTATTCAGTTTATCAATAACTGCTTTATGATTAATTTAATATTTTTACTTTATGATCCCTTAATCGTCGCCTTGGATATCTCAATTTAAGTTTAAGTTATGATAGGCGCCGAAAGGCATTCTTCATAAAACCCTGCTGAGATATATATTAAATAGTACGAAATTGATTTATGAATATCCAGCAATATAAGGAGTAAAAGTTATTTATCAAGATTGATGGGTGCATGTTTTAAATTATTTGATCAAATATTAGACAAGGAGTAATCAAGCCGATCAGATTTACAGCCGAGTCTTAATTTTGTTATTTACATTGACGTCACATTCTGACTTTTTGTCGAATTTTTGTATAAACGGTATAGAAAAGAATTTTATGTTTTTCGTCACTAATATGGGAATAACTGGTAAAATCGGAATAAAATAGATTGTTATTTAGAGAATAAAATTAATGCAAAGTTAATAACTTTGAGAAACAAAAAAATCTAATATTTATTTTGCTTTAACAGATTAGGAATATTTTTTGAACTCTAATAACAATGTTATTTTTATAACATTTCACTCTTGCGAATTTAAAAATATAAAGTTCTTAAGTAAATCTAGCAACAGTTTTAAAATATACCTATATTAATTATTATTGAAAATTTTTACCATCTTTATGATAAAATGATGTGTTCTTTTTATTTGATCTTTGAAATAAAAAGGTCCTTAGTAAATATTCTTCATTAAATGATTTTTACCTTTCTTCTAAAAGAAAAATATTCTACTTTTAGATTTGGAATAATAAATTGAAAATTATATATCTTGGGTAGTTTGAATATAACTCTAAAAAAAATGTAAAATGGAATTATGCGGAATTACTATGAGTACGATAAAGTTATACAAAAATCATACAAATTTTATAATTACACCTTATTATAGTAATCTCATTACTTATAATGATCATATTATGTTTGGTTTGAACTGAACAATTTGATGATTTTTTAGCAAAAAAGCCTCACATAGGAAACATTTTATTTTTATTATTTTGTAACATCTTTTGAAAATTAACAATTATTATTCTATTGTTATTTAATTTTAAAATTTATTAATAAAACATGTGACTTATTTAGAAGAAAGAACTGTCGTAGCTAGTAAATAGTATTTCATCTATTGTGAAGATGAAAATGTATACTTTTTAACTTATTGCAAACAATATTCTTTTGATTAAAAGCTTTTATCTTTTTTTATATTTTTACTAATATAGGATATAGGATATATTAATAACAATAAAAATAGATCTCTCTAAGCAATACCTCAGATCATTTCTGCAATGTAAAAGATGTCTTTTATTTAACCTTAGTATTACGTATTCCACTACAATTCCAATTTCCCCAAACTATGAATTCCTCCTATATTACACTATTTCAGCAGTAGTTAGCTCAATAAAATAGACATTTCCTGAATGTAATCTGTTCCAATTGAGAGAGAATGTGTATAATCGCAATAAAAACTTGAGAATCGTTGACCATGTTTATCTGTCTTTTATATTTTCCATGTTTTTAAATCATCTATCTCAAGCGCTAATATATTTTTAACAGATCTTAATTACGATATAATTTGTTCGAAATGTCTTTTATTCATTAATAGCAAGCTTGAAATATTTTTGAAATATCTAAATAGGTATTTAAAAAAATTACTGAATACGCTTCTAAATTTATCCTTTTACAGTCACTGTTACTCATATACAGATGTAACTTCATAGTAGAAAACGTTTAAGAAATGCGAAATTTATTCATAATCAGTCCATTTTTATTTATTATCTTTAATGTGAAACAAAGAAGTCATTAATAATTATACTTATTAATAATTATTAATAAAATGTTGCTCTACATCATATGTAGTTTTTAATACAGTTTATATTATATATTTTTTTATTTAATGGTACACAAGCAGTCTTACAGATAAAATAAATTAAAATATTAATTAAAAAAATTAATCACAACATAAAAATATAATTTTACAAGCTTTATTAACTCAGGTTAAGGTTTTAGTATTTGGCGAATCGCTACGCATTAGAGAGGAATGAGGGGTGAGAAGTCGCTGAGCTTGTATTTTAACTCTATACGTGCTCATTCTTACCCTCCTAACACCCATTTGGTTGGACATTTATGTACGTAGACACAAAGGGCTTACTAAGTTGTCTAATAGAAGATATTACACATTAGATAAAATATTCTAAGATTTTTCTTAGGTAGGAACGAACATTACTTACAATAAAAGAGTTTTGTTTCTCAAAAACAAAAAGTGAACAAAATATATATTTTAAATTATTAAAATACTAGTCTTTATATTACCCCATTCACGTTGTCTTTCACTCAGCCTAACACGCAAACATCTAACTAGCAAAGTCAGAAGTCATAAATAGTATTTATCTTCATATGCCGTTCTCACCTTCATACCTACTCTGAATAGTCGTACCAAATTATAACCATTTCAGTAAATTCACATATGAAATACTTAATCATCTATATAATAACCGAATCTTCTAAATTCCACAATAACACCATACCACTTCCATGAAAAAGAGATATATCTATATTAGCTATAAGAGCCAATTCAATCTCTGCATGGAAACAGATACCCTCTCATGAGATACCAGTATGTACCACAATATTATTATCAGCGTAGGAAAATATTTGTTCATTAGTTAATTGTAGATTACAAAGTTGAATGATTTTACAAATTAACATCCGTTCCATCACCTTATCTCTTACCTTCAGTTTACGGTCGGTTCGATAACTAATAAATAGACACAAATATTGATTCTTAATATGATGTTATTGTTTTGTTGGTACACAATCCTCGATAAATATACTGTAATAATTAAATAGTTGCATTAAAATACTACATTAAGTTTGTTTAAGCACATTTATCTATATAGAAAATGAAAATATTAGATTTCTTATTTGTTGTTTATTATGAAATAAATTTTGCATTAATTTAAACTATAGAACATAAGGTTAAAACGCGGGATTTTATGTTTCGTGGTCACTCCATTAGGTAGTAGAGATCAATATTAAAATATTTCCTATTCTAAACTCTACCACTATATAAATAAGATTGCATTTCAAGGTTGTCACAGTTCCGATTATTATTTATATAAAGAAACTTGACTGCCAGTATTCTGTGTTAACTTTAAGCGATGTCTTTATCAATTCGTGAGATAACGTGTCTGCATTGTTTATTTTTATTTCCGTTTTGTGTAAATATGCTTATGAGTTTAAATATAAAGACTTGACAACTATTTTTTAGTTGAAGATAAAACTCACTTCTGTAGTAATATTAGCTTTTACATAAATTCATATCGCATAGTGTTACAAAATAATGTCAGGTTTACCCTGCCTTGCCTTATTAAGAATATATAATCCCAGCGTTATCCCGATTATGTAAGGTTGGCACAATATGTTAATTTATTTTTATTTGTCTTTTTTTTTGTACTCTCTCTCTGTCTACTAGCCCTACTGGACATGACAGCGTCGCCAGGGAGTGAAGGTGTTAATTTTTTCGATGGTTTCCCTCTTACGTCATCTCAGTGGAAACTTTATTGGGAGCCATATCATCTTTTATACACTCCATCCATGTCATCTTCTGTTATCCTATACTTTTATAAACATTCTTGAAATTTTTCTATTTGCATGCATTTCATCCTTCCCCATTAAGTTCAGAATAAATAAAAAAAATTAAATATTACTTAAATACTTTTTGGAGATGGTAAATATTAGAAAACTAGACTTCTTCAATAAAGCTTACATCTGAAAACAATGAAAATCTTGCCAAATGCATTTAAACACTGTTTTTCGTTATATAGTTAGAAGAATAGTAAATAACTATAATATTGTTTGACCGTAATTTTGTACACAGCATTTATTTAAACATATCGCATCAAGTAACTCATAATTTTTAAACATTAGAGGTGAAAGGCCATTTTTTTAAATTTAGAAAGGTACTGATGAAAATAAAAAAATATTTGTAACTATTTCTGTGTAGCAAATTCTTATGTCACATGCGGATTGGCGCAGGCATAATATACTTTAACAATGGGATCGTTAAGTTACTAGAACTATCGCAATGTAATCCTTGAGATTAAATTATGGATGACTGAATCGCCTTTATTATGCTGTTGTATCTCGTTTCCATATAAATAATTTTTACCAACATCAACAGTGACCTCACTAGTACTGATATTGATGTTATTTGAGAAATTTGGTTGATGTTTTGTATCTATACTGGATGTTATGCATTAGATGAATTGTGATTTTATTTCTAGAACTAATTAAAAGTTTAGTACAGACAGATCAACTATCCCTTTTAAATTAATTTCTTTGTTTAGTGTTAATAACTTCAAATACCTGAGAAAAAGTAACACACATTAAAAATCACAGAGAGATATTTTAATTCCATTTATTTACATACTTAATTAATTTGTTTCAAGCTTTCAATGACATTTCATTTGTTAAAATAATTATCTTAAAATTATAAAAGTACATTTATATATAGTAGAGTATAAAAATATAACAAATGATTATAGATTGAATATATCATAAATAAATAAGAGTCAAAATCCATATTATTTATACGATGTAAATTAATAATAAATACAAGAGATTGTATTTATTGATCAAACCTAAATTTACTTAACACGACATAACATTACATGAAATTTCATTACAATTTCATTCTACTATATTGCAAGAGATGGCAAATGAGTTATAGAACAAATACAAAAACATTTTCTTTGTGATTGGAAATAAAAAGAACTGAAGTAAATAAAATAAATGACGTTGTGTCTCAATTAATGATATCTTTCCGTCTCTTTCTCTCTATAATTCTGTCTCTTTATATCATATAACTTCAACACTGGATTTTTGTGAAAACGTATTTGTTATTTAAATTTTTGTGATAAATCTTACGTGAATATTGTTATATTTTTGCAATAATTAAGTTTTAAAAACGTAAACTGCAGTAAAAGTGTGTAATACAGATTGAGCAAGGTAATTTGGTAAAATTTTATATCTTGATATAAGTATTTACTGTTATTGTACATGTCATTTGAGTGTTTACTACTTATTTTTCTATTTTAATTATAAGGAGATAATAGTGAAATGTAGTGTTCAGAGTACGAAAGAATATGGAAAGCAAAAATGTTAGGGTGCTAATAAAATATCACAAACCAATCCTTAGCGCCTACAACAATTCCGCTTCTCTTGTTATTCATTCCTTTAGATTAGTTGCCTTGAAAAACTACTATAGAAAATTGAAATATACAGATTTAATTTCGAATTACATTCGGAATTGTAACAAAAACGTAAAAACCTTAGTCCCTGACGGGGGTTACCCGTCCGCACTATTCTTCTTCGATGCAGATAACCAAAAAGAAACAGAGTCTATAGAATATAAATTGGTTACAGAATCCTACCAACACAACTAACTGACAATTAACAAGGAAATTATGTTCTTAGTTGCTTATTATATATAAATTAATGTTGTTAAATTTCTATTTCAATTAAAATAATTTGTATTAATCCATTTTTAGTTGAAGATATTTATTGGAAATGATTTTAATTATGATTTAGTTTATTCACCAATTAGCGCTTCTTATCAGGTTTATATTGAATCATACATTTCTTTTTAGGAAGTTATCCGCAATACAAAATAAAAGATTATATGGAGTATGTTCTTCGATTCTAATATCAGAATTATGAAAAAAAAACCTAACCGAAAGCATTGTAAGCTAGTTGGTTAGTTATAAAAGTAAAAAGCTCTGTACCTATCAATAAATCTGTTATAATTATTATTAGTTGCTTAAAATAGACTTATGTTATATTTATTAATTGAAGATTAAATGTCACATGAATTTCGTTCTTATCTACAAAGTTCCGGTAAAACTGGGTCAGAAGAGCAGCAGAATTAGATGATCGTTCAGATTAATAGATTTATTAGATACCGTTTAAGTTCATGTCTTCGTAGCTATAATAAATTTTTTATGAATATAAAAATATATTTATCATATTTTCCAATATTATTGCTAACGGATAACTGTCTAAAAGTAATGTTTGACTCATCATCATGTATAAGCCTGATTAGAAGTACTCTTTGGTGGGTAGACTAAATAATAATTAATTATTTAATTATTTATAATAAAATATCTGAAAACTAAATAAAATGGTTTAATACAAAATAATTAAAAAATAATCTAAAGGAACGAATTATATCAGAAACAGAATAGTGGTTGGTGTTGGGCATTGGTTTTCGATATTTTATTTACACTCTGAATTTTGCACCCTCTACACTCTTTTAGACTCTGAACACATGATTTCACTTACCTCCATAAAATTTGAATAGTAAACTTTCTAATCATATGAAAGATAAACGAATTTAAATAGTAAATACTTATATAAAATTATACAATTTTAATAAATTACTGTTCTAAATCTGTATTACAACTGTTTGCTACAGTTTCAATTTTACAAAACTGAATTGCAATAATAAAACAATATTCACGTCCAATCCAATCCGATCTAATAAAAAAACACAAATAAATAGTACGTTTTCAAAAAACTTCCACGTCTGTACAACTCTGTTTTGAGGTTATATGATAAAAAGAGACATGGATACAGAGAGAGAGAGAGAGAGAGAGAGAGAGTTGCTTACCGGCGCGCACGCACACACACAGCTTATACTACAGCACAGCATTTCGTTACAAGGCTCTCTCCGTAAGCCGCATTAAGGAACTTGGTTCTAAAGAAAGTGATAATCATAAAAATAACAACCGCTTGGGATAAAACTAAATTTAAAATTTATATCCCAAGAGGTGTTATTCTATATTTTGATATGTATATTAGCACCAAACACTTGTTTCAAATTATTTTACAAAAGTATACTGCCAAATATATTTGTTTGCAAATATATATAATTAAACGTGTTAATTATTATTACTATTAATAAGAAAACCTATTGTCTGTCTTTTTTATTTACAAATATTTTTTGCTTTGCTTGTATATTATTTGCTTCGATTTTTTACTAAATATTTGATGTGTACAATCTGACTAAATATTTGTAGTAGAACTAAATTGGACATCTTAATTTTATATATAAACACAACTTTTATTTCATTTCATGTTAAGTGTAGGTTTGCTAAATAAGGTGTAGTTATTATTTATTAAGTTATTATTTATTAAATAAGAGTATGTAAATAATAAGATTGACTTTTAGCATAAAGCTACATTTACAATTTGAAGATTAAATATTGTAACAAATGAAATGTCATTATAAGGTTGAAAAAATTAAGTATTCAAATAAATAAAATTAAAATGTCTCTGTGATTTTTAATTAACTTTTTTTCCCCAGATTTAACACTAAAGCAGGAAATTAATAAAAAAATTAATGTTGCTCTAACTGTATGAAATTTTAAGTTGGTTTTAGTGCTAAAATCAAAAGACAACTAATATGTGGTGTTACATAGTGTAGATACAAAACATCAAACAAAAATATCGTCAACGTCAGTATTATTTATGTTTGTAAAATCACTGTTAATGTTGGAAAAAATATTTGTTTTAAAACCAGATACACCACCAGAATATAGAAGATTCAGTCGTCCAAAACTTAAGCTGATTGATTACATTACAATAGTTCTGGTAACTTAACGATGCTATTGTTATGTTAAATTGTGCCATATGCGTTGCGCCAATGCTCATGTGTTATATGAAACATAAGAATAGTTGTAAATAGTTTTTATCTTCATTGGTACCTTCCTTAATTTAATAATATGACATTTTACCTCAGATGTTTAAAAATTGTGTGTTACTTGATACGATTCTTTTAATAAGTACGTTTTAAAAAAAACGATTGAACAATTATCGTATATCGTAATTATTTGCTATTCTACTAAACATATAAAGAAAAACACCTAAAACTTATTGGACTCAATTCTTAACAATCAACTCTGCACAATAGGAAAATCTTTTTATTGCATTCAATTTACAAGCAATTTTATACAGCGTGAGCTAGCAAATGCATCTGGCAAGGTACCAATTTTCATTGTTTTCAGATGTAAGCTTTATTGAAGAGGTCCGGCTTTCCAATACGTATGATCCCCATAAGCTATTTAACCCTAGATAACTAAACTGTTTTCATTGTTACATTATTACTACACCTTCGTCCAACGGACTACGGAATAAAACAATGAAATATAAGAAAAAATATTTAATTAAGATAGGAACTAGTTTCATCGCACAAAAGTAAGGATTATAATGTACAAATTAAGTACTAATTAATGTTATAATATCAATTTCCACAGTTACCACACATACCAACATTTTGTGGACCACAAACAGCTTTTCTAAATCTGGTGCAAAGGTGCTTGGTCATTCTCCGGGCCTTTGATGGACGTAGGTAGCAAATTTTACGCGCGTTTGACGAAGAAGGAACAGGAGCTTCTATTGTTGAAGATTCGCCAAGCATATCCTCAATCATGACCCTTATATTACGCCCCAAACTCACGGTCTGTTATCGTTGCCGAAGCCAGGGTTCCATTAGCTGATCTCCTAACTTCATTACAAAATCGCCACCAGTCATTGGCTTTTTCTTATTTCTTATGTTGTTACAGACATGAATAGCGTAAGAATTAATAGAACATATATTGAGAATGTTATAAAAGTTACACATCGGCCATCTCTTGGTTTCCCGGTTAGAGCTTATATTTGCACACATTTGATCGACAGTGTCCACTGCACCTTTTGTGCTATTATAAAAATGTTTTATTTCTGGTTTTCATGTCGTTTCATTAATAATAGGTTGATCACGAAAAGTTGACAATAAAAATACAACTTCGTTGGATTTGGCGTTAAATGAAACTAATATATTTCTCTAAAATGTCGTCCGTTTCCGATGTTCAGCTGTCAGATCTCTCCTTCGATTCGCTTTCCGATGCTGACTCCAGCCAATGACGAATCTGATCCTCTTGATTCCTCAAATCCATCTAAAACAAATATAAAAAAGTGAAAACATCTCTACATTTCTCCGTACCGTGTACCGAACCAAAAATTTACTTACTACTAAATTTTGCATTATTCTTTCTATTTAAATCAATCCAATAAATTAAATTAGAAATGTAATAAATACTATTCTACATTTATCGATAAAAAGCAGATCTACAATATGTAAAACAATAAATATAAGAATTTATTAATGTACGTACCGTAACAATAAAGTTGTTGTTATTACTAAACCTTCGTCCAGCGGACGACGAAAAGGTCACAGAGCACGTCGTATGATGCGAGTGGACCCAATAGCGTCACGGGCTGCACTGTTTACTCAAATTAGTAAGGTAATGAAAGAGTCAAGGTCAGGAGACGGAGCGAAGTAGGTGATTTCGAATTTCGTCAAGTGGCACGTCGTCGCCTCGACGAGTGATTAGTTATAAAGGGTTAAGTTTTCTTTTTATCGTTATATATATATATATATATATATATATATATATATATATATATATATATATATATATATATATATATATATATATATAAAGCTTATGGCACGTAATACGGAAGAATAAAAGGCGTACAATCAGAAGAGTCTCAAGAATGTGGATGGTTGTAAAATTATAGGATAACCGAAGATAACATGGATGGAGTGTGTAAGAGATGATATGGCTACCAAGTAAGTGTCCACTAAAATGACGTATGAGAGAAACGCGTCGACGAAATGAAGACATTGTGCCAAACCTAGATAATGAGGAAAATTCGAAGATTGTGTTAGCAGCGTAAATCTGAGAACATTTCAAAACATTTTTATAGTTTGTTGAAAGCTTACGTCTTTATGATATCAATTTATGTAAAAGCTACTGTTACGACAAAAGTAAATTTCATATTCAACTAAAAACAGTGGTCAACGAGTCTTTATATTCAAACTCATAACCATATTTATACAATATGGAAAGAAAAATAGATAATGCCGACTAGCTATGAGATGAGATTATAAAAACATCGCATAAAGTGAACAGAAATATACTGACAGTAAGTTTACGTATATAAATAATAGTAGGTGTGACAACCATAAAAAAGCAGTTTTATTTATATAGCAGTAGAGTTGAAACTAGCAAATATGTTAACATTTATGTCCGCTACGTAATGGAGTTGACGCAAAACATTTCAAAACATAAAATGACACACATAATATAGAGAATACCCTGATATTTTCATTTTCTATGCACATAGCTGTATTTAAACAAACTTAATCATAATCCAATATTGTAATGCAAATCATACACTTATATCAGTATACTTATAGCGTTCTATATCAATAAAACTAATTAAATAAAATAAAATAATATTATTATTATCTTTTTGATTTACTTGTATAATATCTTAAGTTTAAACATTGTTTTACATGTATTTTATATAATATCATGTATATAAAATTAATATATATTTTTAAGTTTCAATGCTTCACCTTTGAAAACATATAACAAACTTAAATACAATAATAGCAAATACTTTATTAATTTTTCTAAACCCATCAATCAGGCAATTCTTTTTTCATGTAATTTTATACAATCTTTCTGTATACATCATACATTTCACCTTTTTAATTCCAGAGAAATATATAGATAATTTTTATTTGTTTAAACTTTTTTTTATCTATATTTACTAAGGATGTTGTTTTTCATGTAGTGAGTCCATCCTTATGCTATACCGAATTCCGGAATCGGAGCCCTAATGACTCCAATACTTAACAAACCCCTTTATATATATTTCTTAATTCCCGTCCGTAAACTTCTCTTAATATAAATAATAACCATAATTAAATCACTTGCTTTTTGGTTATTATAAACATTCTTATTGTAATGATTATTATTATTTAAATCCAATTAAATATATATAATGTTTTATAATATTAATAGGTACCATTATTTTCAAACAAAACCTCCTAAAATTCTAGTTTTTTAAGACAGATATTAAACAGATAAGCATTTAAGTCAATCATTATCAGATTCATTTTCGACGTTATTTTCTTATTATTATATTTATTTATATTTATTTTTATTATAATGGGACTATTTGGAATAAAATAAATAAAAATGTCATATAAGTTAAAAACATATATAAATATCTCATTTAATTTAAAATTATATATTTAATTCAAAATAAATATTAAAAAGCTTTTATCTAATTTAAATAACGGTTTCATCTCTTGACGTTCGCGGCAAGTACCTCGTAATTTGGTTAAAAATATACAAACGTATCCCGAAATGAACAGCAATTTCAGCTTATGTAAGTAATTTGTTCCCTTTTGTAGGTGAATTAATATCCTGCGCTTTTAACTCCTATTTGGGGAGACGCAAATGTATTCTGCGTTACGGACGTAATGTTTCATATGATGTATAAGGACAGACAATGATGCTTTGACTATTAAAAAAATACAACGTTTGAATGAATTTACAGTTATATATCAAATATTTTTCTTTACAACAAAATATATAATAATAGTATAGGGAGTGGGGTGATATAGCCACTATTAAAACCTGGAATTAGAAATTAAGAATTAAGAAAAGAGCTTTTCTGGAATTTTAAGGGTGCTGGAGGCTTAGAAAATTTAATAAAACAAAAGAGTACTGTGAAAACCATATTTATATACGAAAGAAGAAAATCAAAGTATGTACATTTTTTATTTCAACATAAAATCGTTTAAGGTTTACTGCCTTTAATATAAAGAGTAAAAAATATATATACTTTTTCCGATATACTCTTAATAAGGTCAAGTTGACTATTCCTAGTCAACCTTTGAGTGAAGCGGTCCTTTATGTGTAATCAATAAATCATTAAAGGGGAGTCGTGGGATAATCAAGTTTTATGGAACACACGACAATTTATGGTACAAACATGACATATTTTTCTAAAAGACAAATGTGTGTAATCATCATTTCTATTGTAATTTATATTATTTGCCTTTTGTATATTTGCAAATATTGGATGGAATTATCCGGCTTGGTTTTATTCCTTAACAATATATTGTTTATTTTTTATTATAAATTGGAAATGTCTTTATTCGAAATTGTCTTTGATTTTGGGTAGACCTCGAAGAATTCGGTCTGCCCATTCATTTGTACCCGATTTTCGAATTTTGGAAAAATTTCTTCACAGGAGGTCTTCTTATGACCCCCTGAGTCCGAAATGACCATTGGTCAAAAAGTTTATATATATGCGTGCGTGCGTCCAGATTCGACTTTTGTCAGCACGATAGCGGCTGCAGTTTCGCTCGGATCGCTTTCAAACTTTGCACAAAAATCAACCATTCAAAAATGAAGGTCAAGTTCGTTAACCAGAGAAATCCGGCCACAGCGGGTGCTAGGGCCTCACTTTTTCTGATTTCAGGTTTTCGTCCATAATTTTTTCCCTATACAAAGAAGATCATTTGCGTTCATATCATATGATGTCTTTGATAAATAATATAAATAACTAATGTAGATAACCCGAAAACATAACTTCAATAGCTTAAGGGTGGGGGTAAAAAAACTAAAAATTTTTGGAAAAAAAGTCATAACTTTTTTCTGGCAAACATTCTTACATCACAAGTATTTTTAATAAGAAGTTTATTTTTTACTCTAAATGTAGGTACCAAAAGTTTTTCCGTAAACGGTACGGTTTCCGAGAAAAAAAATAAAAACCACTTTTAGCTTGAAAATTTAAGGTAAGTAAAACCACGGCAACTTTTTTCTGGTAAACATTCCCTCCTCGCAAATATTTTTAATAGAAAGGTTATTTTTTACTCTAAATTTAAGTACCAAAAGTATTTCCAAAAAACATAACTTTTCCGAGAAAAAAAATAAAAACCGCTTTTTGCTTGAAATTTTTTTATATAAACAACGGCATCATGTGTTATTCTTAGGTAGTGAGTTATATTTTAAACGAGTTACACACGAGGTCTACCCACGCGTGCCCCCTTACGGGCACGGATTTTATTTAGACATATCATAAGTTATTTTAATTTTTAATACAAAGAGAATAAAAACCTTAATAAATTTCAACGTCTGATATGATTTTGCATGTATTGATAAATTGTTATTTATTTTCAAACATAACTTTTTATCATAGATACAACGAATTATTTGGTTAGACTAAAAAAATTAAAAATTTACTCTTTTTGTCAGGGTATAACGATCGTTATTCAATAATAAAAACATTATAGAATTCATTAATAGCAAGAACCTTTCTAATATAATAAATGTATAACTAACAATATTTGCATGTATGAACAATTGTATTTTTGTTCTTAACAATATCTCACTAAATAATCTAGGAAAATATAAGACTCACCTAATTCAATCATGATTATGAGAGGTTTATTTTAAATAGAACGAGGTCATTAAAGTAACTTTTCAATCCATTATTCTAACTCAGTTGTTATAACTTTTCGTTAAACCAAACAATATTTCTTCTAATTATTACTAATATCAACAGTAACCGTGGTTTTAACGAATATTTCAATTAACTATTATTACATCTGAATTTCCATATATTTTCATACAAAGTTATACGTCAACAAACAATGCTTTGAGTAATTTAACTCCAATTAGCCTGTAACGATACTTAGGTTGCGCAATTAGTTATGTGTACAGATAATAACTAATGACCAAACTCCACATACTCTTATGCACCAAATAATATTAAGGTCATTACGACTTTTATATAACATATTAATATTTTCTTATCATAATACTTGATCATTATTAATATATCTTTCAATAACATCTGCTCTTTTACAATGAAGAGTAATTGTTAATTCTTTATTGTAGCCGAAAATTTATTAATATTTAATTTGTTCCTAAAGTAACATTGAATGTAGTATTTGTAATAAAGTAATGGACGTTATAAAAGGTAGGAGAGCAATTTTAAAATATAGGTCTATTCGTTGGTTTGTGTATCAGTATAATACTGCGTTATATAGAAAAATATATAAAAATAAGTTAAATGGATACAGGAAGGGTAATTACAAAATTTAGTAAAAATATTTTTATTGATTCTTGTAGAGAAATAAGAAAGAGTAAATTGTAAAAAATATTCAAATCATACAAATACGGATTCATCTAACGGTCTTCTGATAATTTATTATCAAAGAATATACGATATTTTAAATATTTTTTTATTTTTTTACAAGCCTGAAGACCCACCCATTTTCTTTTGACTGAAATTAAATCAAGTGATCTTTGACGTTAATTAATACTTATTTTGCTCTCAAAGACTTGACTAATTAGATTCCGTTGTAACTTCCTCAAAAATGGTTTTATGATATAAATTATATCTGGATATTTTTCGTTTATCTCTTCAAAGAATCAATGCTTTAATTATTCCCGTCGACAACCGTAACTCAATTATATATAAATTATATATATTATAACTGAGAAAGTTTTACAAAGCTTAAAAATACATATTTTACCATAACTCTATTCATAATATGACATAAATAATATTATTTAAATATAGAGATGAAAATAAAATCTATTTAACTTTTGCCTTAATAAATATATTCACACAACTGTTATTGCTCTAAATTTAAAATGTATTATAAATCAAAAATTATAACTTAAAAATTACACAGGCACACAAAAAAAAAAAGTCATGAACCAGAGGGGAGACCCCATTATTCTTACGTTTTTGGGATCGCTGAAACCGAATATGATAATAAAAACTAATTGTAATGCTAGTTTTCCCGCTAGCACCCCCTTACTACCTCTTAAGGGGTGAAAATTGAAATTTTTGTATAAAATCAAGATAAATGTGTATTTCTACGTTTTTTAGGATGCTGAAACCGAAAATGATAATAAGAAATAAATTTATGACCACTATCACCCCCTACCACCCCTTACGGGAGGTGAAAATTTAAATTTTTCTATAAAATCAAGACAGATGTATATTTCTACGTTTTTTGGGATGCTGGAACCGAAAATGATAACTAAAAATAAATTCATGACCACTATTACCCCCTTACCACCCCTTACAGAGGGTAAAAATTTAAATTTTTCTATAAAATCAAAATAGATGTGTATTTCTACGTTTTTTAGGATGCTGGAACCGAAAATGATTACTAAAAATAAAATTTAAGACCTCTATCACCCATTAACACCCCTCACCAACCCTTAAGACTGAATCATGATTTTTGTCCTATTCTTCACAAGTTTTTTCACTTTTTGTTTTTTTTTTTGCTTTCTATTTAATACTACTTATACTGTTATCCATCCGGCAGTGTTGTAAAACGCTTAAAATATGCTGAACCTAATTCTATACCTCTGAAATAGAATTGTTACTATTTTCCTGAAAATTTAGGAGACTAAAAGATGCTGAACCTAATTCTATGCCTCCAAAATAGAAGGGACTATACAATTTAGGAGACTACAGTGAGGAGCAAGATGCAAGGTTCCATCAGGATTAGAGTAGAATTAAATCATGAATATATATCAGATACTTCTGATCGATAAAGCATTTGAATGTCTAATATAAGAGCGAGAGAGAGAGTAACCTCAAACTAGTTTGATAAACATGTCACTTACTGTAAATCGTTAAAATTTCTTCATACATCTTGATTTTATACAAAATTGAAACCCCCATTAGGGATGGTTAGGGGGTGGTATTGAGTAAAAGAGGTATTAAATTCACTTTTGGTTGTCATTTTCGGTTCCAGCATCCTAAAAAACGTAGAAATACACATCTATCTTGATTTTATAGAAAAATTTAAATTTTCACTTCCTGTAAGGGGTGATAAGGGGGTAATAGTGGTCATGAATTTATTTTTAGTTATCATTTTCGGTTTCAGCATCCCAAAAAACGTAGAAATAGACATCTATCTTGATTTTATACAAAAATTTCAATTTTCACCCCTTAAGAGGTAGTAAGGGGATGCTAGCGGGAAAACTGGCATTTAAAATTGGTTTTTATTGTCATATTCGGTTTCAACGATCCCAAAAACCTAAGAATAATGGGGTCTCCCCTCTGGTTCATGACTTTTTTTTTTTGTGTGCCTGTGTTATTTGAAAATAAATATTTTTAAAATGTGGTATTATAATTGTCAATTATTTTATTTAACAAACCGAACATCGGCGCTGATTGAGTTTAATGAGACAAACCACAACTAATTTCCACTTTTATTCAAATATAAATTATTAACTTTTTTATTAATTAACTTTATTATAATAATGTTTATTTTTAATTCTCTGCTAATTGTAGACAAGAAATACAATTTAAACATAAAAGAAGAAAACTTACAACAACAATTATTTACGTATCTTTTACCTTATATTAAAGATAAAGTAAAAAAAAATCTGCCTGAACAAAATTTAAGACTTTTACGCCAGATCATTTATTTAATTACATTTTTTTGCTGCTCTGTTGCCTCTAGACAATTATGTTTAATAAAAACCTTCTGAGATATGCAGTTGTCTTTACGATCTATTCTTCATGACAAGACCCGGATAGTATTAACTATCATAATGGGTTAACTTTTCAAGTTATAGCAAAATTACGAATACTTGTATTATATGTATTCAAAATATAAATCTATGGTTCCAATTGAAAACTTTACAGAAACAAATTTATACCCATTAATGAACTATTTTGCACAATTGTTAATTTTCTCATCTAAAACTATAATTCTATTATTCATAATGGACAAAATGTGCCATTGGATATTAAGTATTCTAAAAACAAGTAATTTGCATATAAATGAGCTTGCTATTGTTGTGTACAAATGAAAGCAAAGAGTCAGATAGGCAACTCATTTGCGGGTCACGGCTATTGTGGACGGAATTACCGCCGGCTCTTTGTCAAGGAAATTAGTTTTGTTCGATTAGTATTGTTGTCTGGTCTACGGTTACAACACTGTTTATCGACCTGGATACTGAATATTTTTAAAAACCATTTGTATTATTTAACTCCAACTATTTTATTATACCAAGAGTATTTTAATTTGAACGGGGGATTATTGTAAAATTACTAAAGGATTAAGTTAAGTTAATACTTTTAGAACACCTGCGCACTAAATTGTATTGTTGGAAGTAAAGAGATAATTGGAGGAAGTTGAGATTCTCGTATAATAACTAGCAATATATCTGGTAAGATTAGTTTGAAGAAGAAATTGCAATGGCATCCATTTAATTTAATACGAAGTCTATTTTAATATGTATAAAATCAATAATACTTAAATATGGTTATAAAAAAAAATGTAATAAGATAAAAATTACATAATGTAAATACATACTTGCTTGGTTTGTTTAAAAACGTTTTGAAATATAGGTAATTAAAATAAAAATAGAATCACTAAAAAAAATTTTATTACCTAGAATAGAAACACCGGAGTCAATATGCACGCCCTGATTCACTGGAGCATGGCGGGCAGTTCCAATCCATTAGGCGAAAACCGAATCCTTTCAAGTTTAAACCTGCGCGAATTGATTGAATTCCTCAAGACGAAGGTCTAAGCTGCGGCTTGTCGTAGATATTCATTATGGATTATTGGAACCAGTCAGCGTGTTAATTAGTAGGCGCCTTTGACCAAGTTAAGTAGACTGTGGTATTTCATTTCTAATATTCCCGTCTGAAATAGCAAAGGAGATACCTAAAAGGTTATTTCAGTGTTAATTAATAAGCTATTCTCGGATGTTACTGATGTTTATTTGTGCCGCTTCTTTTTCTACCATGAATATGTTGTATTCCCTTAAATTGACTTGTTGTTTGTTTGTTGTTGTATAATTGTATATATTTTTATGGAACCTATGTAGCGTATCTTATTATATAACATTTACATATTTCTTGACAAATATTTAGTTAAAGTTAATAAAAAATTAGCCTTCAAAAATTTTTATAATATATAAAATTGGTAGAAATAACTACACTGAAAACAGGAGACATTTATCGAAAGTTTGGACTTTCGATAAAATTACCGAGAAATTTAAACTAAGTGATACAATTTATTTTCAACTGTTTTTTTTCGTCAAAAATGTTAAAGATTCCCTTATTTTCTATTATTTGTAATATCTTTTCCGAAACATATTTTAAAAAATAAGACATACCAGACTAGACAAGACCAGATCGAAAGTGATAAAAATATTCATTTCTTTTTTTTCGAACTATTTATATTAAAAATCTTGATATAAATTTGTATATCCATCTACATTATATTGCATTATGTATTATCATGTAGAAATATTCTGTTAATTATTTAAAATTATGCTTATGAGTTAGTTTTCTCTGCAATATCTCGTTGAATTAACACATTTAAGAATTAACAACAGTTTATTTCTGATAGCAATTATTATTTGATAAAAAATATAAAAACGGAAACAATTATTTTTGTGTAAAAAAAAATAGTCATTAGTAAAATACCATTCATATTAAAAAATAATATTAAACACATACCAGTGAAAATACAAAGCGAAAATTGCGATAACAAAAAGGCCTTTTAAATCAAAATCACTCAGTTAAACTGGCAGTTTTAAACTTTTGCCAATCCGTGTACTGGATAATTCCATTTTAACGAACAAAACTCAACATTTATAATTGACGATCGCAACCCCGAAAAATATCCAATTAGAGCGATTTCATTTTAGGAGAAATGTCTATCAAAATATTTTAAATCCACACACATTAAAATGAAAATGGATTTATAGGTATAGAAAATATTTATAGAGTAAAATTTTTCATAAGCAAGATTAAAAGCGGAAGCAGGTTCCAGCGATTTATTATATTGTTTTATTTTAAATTATCGTCGTCGCAGTCTTCAATAGACGGGGAACTAATTGAAACCGCCGTGAGCACCTTTACGCCTCAAGTGTTCCTAGAAAAGCTCCAAGTTACGAAAGACGAGCTCAATAATTGAAACTTAAGATTATGCACATATTTTGTTTATTTATATGATGACATGACGTCTCCCACACTGATGTAATTTATTTATTTACAAGAACTTGATATACCAGGAGAAGATCAAAAGTAAGACTATTCTTGTTATAAATATTTGGCGATTACGGAATGTTTTAATTATTTAACTTGCACCATTAAAATGGTTTCATTTAAACTAAACCAATTTTTGATAAATACATTTTTATAATTGTAATATTTATCATATCTTTGGACAAATTTTGATAAGTATATTTCGATAATTATAAAATTAAATCTTATATTGAAACAATAACAAAGTTCCATATTATGACATTAAAAAATTTCAGATTTCCTAGTATAACAATATGTAACTTTTTGTAGCTAATGTGAAATTATTATATATAGAGTATGATATGAGTAGATATTTTGGACCAAACAGATACAATAGGTTTATTGCTAATTCCCGAAACCCAATAAGCGTTTGACTTCAACACTTTCTCTGCACCTTTTCTACCCTCAATCGGTATAAATTCAATCCTTATATATGGTCTGCGTTATTTTTACACGATTATCGCTCTTATTACTTAAAAAATAAGATTCTTTCCATAGAATTTTAGTAAAACTAATAGTTTATACTTTAGCGTAATACACATTATTCCTAACCACTGCTTTGTTTGTAGTCATAATATTGTAACAATGAAGGTCTGCAATAGTATGCTACATATTATATTTTTGTCGATTCGGTAGCTGTTACAAATTTAAAATCTGAGTCTTCTATTAGTTAACAAAACATTATATTCTGAATATTGAAAGAAAGACATATGCTTTTATTTCAGCAATTATTATTCAATTATAGTAGTAAGTACTCGTATTACAATTTATATAAATTATGATAACATAATTTATATAAATCATGTTATCATAATTTATATAAATTGTGTATGCGAGTACTTACCTTATTTTATTTAGTTTCTTTGCGATATAAGAGAAGCTGTGAAAAAAAATTAAAAGAATTTTATTTGAGTTTAGAATTCAAGTTTAATTGAATTTGATCCTGGTTCAAGCAGGAAATTGTGTTCGGAAGTGGAAGGTGCTATACGGTTTTATTTCTTTTATTGGTGTTTGCCGATAATATTATATGAATACGGTTGTGTTGAAAAAATTAAAAGAAATATTTAATGCACATTCAAACAGACATACAAAGTATTATAATTATTACTTCTAATCATAGCTGATTGAATGAATATGGGCGATAGAATAACCTTATATGTATAGTATGACATTGAGATTCGTTTCGATATGTAAAATCTGCATATTTAGTCCAACAATACTTGAGATTTGATGTTGAGTTTACTACAAAATAATAAATATATGAAATAATATATGAAAGCTGGTTTATATATATATTACAATAGATAGTCAAACATTTTAAACAATCCCAAGTTGATCTCTAAGCAGAATATTTAGCAGGCATCAAGCAATATTACCAAACTTGTCACTAGTAATTCACTTAATAGTCAAATTTCCGTTTAACATTCACATAGTACAAGCGAACCGCTGCAATCCGATGTCGGATATGCAAATCAAGTCTTATCTATGTTAAGACCTCGAATATTAATATTAGGTCTTTCAAGACGAATGCTAATGACTTGCGTGATTCCTTGTTATTATACTCTCTTTATATTCGCAGTACTCTGTTTTTTATAGCAAATACCTACATATATGTTAGGTATTATTTTTTCTGATATTTTTTCGTAATAAAATAATGAAAAGATATTTGTTAAATCGCATTTTTAATTTTAATAAAGAGATATTTTCTGAGCAAAAATATATTATGATTATGAAAGACTCATTGTATTGGAATTACAATGAGGAATTCTACTAATTTAGTTGTTTTTTTAATTAATAATTTATAATAATTATTTTCAGCAAGATTATAATTCACTTATAATATTAAAATATTAACTGCCTATAACTCAAAGATTTTACCGTATTCATATGATATTAATGATCATCCGATATTATACAGAACATCCTTATTCACAGATAAGAGTTATTTGTAAACCCACCACGTTGAGAACAAAAACCAATGGGTTATGCTTGGGTATTCGATATGGCAAGATGTATTCTATCAGACGATTTGAAGCGACTGCCTTTCTTCCATGAATATTAAACAGTTTGTCAAGAGTAAATGGGAATTTAAAAAGTTTAAAAATATAAGGGACCTTCAACTGCTTTACTAAGATGGAAAACAGTTATACAATATACATATATCAGTATTTAAAGATTACAGTGAATGTGATGTGATGTGATGTGATTTTGATACATTTTTAAAATAACAATATTTAACCTTTTTCATAATGTTATATTTAGGATTCTTTCGGACCAAATGATACTCATAGTTTACATCTCTTACTGAACTAAAATATTTATAAAGCTTTAACAGAATTATTTCAGTTATCTAATTATAATACATTTCTGTAAAATCTTATTTAATGGCTTATCAAAATATTATTGATTTGAAGGTAGTCTTAAAAATTGAATTTTGAATTTTACTCATAAGAGTTAAAGTCAGTGAAAATGCCAATTTCTTGTTCTATCCATTATTTATGCACAAAAAGCCCGACTCGTGAAGATGCGATCAAAGACGAAGTTTAAATCAATTGAACTGAGTTTTAATGGAAAGCTGGTTTTATAGAAAAGGTCCTACATACGAAGAAGCTCATGACTGATTAAATATGCTAAGTTTCGCGAACTTTGGCGAAGTTTAATGAAGCGCTCCAAAGTTCGTACCTTTGCTTATATTTGAAGTTGAAAGATATGTTAGCGATGTTACTGTATAGAAATTATTTTTAACTATATTATTTATAAATTCTTAATGTTATATCAATCATTGTTACAATGATCACGATTTTCAATCTGGGAAATTCTCCTTAAGTTATCTGAACATGTACATGTTGTTCGAGATTGTTATAGTGTAATTGATATAGATTGTTATAGTGTTATTGTGGTCTAAATCTGATTTTGGGTTTGCCACTGTAAAGGAGAAAATTATTGAGTAAATAGTGAGCTATAACAATGGCGTTTTACTCCAGTCAGTATGAAGCGTCAGGGTTGGGTTACTCCCGATCGTCACACGTGTCTTCGTGGTTTATTAGCTTAAATTCTAATATGGTTTGATACTAGTTGATAACCTATTTTAGTTGTGTTTCTTATATTTTTTATCTTAATTAACATCAGAAGCAAAAAATCTTGGCTCATTAAAAAATATCACGAAGTATCTTACTTCAAAACTTTCTAACTGAATAAGATCTATCAGTCACCATTCGCCGTTTTTACGACTTTTGCCTATACTTTTGTAATAATTTGAAAAACTTCGACAGGCAATTTATTCACAAGACGAATATAGAAGAAAGTTATAACTTAAAGCATAGAGATGAATGTAAACTTAGAAATGTCTTCCTCGAAAAGCTCTTGGAAACTAAAACTAGGTTTTTAGTGATATTTGCACTTATGTAATAAATAAAAACAACTACATGTAAATTTGGGTTGATAACAAAATACAAAATATATCTAGTACATTATTTAACAATTTTACTTGGCTGAAACAGAAAATATATAATAAATTAAAATTGAATGCATCTATTGATACTCGTACATGTAAGCCTAACAAAACAATAATGAGTTTTTATCTTACTTGGTATGTAGTGTGAAAGTTAGCTTAACCTATTATTTTTCACTAAGGCTAAGGCATAGCTATTTACTAAGTCATTAAAAATGCTAAACAAATACAAATTTCTTTGGTATTAGATTAATGGTGGTAGTTAGAAGTGCTTAAATATTATTCGAATTTTCTACGCTTGCTCTTAGATTAAATGTTTAGTATTAAGTAAATATACTATAAGTACATTTAGGCAATTTATTAACAAAGTAAATACGATGCAATGCATAATATGTGGTTAGTAGTAACATTAATTGTCAAATATATTTATGATAAAAGGTTCTGATATTTGAAAGAAATGAAGAAAGAACAGAATGTAAGATCAACGTGAATGGTAAGATAATAGAACAAGTGAATGAAGCGGTATATTTGGGAAGTATGTTTAGCAGAGACGGAAGATACGAAATGGATGTGGAAAGGCGTATTGCTGCCGGTAACAGAGTCAACGGTGCTTTGGCTGCATTGTTGAGACGGCGAAACGTCAGCATAGCTGCACGTTTGGCTGTACACAATGCAGTTTTGCTACCGACGCTGTTATACGGCAGCCAAACGTGGGTAACACAGAAGAAGAATGTAAGAAAGATGAATGCTGTGGAGATGCGATCTCTTCGTCGAATATGCGGAGTCAGTTTAGCTGACCGAATCCGCAATGAAGAGATCCACAGAATGGCAGGTACTAGCGAAGATGTTTCGGTAAGAATGAAGAAGAACGTGCTCAGGTGGTTTGGGCACGTCGAACGAATGAGTGATGAAAGAATGGTAAAAAAGATTTATAAAGGTAAAGTGAGCGGTAAGAGAGACAGGGGGAGGCCTCGAGTGACCTTCGAAAACACAGTAGCTACGATACTGGAGGAAGGTCACGTAAAAAGCATGAGGACCCCCCGGAGGGCATGTATGAAGAGGTTAATGTCTGTGGTCGAGGCGAAAGAGGTATGCAGGGACCGTAGCGTTTGGCGCTCCGTCGTCTCTGGCTACCCCGCAAGGGATATGGCGTGACGATAAGTAAGTAAGTAAGTATATTTATGATATCATTTCACATCTCTTCTTCAGATAGGACAAACTCTATGACGAAAATGCAGAAATTTGATGTTGGTTCAGTTGTTCGACGTACAATTAGGTATATTCAATTACAAAAACATCATAACGTTTAACTATCAACGTGATGCAAACGGATGTTAAATGCCTAAGACATGACCTCACTTATGAGTTCATTAAACAAGTGACGTGTTATTATATTCCAACGAATGAACGCATAAACGTACTATAATTATTTTAGGGTGATAACACTAACCAACCAAATAACGCAATTCGTTTTAGTAGATGGCGTTGCCCGCCATGTGGTGTATATTTAAAAAATATATATAATATCTTTGTATAAAGGAACCATTCTACCTATACTTACAAACTAAGAAATGCCTTATTTTCAATAAAATAAAATAAATATAATACAAATGATATTATTCTATTCTATTGTCTATATTATATGTAATAATAAATAAACTGTTATAGTACTTTTGAATTCAAATAAAAATCATTTAAGCTACCAAAATAAGAATAAAGATGAAACATAAATTAAGAATATACGTATAGTTTTGTTTGTTATCAAGTATAAAATTCAACTCAACTTGTTATAAAACTTAATCCATTGAAGCTAATTCTCAACGTGACTGGGCTTTTCTATTCTCTCAACTATAAATACTTGAGATTTTTTCTTTGAATATCCGAGTAACCAAAACAGTGTAATTGTTTAAAAACTTAAATTTTATATAAGTATTAAGTTTATTTTGCACACTGTTTCAAATTCTTCTTTTAACCATACATCTGCATATTATAGCCGTGTTTATACCTTTTATTACTTTATCGCAGTTTAAAGTATTCTTAGATTATTATGTATTATATTAAAAATACTATTCTAGATATATTTTAGGGAATAAATTTTTACACCTTAATTTGCCTAATAGACAAGATATTTTATTATAAGGAACCAGTTAACGTATTTACGTTTTCTTTAAAAATACTTAAAAATAAAATAAAATAAAAATAATTGAACTGTTTATTTTAAATATATAAATGGAATCAAATGTAAAACGATGCGGTTGTTTTGAACGGTAGCTAGTAAATGTTACATTCGATTCTATGCTAGATCTATCTGAGCCAATAGCGGTTTTGATGTTTTGCCTAGATTAGAGTCCAATTCGAAAATATTATCTTAAGTCTATAAATACATAAATATCCAATTTGTGTAATGTAATATAAATTTATTTCATTTTAACCTTTATATTAACATTTTTTCCCTCCATTTTAGTTTTTGTTCACAAATTAAACAAACATATTGAAAATAATATCTTTCGTAATTCAAACCTTAAATAAATGCAATCGCATCTTATCTACGTTAGTATCGATACAATGCAATCTTTTCTTTATGACGACGACTTATAAGGAATGTGCTTTTTTTAGTTCATTTAAATAACTTAGTGCGTGAATGTATATAGGTCATAGTTATTATATAACAATGTCTAAAACCTTTGTATAACTATAATTTTATACTCTTAGTTTTTTCTTTCAACAGATTGTTGATCGACATATTTCTTTTACAAATCTGTTACAAGCAAATAATTTTCATTTTAACCAATTGAAGATAAATTATTAGAGATTTAGCAAACAAATAATATATAAATATTATGAGATCATATATATATACAATATATATACGTTATCCGTATATATAAGCTGTGCTTTGAAAGTTCTATGATCTAAAATAGTCAAATATCGTGCAAATTATTCTACAATCTAGTTGACTGAAACCGGGTTTGCATTGTTGGAAAGCTGCTTTAAATCTAGCTTAGGTAATAATATACGTCCAAATGCAACGAGTTGAACAATTAGCAAACTATTTCCATTACGGTATACTCACGTAATTGAAATCACAACGAATGCAAAACACGAGAAGTGCGAATGAACTGCTTATCACAATGTACTTGTTTACGATACGCTACAGTATTTTGTCTTCTTATTTTTGCTTCGGTAAAAAATCTCTGTTTTGTGAGATGAAAATTCGAACCAAAAATCGAATAGAAATTGGAAACACTTTTGATTGATTATTAATAAGAAGAGAAAAACTTTTTCTTTTTCACGAACGAACTTTTTTCGTTCTGTATTGTTTTCACTTTTCTCGGATGGATGGATGGATGGATGTATAGATGGATGTCTGTGGACCGGAAACTTTTTTTAGTTTATTTTCATATTTAATTAAATTTCTATTTTGTATTATTATTAATCACGCTTTTTTGTAATTTTTTTAGTAATTATAAATAAACATGTATTTAACATTTTCATTTCTTCAATAAATAATAATCATTTTACTTAAAAATCAATTGTTTTTTTATTAACATTTATAATTTCGTCAAAGTTCGTTCGGGCAATACCCTGGGTATTTGCATCTTCACTAGTATTTATTGTATTGCATAATTGTAATGTTTAATGAAAATATTTAAGTTTTATCATATAGAAATCCTAGAAACAAGTCTTTTTACAGAACATATTGGTCAAGGATACCCGCCGACCACGAAGGTGATGGCCGGAGGGTTATGTGAGACTGCCCGGCAGCATAGAGGACGCTGCCATTTTTAAGGCTACCCACTAAAAAACCAATGGTTGCCCTCAACGCCTTAATGGGACGCCATGGATCGCTTGACGTGACGCCCCGGCGGTAACCCCCCGTGTAAGGGTGCTCCGAGCAACTTATAGCACCCTCACTACATAGTCCTGTAGGTGAAAGAGGTCACCCTCCCCTCCCACCAAGGCACTACAGCTGAGGAAGGAAGCGGTGGGCGTACTCCCGCCTAAGGATAACTAATAACTATGATGTGGCTTGAAATTATTATTTTTTTACTGTGACCTTCAATTTATTAGCTACAAAAAGCACTAAATAAGAAAAAAGAACTATTAAATCATAGTTAGTCTGATACGTCATTGATATTTACTATTAATATTTGTAGCATATAGTTTTGGGTATATACATTTTTCTTAAAAAAAAATATTTAACATTAAAACCCTTTCAAAGGTTAATAATAAAATTATATTTTTATGGGACAAGTTTTATTTAATGTAAAAGTCATATTGTCACAACATATACCGAAATTCGTCGTCGTTATTCGTCAAAAAATGTTATATTGTAAGTTTCTTCTGCACGGGTCACATAAGTTTTCCATCTTTTTATTTCTTAGTTGGTTACGTATAGTAGTTAAATAATTTTATAAATGTATATATTTTCAGTTTGTCTCCTTCGTTGTTAAGTATGAGCTGATAAGGTATTATTATAATATTTTAGCATTTAAATGTATTTATAATAATGGTATAGGATTAAAAAAACACGCAAAATTTCATTTTACCAATGCGAGAATAAGTATTAGTAATGATATAAACTAAAGTTCATTGAGTAGTCATTACAAATTGTGACTGGATATATTTAGGAACAAGCTTTTCTTAGAATACGTACAAAGACTTTTTTTAATTATTTATATTACTTTTTAAATTATTTCTTAAGCTTTATATTGTTATTGACATATTTTTAATATAATTATTTTGTATAACATTCTGTTTCTAATGAAATTATAAAACTTAACTAAAACTTATTTTCAGATCTTGTCTATTGTAAATTCTTAATTTCTTACCGGTCGGACTAAGATTTTTTAGTTTTGATTCTTTTTCAAGTCTATTCAATTATTTACGTAAATTGAAAGGAAACTAATGTAGTATAGATTTTTGATGTCATATTGTACATTAGGGCGTATCATTGGTTGAAAATAATATATAACAATTTTTATACTCGTTAATATTATTAATTACGTAATAATGCCTTTATTCTAAATATAAAGGCCATAAAAGTTAAATTAATTATTACTTAATTCGTTGAGCTCGGTCGACGGTTCTCATATCAGGATTTTATCTACACTCGCTGCCAATTACGACTGTTTATGTATGGGCAATATGTATTATTAACGTAATTACTCCGAAATAGTCTAATTAGGGAAAGAATTAACAGTTTGAGGAAATTAGAATTGTACGGGAACAGTGTGTTAATATTTTTCATATTTGGTTTGGAATAGTCTGGAAGAAATAATTATATATATATTTTTGAATGTAGATAGATAAGATAATAGTATAACTAACACACGTACTCTTTAACCTAAAACAGATATAACACTTGCAAGAAAACAAGTTTATGATATTCAGTACATCGTATCATGTCAGAAGAGTATGGAAATAGCAAAGCCGCTTATATTAGTCTATTTATAACATACTTAGGGATATTTTATATACTATAATCAAATAGAACTATTAGGCATTGCTTAATTTTATTTTATTTTATTTATATAAACCAATATGAATGTATATGTACCGGTTTTTTGTCTATTACAATAGGGCTATTGTGGGCTTAAAATATTATTCTTTATATAACCATAATGATATTATATCGATGTAAATAGATTTGGTTAAGAAAGCTGTAACGAAATTACATATTTTGGAAACTATACAGATTTAGAGTGTAGATCACAAATACATGTAAATTTACGAAGTTATCAATTTAATAGAGATTTAAATGGATTTAGAACAGAATTTGTTGAAAGTTAAAAGGGGTCTTATTCCAGTCCTTACTCCAAATTTTAGATAAAATATTTGAATTAATAAACATAATTAAATTATATGACATGTAAATTATTACACTACCAGATATATTTTGCACCACATGCTATGTTATATATCTAATGGCATTAACTTTGTTATTTAAGTCGATTGATTAATTGAATCCTTGTTTTTAATAATTTTAACAATATCCTTTAACAAATATTATATTTGTCTTTTATTGCTTGGCATGTAAATCTCTTTTTTCATTCTCTATGCCTTTCATTTTATATATAAAAAAATATAGCATAAGAATTACTAAACAGGATAATGATATAGGAATTTAAGTAATTGATGTTAAATTCTGTTATTATTAACTAATAAAACTTCTTATAAATATCTTTAAATTAATATTTTTCAGGAATTACATATTTTCTATTAGATATTATTTTTATATTATAGGTTTATATGCATGTCTATATAAAGAATGTATCATAAGAACAATAAATAAATTATAAAAACAGTCACTGCAAGGTTACGATATCTATACGATTTTAACTTCGTTAGCAAAAGTCAAGATAAACTCCGATAAAGCAGATAAGTAGTAACTTGGTATATTAATGAATCCAATGGTATTAGTCTGGAATTTTGCTAGAACAAATATCTTGCCTTTCGCAATTATACAAAACTCAAAATTATAGACAGGCTTATAGTCAGGTCTAGAAACCTAATGACATTAACTCTTTAGAAACGTCTGTCTAATAGTAACATACTCGTATATATATTGGTAAATCAATATTTTAATATTGGGCTAATAAAAAAATTATCAAAAATTATTTAAATTATTAATTTTAAACAAGGTTGTTTTTTTATAAGGGTTTATATTATTTATTTACAGAACTAATGAAGATGTAAAAAATATGTTATTTAAATGTTACAAGTGAATATATTTAAGACAACGACACAAGTTATGAACACATAAAAAGTATCCAATATTCGTAGATCAAATAACAAAATCAGCTTGACCTCATTATAGCCAATAAATTTGATATTGTCTCCAAAGGCAGATCTTCTCTGAAAATAAAACCGAATATAAACATTATATAAATCTGATCTAAGTGTTTTGGATAAGCTGCCCGTCAATAACAAGATAATGGAATCTGGAACATTTTAAAATTCATATATTAATGGCGATACAATAAAATTTTTCAATGATATATAATATCAGTACAAAACAAAGAAAAATATATTGCAAGCATTTAATATTATCAATATCTATTAGTTTATGTTTAAAAAATATATACTCTTAGTGGTAGTAGTAGACGAAAAACATGCTTATTAAAATTTTTGTTTTATTTCTAATTTATTCGGTCAAAGTCAGAGAGGTTTACTAGTTAAGAATCTTTGTTGTAACAAATACACAAACAAACATTTATAGCGCCACTTTATTAAATATAAACCAATAATTTAATACCAAATTACAACCAAGAAAAAAGCAATGAAAAACCTTTTTTATTAACAAACAAATTTTTTACTGTCCATTATATTATTTAGTCTCGAAAAGTGTACAGGAATATTTAATATTTTATGCCCATGCATATCAAACTTTTTCCAAAAGTATTATCTGCAAAACAAATGTAAATGAATTTGATTATTATGCTGTTTACTACTTGTTATAAATTTCTTGATCTTCGGAACTTGCTTTGGAAGAACTGTTAATTCGTTCTGGTAAATTGCACCCACAAGTATGTCATTTTGTATATCTTATCTTCATACTATATTTTCGTCTGGAGCATTTAGAGTCAGTTAGAGTTCTGGAGCATTTAGAGCATTAGTTTTTTCATTATGTTTCGAATGTTTTTCTACGTTTAAATTAACAAATTTTAATCACAATATATCGTTAATGTATATTTTGTTATTCTTACAAAAGCAAACTTTTAAAAGATTAAAAAAAAAACCAAAAACAAAATATAGCGATAAAAGATTTTAAGAAAATATAAAAACAAGATATAACACTTTTGGCAACATTCCAGTACATTTAAAAATTAACTTTTGAGTACGCCATTTAATATGTAGAAAGAGGTAAATGTTTGATACAGACCTATTACATTGCTGTTTTCTTTATTTTTTTATTAAAACTAACATTCAATTTACTTTATTAACATGTTATTCTTTTAATCAAATAAAATTATTTATTCATTGATTTATTTACCTGAACATGTATTGCCAGACATCCTGATTAAATTTTTGTTTAAATTCACGTGAATGATTTCATAGGTTTACTATAAATATTATTTTCCTTTTAGCAGATATGCTGCTACTTTCGAAGAATGGCTAGGGAAGAATGAAGATAGGATCGGGAAGGAATATTTATGTTTTTGGGTTCTCTCACCGCGCTCAACACGTGATTAACATAACAAATATAATAGTGTCTTGAAAGTTTCATTGGTTCGTGAACTAGGTACTTCTATTAAGGACAGTTTTATTAAATTCCATAAACAGGTTTTATCAAATATATAATGAGAAAATAATTTGTTAGCAAATATAAAAAATAAATCATTTAACGACACAATAACAAAACAGTCGAGACGTTCAATTATACTTAACACAATATTAATATACTGTTTGACGTTTCCGGCACGTTAACTTTAACAAATTGAGTTCATTCTTTGAAGTTTTTATTAGTCGGTCTTATAGACCTTTGTCACGCGGCACTCATTTTTCTAATTTTCATCCGAGGATGTTAAAGGGGGCTTCTTATAATGGATGGTTAGAATATAGGTAGGTACAAGGCTTGTTGAGTCATATCACGATAGTCATTATTTATCATAGAATAATTATATCTTTTCCTGTATTTTAAATATTATTTTATAATATTATATTTTCTAAATTATTTTTACTCCTTAATGATAATATACATTTATTAATTCTTTAATCAGAACATAAAAACAAAATAAAATCAAATTATAAAAAAATCTTCCTTAATAAAAAATACTTTACTAAATGATAATTAGACTATATAAACTATATGCTATCATATTTTCATATTTTTTTGTAAGGAAGCTTGAAGAAGAAAGAAGAAAGAAAGAAGTTGTTATATACGAAAACAGAAATCTTTAAAATAAATTATTTTTAATAAAAATCATGTTTCTCAAATAATGAAAGACCTATTCTTATGATTTTATTCGGAACTACGACTTAGTAGAATTACAGCTAATATGTACGTTATTAGTTTTTAATGGTTTTATGTTTAATTGAATTTGCTAATTATTAAATTAAAGCATTCTCAACTAATAATATTGTAACCATTGAAATGTTATATTTTTAGGACTTAGCGTGCCTGTTTAAAGGACGTAATTTTATTTTTTGATTTGTGAAAATTGTGATGTACACAAAATTAATATAAGAAATAAAAACAATCTTGGTATGCCCATCACTATGCTTCATAAAATAGGTAATTACTTTAATGTTAATTGTATATGCTTCTGCACTACAAAAGTTATTATAGTGTAAATGATTATAGAAACGATGGCATGGTCATGGAATAAATTATATTTTAGTGATTAGCGACAAACCTGCGCAATTTTTTCCTGACGCTGTTTATTATTCTTGTTAATCTGTTAGCGGTGAGGGTCGGGTTGCTCCCTTATCTCAAATATGGCGAAAGGGGTGATGGCTAAACGGGTGCTGCCAGCGGTGACTGGTCGTTTTTCTAACCACCGATTTCTTTCTTCTTATTATTAATTAATCATTGTTCCATCATTAAGTCAGCTTATCTAATTGACTGTGATGGTTCGAGTTGTATGCCTTCACGTTGTAATACAACAGCTCGTATGATTTGAGAGCAAAAAAAAAATACTTTATTTTATTATATCAATATATTATTAGACAAAATAAATCTGTACAAATGTGTAAAAGAATTACTAATCGGATACTCAGTTTTTAGTATTATTCTCCCTGACAACTGAGTACCATCATACACATATAAGTATTTTCATAAAATGTTTTTCCCAATATATATAATATTTGGAACACAAGAAAATTTCTATTAAACGGACTGAAGTCAGAGTTATTAAATGTTTGCGGACAGTTAGTGTAATGTGTATAATACATTCTACGAATTTAACATGTAACGACATTAAAATACGAGCTGCGAGTAAATTAGTTTGTGTTGTAACAGCACCTTAAAACGACAGCTAGACACTTCTTCGAGCTATTCTTAGCGCTATAATGTTAATTCAGTTAAATTGAAACCTCCAGGTGAACGGTTCCCGACAAAATTACTGTTTTTTTAATTATATTACTATCATTATTATATGCTTTAAACATTATTCAGTAAGGTATTTTCAAAATAAGGAACGAACACCTGTATTTCTGCGGCACAGTTTTTTATCTATAAATTAACTTCGTGATAAGCTTGTTCCGACAACTGCGACAGTTCTCTAACAGATCTCTAGACGATTACTAAAATCTGTTCTGTAATGAAAACTGTTAATCATAAAATTTTACTCATGTAACGTTATACTTTACTTACTTAATTGTATCTTTATTTATTTTATAAAAGTTATATTTTATATGTAACTTGTAATCAAATATTATATATATTTTTCACCGGTTAGTCTTAACTTATAGTAGTAGTAGTCTTAATTTATAGTAGGAGGCATCTCCTCCTTTTATTTTAATTTTATTATTATTATTTTAATAATTAAACAATTTATACTACAATCAAAAGATTTTATGACTAAATATTTGGGCTTAAAGAAATAAAGAAAAAATCTGAAAATTACATTTTACCGTATTATCCATCAGCTACTTTGTAAGCAGTAGTGACATCTTTTGACAATTAAGAGAATATGCGTAAAGATTATCAGTTATACTGTGATTGTTTTACGTTCACTGCTGTTATTTTTAAACAAGTATGAGGTAAGAATTACTTTGTTTATTCGGATGTCGTAACTCACGGTGACGTCACGTTATAATTTACTTAGCGTCGTAACAAGATGGCGGCACTCGAGTATGTGACATGTTTTTACTTATTTATTTGAGTCACTATTATTGTGTATATGTATACAGTAATTTAAGATATCACAATTAGTTATTAGGAAAAACAGATATTCAGACTTGGTGATTAGTAACAATATGGTTTCAAGTTTATTTAACGATTTTTTAGTTTCAATGTAAGAGAACGTCTTTTTGAAAAAAAAAAACCACATTCCTTTATTTTATTGTATTTTTCATAACATACCAAAAAGGAACAATGTAAATTTAAACTAATATTCTAAAAAAAGTATAATGTTATAAAATAAACATGTTATAAACATATAATAAAGTAATAAAATCTATGAAGAAAACTTAAATAATAGTACCTCAGACATTTATTGGAAAGGTAAAGCAAATACATTTAGCTGTAAATTAGATTAATATATATATTCCAATTTGTCTTATATGTAAAATATAATATACATCATAAAATAATTATGTAAACCTGGTTATTAAGACTACCACATTTATTATATGTACAACATTTAAATAAGTTAATTTTAAAATAGTACTTGATAAAATAAGGTAAAATAAATAAATAATATACTGGATCGTTTCTGGATATAAAATTGTATTATTACTAAGTATATAATAGCCTGTACGAATTTAACATCTAACCGAAGAGGTAATGGAGATTAAATTACATATCCTTTGAGTAAAATTTTTATCGGAGTGTTTCCTTTACTTCATAATTGTCATTAGAGATTTATTTAATATGTATTTTAAATTATAACATATTACAGAAAATAGTCATAATCATATATATTATTCATATTTATGAAATTGAATGTAAGTTCACATACATTATAATGAAAGACAATGTTCTAATTTGAACATTTTGCTACAATTGTTTGACTTTTTAGTTTATATTGTTTTATAGACCAATTATTCTTTGAAAATATAATAATACATGCTATAAGTTATAATCAGTTATTTAATAAGAAAAATAATCAAATAAAGACAATTTTCTTGAACTAAATTACACATTCAAATGATGTTTGTGTTGTGCTCATGTGGTTAAATACATTAGACTAAATTTGTTAAAGTCTGTATGTGCCCTTCAAATATGTATGTAACAAATATGATTTTTTTAGATTTGTTTTAATACTTTATTTACTAAAAAGCCTTAGGCGGAGATGGTGATGTGGAAATTCCCACGAGATATATCAGTATACGCCACTAAAACTAAACGGTTGCCGACGCCATCATAATAAGACGTAGCAAACAGTATCGACCTATTTTTTATATATAATATTAAACTATTCAGTCCGCCCATATATTTTTTAGGAGAAATATTAAAATTATTAGTTAATACACATAATTTAAAATTTCATATTTCTAGCTTTAGCCGTGGTTATTGTTCTATGATCTCTCTGTCAGTTAGGACAGTTCATTATTTTTTCCATATGAGACGAAGCTTCTTAGCATTCCATGGAATACATTATTTATACAGTTATTACATTAAATAAGAGCTTACTCCACTGCAATTAAAAATATATAAAAAACATAACTTTGAAAGAGTGTACTTTATTAGTTAATGATATTTTAGTCATTTTACAGAACATTCAAAACTCCATGAGTATGTACTCTACAGTAATCATGGTCGAAATGGCTCAGTTGGGGAGCATTAGATTGAAGATGATTACTTCATTCTATCAAAATTAAAGTTAATATTTGTATTTATAGAAATATAATATATATAAAATATCAATATATAAATATATGTACATCTTTAATTGACAGTACACGTTCTTAAAACAATTTTAGGCATAATGGAATAAAACATTGAGTGCATACATAACATCGCAATTATAGTTATCATAGATTATCGCTTAATAAAATTCAGTTATTGTAATATATAAAGATACATATACTAAATATGATTAATTTAGTTTCTTACCAAATTATATACTGTTAACTCGCATTCCAAGTGATTTTATTGATTAGTGAAGTTGATTGTATTGTATTGTTCAAAAGAATTGATGTAAAGATTTTATATAAAAAAAAAAAATTCTACCATAGATATTATATTTAGTGTTATTCCGTGTATCTTATGCATATATATTTTTATTATTTTACCTACCTAACCAGAATATTTCTTTTATGAAAAGATTTCACAAATTTAACACACTCTCAATTAGAATGATTATGCATGTAACACAATAAAAATTATTGGTGTGGGAGCTTGTGACAAATGTGGAGTACTTTTGAAATTATATAAAATCACAATCACACAAAGTTAATGATAATTTAATTTAAAAATGACCCTGACATAGTAAAATTGTAAACTTCACGATTAATAACTGCCAAAAACTGCTTATATTGATAAAAAAAATCATACCTCTCTCGTGCTGTTTACTGGGTCAGAAGTGACAACTATAGGCAGCTGTAGACCTAGCGGGGATAACTGATCAAGTGACTATTGATACGTTATCGATCTGAACGAATTATTGATCCCAATAAAAAAATTGGATTGGTGGTAGAAGGGTGAAAATTTAGTGTTGTATGTAAATTAATGGTACATTATATAAAAAGAAAAACAGAATTTAGTCCTATAAATTAAAAAATAAAATGTGGGGTGGACAACCCTTATCAATATAAAAAATAAATAACAACCTATTCTAAGATCTATTGAATATATGTACATATAAAACTTCAAATCAAAAGCAGTTGAGTCGTTTCGGAGTAGTATGGTAACTAAAACTATGATACGAGAATTTTATATATAATTATATACAAACTGACTTACGATAATACGATTTCCAAGAAGTCTTTTGTGATAAAATCTTTTGTTTCTATTTAATCTTTTTTAGAGAAAACAATTTTCAATGAAATCCATAAATCCAATAAAAATAAGGTTGTCTATATAGTAATTTACTGAAACAAAAAGATTCAAATAAGATTGTTTAGTCTTTTTACTTAAACATTTAAAAGTAAATCCAGAGTGTTGTATTAAGTCAATGGGGTAAGAATAAGATAGTTCTATTTACTTAGCCATTAAAAGGATTGGAAATGCTTTCAAAAACCGTTGCCTTTCTTGGTGTATTTGCATGTTTTTGTAGAATCTAAAGTTAGCAGTCGTATGTCGTATGTGTCGTATGTAACATTTTTGTTATTTTATAGTTTGCTCTTTCTTTGAATCATTTAAATCATTATGTGGTATTATTTTCTTGGTTGTAAAATTATTACTAATAAGCAGGTCACGATGAAATTCAGATGTATACCAATATCACTTTTTCTCTATATGTATGGTAACATACATACATAAATATGTATAAATAAATATATAAATTACAGATAATAAATTATATTTCTTGTTGCAGATGACTTCGTTCGAGAGAGCTAAAGAACTACGTTGCATGGTACACTTTAATTCAGTTAACGCACCTAAACTATGATTATTCAATTATTATCTACATCTTCCGCTCTTGAACATGTAGCGCGATACAACTATATAGTATATGTAGTCTATAATCTTTTTAGGTGCCTTTTTTTTACTTGCCAGAGTACACACAGATTACACAACAATATTATCAGGTTTATCTTGCTAGTATATGTAGCAGGAACGTCATAATTACCAATATTTATGTTTAAAATTTTTCCCTTTCTACTTTTCAGTTATTTTTATCAATAAACAAGTACAATTCTATAAATCTTGTATTCCAATTAAATTTACATTCGAATTCATCAGAAAAACGTCAATTAAAATTATTGTGTTAACAAAACTCAGATTATTTTTTTATTAAAATAAAACATAAAAATAGAAACAAAAAACAAATTAATGGACCTGTAAAAATAACTGCACTGCGGCACACTTAATTGGGCTGCAGTTATATGACTCCGTTTAAGCTGTACCTGTCCGGTGATATTAATTATAGGATAATATAATAAAGAATATTTTACAAGGTGGTAATTAAACTTACATATTTAATACAATTTTTTTGGCTCCTTTGACGAGTTTGTCACATTGATATCTTATTTTTGAAATTTTTCTGATAAAAACATATCAGTGTTATTTTCATATCTTAATAATGGTCCGCTTCGGCCGTGGAAAATATACAAATGTCACCCGCAGATAGTGTACCTTTCTATTGTTGAAATATTCTTTTAAATCATTGTACTTGTTTTTAGTTTACAAAGAAACAAAAAAATATTTCTTTTTTATAATATTAGTACAGATAAATATAAGGTATAATTTAATTTATAGTATAATTTAATAATAATTTTTTATTATTAGTTTCAGTGACATTACTATTTAAAGATTCAGATAAATATATTCTGATTAAAATAAAAGAAAAGTATTTTGGTATTTTATTTCCTAATCAAATTTTCCTTTATATATTAGAATGGACTATCAAATGAGTACCATATTTCACAAAATACAGTTCCATTCTTATATAGGTACGGGTGAACATCTATCATTTCAAATAATTGAAGCAAAGGAATTTTCAAAGTGTTATAGCGGCGAACAAATTTAAATCGTTTAATTAATCGTCGTTCCCAATTCTCTTAACGTAAAGTCGTCTTGTTGTATTTTACTAAAAATTCTAACGATATTTTTTGTTTGTTTTTGTATCTAATAAACTATAAAAAAATTTGGAAATGTAACGCATTGTTGTATTGTGAAGATCTAAGTATCTGTCAGTCAGACATATCTTTTTGTAACTTACTTCTAGCGCTTTCTTATTAAGCAGTATATTAAGGTCAGCTCAAAACATAGATTACAATATGAATAAAATTAACTGAAAATATTTTGAGTATTATCAGTGTGAATGCAGATTTTTATTTTTAAAATTCAAAGTGTTAGACAAGTTCATCGATACACTATTTGAATTTTCAATCATAATATCCTAACATTTTCAATCATAATATACTGACGTTTTTATAAATATAATAAAGTATTGTAAGCATATATTCAGCCTCAAATTAAATTCATAACAACACACGATAGTTCACTATTTAACACCTCTCCAATTCGCCGGTAAGTTAAGTGCCAAACTTTTCTGAACATATATAGGCTTTGTCACATATTTATATTCTATTTTTAGTATATTGTTTTTAAAGTCTTATTAGACCAACTGAAACTCTTTGAAATTTTAAAAATAGGAATTTTCTACAATTCCTCGCTTCATATAAAATATTTCAATTTAATAACTTACTTGAACTTTATTAATCTAATTATAATATGTGACATTAATACGTGTCTAAAAATGATGCCCATTCCAAGCGCCTGTTAAATATCTTTAATTCCTTTAATCTATATATGAACCCACAAACGATGGTATCTACATATATATAAATAGATCCATAACCGTTGCAATCGTGAAAAATAATTCTACTAAAACATTTAGATTTTGAATTCTATACTTATGATTTATATTTGGCTTGCGTAAATATGACCACATTTCTGAATTTAGTTAAAAACTCCAGTGGTTTTCCATTCGCCATCGCCGGGATTTACATGTAAAATGTGTGTTACACTTTATATTACAATATTTAAGTACTACACATTTTGTAGTAACCTAAATTTATACTGACTTTATCATGACGAACAAGTGTTATATATTCAATACTTACGTGTCCTGGTGTACAAATTTATATACGGATTTTATTTAAAAAAATTGTAAAGATGTTGTCCACATTTAGCTTTGTGAAGCAAAAAAATTAATGAAAATAGCATTTTCTGCAAAGTAGATTACATTACATTATAATAATAATCAGTAATAACATTTCAGATGTGTAATAATATCTGGTGTTATATTTTTTTTATCTTAAATGGGTATATAATTTTATATATAAAAACGTAACTATTAAGATACTATTAAAAATAATAAAGGATATTTTAGAAAAAATCTAAGAAGAAAGAATATCTTTTGTCATAATTATAACAAAGGTCTCAACAATGAGGTAAAACAACCTTATATTATTAGAGTAAATGTAATTTTTAGAATTAATATATGCATATCGACACCAGTATTCACTATTATGGGGTAATAATAATAATAATAATAAAAATAATGATAATAATAACAATAAGCATTTATTTCAAATACTCAATCCATTTAAAATTTTTGAGATTAAATAAAAAATTGGTGCTTCCGCTGATACTTCTGTACTAATGATGATGATAAGCAGGAGGAGCGTGGAGATGTACCCAGCGATAAATCAATGGGGAGTCCCATCAGTTAGCCAACGCGCTCAGGACGGTGTTCGTCGTTCCGCGCAATCGCGCCCACAGCGAGGCACATCGCTTTCTAATGATCGCGTAGTAGCAGTTAATGCGCGTCTTGGCGGATATTGTTGATGCGCTACAGAAGCACGGTAGACCGAACATTCTCAATGCGTTATTATACTGGACGCGTAGTATGATCGCTGTGTGAAGTAACAAAAGTTACTCGCTCTTGACTCTTCTATCTGAGCCCAGGGGCCACTGCATATGCTTCACACAACTTAAGCAACGTAATCAGAGCACTGATCGATGGGCTGAGCAGCACAATATCAGTTAATGTTATTGATGCTCCTGCCTAGCATCCTACGTAAGTGCTGCTGAGCCCCTCGATCAGTTTGTTCATATACAAGTTAAAAAGATTTGGTGAGGTCAACCACCCCTCCCCCCCGCCTCACTCCACATCTCAGCCCGTACTCATCCGTCCTCGAGTTGGTCCATTTAACGCAATTCCTCTGGTTATTCATACCATTATTTAAATCCGGAGGTAGACTGGTTTTACACAGTAGCTTCTTCCACAGTAAATTGTAAGACTAATGGTGATTGTACTAAATCGGATGCCTTCTATGAATGACTTCTATGAAAAGTCTAGAAATACTTTTTCGAGCTGTGTAATACTGCATGGTTTGCTTGAGACAGAAAATGGCCCTCTTTGTGGATAGACCTGGTTTAAAACCAAACTGTAAGTCGTGAATGTTAATGTTGTCGTATAATTTTCTGTCAAGCAAACAATCTACAACATGAGGCGTCGAGAGAAGAGTAATAAAAAAAAAATTAAAGAATTAAAAAATTATGACTGTGTACAATCAACATATTTATGAAAATATACTCTATGTACACGAAAATATAAAAAAAAATTACAAATAGTGATGCACAAATTAAAACTAGAAATAAAAATAAACTTGCTATGTCCGTCACGAGGCTCCATAAAATAAGTAATTCCTTTAGGGTTAACTGTTTACGTTTTTAGAATAAACCCTAAAGTTTGTCACTAAATATATTAAAAATGTTCATTAAGAGGAATTTGATAAAAAAGTTTATTACAGTGTAAAGAATTATATTAACGACGGCATGGCCTGGGATTTACTAGTAACCTACCCATTTTTTCTGACACTGTTTGTTACTCTTGTTAGATCTATGGGCTGCATCACATCGCTTCCTTAAAAGTCTAATGACTTAAAAGGAACCGATTTGATGTCTGCATAGCCTTAATCTTATTTCGATAAGTATGGTGTCAAAATAGGCGCTGCTGCCACTCTCATTTAAAGTATAACAGTGATTACTGGTAATGATTTAAAGCGGAAAAGCTATAGGTATATAAATAGAATACGAGTTACGCATATATGGAATAGTGCACAACACAGAACAAATAATTGATAAATACAATCACTACACTAATGAAGGTGTAGGCACCTTTGTATTGATATTTAAAAAACGTGAATTGTTCATCAATAAATTAATATTTTATATATTATTGAGAGAAACATTATAATACAGTGTAGTAGCTTTAAGCGATAGCTAGTAAATATTACTTATCTGTATTCTTCTGGCCTTTTATTTCATACAAAGTGAGTTGTTTTCCTAACTAAACTATTGTAATTATCAAAAACAGTATTTTTTTTTGAAAATTTTCATTAAATATTTCTATGGAGTTATTTAGAAACATATAAATCAAGCTTCGAAGTTTAAGCTAGGCACTAAGTGCTTCAAGTTACGTATCAAAATGCTATAACCAAAAAACAAATTTAGTAGGAGCTGACATTTGCTGATTTCACACGTTTAATTTGTAAAATATAATAGTACAAAATTAAAATAATATTAATACTCAATTATCATTATTTCAATTTATTACATTTAGGAATAAATAAAATAAATAGATCTTGTAATATTTTGCTTTTCTGTTACTGTTTTTTATTTAAATATTGACTTCAATTTCGATTTTATATTATCTTCATTTGTAAATATCGATTTTACAACACAAAGATTATATTCGTCATCTGTTACAAATTTTAAATATATATATATATTTCAAAGTCTACCCTGAATAATACTCAATCGCTATAAATTTATTAAAAGTTTTAATTTAATGTATTTTTATAACATATTATATATAACTTAAAACTTAATCTGAAAAAAAACTACCAGGGCAAATTCTCTCAGTGCCGATATAATATAAATAGGTAAAATACAAAATTTTGGTGGAAACTAGATTCTTACTGAATTTTTATTGACACCATTTCAATTTTCAGTACCTTTCATTGTCATTTTTAACTCACAAGATAATATTATTACTTTAATAATATAAATAAAATATATGGTAATATAATAGTTATAAGATTTTAATGCAAATTATCCTATCCTATTGATCCTGAGGATCAAGTTAAATAGTTTCCTAAAACTGAAGCCTTGTTCCATTTATCAATATTAAATAACGTGAAGTGAAGTTTTCCTCTCAGTATTCTATAGGATACATTTTGGTGAGTGTGCGCAGGAATTATACGATTCAATTCCTCCGTCCCTCTTTCATCACAGGACGTTCCGACGCACGGCGGATATCCATCCTTACGTTGTGGATATTCCTCCTGTCCGAACGAAGCACTTTACTTCGTCTTTTTAATTCGTACAGCGAAGGACTGGAACAGTTTGCCTGCGTCGGTATTTCCGTCCCAATACAATGTGGGTGTCTTCAAGAGAAGAGTGAATAGGTTGCTAGGTTAATGCGCCTTACCACCTATGACTACATTTCCACTTTCCACCAGGTGGAATGTAGATAAGCACTAACATAGAATGGGCAAAAAAAAAAGAATAATAGAAAAGTATATAAGAACAAAACTCAAGCAAACTATGCTAATTCTCAGCGATCGTCTAATTTATTTAAATGGGAAAAAAATGCCGTGACAAAACCCCATTTTGATATGGCAATAACACTTTAAGGAAAGAACTTTATTGCTTTAGAATATTCCATTGTCTGTGAAACAATATTTGTAAGTACGATATTACTTTAAATTCTAATTATAGTAATATACATTTCGAACGACAATGACAATATTTTAAATAACAAATGTTTTAAGAGTTTATTATATATTTATTATGAATGAATAACTCAAACAAAATGTAAAAAATACTCTACTTGAATTAAAATATTAAAAGGGAGGAAATTTGAATTACTTACTTATAAAAGTTATGTAAAATGATGAATGAAATGAAATGTGAATGAATAAATAATATGAAGTTATTTGAAGCTATTCTACTAGTTTCAAATAACTTCATATTATAAAATATTATTTATATATTTAGAAAAAAAGTGTAAAAAATCAAACGATTTTTTCGATCAATTGAATTCTAGATAGTGTTGGTTTCTAGCAAAAGAATTGTTTACTCAGTTTATATTCCTTACTAATGTTATAAACTCATATGTTAGTTTATCCTCTCTTAAGCTTTGGGGAACAGCTAGTACATAATATTTCTTTGGTCTTCATTGAGCGACGAGATTAATTCAAGCGAATTTACTTCGTGTTTCAATGTTACCAATTACATATCAATTATTTGGTAATCTAGAATTAAACGATTATTAATTATACGTATTTCCATTCTAATTGTACTGTTAGTTCAATTAGAATGGAGATATGATTAGAGTGTTCAATATCCAGTTGAGAAATGAAAATTTTGTGGGTGGAAACCTCTATTGAAATTTTTTTGTCTTTCAATTATAAAAAAATAAAAATAATTATATATAGAAAAAACATTATAATAAATTAAAAATTTTGGCTAAATTTCATATTTTTTCATTAACCCTAAAATAATAATAATAAGAATTCAGTTACAAATTATAACCTTATACAATCATAGTACAAAAAGCCACACAAATATTGTTCAATTTTATATATTTTTTATTATTTTAAAAGAGCTCAACATTGCTAAACGTATTTTTACACAATTTCACATTTTGTTGAATCCATTCTTTAATAGATATTAATTCACTTAATTCTCCATCTATTCTTAATAATTATACAATATAAATAAAAAATATCTTTAATACGTTGGGAATCATTTTTCACAATAATTAATATACTATAAATGACATAATTTGTTCTTCAATTTACAAGACAAACAAATTGAGTGGATATTAAAATAATAACACAATTATCAATTTATCACATTATATATTATATTCAAAAAAACGCCTCCAGAAGATGCTATCGAAGACCAAGCAAAAATCTATTGAGTTCGATAGATTATAACCTATATTCAATATAATAGTAAAATTTTTTAGAACATTGTAATATGTATCCGTGAGTAATTTTTCCATAATATAATATTTCCATATTTTCCTAATTATAAATGAAATCATATACTATATGTGGCAAATGAAAATTAAATAATATATGTATACATATTTTTCGACAAATTATGAAACTTATTTATAATTAAAATTTTCACCATACCCGCAATTTTATTCAACAAAACGTAAAGGACTGGTTTAGTATTCGATATCGCAAGATATCTACTATTCGACGATTTGAACCGTTGGCTTTCCTCTCGTGAATATTAAACCGTCCGTGGGGAGAACAGGTGGATTAGAAATTGAAACTGAATATAAAATTGAATGAACGAAGTATATCTCACAGATCGAAGTATAAGTCACAATGAATGCGTTCGTTCGTTAAATTCTTCAGAAATTTACATTACATTGTAAATTTCTTCTGCACGGTCATAATGAATAAATTTCTTGCCGAAGTTTCGTCGACGACGTATAGAAGTTAGAATAAGACAAAATAATATCCTTGCATGCTTTTTGCTACATGTATTGTAGTTACATAATTTAAAAAATGTATATTTATTCTGTTTGTCTCTTTTGTTCGTTCTAATGTCTTTGCATCTAAATGTATTCAAAATATTAGTATAGGATTAGAAAATGTACAAAGCTTTAAGGACTAGATTATTTCTTAAGTGTTATATTATTATTGACATATTTTTAATATAATTATTAGGATTTTGTATATATTGTTTAACATTTTGTTTTTAAAACTATGCAACTTAATTTACATTTAAACTAAATTTAAAAATTTGTTTATTTTCTATCGTTAATTTCTAACCGATTATACTAATACTTTTTAAATGTCCGTGTTAATTCCTTTTAAGTCTATACAAGTGATTCGCGTAAGTGCGAACAAAAACGAAACGGTATAGCTTTTTTAAATTATATAAGACATAACGGAACATAACTGGCTATAATCTTATTAAATAATTCTTATACGTATTAACATTAGCTAATTACGTAATGCTTTTATGCTTAACATAAAAACCATAAACGTTAAATTTAATATTAATTAATTCCTTGAACACGGTCGACGGTTCTCATATAAAGATTTTATCTAAACTCTCTGCCAATTAGGACTGTTTATGTACGGGCTATCTTTTTTATGAACCTAACTACTCCGAAATAGTCTAATTATTAATGGAAGTGGCAGTTTGAGGAAAAGGGAAATTACACGGAACATTGTAGAAATATTTTTATACTTATTTTTGTATATTTTGGACAAAATTATTTGTAATTTATAAGTTGGGAGTACACTTGGGAGTTATTATATTTAGAACAACGTTTATGTGGGAGGAGTATCGAAGTAGGATAGCCGCTAAGATTAATCTATTTACAACATTTAAGTGCTTTAGGGATAATTTAACAATATTTTATCAAAGACAGCCATCAGGCATTATTAAAAATGCATTTTTGTATATAAACCAAAATGTATCGTGTTTGTTCATTCCAACAAAGTCAAACTATTTTTAAAGTATAACCATTAATTATAACATTTAAATTTAATAAATCGATGTAAATAAATTGTGAGTACGGAAGCCATAATTAAATTTGAACTTTTGTTAGAAATTATATAAATTTAGACTGCGGAGCAAACAACGTGTAAATTTATGAAGTCGTTATTAATTCAATGATAGATATTTAAATCGGCAATTATACAATTTATTTAATTAAATTCATAAAATATAAATTATTACAATACGAGAGACAATTGCATAATTTGCCATGTTATATACCTAATGACACCAACCTTATTATTTAAGTCCTTTAATATTTTTGTTTTGTTCGTTTTTATTAATAAACACCATATATTTTTATTAAAAATAATGTCAGTATTTTAATGTCTTGTATTAATTCTTGTCCCATTCTCTTTGGTGCCATAGAAAAACTGTATACCTCAGAAATTAAGACCAAAACAATTACAAAACATCATTATGATATAGGAGTTTAACTAACATATTAACTGTTAATAATTACCGTAAAATGATGCTTAAATTCATTAATATCACTTCCTATGAATCATAAAATTAATATTATTTTAGGTATTACTTATAATTGAGTATTTCTTTCATATTATAGGTATATGTGGATATCTATAAAATAATATCATATAAGATCAATAAATCGATTTTAGAAACAGAATTATGATATCTATATTATTTTTTACCTCATTCAGCCTCGAAACTCCTTATTTTATTGTTATATTATCTTTTTCAATATCCCAAAAGTCAAGATCAACTCCGATAAATCTGAGAAGCCTTAACTTGGTACATTAATTAATGTACTGCTAGGTACGTACATGTACGTGGAATTTCGGTACAACAAACATCTTGAACTTCGCAACAGTAAAATCCTAAGTTAAGAAAAAGATTATAGTCTTGATCTGGAAATGTAAAACATCGATTATTTTACAAAAAATGTTTTGTGTCAAAAATTTAAATTATTGAAATTAATTCAAATTATTTAGTTTTACAATAGTGTTGTTTTTTATAACCCATCGAATATTTTTATTTACGATAACAATTTAAGGTGAATATTATCAAGATAATGTAACTTACATGAACAAAAAAATAATAAGCCATCTATCTTCACCTAAAAACCCTAAATTCTAACATTAACTATTTTATTGTATTTATAGCCCAAATACATTCTTTGTATCTAAGCTCTTCCCATATCAAATTTTATTAGTACCTTTTATGATATCGGTGCCTTACAACCGATATAACCAGCAGACCAATAGATAAACGGATAATCGTAATAATAAAACGAATTTAAAGGTCCGTAATATTTATTATGAAACAATGAAAATATTATACTGTACAGGTTTGGCCTCATTATAATATATACATGTATACGTATAGGTTTGAGTTAAGTTATAAGTAGATCAATTTTAACTTAGAAAAGTAATTAGAAAATGAAAATTTGAAAACCTCCTTCCTTTCCATAATTATACACATGTTACTCTTAGTTTGGGCGCTGATGGCTATAAGTTAATTACTAAACAGAGGCAAGTCGATTAGCGTCTCTATATCATATTTAGGTTATTTTAAATCAAGATTGATTATTCTATGTAAACTACTTCCACAGTTTCATTTCATACGGTATTTTTTTTACTAGGTATTGCAGCAGATATGGATCTTAATAGAGAATAATTAAAAAATAAATTCAAAGAATTCTAAGTTATAACTGTACAATCAAAACACTTATAAAAGTTTACTAACTAATAAAAAGATTAATTAAATTGTTAATATATTGAATAATAATAGCAATGTAAAAAATAAAAGAACAAATTCAAAAACAAGAAAAGTAGTAACACGTAATGCACGTGAAGGGTGTTTGTAACATGATTTAAGAGCAAAGAAAAACCTTTTTCTTATAACAATATTTTATTAAACAAAATGTATTTGTATAAGTGTTTAAATAAATGCCTATAATTTAAACCCATATATCATCTAATGTTTATTAGCGGTCAGTCAGCGTAATAATACGTTCTACAAATTTCATATGTAGCGAAATAAAAATACCAGCTGCGAATAAATTAGTTTGTTGTGTGACAGAACCTTAACACGGCAACTAGATACTTCTTAGACCTATTCTAACCTCTGTAATAGAATTTCAACAAGGTTAACGAGTCCCGACAAAATTACTGTTTTGTTTATCATGTCAAAACTATTATTATTATTTGTATTAAATATTAATATATTGTATTGTATAAAACCGATAATTTGTATGTAATTTGTAATTATGTATATATTCAATAGATTTTTCACCGGTGTATCCTAAATACCCATTTCTAGTAGCATGATATGTATTATTTTAATAATTAAGCAACTTTGACCACAATCAAAAGATTTTATAAATATATATTTGGGCAAAAAATAAATTAAGACAAAAAATTACATAACAGTGCTATATATAATATGCAGTAAAGTTATCAATTGTACTGTTATTTTAATTTTACTAATGTTATTTTTTAACCAGTATGGGATAACAATCAGTTTATCAATAATAAAGTCATATTGTTAAGAAATGATTATAAGTTCTTATTTTATAGGAAAATTATTTAAAAGAAAGACAGGTGTCAGAGGTATAACTAAAGGCAAATAAAATAAATGACATAATAAGTACGAAACTTACTTTACAACGTTCATATTATTCATTAGCGTTCACATTTTATTTAGATGTCGTAACTCATAGTGGCGGCACGGTATAATTTACACTAAGTAAATTATACAGTTGAGCATGTGACATGTTTCTACTTTTTTACTTGAGTCACTACACTAAAAATTATTGATACACTATAATGTCTTTTATTGAGAATTATATATTAGGATATCACAATTACTTATTAAGAAAAACATTGATATTCAGACGTAAACAAATAATCAAATATAGAACGCTTGTTTCGTATTTTTACTACTGTTCTCTTTATACAGATTTTTAGTTTACTGAACTTAACAATTATTACAAAATAATAATTTATATCTTAACATATCGTCGGTAAATAGTCGTCAAAACGTGAAATGTACATTAAAAAATGCCAAAGAGCTTGTTACAAAGCAATTAATAACTATGAATACAATTATATTGTGATAAGAAACAGTTTTAAATTAGTTCCGTATATATATTTACAACAAATAAACATATGATTGTATTCGACTAACATGTTTTTATAGACATATATAATATATATAATATAGATATATATAATAGACTTACATTAATAACTCTAAATGTATGAAAAAAATCCAAAATGTATTATATATTAAAAGCACTAGTAACTTCAAGTTTAGAAATCCATTGCCCGGCGGGAACGGAGGCTTTGTCAGCCGTTGAGTATTGCTCAAAGTTATATCTATTTAAAGTCTCATTACACTGCATTATATTACATCACATTACATTACATTACACTACATTACACTACATTAGACTTATTATCTTTGAGTTTCAAAGAAATAATAAGATTAAAACTAGAAGAATTGCTTAATAATATTAAATATGGTGCATAAGCCAGCAAACTTGGTGAATTTGATTTAATATTTGGTTTAATATCATTCCATCCGTAAAAAGTGACTGTAAGAATTTCTGTAAATTTCCGATACGAAAACCAACGGACAGGTTGTTCGAGGTTTGATATCGAAAGATGTCTTCATCGGACGATTTGAATCGATTGCCTTCCTCTTGTGAATATCAAACGAGTTGTGACTACAGGCGGCTTAGAAATGTGATTTAAATAACGTCAAAGTTCGGTGTCATAAAATAGCAACTATTAATTGGAATGTAAAACAACGGGATCATTATATTCTTATCAAGTTATATAATAAGTATAATACCATTACTCGTAATATTCATTACTAATAGAAATATTTAAAATCATACTAATAGTATGTTTTTAATGTATAGAATTTAAAAAAAATTGTGTTAAATTTCTAAATCGCTGAATTAATATTTTAAAGGTACGAGTATTATAAAGTAAAACATCCTTTATAATAGAGTGCGGAAACTTTTACTGATAGTGTTAAAAGTAACATGTTTGTAATCTGTATTTATCCACGCCAGATTTGTAAAGGCTCAGATTACAAATGTAATCTTTTGAATATCCAGTTTTCACTTCACTAGTAATTCAAATGTCAATATCTAATTATTTTTTTTTACATTTTACCTCATACAAAATGGTATGCTTATATTATTTAAACAATTTTTATTCTTTTTTTATTGAAAATCACTACTTAGTTGTTAAGAAAATGCTAACTAAAACATTTTTTAAATTGAAGTTATTTAAAAACATCAATTCAGCTTCACAGCGCTAAAGGATCAATTTTCTTTCAATTCCATTGAGACTATTGAAGTAATAAGTAGCATTAAGTTACGTAATAAGATATACCTACAAACTATTTACTTGAGATAATGGTCATTAAACGTTTCTAAAAAACTTTCAAACACAAAAATGTAATTTCGAAGTGACGAAAGTTCAAATATTCTTCAATCCCATTATGAAGGCTATTAAAGCACTAAGTAGTGTCAAGTTACATATTAATCAATCGCTACAAAGTTATTTAAAGTGTTAATACATTGTTACTAAACTTAATTTGGAAAAAAACACAAAGGAAAATTCTCTTATTATATTCAATTCAGTAGTTGTTATCAAAATTTTTGGGAAATCTAGATTCTTACTGAATTTTTAATGATCCTATAACGAGAACAGTTCCTTTTACTGTCATCTATAATTCATAGATAAAATTTTTGTTAATTTAAACCTCTTTACATTGCTTTATAATATGGAACAAAAATGTGGTGATATAATAATTAAGATATTAAAATTAATTTTAGGGGTAGAGGATAAAATTATACAATTTTCTGAAACAAAGTACATGCTTACATAGTGAATGATGGAAAATTAAATAAGAACAAAAGTTAAGCACATTATGCAAATTCTCAGAGATCATCTTACGTGACAAAACCCCATTTAGACATGATAACAAAACTTCAAAGAAAGAACTCAATTACCTTTAAAATTTTCCAGTGACTGTGTAATAACATTTGTAAGTATGATGTTAAGTCCAATTTTAATTTTAATTATGTATATTTCAAGTTATAATGTTACATTAAGAATATTTTCATTTAAAAATTCTTTGAAACATCTATTATATATTTATAAAAAAATATATAGATGAATTACTAACAAAATTTGAAACGAAATGTAAAAAAACTCGTGTTCTGAATTTTAGAATTAACAGGGTTATTCGAATTTCATGTTATTAAAATATATGTAAATATTGTTTAATAATTATAATTCAGGCTATATTTTTACAAAACATTATAAATTATTATTACTTATTTATATATAAAGAAAAACATCTATATCTAAATTATCATTAAGTATTTTTGACTTGACATATTTGTTTACTAGTAAAATAATTATTTATTCAGGATTTTTATCCTATAGTAAGGTATCCCTTACTAATGTTATAAATTTGAACTATTTAATAATCTACACTTCTTACCAGATTAATAATTAGACTATTTGAATTCCAATTGTAATGTACTTTTAATTATTAATATTCAGGTAAGGAAAGCAATAGGTTTAAATCTTCCGATAAGATATATCTCAGGATATACATTCTAAGATAAATCTTATCATTTCAAATGAATAGATGCTTGGTGACTTAGTTTTTAGGGACCGAATTCTCGTGTAAAAATATATTATCTATCAATAATAAATAAGATAATAATAATAAGTTCATTTCAAAAAAAGTAACAGCGTTAAGAATCATCAAAAATGTTATAAATATTTATAATTTTTTCTACAATGCTAATATTATTTTAATTAACATTTATTTAAATCTTCCGATAACATATATCTCTTTCTGTATAAATTTTATAAATTTAAGAGAAATAAATAAATATAACTTAAGTAAATATAACTTGAATGCTTAAAAAAATCACAAATACCAACAGTCTGTAAATGACTTCACTTGTCCTTCTTTTTACAATACAAAAAATCTGCACATATTAAAGTGGGTAAGAATAACACAAATGTTAGCTTATTCGAAATTTGTTTTAATTTTTATATTTTGTACATAAATCTTTTTATATTTATAGAAATCTATTGGGCATCCTACTAATTGTATTTTGGAAATTGGTATCATAAATAATGCAAATTATAATTACTGAATATATTATAAAAATATGTTCAGATTTATTGTACTTCTAGAGTATGCTTAAAGAGTAGTTATTTTTATTAGATAAACATTGACTTCCCATAGTCCTCTCAAGGATCCTTTCACTATATTAGTCAGTAGTGGACTTGTTTGTTTGTATGCTCTTAATGTATAACAAGAAAAAAAAATTATGCACAAAGGCGGACTTATCCCCTGAAGGGATCTCTTCCAGTCAACCTCAATGAACAAATAAAACATATCACATGGTAAACTAAAGTGAAAGAACACATTAAAAAAAGCAATAATATGAAAGAAAAAGAAAATAACGATAAAGAACTAAGTAACTAAAACTAATTTAATCTAAAGTGCTACTCATAATAATATAATATTGCCCACATGGGCTTGTTTTGTCGAACCATAACCAATACTTATATAAAAATATAACTAAAATATATATAATTACTTGTTATTTATAAATTGATTATATAAATGGATCTGCATTGGCAGTGAGAGAGTGTGTTATCTTTAAAGCAATTTGGTGATCAGTAGTGTTGTACTGTAAGAAGTCAAAAGATTATTTATGTGGAGTGGAAATAAATAAAGAAATATTTATGACAATCGGACTTTAAATTATAAAGTGAAAAGTTTTTACATAACCATATATATATTAATTATATTACAACATATGCAAAAAAGGCTCTACGAGACAGTAATGGCACATACCAAGTTTAGATTCATTGAAATTATAACGGGAAGCCAAACTGATAGCAAAAAACCTCTACATGAATATCTTCATGACTGATTTACAAAACAATTTTACACATATATTGTTATTTATATTACTTATCACATTCATGAATTATCGATTCTTAAATATGTATATGTTATTTAAATAGAAATATGAGATGTTTTTATTCTTGTGAAAATAATAAATAATTTATAAGGTATAGATAATATTATTATGTGATACTTATAACTCACAAACAAACAACATAATATTAACTAACAAACAAACTCAATTTCAGTTTGTTTATTATCCTTTCCCACCTTAACTAGTTCACCGGTCATCATGCATTTTCCATATACGTTGTTAGACATTGTTGTAAACGAAACCTACGGAAAACATATTCATACATGTTATAGAGAAGAAGTTAGGTTATCTTTCAGAAAACAGTTTTATTCCTGAAAGATGGATAGGTTAACTGACTAGCGAGACTATTTTGGTACCTATGCAAAGCGGGGTAAAGGTAGGCAGGGTAAAGCGGGGTAAATTTAGTAATAAAAAGACTATAATTGACTAATAACTTAATCATTGGAAAAAGAGTATATAATTTTTTGCCATCACACAATAATTTATATAAGCGATTTACCACTCACTGACTCATCATGAAATCTCCAAAACTATCAGTCCGATTAACTTACAATTTTACATAGTTACATCTTTTGTGACGGAGACGTCCACTAAGAACGGATTTTACAGAATTCCTATCCCAACGAATTTCAACTTTATTCTTTTTCGCCAAGTTTTAAACCTGTAGGAGCTACACACTTAACCCCGGGGTAAGAGACGGTGACAACGGATAATATGACAAAGGTTACCATAGCCACTTAAGTTCACACCCTAATTAATAGCGTGACCAGCGAAGCGGGAGGGAATAAGCTAATTAATTAATAAATGCATAGTAATATTTATATTTGTTATATAATAAACTATTAGGTTATAAAGTTTTTTCCTAACAAAATAAAGGATATATTGTAAAACTATATTTATACTCGCAATTACAAACTTATACTTAGAAAATGGTAAAAGTAGTTCGGCAACTGACCATCGATCATGAACGAACTCATTGTGAAATTTCTTTTAGAATATATAACAAAAAGGCGCCATGACAAGGATCCATTAGATGGAGTGACATAAATTAACGGAATAGGATTTTTTTTTATAATATTTTTCTTATACCTACCCTTTTTTATGCATTACTATTCATCTGTGTTTAAAAGAAAAAAAAATTGAATTTTGAACTTAGGACGTCACTAAATTTAGTTCATTTAAATAAAATACTTCAAAAATTGCATTAATTATATTTTTTCGTATAAGCATAACTTTTACATTTAAGGCGTTAGGGACCGTCAACCAACACGACATATTCCGAACGGCGGGAGGTGGAGGACGGAGCTACAAATAGCGACGACGAATGTAAGAAGAGGAATACAACATAAGATAAATGAATTATTAGATGTGATAGATGACAAAGATCTGAATGTTATTTGTGTGTCTGAGACCAAGCGAAAAGGCAATGATACGACCGATTTGGCTGGCAAGCGGGTCGCTTACTGGTCTGGGTTCCAGAGGGTGAACGAGGTTGCCAAGGCGTAGGCGTGTTGTTGTCCTCTCGAATGGTTTATGCAATGGTAGAATACAAGACTATCAACCCGAGGCTACTTTGGGTTCGCTTTAAACTAGGGATAATAAGAGTATCCTTGTTAGCAGTAGGCAATATCCTCAGCACTAGTGAGCGAAGTTTTGGAAAAGTGTCAGGGATCTTCTACGTAGTGTCAGAAGTAATGAAAATTTGATAGTATGTTGAGATATTAATGGATGGGTTGGAACCACGCGAAGTGGTTACGAAAACGTACTAGGCAAATACGGTGATAAGAAATTAAACGAGGCTGGAAAGCTTATTTTGAAATTTTGTACGAAGAGAAATTTGTTTGTGGCAAACACGATGTTTGATCACAAATAAATTCACACATGGGAGCGAGTGGAAGAAAAAAGTATGATTGATTTATTCCTAGTGGATCAGCGTATTCGAAGCCAAGTAATGGACACGCGAGTGTTTAGGGGTGCTGATCTGGGAACGGACCATTATCTAGTCGTTGCTAGAATAAGAGGTCTGTTTGCAGGTTAGAATAGCCGCATGATGTGTTCTGGCTTGGAGTCGAATTATCGCATAAGACGCTGGAAGCTTCAAGATCCAGATCAGTGAGGAATATCAAGAAAGAGTTTCCAAGAACCTTGAAAACTGTGATTCTGGAAACGAAAGTGTTAAAGTATGCTGACAGAACGTTAGGAATGGTATGGTGAAAGTAGCGACAGAGGTATATTGTAAAAGGAAAAGAGGTTCTAGTAAAATGCGCGATGAATGGTGGGATGATGGTGTGAAAAACGCTGTAGAGTTAAAGAAGTAAGCATGGCTGGATTATAAAGCCTCGGGTAAGGATAAAAGTATGAGAGAGATAAGAAAAAGAGAGTAAAAGCTGCAAAAGTACAAAACGAAAGCACTTATAAAGATAAAGCGTAAAAATCCTGAGAGAAAAAGGGATGACAAGTTGACGAATAATATCCGGGAAAACACGAAGCTTTTCTGGCGAGAAGTTAGTGATTTCCGGGGTTGTTTGGTAACCTGTAGAATGAAAGGGGTACTTTCGAAGAGCGGTGAAATCTTAACAGAGCAAGAACCCGTTTTGCAGTGGTGGGCGGTATTCTACAAGGAGACGTATGACTGTGAGGACGCCTCGGCATTGAGTGCAAAATGCTGAGTCCGGATGTAGCCGATGGTGAAATCAGTTTGGAAAAAGTAGTGAGCGCAATGCGAAGCCTAAAATGTGGTAAGGCTGTGGGAGCAGATGAAGCTACTGCCGAGATTGTCAAATATGGTGGGCCTCGTCTTAGACTTGTTCTGGTTTTTGTGCAATTTATACTGGAAATCAGGGGAGGTCCCAGACGATTGGCGAGGTGCAGTCATCGTACCTTTGTATAAAGGCAAAAGTTCACAGATAAACTGTGCAAGCTATAGGGCTATCAGTTTGATTAGCTTGGGCGGTAAAGTTTATGTTAAAATAATAGCGAAAAGAATGCAAGAGAGATCTGAAAGGATGTTGTGGGAGGCCCGAGGAAGTTTTAGGCCTAGAAGAGGGTGTATAGATCAGATTTTTTCCCTCCGCATGATCAGGGAAAAGTTTTTGGCCCTAAACCAACAGGTTTTCTCTCCTTTTGTGGATTTGGAAAATGAGTTTGACAGGGTTATGAGAAAGAAATTGTGTGAGATACTGCCCCGATACAATATAAGAGGACCCTTGCTACAGGCTGTAAAGTCTCTTTACAGAGATCACTCAGCCTGTGTGCGAGTAGGAGCTGACATTTCGCCCTGGTTTAACATCCAATCGGGTGTTAAGCAACGTTGCGGTATGTCAACTTGGTTGTTCAATTTGTATTTGGATAGTTGTCTCCAAGGCTTGAAAGAGAGTGACATGGGAGCGAAAGTAGGTGACCTGAAGGTCTTAAGTGCTCGTTGCATCATCAGAATGCGATTTGCAGGCATTGGTTACCACTCCGAAAGATGGGTGTGAAAATAATGGTCTAAATCTGAATGCAGATAAGACGAAGGTTCTGATATTTGAAAGAAATGAAGAAAAAACAGAATGTAAGATCAACGTGAATGTTAAGATAATAGAACAAGTGAATGAAGTGGTATATTTGGGAAGTATGTTTAGCAGAGATGGAAGATAGGAAATGGATGTGAAAAGGCGTATTGCTGCCGGTAATAGAGTCAACGGTGCTTTGGCCGCACTGTTGAGACGTCGAAACGTCAGCAAAGCTGAACGTTTGGCTGTACACAATGGTGGTTTTGCTACCGACGCTAATACACGGCAGCCAAACGTGGGTAACACAGAAGAAGAATGTAAGAAAGATGAATACTGTGGAGATGCGATCTCTTCGCCGAATATACGGAGTCAGTTTAGCTGACCGAATCCGCTATGAAGAGTTCCACAGAATAGCTGGTACTAGCGAAGATGTCACGGTGAGAATGAAGAAAAACGGGCTCAAATAGTTTGGGCTTGTCGAACGAATGAGTGACAAAAGAGTGGTAAAAAAGATTTATAAAGGAAAAGTGAGCGGTAACAGAGACAGGGGGAGGCCTCGAGTGACCTTTGAAAACACAGTAGCTAAGATACTGGAGGAAGGTCACGTAAAAAGCACGAGGACCCCCCGGAGGACATGTATGAAGAGGTTAATATCTGTTGTCGAGGCCAAAGTGGCAGGGACCGTAGCGTTTGGCGTTCCGTCGTCTCTAGCTACCCCGCAAGGGATATGGCGTGAAGATAAATAAAAAAATAAAAATAAATTTACATTTAAAATATGACATGCTAACTGATCTGATGCCAGAGCATTTGTTGTCCTGGAATAAAAAATCATGACATCTGATCATAATAAAATTTAACATTCTTATTTTGATTTAAGTATATTTTAAAAAACAAAGGTTTTTTATATATATTATGGGAGTTATTTTAAGTAACAAGTTTGTAATGAATTTTAGATCCACATTATTATAAAGATTAAGAAATCAAATATTTTCTTAATAATTTTTTATATTAAAGTTAATTTAAATTATTCAGGCAGACTTAGAATTGCATCGAACGTCGTTCGATGCAATTCTAAGTCTGCCAGTTTTCAAAAATGTTTTTTTATTATTCTGAGTCTTTCTATAGCTGTAGGTAGAGATACGAATTAAATGAAAAAAAATCTTTGAGATTACTCAAAGTGACAACTTTTCTTTCTAAGAAGCAGTTATTTATTTTACTTTGTTTGTTTTCATGTAAGTATGACCCAGTTGAATTGGTAAAATAAAAAAATTAACGGTTTTAAGAATGGAGTACGAACATAGTAAAGTGAAATAAGTATTAATAATAATAGTAGACATTCATATGTATTTTTTTTATATTCAAATGCATTCTTATAATTTTATGCACGTGTGTTTACCCGTGTGCAATTAATATTATTCATGAATAAAGTTGCGTGTTAATGTGGTAGATTATGGGGACGTATACAATTAATATGCACTTAATCTAATTACTGTTCTTAAACAAACAACCTTACGTGTTATTTATAAATTAAAAGCATTTTTAATTCTATTTTTAACATCAATGTACGACGAAATATTTTAATAGTACTCCATTATGTCTATCATCTCATAAAATATATTATAATGTAATTAATAAACAGATTATATACCTAGTTCTCAACTGAAAACCTTATAAAAACTTTATTTAGACCTGTATTTAAATAGAATATTGTAATACCAGTAATATTTTACGAGCACAGAATGTTTTGAACAATAAATATTATATGAAATATTAAAAACTTAAAAAATAATATCAACTTAAAAAATATATATTTTTTTCCTTCCGACACTAATCATTTTCAGAGAAATTAAAGCAATGGTCAAAAAGTATAACTATAAAAGGTCCATTGACAATTTTATGATTTTATCTCTTAATATTAATTGATACATTATTGCTTAATAAATATATCTATTCATTTTTTTTATGGATAATATTTATTATTTAATGTTTACTTAAGTATAAAACTCGTTTAATTGTAACATGCAAGGCACGGCTAGCAGGTAGAGGGGGCATTAGTACAATAAATAAAAATATATATCTAATAGCATAATGAAATGTTCTAATCAATCTTCCTACTGTATAAATCTACTGATTTAGGTAATTTAAAATATAGTAAAATGCAATAATACAAATTCCATGACGTCGTTTTCTTATTTTTTCTTTTTTCTTTTTTATCTTAGTTATTTGTAACAGTTTTCAATAAAAGTCAATTATTTTATATAATAAAAAAAAAAATAATAATAATAATATTATTATGGTTTACATCGGAAAAAAAGACTCAAATAAGACTGTTAAGTATTTTTATCCCTGCTTCGGTTAGGACGCGATATTCAAACATTTAAAAGTAAATCCAGAGTGTTGTATTAAGTCAATGGGGTAAGAATAAGACAGTTCTATTTACTTAGCCATTAAAAGGATTGGAAATGCTTTCAAATACCGTTGCCGTCTTTGAAATATTTGCATGTTTTTGTAGGCTCTAAAGTTAACAGTCGTATGTCGAAAAGATAAAATATGTTTGGTATTTTATAGTGTATACTTTCTTTCACTTATTTGCTCTGCTTTCAGTTTTATTTTTTTTAATAGATCTGAATATTTGGAGGTAAATGAAATCATTATTTGGAGGTATAGGAGGTAAATTAAATAAAATTATTTAATTTACCTCCTATACCTCCTCCTTTATAATGATACATATTAATATATAAATTACCATTTATAAATAATAAATTAAATAAGATAGCTGGTGCAGACAACTCCATTCGAGAGAACTAAAGAAGGGCATTGCATGTTTGATACTTCAATTCTCTTAACGCGTATAAACTACGACTATTTAATTGTCTAGTTTTTCCCCATTTGAGATTGATTGCTTTCTTTTTTCTTTGCCAGACTGCATTGGCATTTTCATAAATTACAAAACAATATCGTAATAGGTTTAAAATATTAGTATAGAAAGAACGTTTAAATTAAATTTACAATTGATTTAATGAGAAAAACGTCATTTAAAATTATTGTTTTAACATTGTTCAAAAATGTTTTTTCTTAAAATAAAAAAATATATACAATAAAAACAAAGAAACATATATACGGATGAATATAGCTGCATTGTGATGTACTGAATTAGGCTGCAATTTTGTAATTCCATTTAAGCTGTACCGGGTTTTATAATTGTACAAATAATTATAGAACAATATAATGAAAAATGCTTTGAATCATTGTAGTTATTTTTATACATATGCTATAAAAATGTTATAATTTTGCTTTTAAAATTATTATTATGTTTGTGTCACATCTGTTATTTGAAATAATTGAAGCAGTGGAGTTTTCGAAGTATATTAGCCAAAAACTGTATCTCCGTAAATTGTTTAATTTATTACGTCCCAAATTTTCTTTAACGTAAAGTTGTCTTGCGATTCCAGTTTTTTAAAGATTAAAAAGACAAATACAAAGTTTTCAAGTAAGTAGTTTATTAGTTATAGGTGCAAATTTAACCTGTTGCTGTATTTTTCATCTTAAACCGATATTTAGAATATTTTGCGAAAAATATGTTCACGCCAAATGGAGTTCTAAGTATTTATCAATCAGTCATATCTATTTGTATCTTGATTCCAGCTGTTCATTAGTAGCAGCATACTGAGGTTAGCTTCAAGGCATAGATTTCAATATGAATAATATACACTAAAACTATCTAAACTGATATCACAATGTGTATGCAGTTTTGTATTTTAAATAGTTCGTTCGACAGGGTCGATCGTGTCAGGTTTCCTTTTTAATTTTAAAAAAGTTTTTAAAAAAGTTTCCTTTTTTTAATTTGTTAATTTTTTTAGATTTTTCTTACGATAAGATTTTGCCTCCTTCTGTGACTTTTTTCGGTTTGTACTTTCAACCCACCTAGCCCCCCAACCCGCCGACCGATTTCCCCCGTTCAAGAACTTAACCTTCATTTTGTCCTTAAGAATGTGTATACCGTATTTGAAAATCCTCCTCCTCCTCAATATTTGCGACCTGTAGCGTGTCCTAAAGGCTTGCACTTTCACCCCCCCCCTCCCAACCCCCCTTTCACTTTTTCCAAAAAACGAGATGCAACGTTTGTCCTACTAATTTATTCTATCGACCTGTGAAGTCAGATTCGCCTACGATGAATTTGGACTGATGGATCCTACTCTGCGGTCTGGGTCCCGTCATCGCATCGATTGCAATAGGTAGGTCCATCTGTGGAATCTACCTAAAATAAAGGTATACACTCAAAAACCAAATTATTATTTTATTACTTACTACTAAAACACAAAGCCCATACTTGCTCTAAAGTATCGACAAGTATCGTTGTCAAATAGTAACCTAGCACACACTTGTGACTCTGAACACCTAAGTTTTCGCTGTTGCTTTTCTACAAGAAAGTATAGCTTTACCTTGTCTCAAATCTACAACTGCACCTTTACCTCCGTCTATTTTAGATTAGTCAGCGAGCAACATACCCGCAGATGGTTGATATTCAGCACTATTAGAAGAGGATTTATAACAGTATGCACAACATCTTTTAAGAAAAATATTCATAAACTAAGCGAAGACTGAAAGAAAAAATCATTTATATTATGAAGGTTTGATAGAGATTGGAAACGTAAGTTCATAAAAAATAGTCTTTATTAACAACAAATAATATCAAGTTACTTAGGTGGGTACTGTTTTTTGTCATAATATACGGACGGACGGGTTTACGAATTGCGAATATTATGATTAAATAAGTATTTATCATATTTAATAAACCATGTATATGATTTTATTACCTGTATATTTTTATATGCATGGTAGAAGGAAAAGCGTTTACAAAATAAACGTTGCTCATAAAATATAAAATGGTAAATTGTGAATTATATTTCAATACAAAAAGAAAAATCTTATTACAAAATGTGGTAATATTTGAAGTATTTTATTATTAAAGGTATGTTACACTGTATATTAAAATATTTTAGTGTGACATATTTTGCACTAACCTATATTTAAGACAACATTCTGCAGTAACCTTTATCATGGCTAAGATGTGTCATACTTCTAATACAGTTCCATTGTACAAATTTGCCTACGGGTCTTGTTTATATAGCACAGTAATACTGTCCCTATCCCGGATATTACGGACCTAGAATTGTTAAGAAAAAAAAATGAAAATGGCAATTTGTGAATGAGAATTTTTTAAGCACATTCTAATTATTTGGTAAGTGTGAAACTTACATAAGTCCAGTGACAGATTATAGTAGGTAGAAATTTACTGAGTATTTGTTTCAATAATAACATTTCAAATGTCTAATAATATGGGGTAATGTATTTTTTTATCTTAAATAAATTTATCAATTTATATACAAAAATGTAACTATTAAGATACTATTAAATAGTTATAGTAAAAAAAACTACGAAAAAGAATATATTTTTTTTGTTATTATATCAAAGTTCACAGCCCTGAGGTAAGTCAATGCTATATTATTAGAGCTAATGTAATTTGACGAACAAATATGCTTACGAATTAAGCATATGGAATAGTACAAAATATAAAACACATAGTTAATCAATCTTATTTATTATACAGGCACTGTACTTATGAAACCTTTTCTATGGTTAAAGCATATAGATATTTAAAAAAAGAAAATTGCAAAACACTGAACTAATATTATAAATATTATATTGAGTGAAACAGCATATATAATACAGTGTGGTGACTTTAAACGATATATAGTAAATATAACATACTTGTGAGCTGGATTTGTCTATACCGATACACATTCTTATCCTTTAAATATTCTATTTTTACTTCACTAATACTTCAAATACCAATATTAAAACCATTCTTTTCGCGTTTTACATCCTATAAAATGAGATGCTTTCTTTTTTTAAACAATAATAATAGTGATTTATCTACAACCAATATTTTTTTAAATGGACTTAAAACATTTCTAAGAAGATATTCAAAAACATACAGATTTAGCTTAGAAGTGATGAAGGTTAAATTTTCTTAAATTCCATTAAAGGTTTATAAAGCACCAAGAGACATCTAGTTACGTATTAAGCTAAATATATATGCTATTTATTTTTAAATACTCATTAAACATTTCTAAGCAATTTTTCAAAAACATAATAAAATATGTTTGGAAGTGACGAAGGTTCAATTTTCCTCCGGTTCCATTAATTAAACCAAATCAAATCAAATCAAATCAAAACACTTTATTCGGATAACATAGATTATTAGGTACACATATTAGAAATTAAATAAAAGTAAAATTGACATAAATAAAATATTTCCTATATCATCCGAATTGGATGACCACTCAGCATATGTTGAGAATAGAATACTCTCAACGCCTTGGAAAATGACAATAACAATATAACTTAACAATAATTATAAAAGAAAAACAAAAGAGAAAAACAAAAAAAACAGGAACTGTCACTTTAAAATAAATAGTTTATAAAGAATAATAATATAATAATATTATAAAGATGCACATATATACACAATTTAAGTAAGAACATAGAAAATATATCTATATACATCCACGCATACACACACAATATACATAGAATATGTATTTATCGTAAGATGAACCTAAATCACAAAGTAGTAAAAAAATATTAAATATGTTCTAAAGAAATATAACCAGTAGGTAAAAGGAACAACGTGATCGCTTAAAGGATATAAACCGGGAGGTAGAATAATCAAATATATGCCACTTTAATACTAATTATAAAAAGTTTAAGTCTAAGCAAAAAATTAATTATTATGTAACTGTAAATTGATAAGATATAATTCATATTTTAATTTTAATTTAAATTTAAATAAATTAAATTTAATTAAAAAAAAAATATTTAGTTGCCGTATATGTACACGAAAAGCTGCTGTTTTAAAGTGAGGCATACTAAACTTGTTCGACGTAGCCCTTGTATAATGCGTAAGCCGGTCTTCACCAACCCATTTTAATTTGTGATAAAGATATGGAGGTATTTTATATTTAATTATCCCAAACAGTAGTGCGGCAAAATGTAACTGTCCACGATAGTCTATTTTCAGCATTTGGGCATTATTTAAGAATGGTGTAACGTGAGAACGTGGAGGAATTTTGAAACAGTATCTTGCGCATGCATTTTGAACACTCTGAATGAGAAGCTTGGTACATGCCAAAAGTCTAGGTTCTATCACTTCATCAGCGTAATTGAGCTTTGACAAAATAAGAGACACATAATATAATACGTACAAAAGTACTTAAATATTTTCTTATGCGATACATTATCTTTAGGCGATAGAAACAAGCGCGAATCATCTGCTTCACGTGATTTTTAAATCTTAGTTGTTCATCCATTAAAACTCCTAGGTTTTTACATTAGGCTATTAAAGCACTATGTGGTTTCATATTACGTATTAAAATGCCACCAAAAACTTATTTACTAGTAGGTAGCATTTGCTGACTTAACACCTTTAATTTGTAGAATATATTGACGCAATGAAGATATTAAGTCAATATATTTCCAATACACACAAGAATATAATCTTAAAATTCGAAATTAAAACAATAATGATACTCTATTTCACGTTATTATTTTTTTATATTTTTATGAATAATTACAATTTATAAAGCTTTTAACATGTTTTTGTTACTATTTTTTATTTTGACCTTGATTTCGATTTCGACTTCTACCTTGTATTGTTTTAAATTGTAAACAACCATCATAGTTGTATGATGGTTGTTTACAAATTACAGACAAATGTGATCGTAAACCTTACTTTAAGATATAAAAAACTCAAAATTAATTTTTAATATTCAATTTAATCTAATTAAGTTACGTTACTTATATTTTTATGTTAATAATAAAAAATATTGTCTGATTTCATAATATAACAAAAGCTTTCTAACTGAATAAGATCGAACAGTTACCATTCGCCTTTTCTATGACTTTTGTCTTTACTTTTGTAAGAATTGGAAAAACTTCGACTAGCAATTTATTCACAAGACGATTGTGGAAGAAAGTTATAATGTAAAGCATAAGGATGAATGTAAACCTGAAAAAAGTCTCCCATCAAAGCTCTTCAAAAACTGGCTTTTTAGTGATATTTGCACTTGTGTTTATTATTAAATATAACAATATGTTTGTAGTTTTATATATAAACAAAACATATATATATATATATATATATATATATATATATATATATATATATATATATATATATACAACAACAACTCTAGACTTCGGATCGTTAGTGACTAACGCATTGGTTACCGCTCTGACAGACGTGTCAAACCATGACCGGGATCTGCCATCAAGTGTACCACAGATTGTGGTAAAAATAATTCCATCCCCTGTAGTATCACATCAACTACACCTACAGCGCAGTCATTGGTATCATTGGAACAGAAAAAAATCGTTCTCCATGGGTAGGACGAAGAAAAGGATCACATTCCATCCCAATCCGTTGACTTGTAGTGTCAAACGCGGCGAGTCGCAAGTCTTGTGTGAGCCGCACGTTGAAGTGGCACTACACTCCGTACCAAGTAATGATCGGAGGACTATAAGGGAAACTCGAGAGTGATCTGGTAATTTCCGGGATATGTAGGTAGCAAAAGATGCAGAAAGGGGGACTTATCTTAACATATAGCCGTATATTAATCTATTAATAACATACATTTAAGAACCTTAGGGACGATTTTTAGATCCTTTTGATGACAGGAAACCACTATTGTATATATAAGGTAGTATTTAAAAAAATATAATTTGGATATTGATTATGTATGTTGTATTTATAAAGATCAGATCTTTTCCCTCCGCATGATCACGGAAATGTTTTTGGCCCTAAATCAAAGGGTTTTCTGTGCTTTTGTGGATTTGGAAAAGGCGTTTGATAGGGTTGTAAGGAAGAAATTATGGGATATACTGCCCCGATACAATGTGAGCGGACCCTTGCTACAGGCTGTAAAGTCTCTTTACAGAGATCACTCAGCCTGTGTGCGAGTAGGAGCTGACATGTCGCCCTGGTTTGACATCCAATCGGGTGTTAAGCAAGGTTGCGCTATGTCAGCTTGGTTGTTCAACTTGTATTTGGATAGTTGTCTCCAAGGCGTGAAAGACAGTGACATGGGAGTGAAAGTAGGTGACCTTAAGGTCAATTGCTTGTTTTATGCAGATGATGCATTGCTCATTGCATCATCAGAATGCGATTTGCAGGCATTGGTCACCACTCTGAAAGATGGGTGTGAAAATAATGGTCTAAACCTGAATGCCGATAAGACGAAGGTTCTGATATTTGAAAGAAATGAAGAAAGAACAGAATGTCAGATCAACGTGAATGATAAGATAATAAAACAAGTGAATGAAGTGGTATATTTGGGAAGTATGATTAGCAGAGACGGAAGATACGAAATGGATGTGGAAAGACGTATTGCTGCCGGTAACCGAGTCAAGGGTGCTTTGGCTGCATTGATGAGACGGCGAAACGTCAGCATAGCTGCACGTTTGGCTGTACACAATGCAGTTTTGCTACTGACGCTGTTATACGGCAGCCAAACGTTGGTAACACAGAAGAAGAATGTAAGAAAGATGAATGCTGTGGAGATGCGATCTCTTCGCAGAATATGCGGAGTCAGTCTAGCTGATCGAATCCGCAATGAAGAAATCCACAGAATGGCAGGTACTAGCGAAGATGTCACGGTGAGAATGAAGAAGAACGTGCTTAGGTGGTTTGGGCACGTCGAAAGAATGAGTGATGAAAGAATGGTAAAAAAGATTTATATAGGAAAAGTAAGTGGTAAGAGAGACAGGGGGAGGCCTCGAGTGACCTTCGAAAACACAGTATCAATGTTACTGGAGGAAGGTCACGTAAAAAGTATGAGGACCCCCCGGAGGGCATGTATGAAGAGGTTAATGTCTGTGGTCGAGGCGAAAGAGGTATGCAGGGACCGTAGCGTTTGGCGCTCCATCGTCTCTGGCTACCCCGCAAGGGATATGGCGTGAAGATAAATTATGTTAAGTAAGGAATATGTATGTACTGTGTCTGTTCATTTCGATAGGGTTATCATATGTCAAAATGTCATTCTAGTCTAACTATTAATTGCGGTATAAATAAATCTGAGAATAGAAGCTATAAGATAACTTAGTTATGTTATGAAGTATATAGACTTCGATTGTTGAGCATAAGTACGTGTAAATTTATAAAATTCGTTGGGATTTAAATATATAGATACCAGGATTTGGTAAAAGAAAAAAATTGTTATATTATTTCGTCTTATAGCAATCGACAATCATACTAACAATTCATTTAATTATGTCCAATGTAAATTATTATCATAAAAGGGACACTTTATATACTTAATGACACCAGATTTATTATTTACGTTCATTAATTAATTTATTTCTTGTTTCTATTAATTTAAGCAATATTTTACTGTAGTAAGTATTAGTTCTGTATTAGTTGATTACAATAAAACGAAATTTAAAATTATATAACTTTAATTATTTCTACTTTTTTGTTTATTTATTTCTCTCACTACAAATGAATATATATATACTAGCACACCCGGCGAACTCCGTTTCGCCACCAGATGGCTTCGTTTTATGTAACATTTCGTTTGGTGATTAAAAGATGAACGAAAAAAATTTTTTTGTTTTATATTTGAAAAGGAAAAATTTTATTTCATTTCACAATAGTAATGAATTCATTTAGATTAAAATAAATTAAGTGTTATTTAGTTGAACTTCTCTAAGTGAATGAAAGTGAATACAAAGTAAATACTGAATCGAATCGTTATACGTGTCCGCAAATCATTCGTTTCATTGAAGTGCTCTTTGGTAAACCACATTTTTTGTTTTTTGGTCTGACGTTAACACAAACAAAGCGGATGGTTTTCCAACTCGTGAACACGCAACGTATAACTGCCCATGTGAAAAACAATGATTTTCTAAATTTATCCCGCAAACACTAAGCGATTGGCCTTGCGACTTGTTAATTGTCATTGCGAACGCAAGGCGAACTGGAAATTGCAATCGTTTGAAGTCAAACGGAAGATCAGTCGGAATCATTGGTATTAGAGGAATACATACATTTTCACCTGCGTACTTTCCGTTAATAATGGTTGCCTCAATCAAATTCGGCATAAGTCTTTTTACCGCAAGTCGAGTACCGTTGCAAAGTCGCGGTGGATTCAAATTACGCAATATCATAATAACTGTACCAACTTTGAGTTGCAAGTTATGTGGTGGAAATCCTGGTAACTCGAGAGAGTTCAAAAACTCCGTTGGATAATGTACTACATCATCGGGATTTGTTATGGAATCAACGGATTTGTATGTCACCAAATCGCCATCGATTTTTGATTGAATGGTGAAATTCAGTGCGTGTACATCATTATTCTTTGCGGCAAGTATTGCTCGTTGACTTAACCAAGCATAATTCTGATAATTCTCACTAATGTTTGGAAAAACATTTTCAATAAGAGCTAGTTGAGAGTCTACAAATCGGCAAAAGTCGTTGGTAAGAGTAATTAATCCAGATGTCGCATCAACTGTGACTTTTCCATTTCCAACAGCTAACAATTGTTTTGAAAATTGTGCAGCACTTTGATCATTTTGAAGTTGAACTCTCATATTAGTGGTTAGCGATAACGTTTTTACGTTATTCCATAAAGGTGATGCCTTCAGGCAAGCATTCAATTCATCTGCAGGCGTTCCACGGGGAATTACTGGCAACGTCTGCCTGAAATCGCCTGCCAACAATATCATTAAGCCACCAAAGATGTTGTTATTTCGCCGAAGATCCTTCAGTGTGAAGTTAAGTGCTTCAAGTGATTTCTTATGTGCCATTGTGCACTCATCCCAAACAATGAGCTTGCATTGCATCAACAATTTTCCCATTGCACTGGATCGTGAAATATTGCATGTTGGAGTATCAATTGTGTTTAAATTGAGTGGCAACTTAAGCGCAGAATGTGCAGTACGACCGCCATCTAGAAGAGTCGCCGCAATTCCAGATGATGCTAACGCCAAAGCTATGTCACATCTTGATCGAATAGTGGCCAAAATCAATGAAATGACAAATGTTTTCCCTGTTCCTCCAGATGCGTCCAGGAAGAATAGACCACCAGTATTATTGTCCACCGCTTGCATTAATGTTTTGTATACTTGTTTTTGCTGTTCATTTAGCAACAGCACATTATTTTGAACGAATTCCTGCAATGTATCAACATTGTATTGCAGCTCTCGATTTAATTCTTGGTTGAATGCATCGTGCATCGATCGATTTGGTGCAATCATTCCTACTTCAATCAGTAGCTTGTTTGCAATAGTCAAACATTGATCCTCAATCAGAATCAATCCTTCATTGTAGATTTCATCGGTTATTTGCATGTCAGGATTATTCGTTTGAATGCGCAAGCGATGCAAGATATCTTCACATATGTCATCTTTGTATTTGTTCCATAACTGAATTGGTTGTGAAGGAAAACATGTGGTGATGATAATTGCGAACAGCGTTCGTATTTGGTACGCATTTGATGAAACAACTGAATCCGCAAGTGTTAAATCCCAATGAGAATCGTTCTGTAGCAAACCCAATAGTTGACATGCTTCTCGAAAAGTTTGGCATTGGTGGTCATTCACAGTTTTCAAATGCGCAAATGATTTTGGTCCACGTACATTTACTAACAGCAGTCGCAAATAAAAACATTCATCATTTCTAGGATGAACAGTATACATGCGACCTAGTGCATCACTGGAAAACACCTGTGGCCAATCTGGAACTGGGGTTCCTTGTTTGCGACGTTGGAATTTCTTTGTTGATTGATTCCAAGTGTAATACTTGTGCATTTCAACGTACATCAGCGTCGCTGCGAATGGATCTGCTTCACACATTGCAAAGAAGCTAGTCAATGTTGTCGATGGTGGTCTCTCAGCTCGTTGTGCTGCATTAGCCTCAGTGAAGTAAACTCTTTGGCCATTTTCCAAATGCACTGCTAAATGTACAACTGTGGGATATCTTTCATGAATTAGAAATGAAAATAATCGCCACAGTGCTTCATTAGTACTGACGTATCTGCCCATTTGGAAGTTGCTGATTTCGTCATTCGCATTTTCCGACGCAATACCAAACACAGCCATGTCGCTGCCTTTTGTGACGTACTTGCACAAATATTTGATTGATTTGGCCGAATGACAACTCTCAACGTTTGCATGTGTTTCGAAAATTCGTGACAGCAGCGGGCAATATGGTACAATGAATTCATTTCCAATCTCAATCTCTTGATTTTTAACTTTAACTTTGATAGTTCGACCATTATCTTCTTTTGAACGCCGACGATAAACTGGATATCCATCGTTCCCTGTAACTGTTTCAGCAACTAACGGTCGCGGATATCGTTTTGTGCACTTTCCATCAGCCATGCAAGGCGATAATGGATTTAATGCACCGCACGGTCCATGCACCATCTGTGTCGTCACAATGTCGTGTAGATGGGGATCAGTGACTGGATCAGGAATTTCAGCTGATATGATGTCATCCACTTCATTTGAATGTAATTTGTTCAGCAACCAAATTAGGATATGAGCATGCGGTAGTCCACGCTTCTGCCATTCCACCGAGTATGTACTCGGTTATATGTATAACAACGTGTGTCACCAAAAACTCGATACTTAGTAAGCACATCCATCATAACCTTGAGTTTTTGTTGAAATACTCTGGCGATTATGTCATGGCGATCTTGCGGTTTCTGACCCGGTTCCAACTCACGTTCAATTTCCATCCACTTCGGATTGCATGTGAACGTAATAAATAAATCGGGAGTTCCATAATTTCGCACGTATGTCATAGCGTCTTGAGCGTATTCATGCATATGGCGTGGGCTTCCGATATAAGATGATGGGAGAATCGTCAGACGTCCAACACTCTCAACATCACCATCTGAATGAATAGCATCACGCAAGTGTATATAGTCCTCAGATCGTAGCTTTGCCTGATTGAATCGGATGAACGCTAAACGTTCTGTCTCGACTTTGACATACATGTCGACAGCGAATTGCTGGAATAGCCGACGGCACTTCAGAATGACATTCTCCTCATGTGTACGAATCATCATACGATACGCATAGTAATTCATTGCGCTTAGATTTTTATTCGTTGATACGCCTGAAAATGCAAAATTAAATGAATTGTTAATGGAAACCAATAATAGCAATAATTAGTGTGTGAATATTGTACTTGTAATTGGATCGACCATCTTACTTGTAATTGGATCGACCATCTTCAACGTGATATCGTATCCGTCTTGCCCTTGCCAATAAATGATTGGATATTGTAACGCATCGTACAAACGATGTGTCTCGTTTACACGATGCATGATATTGCTTCTTCGCTGAACGACAATGTCTCGCGATTTAGTTGGATCGCCAACAATAATTGCAGCAACATCATTAACGGTGGGTGCATTGAATCTTCGCACATGTTCACCTGTTGGGGTACAATCCGCTCTTATGACAAATTTGTGCGTATCCGATGGCATTCGTTCCAATGCTGTTTTGAACATATTAACCACAGCGTTATTAGCGTGAAAAAATGCTTGCAACTGTTCAATAATTCGTCTCTTTAACTGTTCTGTTCCCTGTATATTGCACCGCACATTCAGCTGATCCACCATCGACGAAATGAAATATATTTGCAGAAATTGATGCGGTTCATCTGGTGTTGGCACCATTGAACCATGCAAATGATATATTTGTCCTTGTATCTGTAATTGCAAACAATCATTTGTTAAAGAATATGGTGTAACTTTTGATCGTGTGTGTTGTATCTTTTACCTTGCAAGTCGGCATGAAGCCGCCTTCTCGAATGATATTAGCTCCAAAGGAAGTCATGCGAAAGCAGTTATTGTATTCAAGGATGTGTTGAAGAAAATGGCTGGAATCGGGATCATTTCCATCGAACAATGCTTTCAGTGGCTGTGGTGGTGTAAGTAATGGATCCAGTTTGACTTTTCCACTTGCGCAGCACAATCCAGCCGTTTCTCTTTTGAACTTTAACGCATTGCAATATCGGCATACAGTCGTCATTGGTCCAATATCTAAATTTTCATCATCACTGTAGTTCGCAGTGGGATCATATTGGAATGCCAAGCGATTGTATGATGCCAATGATCTTCGTGTGCTCACGCGTTGTCTCAATCGTGCATTTTCTCTTATTATATTTTGTCTTTCTTCGCTTAAGTTCTGTGAATACACTTGTTGCTGACTTGCATGTCTTGTGCGGCGGCCGATGTTCGCACGTCGTCCTCTAGGCATTTTGGGCTATAGACAGAGTGGTGAATTTAACCTCAAATGCACGATCCACATAATTTACACAGTTCAACTTACCACCTTAAAGACAAATACCTGCTGTTGAAATTGAATAAAAATGTACACAATACACTTGATTGATTTGATGGTTTCCAATTAAAATGTTAAGAAACGAATAACTAATTTTTTTTACTTTTTTTTCATTATTTCACAGTGTACACAATACCGGTTTGTCACATGAAATTTACTGATAAGAAAACAATAAGTAGCTGTCAAGCAATGTGTCACGCACCGACGCCATCTACTTAAAATATTGGTTTGTAGTACATGCTATGTATCAGAGATGGCGCTGTATTTAAAAAATGATTTTCCCTATTTTCCCGCTTTTCTATTGAAATTTTTCCTAGATTTTCGTTGCTATAAACCTCACGGAGCCCGAGACCTTTCCAACGAATGCAAAACCGTGGAAATCGGTTCGTGCGTTCTGGAGTTATATCGTCAGGAAGGAAAACCCGACTTATTTTTATATAGTAGATATATATATATATATATATATATATATATATATATATATATAAGAGATAATATTAAATTAAATACGTAGACAAAAAATCCATTGTGGGAGACATGTGCTTTTATAGAATAAACCGGTGTCACAATTATAATATAATTTCATGTGGATTTTCATTTTTTTTTTTTTTTTTTTTATAGGAGAGGAGGGCAAACGAGCTGACGGGTCACAGAAAAGGATATCAGATAATAACAGTAAATAAATTATAGAAACAGAATAGTTATTACAAATTTATGATATCTGTAAGATTTTTAACCTCATTCAGCCTCTAGCCACCTTATTTTATCGTTATATTATCACTTACATTATCCCAAAAGTCAAGCTCAACTTCGATAAAGCTGAGAAGCCGTAACTCGGTACATTAATTAATTCAATGTTAGATACGTGTCTGGAATTTTGGCAGAACCAATATCAAACACTACACAATTGCCGAAAATGCAAATTTATAAACATGATTATAGTAAGATTTAGGAACATAAAGTATAGTTTTTTTACAAAATAACACTAACATGTTAAAAAGACTTAATAAAAAGTAACATATATTTTGGTAAACCAATTATTTAATTATATGCTGGAAAAATTAAATTATTATAATTTATTAATATGACTTACTTTTACAACGATGTTGTTTTTTGTAATCCATCTATTACTTCTATTTATGCTTATGAATTAAATATTATAAAATATATTATTTAAATGTTTAAAGTGAAAGTAATCAAAACAAGCATGTCGCTTGAGATATGAACACACAAACATTATCCTATATTCGGAGATGAAATAACAAAATCTTGACCTCATATTAAATATCAGATAATAAATTTGATATTATCTCCAAGCACAGTCAGAAACCTTCTATATTATAATACTTCTCTTAATATTTGGTTATATGGGCACGCTCCTATCGCTACAGTAGGATCCAGATCCAAACAGGAATGGTTAATACATTTTATACATTTTTATACAAACATTACTTTAGAAAATACAATGTAGTAACAATAACATCTTTTGGAATTTTTCTGTGTTTAATTAAAAATACAACTACCGTTGGCGAAGCTATGAAATGTTTCTAGATCTTGCCCGTTTGTAGAACGGTCCTACATTAGACTAGCCTCTCAATAAAACTAATATAAGCATTATACACGTCTGATCTAAAAAGTTTGAATAAAGTTACCGAAAATAATTATATTTATCTATTAAATATAGTATCAGTACAGAATAGTTAAAACTATATTTTAGGAACAGAAAAAAATATAATTATCTATAAGTTTATGCCTGAGACTATCAAAAAGCATGTTAGTCATGTTATGCTTATTTAAGTTTCTCTTTCTTTACTTTCTTGAACACGCTTTATTTTATACATTCCAATTTGGAGAGCTTATGAAGGTTAGTCGTAACAAATACACAAGTACACTTTTGCATTGATATTAGTATCAATATACAATAACAAAAACCTTTTTGAGTTCAGTGTGCCATAGCAGTAAAGACAATAATTACTTACTAAAATATTACAAGCAAAAAAAAAAAAAATAAGGATTTTATCGATAAACAAATTTCTTACTTTTCTTATTACAATTTATCCTAGAAGGGCAGCGTGAAGAATATTTGAGATTTTTCAGCGCATGCCTATCACGAAGATGTTACGCGAGTTATAAATATTAAGATTTTCCAAAAGCATCTGCAAAACAAATGTTAACAACTATGATTATTACTTTTATTACACTACTTGTTATAAATTTCTTCAACTTTGGGACTTGTTTTGAAAGAACTACTAATTCGTGTCAGTAAATGGAATCCAGAAGTATTTTGTATGTCTTGTCGTTATATCTTATACTTGTTTGAAGAAGCGCGAATTATTAGCTTTTTAATTGTTTCGTATATTTATATTAAAACAAAAACTTCTCAACGAAGTAAATACCGAGTGACGAAAGCGAATCCACAATTGCACAAATTGCCTTGATCAATCTAATAAAATAAAATCAAAAATGCAATTTGTACAACGTTTCGAGCACATTCACATTTTTTGTTTGTTTTTTTTGTTTGCTTGGCAACGTTCCGAACACATTCACATTTTTTGTGTTTGTTTACGTTTGAGAATAAAAATGTTCATGGTTTTTTTCGTCGCAAAATTCATATCAGGAGTTTTGTCAGTGTCAAATATATACTCATTTATTTGACCAACACATGGAACTATCTATAATGACATGAGGGACTCTCGTAGGGCCTTTAAAAACAAACTTAAATGGTGCCAAGAATATTCAGAACAGATTAAAATGGACATACTGGCTACGTCATATAGAAACAAACATTTTGGAAAATTCTGGCAACAAACAGACAAACTGAATACAAGATCGAATATTCCGGCTGAAGTAGGGGGAGTGAGTGGTTGCCGTAACATAGCAAATATGTTTAAAACACAATTTACAGTGGATCCCTGTGAAATCAATTTCGCTGAGGCTGGCAGGGGGGATATAATAAATAATGGGGAAAGCTTTGTACGTTTCACGTCTAGCGAAGTAGTAGATACAATAATGGGTATGAAGCGTGGAAAGTCGCCTGGACATGATGGCCTGAGTGTTGAGGATCTGCGACACGCTGGTGTGCACCTTCCTAGAGTCCTAGTTTTGTTGTATAATATTTGTATAAGCCACGGCTTTCTGCCGGACTCGATGACAAGGACAATAGTCGTGCCTATAATCAAGAATAGGGCGGGGGATGCGGCGGACAGAACCAACTACAGACCGATATCTCTTGCTACCATCATAGCCAAAGTGCTTGACGGCTTGCTTGATACTCAACTTAGCATAACAATTAACATACACGATGCGCAGTTCGGTTTTAGATCAGAGCTGTCAACTGAGAGCGCAGTATTGTGTCTCAAGCAAGCTGTAAGGTACTACACGGATAGAAAGACCCATGTGTTTGCGTGTTTTTTGGATCGTTGGTCGAAGGCATTTGACCTCGTATCCTATAAAATTTTATGGCAGAAGCTTGAAAAGGATAGCAGTTTAAGACCGGAGTTGATATCACTATTAAAGTACTGGTATGGTGCCCAAAGTAATGTGGTAAGATGGGGTGATGCACTTAGTGAACCATATAAATTAGGGTGTGGAGTAAGACAGGGGGGCCTGACGTCACCCAGATTGTTCAATCTTTACATAAACGGGCTCATGGAGAGGCTTAGCGGGGCAGGCGTCGGTTGTTCGATAGATGGCGTAATGATGAACAATTTTAGTTACGCAGACGATATGGTTCTGTTGAGCCCGTCGGTCAGTGGTCTTCGAAGACTGATAAAAATCTGTGAGGAATATGCAAAGGAGAATGGACTGAGGTATAACGCTAAAAAGAGCGAAATTTTAATTTTTCGAGGAATAAACAAACAGTTAAATTTCATTCCTAAAATACATCTGTGTGGAACTTCTCTGAAACTAGTATCTGAATTTAAATACCTTGGTCATATTGTGAATGAACGCCTGGATGATGATAGTGATATCGAGCGGGAGCGCAGGGCTCTGTCGATTAGAGGCAATATGTTGGCCCGTAGGTTTGCATGGTGTTCGACACAGGTAAAATTAATATTATTTAAAGCCTATTGCCAGTCCTTTTACACGTGCAGCCTATGGGAGAACTATACGCGGCGGATATATAGCGCACTGTGTGTTCAGTACATCAATGTGCTGAGGGCTTTGTTGAGGAAGCCTCGATACTGCAGTGCATCGGCAATGTTTGCGGAGGCTCGTGTAGACGTCTTCTATACGATAATACGAAAGCGGACCGCGTCCGCAATGACAAGATTACTGAACAGCTCCAACAGTCTTCTCAGAATATTGGCGTTAAAGCTAGACGCTCCCCTCTGGAGGTCCTGGGATAGTGTACACGTAGCATCGAAGCGTAGCGTATACTGACTGTAGGAGTATAGCGTTGAGTTATTAGTAGAATTAAAAAAAAAAAAAAATAATTAGAACGATGATTTCCATGAACTTTATTTTATTTAATTTCTTTAATAGTATTTTATGATTTTAATTATATTTGATTTGAATTTAATTTATATTTATTTGAATTGAATTTATATTTAATTTTAATAATTTTATGAATTTTGTGCATTTTATTAATTTTATTTTTCTGTATAATTTGAGATTGTTATATTGAATACTAACTACGAGTACTATTATAACATTAGTTTCTGGCTTCTGGCTTTAAAAGTCATTTTTTGGCCATTTTTGGTCATTTTTCAAGATTTTTTGAACTTCTCACGGCCATATCTCGAAATAACGAGTTTTTCCAGATATATGCTATATACCAAATTTTAGCTCTAATTTGGGGCTACGAATGAGGAAATTTTCGAAAAAATCGTTGGCGCCGTTTTCGAGAAAATGGCCGATCTGTCCCCGGCTAGTTGGCCATTTTTTGCCTTTTGACCAAAAATGTCACGCCAACAAATGTTTTTGCCATCAAAATGGACATTATTCCAAAGATGAGCTTAAGACCTTTCCAATGATGCCCAATTTGTCAATGTACGTCAACTGGTTTGGCCACAGTCCCTGTACGAAAAATGGCCATTTTTGGCCTTTCGAGGGCTGGCCTCGGCCAACATGGCGGCCAAATCGAAATGTCGTAGAACAAAAAAGTCTTACTTTTTGATGTTCTTCAATCCCTGAAAGTTTGAACAAAATCAGTTGAAACTACGAATATACCCACAAACAGACAAAGTAATCATCGATGGAGGCGCCAGTCAAAATTTTCAAAATGTCATATCTCATCAACCGGTGGTCGGATTTTGGCGTTTTTGGGCTTGTTGAAAAGGTCTCGACAAGGATCTTTAGGAAAATTTTTCAAGGTTTCAAGGAAATAAGTGATTTTATACTGGTGCGGAGCCAAAAACTAAATTTTAGTCTCATTTTTCAAACGGCCGTAGAGGTGAGGCGGTAGGTATATTGCTAAGTGTAAATGCATTTTCAGGGTCTATGGGCCAAGGGCTTTCTAAAAATACCACACTCATACCAGAAGATCTCCTGTATAAAAAAATCGATATTGCGCGTATATATACAGAGTTAGACTTTCAGCACTATGGGTGCTTTCGTCACTCTGAGCTAGCTAACGCCCGCTTTGATATATTCACAATAAATTGTAATCACTATATCACCGTATATACTATTAAAACATTTGTCAAAAAAGAAACAAAAAGAACATTAAACATTCTCAAAAGATTTTAAGAAATTGAATAAATAAACATAAAAAATAAAAACATGACATATATCGCTACACTTTTGGCAACATTACAGTACATTTAAAAATTAAAGTTTAAGTACGCAATTCAATGAATAGAAATGAGTGCATGGACCTATTGCATAGCTACTTTCAACATCTTTTTATTTAAACGAACATCTCATTTACTTTTATAAAGATGTTGATTTTACTTTTAAAACGCAATTTGTATTTATTAATGAATAAGTACAAATTAAAGCAATGGCTTTATTCACCTGAACGTGTGAAGCAGTCGTTCTGATTTAATTTCTATTTGAACTTTTATGTTTATGATTTTATAAGTTATTAACCTTTTGGAAATGGTTCTTTAACTCAATACTTCTATTTAGGACAATTTTATTTCATTCGATAGAGGTATTTTCAAATATATGATGGAAAATAATTTGTTAGTAGAAAAAAAAAATGATTTTACGACACAATAAAGAGAGACGAGATGCTAAATTATACTTAACACAATATTAATATACTATTTGCCGTTTCCGGCAAGTTACCTTCATCACATTGAGTTCATTCTTCGAAGTTTTATTAGTCAGTCTTATGAACCTTTGTCACGCAGCACTCATTATTCTAATTTTCAACCGAGAATGTTAATGGCGGCTATCTTATGATTGATGGTTACTTATACAAGGATTGTTGAGTCATATCACAATAATCATTACTTAGCATAAGTTGTTTTTTCTTTTATTTTAGATATTTTTATTATATTTTCAAAATTATTATTACTCCGTAACTTATTAGATTTAAAAAGCACAAAAACTAAAAAATAAAATGATGAGATTGTAAAAATTCTTCGTTTTTCAGACGTCGCAATTTTATTTTTTGGATGTGTGGGAGGCGGGGATAGTGTAAGTTTGTGGGGTCGTCATCCTTGTCCCCTTGTCGTCATTTTGGAAAAAGGTTGCAAAGAGTTTTCGCTCTGTTTCCGTAAACTACCCACCCTACAGAAAATATTATCAAACATTATTTGCAGCAAATTAAATTGTTTACAATCTTATCTTACAAACAGTTCATAATATACTAACATTTACAGTTTCATAGTATAAATTAGCTATATGCTACTTATATTCTTTTTACTTTATAAATAATAAAAAGTATTATTTATGTAATATATTTGATCACTCTAAGCTACTTTTACATCATCATGTCATACGGCATACAATTATGAGGTAATGGATCAGATGTAGAAATTATCTTAATACTGCAGAAGAGGCTGTTCGAGCAATTTACAATATTTAATTAATTAATCTTATTATATATTTTTTTGATTTAACAAAATTACTTTTTTTTATTGTATTAATATATTATTAGACAAAACATATGTGTATAAATGTGTCAGAGAAATACTAGTGCCAAAAAACTGGTTTTCTTATTTTACTCCGAGATAATTGAGCACCACAAGTCCGTGTAAGTATCATTAAAATATTTTCCAACATATAATAATATTTGGAATACAAGAAACATGCACTTAAAAGGACCAAAGTCGGTGTCATTAAATGTTTGTGGACAGTCAGTGTGATAAAATATTCTACAAACCTTACATGTCAGGACTTCAAAATACCAGCTGCGAGTAAATTACTTTGTGGTGTTATAGCAACTTAATACGATAGCTAGACAGTTCTTAGAGCTATTCTTATCGCAGTAAAGGAATTTCAGTGAAATTTAAACCTCCAGGTTAACGATTCCCGAGAAAATTACTGTTTGTTTTATTTTTTATCATGTTACTACTATTATAATTATACGCTTTAAATATTATACAGTCAGCTATTTTCAGAATGAAGAACACTTTCTATCGACAACTGCAACAGTTCTGTAACAGATCGTCAGGCGATCTCGTAAATACAATCTATATTTGTAAATGTTACTCATATAACTTTTTATTACGTTTTTATTTACTTAGTTATATGAATCATTTTTTGTTTATAAAATGGATAATGTATATTTGCAATCATATATTAAATATATTTCTCAGCGGTTAATCTTGAGTACCCATTGGTAGTAGAGTGACATGTATTATTTCAATAATTAAGCTACTTTTACCATTAAAGATATGCATATATTTTATGAATATATATTGGGGCCCAAAAATATAGGAAAAAAACTAAATATTTCATTACAACGTGTTATGTATTAACTATTTTGCGAGTAGTAATGCCTTTTTTGCCTCTAAGAGAATATGAATAAAGGTAAATTGTATTGTAATTGTTAAAACTTTATTAATGTTATTTTAAAACAAATACACAAAAATAATCAGTTCGTCAATTATGTCATAAAAATGTGTCATATTTTAAAGAAAATGATTATATGTTCTTAGTTTATTAAAAAATTAAAGAAAGATGTCGCAAGTTATAACAAATGACATAAATAAAATAAATGACACCATAAGCACAGAAGTTACTTTACAAAGTATATATCATTAATTAGCGCCCACATTATATTTGGATGTCGTAACTCATGGTGACGTCACGGTATAATTTACTTAGCGTCGTAACAAGATGGCGGCACTCGAGTATGTGACATGTTTCTACTTATTTTAGCCACTAGTGTAATGCTTACTGATGCACTATAACGTCTAATTTTGTGTATTATATACAGTAATTTAGGATATTACAATTAATTATTCTGAAAATAATATACAATATATTTTTTAATACTATGAGATAATCGTATGCCTTATAAAAAAAGGCGTCTGATTTAAAAAAGTTATAAAAATCCATGAGGAACACTTAAATATGAAGTGTGCCGGAAAATGGAAAAGACAAAGTAAATGCATATAGTTATAAATTAGATTTATATACAATTATCATTTCTCCCTATATGTGAAAGAAAATTATGTAAACCTGATCATTAAGACTAGAGAATGACAATTAAATTAATTAAGGTATGTATAATTAATTAATATATGAGTACTTAGAACCAATTTTCCCTACAGAAATAATTGTAAATGCTAAAAAACAATTACATAAGGTATAAGATCAAAATTATATCACTTAAATTATAGAAAAACTGAATTTCAAAAACATTCCATATTTAGATAAATATATAATTAGATTATAATAGGCTAGTTAATAAAGAAATGAAAACTTTTAAATATGAAACATATTTTAAAGGTATATTATTTATTTCTCTGTGTAATTTTAATTATTTTTAATACTGAAGATTTAAATCTCTACGAGTATATCCACCACACTCTTTTTACATTTGGACTGTGGAATCTCGGCTATGGCATGGCTCGGTGCATTACTAGTACTCTGGCGCTAGCTATCCTTGACTTTTTGGATAATAAATAATTATTTAATTATAAAAGTATTTACGATCTATTTATAATTACTGACTACTCTCTTATTTGATAGCTTACCCTAATAAAATACTAAGTGCATACATAATATTTGGAATAATATTATGTTAATGGATAATAAATACTACAAAATAGGATTACTTTATTCTTCTTAACAAATAAAATCCTGTCTACTCTCATTTTAAATGGCTTAGCACGATCACAGATTTTTAATTTTTTTTTTGCTGTATTTACTGTAATCTTCCATTTAAGTTACTTCATAGATCTTTGTACCTACTATCGTTAGTAGTACGCTGTTGGTTTTATTCTTTTTGATCCTATCCAGGCTTTTTATAATGTCTTATAGCAATAAATAATATTGACAATGCAGTAATAAAAAATAATCTTATAATTTCTTGCGTAACTTAAAAACCGCTAAATTGCGGCTACAGACATTTTAAGTAATTCAGCAAATAGTCATAAGACTAGGACTGGATGAGCATAAGTTCAGCTACGGTAGTAAGTTTTGAGCATTCTTCAATAGCAACTACGATAATAAGGTGTAAATATTTCCAAGTTATCGTATATACATTTCAGTTTATTACTCTAGTACTTTTTAATTCTCTTTACTCTTTTTTTCACAATTTTTCTTTTCTTGGAAAAGCCAGAAATGTGGACAAGCGGTTCGTTTTATAGTCGATATTCTAATTGCCAGTTTTCTTCCTCTTCAAGTATTTGCATGCAATCTTGGACTTCTCTCACATCTCAACATCTCTCATATTATATAACCAAGAAATGGAAGTCAGTAGCATTAACTGTTACATAGTAAATGTTACATGTTGCTGGTTTTGCTTAAGCTGGTTAAGCTGGTTTTTTGTATGCCAATACTAATCTCGATTTGTGGTGACTAAGGTTACAGATGTAATCCTTTGAAAATCCAGTTTTAACTTCACTAATACTTCAAATAACAATGTCAAATCTATTCTTCTGGCATTTTACCTCATACTAAATGAGATGATTTCTTTATTTAAACAATTATAATTATCTTATTTATTGAAAAACAGGTTTTTTTTTGAGAAGTTTATAGAAAATCGTACAAATTTAGCTTCAAAGTAACGAAGGTTCAATGTTCAATTCCATAAAGGCTATTAAAGTACTAAGTGGCGTTAGGTTACGTATAAAGATGCAGTCACAAAAAACTAATTTACTAGGAGCTGGCATTTGCTGACTTCACACGTTTAATTTGTATAATATATTGACGGAATGAAGTCTTGAGCCAATAAATACCGACATAATGTTAAAATACAACATTAAAACAAAAATGACACTCTATTTTAATTAAGTAAAGCTTATAATTTTTTTTCCGTTACTGTTTCTTATTTTAACATTGACGTCGATTTCAACTTCGATTTTATGTTTTTTTAATTTGTAAAAAACGTAATCTTCATTGATTTAGTCTTAGCATTTGTTGTAAGATACAACATATACTATGTTTATATCCGCCATCTGTTACAGATTTTATATTGTTTATTTACATCAGTTTAACGTATATCTAAACAAGTTTTATTTAAAAACCAATCGCTACAAGATTTGTTTAAGCTTTAATTTAATATTTATTTTTTTATAGATTATTACTTGAAACTTAATAACAACAATCTAAAGTAGGAATACACTTACTTACGAAATACAATACATAAGTTTTAACTTAACTTGATTTCAGTACGTTTTAAAACTGACATATTACTGATATTCTTGTTACATTATTTTGACTAACAGTCACTGTAATCTATAATTCACACATAAAATTGTTTGCGAGATTATTTTTTACGTTGTTTAAGTAATGTGGAATAAAAACGTGGTGACACTATTTTATAAAATTTTCTAGATCACAGGACATGTTTAAGAGAAGTATAATATACTTTTATGGTAAAATTATCTTAGAAGCTACATGATGATAAATGGGAACTTAAATGAGAACAAGAGTCGAGCAAATTATGTAAATTCTCAACAATCATCTAATTTTCTTTGATAAAAAATAAAAACATGACTATGCCGTGACAAAACCCCATTTAGAGATGGTAATAAAACTTCAAAGAAAGAACTCAATTACTTTCGAATTTATCATTGACTGTAAACAGTACAAAATTTGTAATTATGGTGTTACGGTGAATTCTCTTTATCTATATATATATATATATATATATATATATATATATATATATATATATATATATATATATATATATTTCAAAGACAATTAACGAGTTTAATAATATTTTAATTTGCAAATGTTATTAAACATTTAAGTTTAAGTAGTATTCATGGAAGTGTAACTACCACAACATTTTTTTTTTATGTAAGAGGAGGGCAAACGAGCTGGCGGGTCACGGATGGACGTGATCACCGCCGCCCATGAACTCTTGCAACATCCGAGGATTTACAAGAGTGTTGCCGGCCTTGAAGGTAGGAATAAACGCCTTTTTTGAAGGTACCCATGTCGTACCGATCTGGAAATACCGCCGAAGGAAGTTCGTTCCACAAGTGAGTGGAACGTGGAAAAAATGTCCTTGAGAACCGCACAGTGAAGGATCGCCACGCATCCCGGTGGTAAGGATGGTATTGGAGGCGATGGCGCGTTGTGCGGTGATGAAATTCGGCGGCAGGCATCAGATCGAATAGTTCTTCGGAACACTCCCCGTTGTAAATGCGGTAGAAGACGCACAAAGAAGCCACGTCTCTACGCAATGCCAAAGAGTCCAGCCGTTCGCAGAGCATCGGGTCCCCGACAATTCGAACGACTCTCCGTTGTACGCGGTAAAATGGTAAAAGCTGATATTGGGGTGATCCGGACCAGAGATGAGAACAGTAGTCCAAGTGTGGCCGGACCTGCGCCTTATAGAGCGCAAGTCTTTGGCCAGGTTTGAAGTACTGCCTCGCTCTATTGATCACTCCCAATTTCTTTGAGGTCAACTTGGCCATACTCTCCAGATGACCACGAAACTGACAACCGCTCGAAATATCGAGACCCAGCATTCTAATACTTGGCGAGGCAATAAGGGGAGTGTTCTCGAAGAGCGGTGATACGACAAATGGGGTTTTCTTAGTGGTAAACGCGCAAACTTGCGTCTTCTCGGGGTTGAATTGAACGTGGTTCAGTTCTCCCCACTCAGAGACCAAGGACCCCCAAGGAAGTCTCAATAGAAGACACAAGTTTCTTCCGGCAATCGTCGACGTTTTCCCGAGTGAGACCTGCACGGCCGGAATATACCGCATCCCCAGTGCTGTCATCCGCATAACAATTTATGTTGGAGATATCCAACATATCAGTGATGTGCAGGAGGAGGCCACTCTGGCCGTGTGGTGTTGCCGTGTGGGCCAGAGAGTCATTCCCCATGTCAACGGCGGTAGGGACGGCTGGCTAAAGTTGCCCAGAGTGGCCTCTGAAAACACAGTAGCTACGATACTGGAGGAAGGTCACGTAAAAAGCATGAGGACCCCCCGGAGGGCATGTATGAAGAGGTTGATGTCTGTGGCCGAGGCGAAAGAGGTATGCAGAGACCGTAGCGTTTGGCGCTCCGTCGTCTCTGGCTACCCCGCAAGGGAAATGGCGTGAAGGTAAATAAATAAATAAATAAATATATTAAATTCAGGGGTAATTTAATATTTAATATTTAATTTATATTTAATATATATCTATATAAATTAAATGAAACATTTTAAAATGTATCCGTGAACAACTTTCCTATGGTGGTCACTCATTAGGTCGGTAAAACTTGAATAACTTGATAAGTACACTACGTGATATATTATAATTGGATTATAATTTTAACTATTGAATAACAACACATTCTAATAAGATTCCATCTAGTTAATTAACCTGACCTTTCCAATCTAATAAATCAACGTTTTATCCATCGATGCTCCGACGTCTAAGATATACCTCAATTACTTTTTCTGTAACCACCAAATATTATCGTATTATTTTAAGGTATATGAAATTAAGTATTAATTTTTATATTCCAATTAACCCAATTAATTTATGTTTTTTGTGTTAATAAACATCACGCACAAAAAATATCATAAAGTATCTTACTTCAAAAACTTTCTAACTGAATAAGATATCAGTCACCATTCGCCTTTTCAAAGACTTTTGCCTTTACTTTTGTAAGTAATAGAAAAAAACTTCGACAAGCAATTTATTCACTAGACGAGTATAGAAGAAAGTTATAATGTAAAGCATACAGATAAATATAAATCAAAAATACCTTCCGAGAGAGTCTGCCCTACAATATATATTTTTTTAAATTTCAAAATCCAAGGGTTTGCATATTCTGTTTCTTCATATTCCTTTTCTTTCATTATAATTATTTTTGTGTGCAATAAATTACTTACTTATCTTTCTATCTATCTATATTATCTATTTAAGAAAGATTTTAAAAAGTAAATAAATAATATTATACTTTAATCACAATAAAATAAACTATGAAATTATAATCAACTCAACTTATTATAAATATTAATCCAATGAAGCTAAATTTAAAAGTGAAAAGTGATTTTTTTTTTATATCCGAGTAACTACCATAGTACAATTGTTTTAAAACTAATAATAGTAATTTAAGCATTAAATTATTTTTTCACTGTTTCATATTTCTGTTTCAACCATACCTTTGCAAATTTCAGGCCTGCCTAAAACTTTAACTCCTTTATCACACTTCAAAGTGTTCTTAGATTATGTGTTATATGAAAAAAAAAATCTGAACTTTAATGAAAGTTCTTTCTTACAACTTAGAAATTTAAATAAATCTTGCAACTTTATACATTTCTTGTTTTAGTGTAATAAATAAAATAAATAAAAGTATTATAAATTAAAATATTTTAATAATATTTTCGAATATTGTATTTTTGAATAAATGCTTTAGGCATATAGGGGAACAAAATACGTAGCATGTAATAATGACTGGAGCCTCATCTGTCTAAATCAAGGTCAATAAACTCATCGTAGCAACTATAATTATATTATCCGCGAGAATAATAATGTAACGGTCAACATTATAAATGAAATTAAATGTGGCGAAAAAAATATTTTTTTGCATAATAACAAAAAGGTTCATCCAGTGATAATCCGTTGTATTAAGGGCATCTTGAAATACAGATACAAATGCGTAGAATTAGGGTTTCAGAAAATATACAAAGATAAAATAGATCTAGGATAAGAAAAAGGTACTAAACTATATAGTTGGCAATAAATAACATAATGGGACTTTTTTACAATAACATAACTCGAATTAAGTAAAAAAAAAATCAACAAACCCGCAAATATTTTTAACAAAGAGTAAAGGACGGATTTAGGATTCGATATTGCAAGATATCTACTACCCGACGATTTGAACCACTGGCTTTCCTGTGGTGAATATTTAACCGTCTGTGTAGACTAGAGGTGGATTAGAAATTGAAACTGAATAAAAAATGTAATGAACAAAGTATATCTGCGTACGTATACTTATATCTTCAAACACGTATAGATATATCACTTATAAATTAATTTCTGATGTTTTAAAAATGACATACAAATATAAATAGTTTCTTAACAATTATAATCACATACGAATTTGTTAATGAGATTATTATATATACTAAACAATTTTTTTTAGTAAATTTTTACATTTCATTTTGTTTATAGATGTACAATATCTTATTAAAAAATATCAGTTAAGGAGTTTCATTTTTAAATACCTTTAGTCTTAAAAAAAATAATTCTTAATTTTTTTTTATATAAACGGGATCATCCTCTATACAACGATGCGGTTGTTTTGATCGATAGATAATAAAAGTTGTTACATTCGACATGATCTGTCTGTGTCAATAGCGGTTTTGATATGTTTTGCCTAGATTAGAGTCCAGTTCAAAAATATTATCTCTAGTCAATAAAGAGAGAAATGTAATAAAGTAATAAAATTGTAAATCAAAAAGCAATACATTCTCTTTTTTATGTTTATACTAAACTTTTTATTTTTTTTATTTTTATTTCTTATAAAATATAGAGAAGTATGTTTAAACAAAAATGTTTGTACATAAATCTTGCATTTTCGTTACAAATCGACGACGACGCCTTATAAAGAATGTAGGGGTCACGTTCATTTGAAAATTTTATACCGATGTTTGTATTATAGTATTGTCAGTTATTACATAATAATATCTAAAACTTTTCTTAAACTTCATTATTTCATATAGAAATCCTACAACTGATTCTCACTACGGAACATATTGCATATAATCAAGGCTGCAGATAAGTATAATGTGACTTCTTCAATTATTTCTTCAATTTTATGTAGTTATTTACATATTTCAAATATCGTTTTTATTATTTTATATATTGTTTTAATAAAACTATAACTTTGTCTAAACTTAAACTCGATATAAAATCTTTTTAAAATTATTAATTTCTTACCGGTCGGATTAAGACTTTTTCGGTTTTCTTATCGATTCTTTTATAAGTTTGTACTTTTAATTTGTCTAAGTGGAAAGGAAAGTAATCTAGTATAACTTTTCTATATTATATCTTACATAATGAAATATAATATCGGCTAATTACGTAATAAATGCTTTTATTTTTAACATAAAAGATACAAACTTTAAAATTAATATTAATTAATTCGTTGAACGGTCGACAATTCTCATATAGAGATTTTATCTACACTCGCTGCCAATTACGACTGTTTATGTACGGGCAATATCTATTTTATTAACCTAACTACTCCGAAATAGCTTAATTATGAAAAGAATTAGCAGTTTGAGGAAATAGGAATTGGAACGGACGGAAAATTGTAGAAATATTTTTCTTACTTGATTCGAAATTGTCTGGAAGAAATTATTTGCGAATGAGGACAGATAAGAGAATAGTATAACACTTACACACTATGACATAAAAAAGAGAGAACACTTGCACGGAAACAAAATAATTCAAGTTCATTAAATTCAGAACATCGTTTCATGTGAGAGGAGTATGGATGGAGGACTGCCGCTTAAATTAATATATTTATTACATAATCTTTAATTTAAGAACCTTTTCGACGATTTTACATACTTTTTTATTAAATAATTACCGTTATTATAATAGTTATCTTTTAATGTGTATTTTGTGTGAGATATAGGCGGTAGTGTTTAACAAAAATATAATCTGGTTTATTAATCTGTTTAGGACTTGAAAATTAACGAAACATATTGAATTTGTATCCACTGTATCTATTGTTTCCGATAAGGATATTATAAGTCAAAATATAATTCCAGTACCATTAGTATCGATACAAATGTATCTGAAGGCGGAAGCTATAATGAAATTGTAACTTGTGTTACGATGATAAATATTTAGCTGGCGGAGTACAAGTAAGTATGAATTTATAAAGTATTAATTAATCCACTGACAGGAGTTGAAATAGATTTTGCACAAGATATGGTAAAAGTAAAAAAGATTATCGTTGAAATATTATGCCGCCTTCTAGATGTCGGCCCTCAACACATGACACATGACATGTTATATACCTAACGACACCAACTTTATTATTTAAGCCCAGTGATTACTTTACTCCTTGATTTTATTAATCTGTGCTATTTTTTATTCTCTGTGCTTTGCTCTTTAATATAAAAAATATGTATTTAAAAAAATTGTATTAAGGTAGTTACAAAACAGGATTATGATACTCGGAATAGTTACAAAAAATTTATGCTATTTATACTATACTGAAGCTCATTTAGCCTCGAGCTACCTTATTTTATTATTATATTATCACTTACATTATCCCAAAAGTCAAGATCAACTCCAATAAAGTGGGGAAGCCGTAACTTGGTACATTAATTAATCCAATGTTAGGTACGTGTCTGGAATTTTGGTAGCACAAATATCAAGACCCACGCAATTACACAAAACCCAAAATTACAAATAAGATTACAGTCAGGTCTAGAAATGTAAAACATCGTTTATTTACAAACAGTGAAACGTTACAAAAGTCTTAATTAAATGTAACATATAGTTCGGTAAATTAATTATTTCAGTTTTAGGCATAAAAGTAATACTTTTCAGGAAAGAATAGTCAAAATAGCATTTTAAAAAATTTAATATTAACATTATCTTTTAATTTATGATCGAGACTTTCTACGAGTACAAGCATATTAGCCTTGTTGTGCTTACTTAAATTTTCCTAAAGACTTCTTTAACACTCTATTTTAAATGTTCTAAGTTGGAGAGGTAAGTAGTTAAAAGGTTAGTCGTAACAAGAACACAAAAACAGTCTTGCTTGAAGCTTTTCTAAAGCATTATCTTCAAAATAAATGTTAATAACTAAGATTATTATATCTACTATTATATGTTATACATTTTTTGAACTCTAGAAGTTCATTTTAAAGGACTAATTCTTTGATTCGCAAATTGCATCCAAATTAAAGTTTATGTATAAAATTTAATTTGTAGAAACGAGCAATTGTTTTATACAAACATAAAACTTAATGTTTATTTACTTTAGAAGGCTAGTTTTAACTTTTAATAATTTTTTTTTTTTATGAGGAGGCCAAACAAGCTTGCAGGTCACCGTTGATATGTGATCAAAGCCGTCCATGAAGTCTTGCAGCATCCGAGGATTCACAAAAGCGTTGCCGGCCTTGGAAAAAGGAATACATGCCTTTTTTGAATGTATCCATGTCGTATCAATCTGGAAATACCACCGAAGGAATTTCGTTCCACATTCGAGTGGAACGTGGGAAAAAAGTCTTTGAAAACCGCACAGTGGAGGGTCGCCACGCAGCCAGGTGGTATAGAAGGTAAAGAAGGCTATGGTGAGCTGTGTGGTAGTGAAATTCGGCGGTAGGCATCAGATTAGTTCTTCGGAACACTCCCCATTGTAAATGCTGTAGAAAACTCACAAAGAAGCCACGTCACTAAGCAATGCCAAAGAGTCCAGCCGTTCGCAGAGCACTGGGTCCCCGACAATCCGAACGACTCTCCGTTGTACGCGGTCAAATGGTACAAGCTGATATTGGAGTGATCCGGACCAGAGATGAGAACAGTTCTCCATGTGTGTCCGGACCTGCGTCTTATAGAGCGCAAGTCTTTGGCCAGGTTTGAAATACTGCCTCGCTCTATCGATTACTCCCAATTTCATCGAGGTCAACTTGACCTTGGTTCCAAATGACCACGGAACTGACAATCGCTCGAAATGTTGAGACCCAGTGTTCTGATATTTGGCGAGGCAATAAGAGGAGTGCTCTCGAAGAATGGTGATAAGACAAATGGGGTTTACTTAGTGGTAAACGCGCAAACCGGTATCTGTAGGGGATTAAACTGAACGTGGTTCAGTTCACCTCACTCAGAGACTATCCCCGGGGAGGTCTCTATTGAAGACACAAGTTTCTTTCGGCACTCATCGACGTTTCCCCGAGAGAGACCTGCACGACCAGAATATACCGCATCCCCAGTGCTGTCATCCGCATAACAATGTATGTTGAAAATATCCAACATATCATTGATGTGCAGGAGGAACAGAGTTGGGGATAGCACGCAGCCTTGGGGTCCTAGCAAAAGCCGTTGAGAACGACCTGTTTGCTCCGCCCAGTGAGAAAACTGGTGATAGACTTGCATAAACTTTCGGGAAGCCCATAGGAAGGTAGCTTCGAAAGAAGCCTCTTGTGCCATACACGATCGAAGGCTTTTGCCATATCCAGACTAACTGCCAGACCCTCACCCTTGCTTTCAATAACCGCTGCCCAACGGTGCGTAAGGTATAAAAGAAGATCACCACCTGATCGGCCATGGCAAAAGCCATACTGCCGGTCATTGATCAACTGGTGATCCTTGAGGTACGTTAGGATCTGTCGGTTGATAATAATCTCCATTATTTTGGAGAGAAGGGAGGTAAAGGCGATAGGTCTGTCTGTAGTTAGCTACGTCCAAGCTACCACCTTTTTTAGGGATCGGATGGACAGGGGCATACTTCCATGAGCCCGAAATAGACGCGTTAGTACTGGAGTCAACTCAGGGGCACACGTTCGTAGCACCAATGAAGAAATGCCATCCGGCCTACTCGACTTATGAACGTCCAAGGAAAATAATGACTGCCTGATAGTTTTCTGCCGAAAAACTATTTCCGACATTAAGCTCTGAAACCGCAGGATAATAGGTGGTGTCTTCCCTTGGTCGTCCAAAGTCGAGTTAGAGGCAAAAAGAGCGCCCAAGAGATCGGCTTTCTCTTTTGCCGTGTGGGCAAGAGAGTCATTCCATATGTGCAACGGCAGTAGGGACGGCTGGCTAAAGTTGCCCAGAGTGGCCTTTGAAAACGCCCAGAAATGCGCGTGCCAGGTGGGTACTTTCACAACTGATCCCCAATTTTGACGACATGCTCGAACTTTGCTATAGCGATTTGCCGTTTGAAGAATCTGGAGGCACGGTTATATTTCCTCTTCAGAACTCTAGAGTTTGGATCCTTAGTGAGTAACGCATTGGCCCAAGCTTGATAAGTCTGCGTCTGCCAGCTGCTGCAGTCCTGACAGACGCATCAAACCAAGGCCGTGATCTGCCACCAAGTGGTACCACAGAGCTTGGTACAAATAGTTCCATGCCCTGTAGTATCACATCAGCTAAAGCTGAAACGCATTCAGTAGGATCATCGGAAGGAAAACAAATCGGCCCCCATGGGTAGGATGCAAAAAAGGACCGCATTCCATCCCAATCCGCTGAATTGTAGTGCCAAACTCGTCGAATCGCAGGTAAATTTAAATAAAATAAAATAAATATTTGTACTTATATATTTATTTATTCTTTACAAGTGTTGTCCGTCGTCCTTAATTAATTTTTGGATGATATTCTATATGTATACTTCAATAGTTGTAACATTATTATATAAGTTTTTTAACAAGGTGACAATGAACAAAATGCCCCACGTTATGGTAGGTGGTGGCGTAAACCATAGATATCTGCAATATGAATATATATATAGAGCAGATACATTGCTATCTTTGAGTTATAACTAGGGAGAAATTAAGCTAAGATAAGAAAATGTGTGTGTTTGAGTTTCTCACCATTCTAAACACCTGCTTAACATAGATATAATAGCTTCGTTAAAGTTTAATTGATTCTTAAACTAAGTACTTTACTAGAGACATTTATATTAAACTAGATAAATAGGTCTTCTCAAAGATGAAATTGAAAAATAATTTGTTCGCAAAAATAAAAATAAATGTTTTTCAGGCACAAAAAAGAAAGATGAGGTGCTCAATTACACTTAACACAATATTAATATATTATTTGACGGTTCCGGAAAATTACCTTCATCACATTGAATTAATTATTTGAAGTTTTATTGTTCCGCGGTACTCGTTTTTTGCATTTCCATATTAGAATGTTAATAGGGGCTGTCTTGTGATTGATGATTAGTTATCTGATTGTTGAGTTAAATTAAGATAGTAAGTAATAGACATTTTTTAGTTTGGATTTTTATTCTACAATTCTTAATAATATATTTTCGAAATACTTATTACTTTTTACTGATAATGTAACATTTATAGATATTTAAAAATAACATAATGAAAATTACAAAAGAAATTTTGATGTAAGCTCTCCAGATTAAAAATTAATTACTATTCTTTCAGTAGTTACACACACACACACACACACAAATTATTAGAAACGAAAAAATCAGCAGACGTAAACAAAAACACAATTTAAACGGATGAACGTACTGAAAACGAATCAAAATAATTATAATAAATGTATAAGAATAGAAAAATTGTAGTGTTCAGATTTCAGTTATTATATATAGACCTCGTTATTACGTATAGATATATGTATAGGATTGAATTGAATTAACATAAAGTTTTAAAATGTGGCAATCCTTTAAGTAATCACATACATTTTACTCTCTTATGGTAATAAGTTAATTATTCAAGAAATGCAATCATTTAATCATCAAAGCGTTATAAAAATATCAGCAGTAATTAACAATCTCTGAATATCGGGCACTTTCAATAATAGAAATAATATTAAAAGACCACATAAAAAAAACTTGTTTTTTTATTATATCAATATATTATCAGACAAAACACATCTGTATTTATATGTAAAAGAATTAGTAGTGCAGAAAGACAATTTTCTTATTGTACTCCCTGACTTCCGTATAAATAATTTGGTTAAAGTGTTTCTCTAACATATAATATTTTATGAAATACAAAAATTGCACTTAAATGGACTAAAGTCAGAGTTTATTAAATGTTTGGGAATAGTAATGACATCAACATACCAGCTGCGGGTAAAATGGTTTGTGGTATAACAACACCGTTATACGTTATACCGAGACACTTCTTAGAGCTATACTAACCACTACAATGGAATAAAAATTTAAACCTTCTCCAGGTTAACTAATCCCACCATTATTATTTGTTTTTCATATTACTATTATTGTTTTCTATAAATATTATATAGAGAGGTTTTTCAAAATAAATAAGACTTTCAGCTCATTTCTGTACCAAAGTTTTTTATTTGTAAGTTAAATTTGTGACCAGTTTGTATTATTTTAACAATTAAATAATTTTTAATAGCAAAAGATATACATATATTTTATGAGAATATTTTTGGCCTTAAAAAAATATGTTATCTTTTATCTACTTTGCGAGTATTAATGCCTTTTACCATTCAGAGAATATGCATATAAGTTATCATTTGTCAATAATAAAATAATTATTTTGAAAATTATGAAATGGAATTAAAATGTCATATTAAAAAAATGATGATATTTGGTTTAGTTTATAAATAAATAATTAAGTAGCGTTTGGCGCTCCGTCGTCTTTGACTACCCCGTAAGGGATATGGCGTGAAGTTAAGTAAGTATAAATAATTAAATTGAAAGAAAGATGTCGCAAGTTACAACTAATGACGTAAATAAAATAAAAGACGTAATAAGAACAAAAGTTACTTTACAAAGTACATATCATTAATTAGCGCCCACATTATATTCGGATGTCATAACTCACGGTGACGTCACGGTATAATTTACTTAGCGTCGTAACAAGATGGCGGCAGTTGAGTATGTGACATGTTTCTACTTATTTAATTGAGTCACTAGAGTAATGATCACTGATACAGCATAGTATCTGTAATAGTGCACAATATGCAGTAATTTAAGATATTAAATGTAGTTATTAAAAACATACATTTAGACTTATTATAGCAATAAGATTACATATTTAAATATTGATTCTTATGTTGCAATATGATAGCCTTTTTTGGGAAAATATCACTTTTTTGTATTTTATTTTATAATACTAGTAAAAAAACAAAAAACTAGAATTAATGTGAATTTAAAATAATATGCTATATAATTTTTAAAAAATTATAAGTAGAAAAGAACCGTCTGTTTCACAAAAAGTAATAAAAACCTATAAAGAAAAACTAAATATGATATTTCTTACTAGTTTGTAATAAAAGGTAGCCCAGAAAATATTTGGAATGGTACATGAATTGCATAATGTTGTAAAGGTAATTGAAATACAATAACTATTTGTCCTTTTATGTAATTAAAATAATATACAACATAATTATGTACACCTGGTAAATAAGACATAGAATAACATTCTTCTTAAACGGTCGATAGTTACAAACCGTAAAAATCCTATCAATCAATCTGTTCAGAGGTTTTGCTCGCTGATAACACAACTAGACAGATGTGCAGAAAAAATAATGTTAATTTGGATTTATCATGCCCTAAAAATGTAACGTAATTTAGAAAGTTATTAAAACATACCTATAAAAACGACAGAAAAGCACGAAACTTTCCTTATAGCCTTTAAAACAAATAAGTTAGTGCCAAAATAGTTTTTTAATAAAAACAGGTAAAACAAAAAATATATAAGTATAAAGTGCATAATAAATAACCTGTCTGAATTAAACATCTAAGCAAGTAGGCAATGGAGATTAAATTGCATATTTTGAGTAAAATTGTAAAGTTTATTGAAATGTTTTCAAAACTGCTTTGCTGTTAATCACTTTGCAGTCGTTTTAGTATTTTTCAAATTTGAATTTTAAATTTTAACCATGTTACAGAATATATAATAGTAAAAATCAAGTAGTTAATTTATATTTATAATTGGATAAAATTGATAATTAATACGAATGCTCTATCCCGTATTGCCAAAAATTCTGCAAAAATTGTGTGTCTTTCAGTTGTTGTTCTTTCAGATGAAATAGTAATAATTTAAATGGATTATACAAAAAACATGATTACTTAGATCAACTTTTCTCTGCAGTAACAATTATATATTTTTTTATGTAAGAGGAGGGCAAACGGGCTTGCGGGTTCCCGATGACAGTTGTTCACCGCCGCCTAATAATTCTTACAACATCCGGGGAATCGCTCGAGCGTTGCCGGCCTTAGAGGTGGAAGTATGCGCCTTTCTTAAAGGTACCCATGTCGTATCGATCCGGAAATGCTGCTGAAGGAAGTCCGTGCCACATCATGATGGTAAGTGAAAGAAAAGTTCTTAAAAACCGCACAGTAGAGAATCGCCGCGCATTCAGGTGGTACGGATGATATTTTTTTCTTTTTTTGTTATCAAATTATCGCCACTAGGTACGGATGGTATTGCAGACGCTGACGAGCTGCGCAGTGATGAAATTTAGTGGCAGGCATCAGATCAATGGCAGGCATCAGTGCAATGGCGATAGAAACGGGTGGCAAAAGTCTCCCAGAGTGGCTTTGGAAAGCGCCTAGAACTTGGGCATGCCAGACGGGTACCTGGCCAGCTGATCACAAATTTTGACGACAAACTTTAACTTTGCTCGGACAATTTGCTGGTAGAAGAATCTGGAGACACGGTTGTATTTCCGTTTTAGTTTTAGTTGTGGATCTTTAGTAACTAACGCATTAGCCCAATCTTGATACGCTGCTTGCCAGCTGCTGCAGCTATGACAGACGCATCAAACCAAGGGCGTCTGACATCAAGAGGTAACCAAGGGCGTCTGACATCAAGAGGTACCCCAGGGTTTGGTAAAAATAATTTCATCCCCTGTAGTATTACATCAGCTACAGCTGCAGTGCAGTCACGGGGATCTTTGGAAGGGAAATAAATTTTTCCCACGATGCCAAAAATGATTGCATTTCATCCCTGACTGATCATTGACTGGTAGATTGAAACACGTCGAGTCGCAGAATTTGTGCAAACCGGACGTCGAATGGGCATTACATTCCGTACCAAGTAATGATCACAGGACTCTAGGGGGTCTCGACAGTAACCTGGTAATTTCCGGGATGTGTAGTCAGGTGAAGATCCAACAAAGAGCTCATGTGACTATCCACGTCCAGTAGAATGTGCGTTTTGACGCGTTTTGACAGATTGCGACAGACCATTGGCCAAAGCAAAGTTAAATACAGATCTCCCCGCGTAGTCGATTGCACGTTACTGTATCCAATCGGTATTGTGCGCGTTGAAATCCCCGAGGACTGTTAACTCGGTGAAGAGAGTATTTATTTATTTATTTATTTATTTATTTATTTATTTATTTATTTATTTATTTATTTATTTATTTATGTACCAGGAAAAAATACAATTTACAATCTAAATAAAATAAAATGTACACAAAAAGGATGACTTATCTCTTAAAAGAGATCTCTACCAGCAACCCTTTATTATAGGAGAAAATATTTATATAGTTGCGGTATAGGTACAATAAAAATAAATATAAATACAAATATATATATAAATGAGTATGTGACAGTAGATCGTCAATCTTTGCCTTGAGATGGCCCAAGTCTTGATTCTCTTCTGCATTATTCCTGTAGAGACTTATTATGGTCTTCCATGTCCACTCGCAGACAAAGTGCAGACAGGTCCCGACTTTCAAAACCCTGAAGGTAACCGTAGTAGACATCCTCCCTTACCCTGATACCCTGACTTGTGGTATTAAACGATGTTCAAGTTTATTTAAATGTACTTCGGGGTGTAATAGGTACACTGTCACTAGGTTGAAATATCTGCGTCTGCTTTAAAAACAATAAGGTCGGCTGCGATGCGTCTGGATAATAGTAACCGGCGTTTAAGTTGGAATGAAGTCTTAGGATGTTGTAAAAGTTCACATTTAGAGTAGAGTGGGGTGCCGCTGCGTTGACTCATCGTTTGTCCTCAGTAAACACAAATATATATTTCCCTAACTAGGACGGGCAGCCGGAACAAAATCAGAGGATTATTTCTCTGATTATGTTGAGCAAGGGGTTCTCCGGCTTTAATATTTCGCGGAGGGGGGGTTGGGCTCACTCATGGCCGGAATATAATATATTTTTAATATTGTTAAATATCAGCTGCAGGAATTAACATTATTGATCAGATAGTCTTGATGTTCATTTGCGGTAATAAATAATCTCTAGTACAGAGCTTTTAGTTTTCGCAGAGTCATAAATACATTTCAGGCAATGTGAAAATCTTTTTTCACATTGAATTTCACTTTTCTTTCATTGAACGGCGAGAAATAAAAATAAACCTGCGCTTAATAGTAGATATTACATATTTCAACTTGTATCATATATAACCAAGTAATAGAAATCTTTGAGAATTTCAAAACAGAAAATGTAAATTACAAATTGAACAAAGAACTTGATAGAAAGCAATTAATTACTATTGAGTACATTTATAATAAGTGCTCCAAAATAATTACTTTATTATCTCTGACCATTTAGGTCAAGGATTTGGATCCCTTTTAAATAATGAATTAAATAATTTATGTTATATATGCACGCCTGGAGCCAGTTATCAACATAATTTAAATAAAATTATGAGTTTCGATTTCATTAAAAATAGTACTATTATACTATTATTGGAGATGGTTTGTCCGTTAAGAAAAGTTAAATTATTAAAAATATGGAAAATTTATTAATTATAAATAGCAAAAATACTTGTAAATTTGTACTGCGTACCTTGCCATATTCACCGACTTATTCGGACAAACAAAACAAATACATATATAATCTAAATTTGAAATTGTATAATTTGACATACCGTCATAGCGACGCTTTTTTAATTTGGCATAAATAAAATTAATTACTATAGTTTTAGAATGACAAAAGGTACTATGTATCTGCCTCTGTATTATGAACAACAAATTGCAGCATTTAATATAAAAAATTTTGTTATAAAGGATATAACGAAAAATAAGATTAATCAAAATAATATAACTGTAATAGAAAATGATCGTTCCACTTTAAACTGAATAATATGACAAAGCCTAATCTGTTTAATATTATCCATCAAAATATACAAGGCTTAGGTGGCAATGAATCGGAAGTGGAACTTTTTGTTAAGAAATTCAATATTAGTTTAGCGTTTATAATATTGTAATAATATTATAAATATCGAAAATTATTACGAAAGTTCGTTCTGTAGAGAAAAAGCTATTCGCGGTGACTCACTTATCTTAGCTCGGAGTGATATAGTTTTAAAGTCTCGATCAGACATAGTGGCGCTCTCTGTCGAGCGAATTATTGAACTATCCTGCATTCAGCTCAATGAATATATTATCTTAAGTATACCGACCTACCGCTGGAGACTTTGATGAATTTGAAAATAAAATGAAGGATATTTTAACAACACTTTGTCATAAAAACAAGTCGGTGATAGTGTGCGGCGACTTCAATGAAGATATATTAAAAGTAAGTTCGTGTAGTGTTCGTTTATTAAATTTGTTTATATCTTATAACTTGTTGAAAGTCTTTTCGGAACCTACTAAAATTACTAGTGTTTCCGCAACTTGTATTGATAATGTGTTCTGTCACTGTAACGTATATGAAGAGAGGATAATATCGAATTTAAGTTCAGACCACTGTGGTCAACAATTTTCTCTCTTCATTAATCATGAAATTGAAAGACCCCAAAAATTTACTTGCAGACCGATTACAAAAAATAGAATGCTCACTTTTAAAAAAAAAGTTGCGAAATAGTGGTTAGAAAATGTTACCAATGATAATCTTAACAATTTATATAATAAATTTTTCGATTTATTATTAAATGAATTTAATAATATTTTTAAGCCAAAAACGTTAATACTTTAAAATTGAATATAGTGATTAGGCTACCGTAGGAATATATAGAATCACAGAAAAATTATATGATTTATGTGGTGAAGGCAATGGAGTCATGATCCGGTGTTCTTGAATAGAGTTAGGAATTTCTCTAAAATATTTAAGAACGTTTGCGTGCAAGCTAAGTCCATTTATATTAAAATCTAGGGCTGTCAATGTACCTATAAAGTTAAAAATTTATAATACTGAAATAAATAAAAATATGAGGTGGCCGCTGTTTTTGAGACCTTTTTTACTGAAATCCCATTAACAGTCACGCGTAATTTAAATTCTTCATCATCTGATGCAATCGCCGAGTTGAACAAAAATGTTAAAGTCAATAATAAATGTTTTGCTTTTAAGCCTGTTTCATCAGATGAAATAATTAAAACATATAGAACCTTAAACTCGAAGAAAACCGGTGATCTCTGGAGTTAGTCAGTTAAATTGCTTAGCACTAGTATAAATGATATTGCCCCTCAATTATCCCTTATTTTTAACAAATATATCGAAACCGGTATATTGCCAGATTTGATGCAAAACAGTAATATAGTTCCTTTGTTTCAAAAGTGGCGATAGATTGGATCCCGAAAATTATAGGCCTATCTCGGTTTCATAGACCTTAAGTAAGATCTTCGAGAAAATTATTTTAAATCGGATGTCAGAGTTTGTATATAACAGTGGGATCATGCATAGTCAACAATATGGTTTCACCAAATGCAAATCAACGACAGCTGCGGGTGCCGCGCTTCTGTAATACATTTACGACGCATGCAAGAAGTCGCAGAATGCAATTGGGGTGTTTTGCGATTTGTCCAAAGCCTTTGATTGCGTGGACCATGAGACTTCGCTATGCAAACTTAACCACTACGGTGTACGTAGCGCTGCGCTTGATCTTGTTGCCTCTTACCGGAATCAAAGAGTCCAGACAGTTTACATAAATAATTCTAAATTGTCTGGTTCTCGCCTAAAGATGCGTGTTCCACAAGGGTCTATTCTGGACCCCTTTTTGTTTTCACTTTATATGATGACTTGCCCTTTTTTGTTGAGGGTCTGTGTGACGTTGTACTTTTTGCTGATGACAACTCGCTTATTTTTAAAGTTGAGCGTGATAGGATTAATTATGACGAAGTAAACAGTACTTTGTCACGAGTCCTTTATTGGTTCGAAATTAATAACTTATTTTAAATGCTAAGAAAACAAAATGCATAGAGTTTACACTTCCTAATGTAAAAAGTAAAAATTTTAACTAGCTCCTTAATAATGAAGTGTTAGAACTATCAGTTCTAACACTTCATTATTAAGGAGCATTGACTCAACAAAATTTCTTAGGCATAACTTAAGACAAAAAGCTCCAGCGGAACACCCATCTCTCAACACTCGCAGCCAAACTCAGCTCCGCCGTCTTTGCAATTAGAAAAGTTAGACCGTTAACGGACGTTAATACGGCTCGACTTGTTTATTTTAGTTATTTTCACAGTATCTTATCTTACGGTATTTTATAATGAGGCAGTGCTGCCGAAATTAATTCTATATTTATTTTACAAAAACGAGCTGTGCGGGCTATTTATAACTTAAAAGCCCGAGATTGTCTGAGATATGTTTTTAATATTTAATAACATATTATATATACGATAAAATTTAAATAGTTATATAAAAACAGTGACAGACACGCGATAAATACGAGAAATAAAAACAAACTCGTGACGCTAAAATTTCGTCTTCAAACAGTTAAAAAATCCTTCATGGCTTTGAGTATAGGCATATGTAATAAAGTTCCACAAGATATCTTAGACCTTCCATTTCTTAGTTTTAAATCTAAAATCAAAAGTTTATTATTAAATAAATCTTATTATAACGTTCAAGAGTTTTTAGTGAATCGAAATATGTGGAACTCAAGTTCTTGAATCATTTGCAGGATTTATATTATAATGAACATCACCTAAGATTGTTATATTTCTTTTGAAAAGAGCAACTGTTGAGTTTCTTGCCAGATCTTCTCAACAGAGCAGCATTCCGAGCCTTACTTACGGACTGACCTTTTTTTGTATTGTAATAATTGACGATTCAAAAGTGCGTGTAAATCTAGTCTAGTTGAATAAAGATATTTTGAATATTGAATTTTTTGAATTTTAAGAGAAAAGGCATTACTAAATTATTTCCTTGTATGTAATTCAGTTGAAAGCAAATAAACATGTTTGTATTTAACTATATTGGTTTACAAATACACATCCTCAATAGATTTACATTGCGAACACTAAATGTAGAAAAAAAAAAAAAAAAAACAAATGTATTATTATGTATTACACACATACTCGTACATGGGTAACGACATTTGTAACGCACACTAACAAAGGTACGGAAAACTGGTTTAAAATAGACATGATTTTTTAAATGTGGATACATCATACACAGCTTTCTTACTTTGTGATTAAAAGTTGTAGCTTCAATTTAGGGAACCTTTGTCCGGCAAGAAAACAGCTTTTGTTATTTATTAGGTAATCGAATTGTTATATATGTATATTCAAAGTCCCTTGTCTATTTTCAAAATAAAAGTATAGAAAAGCGCCCTTGTTTATATTTTGGCTAAAATTGACGAGTATATATGTATTTTTTTATTTTATTTATATTATACAAAAATTAATTATATTATTATGTATATATTTGTTGAAACTAGAGGAAAAGATTAAAACTAGAATAATTGCATAATGTTGTTAAATATAATGCAAAAATACTTTTAAAAAAAATCAAATTTACAATTCTGTCATTTTATGTGTTTCGAAATGGGATGGATGCCTTCTTTATTTAAGCAATTATTATGGTCAGTAATTAAAACACAGGATTATTTTTTTTGGGAAAATGCTCCTTAAACGTTTCTTAGAAGTTATTCAAAAACATACGAATTTAGTTCCGAAGTGATGAAGGTTCAATTTTCCTCCATTTCCATTAAGGCTATTAAAGCACTAAGTGGCGTCAAGTTACGTATTAAGATGCTGTCACCATAAACTAATTTACTAGGAGTTGACATTTGCTGGCTGCGCACGTTTAATTTGTAGAATATATTGACGCAATGGAGTCATTGAGTCAATATATGTTTCTCTAATATCAATATAGCCTTAATGTACAAAATAAATACTTTAACTTTTTTGGACTTTTTAGGATAAATATTTTTTTTTTACATTTTGCTCTTCTATTACTTCTGTTTCTTATTTTAATATTGACTTCGACCTGATATTGTTTTAATTTGTAAACAACGATCTTACATACAACAGATACAAAGATTATATTCACCGTCCGTTAGAGTTATTATTACGTTTATATAGATATATTTGATGCATAAATATACATAACATACCAATATATTGTACACATCACATTATCATTAAACAATTTTGATTTCAAAGTCTAAAAACAAACAATACTCATTTATTGTAACCCTTAATTAAAAATCAATTTTTTATAGACTATCACTTGAAACTTAAAAAGCCTTGCGAATTTAAACTAAACTTCTCATCACACATTTTTTGAAAACTTGCTTCATACTGATTTACTAATGATATCATTACGACTTGGAGTACCTGTCACTGTCATCTATATAAAATTTGTGCGAATCTAAGCCTAGTTAGGTTGTTTAAATAATATGGAACAAAAATGTGGTGTCATAACAGATCTAATATTTTTATATGAATTGTAGGATGCGAGGACAAATTTATATAATTTTGTAAGAAGAACTATGACTTATTTATATTAATATTACTTTAGAAAGTGTAATTTGAATGATGGAAAATTAAATAAGAACAAGAGTCAAGCAAATTATGCAAATTCTCAGTGATCATGTAATTTACTTTGATAGTAAAATAAAAACAGGAATATGCCGTGACATAACCCCATTTAGACATGTTACTTCAAAGAAAGAACGCAATTCCTTTAGAATTTTCCATTGATTGTGTAACAACATTTGTAAGTAGAACGTGAAGTCAAATTCTCATTATCTAATATATAAAGTTCTCATATCACAGTTTAAGTTACCATACTGCTCACCCCAAATTAATTTCTACTATTTATTGCACTTCATTTTTTATTTTTACTTTTTTATGATGTGGCATAAAAAATACACACAAACCTAAATTTTCATCTTTTTACCACCAACCCCTACTTTTTAATATTAATAACCAATAATTTTCAACTCAGATCTGTTATCAAACATTTTTGTTGATAACGCATAAATATTTGTGTAACACATTAAAAATTGCGATATAATTAACAAATTAACAAAGCTGCGAGTGGAAGAGTACGTTTACTTGCGATACGTTACGATACGTAACGTCGCCAAAATTGATAACTCTGTCCGTCATTGTACATAGGTAGTCAACGTCATATGCAACAATACATACATGCTCTAACTTTCGTGCGCGAATATGGACCACCACCCTGGTTATTTATTACGTTCACACGTAATCCAGAATGCCCATGACATTACATCGTTGCTATTGCCTAGACAAAATGCAATGCAGTGTCATAATATTACAGCACGTATATTCAGACAAAAATTAAAGTCTTTTATTACAAAATTACATGTTTTTGGTCCAACACGTTGCTGGATGTATTCGGTTGAATGGCAAAAGTGGGCATTACTTTATGCACATATTTTGGTTTAGCTCATCGAAAAAATCCGTACTGAAGAAATAGATAATATAATTTCTGCGGAAATTCCAGATTCGTCTTCTGATCATCTGCTGTTTGTTAATTACTATTACAACAAATATAATTCATGGCCCATGTGGTAATCTGAATCGTTCATCGCCTTACATGGCAGATGGAAAATGCCAAGAGTTTCCCTAAAAATTTAACTAGTGATAGAATCAAAAATGTTGACGGATATCCAATATATCGTCAATGAAATCCCGATATTGGTGGACAACTATTCATTAAAAATACCAACACCTATTGACATAGAAAATTATTGGGTGTTGCCAAAACATACAATGCACATGTCAATGTTGAGTTATGCAGTTCAGAACAGCATCAACTGTATTTGAAAGTAAAATATTTTAAACTATTTTTACCTATTTCTGTTATTATAATTCTATATTTAGAGAATAATATGTACTAATATTATAAGTTCGAATGTGAGTTTGTTAACTTTTTAGTCCAGTCCTTAACTGTTTTACCGACCGTCATAAAATTTGTTGCCCATATTGTCATAGATACAGAAGAGGACAAATGTAATGTTCATGCTAAATAAAGTTACTGTTCCCGCGGTCCCCTTTCAGATTTACGTCTATATATATAGTGATATAGTGTGTATATTTTTTTTCTTCCCATCACATGTGAAGTTGTTGGCAAAAGCTAGTCATTAATATTTGTCTTGCCTTCTATGATCACGGAGTAAAGTCAAGCGAATATATACATATATACGAGTATACTTCGTGATTCAATGTTACCAATTTGATTTATTCAGTTGAGGAAAGCAATTGTTTTAAATCTTCCATTAAGAAATATCTCAGAATATATAATCTCAAATAAATAGAGAGTAGATGTATTTATGGACTGAAATCTCTTATCTTATCTAATAATAATTTTATAATCATCTTATTTCACAATTATGAATAATAAAAATAGCAATATATCTAATACTAAATAATAACAACGTTGAAAATCATAGAAATTGTGATAAATTCATATTTTTTAATCAACCTTAAAATAATCTTAAATTACTTTTATTTACAAATTGTAATCTTAAACAATCAAACTACAGACGAGCACAAAAAATGTTCAACATAGCTTAATATATTTTCACACAATTTGAATTATTTTTCTGAATCAATTGTGTAATAGAAATGAACATTTGTATTTAATTTTATATATAAACAGTAGAAATTAAAAAATATCGCAAATAGTTCTAGAAGCATTTTTCACACCAATATCTAATAATTAACATTTAATAATATTACGAAATAGTTTCTTTACTTTGATAAAATTATATGGAATATTATAAAATGTATCCGTGTGTAACTTTTCTATTGTATTCGCTTATTTTGTAGGTAGAGATGAAATAACTGCAGTACGTGCTTTAATATGATTAGATTATAATGTTAAGTGTCGAATTACATCAAAATCAAAAGATTTCCATCTAAGTAATTAACCTAACTTTTCGTATCAAATAAATCAACGTTCCACTACGCTATACTCTAACATATAAGGTATACAGAATTACTATTTGTATAAGCAACAAATAATACAGACATCCTTACTTTAATATTTAATAAATCAAAATTTTTTTTTTTTTATATTATGATTAAATATTATAATTACCCTAATTATTTGAGTTACAAATAGTTTTTTATGATAATAAACATTCTAAGAAAAATGTCTTGTCACATTTAAACATTCCACCAGTATTCTACTTCAAAAACTTTTTAACTGAATAAGATCTATCAGTCACCATTCGCGTTTTCTACGACTCTTGCCTTTACTTTTGTAAAAATCGAAAAACTTCGACAGGCAATTTATTCATAAGATGAATATTGAAGAAAGTTATAATGTAAGGCATACAGATGAATGTAAACCTAAAAATACTTCCTTAACAAAGCTGTTGGCACCTAAAACTAAGTTTTAATGATATGTATATGTTATTTATTATATTTTCTATATTTATTTAAATTTTATTTATTATCTCAATTAACAACCAAACAAACATATATATATATATATATATATATATATATATATATATATATATATATATATATATATATATTTATATATAATTTTATCACAAGACTCCTGACATATTGGATAGGTGCAATAAGAAAAGATTTTGCAAAGGTTCAAACCGTTTCAAAGTTACAGCTAAAAAACTGTAAAAAATATAACGCGCCTGTTTGATACCTCTTAGGTGGTATGGAAATTCAAACAAAACGTTTGATCACTTTCGCCGTCTTTCGCGAAGCAAGGGTAACCTGATAGTATTAAATAAATGAAAATTGTATGCAATTATATTTATATAAATATGTGTAGTAAACGTGACATTTTATTTTTACCTATTATTCTTAATCAATTAAGTCTAAGCACTATTTACTAAGCTATTGAAAATATTAGACAAGCACAAAATTCTTTGATATTCTAGTTAATAGTAATTAGCAGTGGTAAGACAATATTTGTATTTTCTAGGTTAGTTCATAGTATGTAAGTCATGACTAAAAATATATTTAAGTTACATCAGGGGGCATTTCTTCGTTACATAGCACATATTCAGCGCTTAATTATCAATATTTAGGTATTTCCAATTGCAAAATCAACATGAAGCTTAACAATCAGCGTGATGTAAACGGATAACGAATGGCATAGATAGATAGATAAGACCTCGATATATCGCATGAAGGGCCCATCTGTGATCCGCCAGCTCGTTTTCTATCCTTTTACATAAAAAATATAATAAATAAATACTGTTATCTTATTCCATTATCTATATTAACTGTAATAACATACAAACTGTTGTAGAACACCTGAATCTAAATAAAATTCATTAAAACTTCAAAAATAACAATAAAGGTGAAAAACATATATTTTTATAAAGTGTACGTATATTTGTTTGTTATATTCAACTCAACTTGTTATAAAACTTAATCCAATGAAGCTAACTTTCAACGTGACCGGGATTTTCTATTCTCTCAGCTATAAATACTTGAGATTTCTTCTTTGAATATCTAAGAAACTATCAGTGTGATTGTTTTAGAACTCGTAATAGTTATGTAAGTAATAAATTAATTTTGCATTTTGATTCAAATTCCTCTTTCAGCCATGCCTCTGTATATAATAGGCATGTTTATAATTTTTATTACATTATACACAGCTTTAAGTTTCTTAGATTATTATCTTAAAATTGAAATTAAAATTAAAATTTTATTAAAAGTAATTTTGTAAACCGACATACTATTTGCAATAGGGAATGCAATGCATAGTAAGAAATCTGTCACAATCGAGATGAATAAACTCATTATCGCAGAAACAATAAGCATATTATCCACTGTAATAATAATGCAATTGACGACATTATAAATGATATTGAATGTGCCAAATAATATATTTTGTTCCATAACTACAAAAAAGGAATATAGGTATAAATGTGTACATTAAGAATAGGATAATTTTAGTATAACAAAAAGCTGATATATGTTTGGCAATAAATATCATAATGAGACTTATTTACAATTACATAGCTCAAAATAAATAAACTATGTTTTCATCAAAAATAATGGACTGGTTTAAGATTCAATATCGCAAGATATCTGCTATCAATCGATTTTAATCCATGGCTTTCCTCTCGTGAATATTAAACTACCTGTGGAGAGTAAAGGTGAAATAGAAATTGAAACTGTCATTTGTTTATACCATTAATATACCATTTTTTTTTTAATACTACTATTAATAGGTTTTACTATACTAAATATATTTTATTGAACATATTTGTACATTTCAATTTGTGAAATAAATGTACAATGTGTATTAAAAGATATACAATTTAAATATATTGATTTTTTTAAAATAAAATATAAATTATTACATTCTGTTTTTTATATGTAAATGCATTCAAAACAATCGCATGGTTTTATACCGGATAAAAAGATGCGGTTGTTATGAACGATTGCTAGTTATATGTGACTCTATGCTAGATTTGTGGCAATAACTGTTTTTATATGTTTGGCCTAGGTCAGAGTTCAATTAAAAAATAATGTATTAAGTCAAAAATATTTAAATTACATTTAAAATAGAATATTTATGATGTAATAAGCAAATATTTTATTATATTTTACCAAAACGTTATACATTTTGTTTGGACCCGTATAACTCCTTCTTTCTGTTATTGTAGGTGTTTTACATAAAAAAAGATTATTAAAAAAAAGACTAAAAATCTTGCGTATTTTGATGTAATTTTAAATTTGTAAAAATGCGATAAAAAACGCTGACATCTACCGTTAGCATCTCATATCATCTGCTTTAGTATCGATACAATGCAAACAAACTGTTTTTTACGACGATGACACTTATAAAGAATGTGCTTTGTTAGTTATTGTAAAATAACTTTTTACTTGCATATGTAAAGATAATAGTTATTATATCATAATGTCTAAAACTTTTGTTTACTTAGCAAATTTTTTCTACAAATTGTTGGTACATTTTTTTTTTACAAGAGGTTTATAAAGTAAATTATTTTCATATCATTAAACTATTAAAAAATAAAGTAATAAGTAGTAATAGAGACTGAAAAACTCACTATACATTATAACTCGTCAGTCGATATAATATACTCTTCGAAAGTTCGCCGATCTAAAATAGCCAAATATCGTCCTAATTATTCTACAATCTAGTTGACTGGAACCGGGTTTGCATTGTTGGAAAGCTGCTTTATTTCTAGCTTAGGTAATAATATACGTCTAAATGTAACGAGTTGAACAATTAGCAAACTATTTCCATTACGGTATATTCACGTAATTGTAATCAGAGTGCATATGAAATATGCTGTAGTTTATGAGATGGCACTGTTATCCACAATAGACCTAGTTACGGTACGATACAGTATTGTTTTATGTTATTTTTGCCTTGCTAGAAAATGTCTGTTTTTGTGAGGTGGAAATTTGAATCATAAATCGAATATAAGTTTAAAATCGACTGCGATTGAACTTTAATAATAAATGTTACACATTTTTTTTTTATTTGTATTATTATAATGTTTTTAATATAGTAATCCAAAAGGCGATGTTCGCTACAGAAGATTTTGTTGATGCTTAAGACTATTATGACAAGGTTACAAACACAACAAAACAATTTTCTTTAAGCTGATAACTTGCAAATTTATATAACTACAATTGTTCATGAAGGCCATTGAACATCTCAATTGTAACCTTCGAGCTATTAGAGACCGGTGTAAGTCATATAGTTTTGTGATAAATCTGTGTAAGTCTCAGTTCTCAGTCATTGGCGAACATCTTCAACTATCTAAATTAAATTACTCTCTCTTTTCCTCAGTATTATTTCGTGGTACTCCCTTGCAGTTCAGCGGTTCTGTAACAAATTTGGGTATCATGACAAGTAGAGCAGTCTAATTTGCTCAGATATCTGAATTAAGCAATAGGGTAGGTAGTGTATCGTAGGTATTTTAAGAAGGTGGAAATAAAATAACATTCGTTCAAACATTCTTTCTTCCAGTTCTTTAATATGCAGATACGTGCTATTTAGGTTTTTCACAGCTACTCTTAAACATAGTCGGACGTCTACAAAACGTCTGCATACGATTTATATTCGGGTTAAAGAAGTTTGGCCACATCACAACATAGTAGCTTCAGCTCAAATGCCTTACAATTCGATAGCGTCACACTGTTTCACTGTTTCATTCTTCGCTAAAAATATATTTTCTAGTCTAATATTCCTCCATATCTTGAAGAACATTTTATTTATTTTAGCCAGTTCTTCAATTTCTATGACCCTTCGCTCGCAAAATATAATTTTCTAGAGATTCTTGATAAAAAAACTTTTTTTGTGTTATTAATGACATTGTATATTTGTAGGACAAGTTTTATTTAATAGTTATGTCATAATGAATGCTAAAGTTCGTCAGAAATGTTACACTCTAAGTTTCTACCGCACTGGCTTCGTGAATAAATTGCTTTCCAAAGTTTAGTCGAAGAAATTGGGCTAAAAAAAATATCCTTCTATATATATATTAATATATTTATATATTATATATATATATAATAAATATATTTATTACATGTTTTTCTTTTTTATTCCTATGTATGAGCTGATACGGTACAGTTAAAATATGTTTGAATTAAGTGTCTGTAAAACATTAGCACAGGATAAAAAATAAACATATGTAAAATTTCAAACTTACCGATGTTAGAATAAATCACTATTTATTCTAACATCGGTATCATTGAACAGTTACTCTACATATTGTGACGTGATATATTTAGGAATAAGCTTTTCTTAGAACTATTTCAGAGCCTTAGAATTTTTTAAAAACGCCTGTTAATACAGGCCTTTTAAATTATTACATAAGTTTTATATGACATTATTGACATACTCAAACTCATGAAGGATATATTCTAACATATCCTTCATGAGTTTAAGTATATGCATATATAATAAAGTTCCACAAGATATCTTATAAAGATATAAAACTTAAGTTATTCTTAATCTCTTTCTAAAATCTCATCCGTTTTAAATCGTTAATTTCTTACCGATCAGATCAATATTTTTCAGTCTCCTTACTGTTTTTTCTTTATATATTTAATTAATTTGCGCAAGGTGTAACAAAAAAAAAAAGCTTTAGATTTATTATATAGTACATGGAATATAAACAATTACAGTTCTATAAAACATAAAACAATTCTTATTGTCATTAACATCAGCTATACGTAATAATGCTTTTATTCTAAACATAAATGCCGTAAACCTTAAATTTAATCTTCATTAATTCGTTAAACAGGACGACGGATCTCATATCGAAATTTTATCTACTCTCGCTGCCAATTACGACTGTTTATAAACGGGCAATATGTATTGTATTATCCTAAATACTCCGTAATTGTCTAATTATGGAAGGATTTAGCAGTTTGTGGAAATTGGATTTACACTGGAACATTGTAGCAATATTTTTCTTAGTTGTTTTGTCAGCCTGGGAGAAATTATTATTCAATGAGGTTAGATTAGAGAATTGTATTACATATATATTATATGAGATAATATAGATGTAACATTCCCGAGAAAACAATATTATTCAAGTTAATTAAATTCAGAATATCCTTTCATGTCAGCGGAGCATGGAAGTAAGACTGCCGCTTAGATTAATCTACGTATTACATAACCATTAAATAGGAATTTCACATACTTATTTTATGAAATTTTATATCAGGTATTGTTTAATAATATACTATATTGCAACCACAATGTAAAATAACAGTACAGAAAAACTAAATTTTAAGCTATCTTTGGGTATAAAATTGAGGGTTTTATCGCTATGTAGAGAATTCTTCCAGATAACCTTACATCTAATTATATATCTATATATGTATAATACTATAACAAATACAGGAGAAAGTTCATTTGATAAGTATATATTATTACATTATTTTTTTATCATACAACGGCTTTTAGAAGCTTTTAAAAAATTGAAACAGTAAACAAGATAAAAATTAAAACATGTCATTTAGCGTTTGGCAACATTCCAGTATATTTAAAAATTAAAGTTTAAGTAAACAGTACAATCTGTTAAAACGACCAATTGTTTTATACATAACTTTTGTATAGATACTTTGTATATATTTTAATTAAAACTAATATTTTATTTACTTAACAAAGTTTTTTTTTTATTTGAAACAAATAGATATTGTACTTATTTCTTGGTTTATTTGTCTTAACAAATGTTTCCAGTCGTCCTGGTGTAATTTTTGGTTGACCTTCTATGTGTATAGTTTCACAGATGTAACATTATTATTATCTCTGTTTTTAATAATGTAGCAAATGAGAAAATGCTCAACATGATGATAGATAGTGGCGTAACCCATAGGTTTTTGCCATATAAATATAGATATAGCAGATATGCTACCATTTTTGAGGAATAGCTAGAGCGGAAACAAGCTAGGATAGGGAAGAAAAATGTGTTTGGATTCTGCTGAACATGTGCGTCTTAATAAAACTGTTATTAAAGTGCTGATTACTTTAAAAATAATTTTATTCCATGTGATAAATATATTAGTACATAATTCTCAAATATAAAATGAAAAAATAATTTATCAGAAAGAATAATAATATATAATTTTTTAGACACACTTCTTGTGTTGTTATAAAAGACGAGATGTTCAATTATACTTAACATAATATTAATATAGTATTTGTCGTATATGATTTGACAATATAAATTAATTCGATCTTTAAAAAAAGACGAAAACTGAATATTAAATTAATGAAATGAAAAAAAAAATCTTCCTTAATGAAAAGTATTCAAATAAAACAAACATTCAGTTGGAAGCTATAATATATATATACTTAAATTGTTATATTTATTTATGATAATGTTATAAAAAAGATTGTTAAACAAAGATAGGTTATAAAAAAAAGTAAGGAATAAATTTTTGAATTAATCTCCTTCTCGAAAATGGTTAAATACTCAAACCATTAAGATATATTTTTATTTAATAAAAAAGAAATGTTCTTTTAATCTTTTTACCCCTTTTCTTATGTGTATGTTAAAAATTATGGTTTTATATTTTTTTAGAATTTGCTTATAGTGTAAATAAAACTATAAATTTTAAGTAGTAATATTACTTTAATATTAGTTGATGTGAGCTTCTCTATCAGCTCCGACAAGAAATAATAAGCAATCCACCTTCACATATAAACACTACATTCTAACTATATTCACAATTTTATTGTTTTTGTAGTCCAAATTCTATTTCCATATCATATCTAATTACCATTTTTTCTGTAATCGGTGCGTTATAAACGAAATAACCAACAGACCAATAAATTAACGGGCTAAAAACAGGTTAATGGGCCAATAAATTTATTATATAACGAAAATATTTTAGTGTCCAAATTTGATCTCTCTATTTTATATAGATATATAAGTATACATTTGAGTTCAGTTAAGTAGATAAATTGTAGAAAAGTGATTCGAAAATAAACGTGTTTAAACCTGTCAGTTTTTAATTAGGTAATCATGTAAGGCGCTGATGTTACGATTGTAAGTATTAACTTGAGTAATTTTACTCAACATTGGCAAGACATCAAAAATGTTACTTATATGTATATATTTTATTTTATAGTACATAAGTAAGAATACATGAAGATAACTCCATCTTTATTTAATGTGTAAAACAGATAATTTATATGCAATTTACAATCATATAATAAATAGAGTTTTCACTTGTTAATCTTAAATAAATAATAATCGTAAATATTTTAATAATTCAGCAACATATACTATAATCGAAAGATATATGAATATTTTTTATCAATGTATACATATGTATTTGGGTCTAAAAATAGACCACCATTTTAATTGGAGTCCTCACATAGACGAAGTTTGTTGTAAACTGAGATCTATTTTGGCAAAAATGAGTATACTCAAACATAAGCTTCCCTATACAATTTTAAGACTTTTGTATATGTCACTTGCAGATTCCATTATAAGTTATGGCATCTCAAGCTATGGCAGAACTTATAAAACTCACTTAGAAAGAATTTATAACCTACAAATGAGAATATTAAAATCAATAGTCCCGCTAAAAGTTAAATATACATTTAGAGATAACTACGACTATTTATTTAAACACTGTAACATAATTAACGTTTACGAAAGAGTAAACCTAGAAATTATAGCGCAATATCATAATAAAATTAATACGCTAGGAAGAAATGACAGAGTGGATTTCATGCGAAATCTATCATATTTACCATATTTTACAGAACCCAAATATAACAATGTATACGGAAAGAGAATTTGGTCCAACATACTGCCTTGTATCCTTAATAAGTTACCAAAGGAATTGACTACAAAGATTAAAAGCCATAATTTGAAACAAACAAAGAAAATTGTAAAGAACTTTTATGTAAAAAATAAGAATTTACCCATATCACAAATCTAAGGCTATGAACATGTTTAACTTTGTTTCTTTTCTATTTTTTTTTCCTTTTATTGTGAACGTATGTATATATATATTTAGTATAAGATAATAAGATTAATATAAGTATAAGAAAATGTTTATTTAGTAGTTACAATGCTATAAAGCGTGTGAACTCCACGAACGCGACAATCTTTTAGATAAGATTTGCGTTTAGGAGCAGGTTATATTGTAAAAATTTAAATGTATTAAACAGAAATAAATAAAAATAAAATAAAATAAAATATATTTGAGCTTAGAAGAAATAAAGCCAAAAATTATATTGTATCTTACTGTGTAATCTAACTATTGTTAGCCGAATAATAGACCTGAAGAACAAGTGGTGGGGCAATGTCCTTATAAACGACCGCGCGCTCAGTTCAAGCATCTATTCGTGTCGGATTCTCTTGTGAGCGGGAGCTCTGCCCGTTTGATCAGTCAAATACTTTAATTGTGATAGTTCATTAAAAGCTTAATTTACATTTTGTATCTTATGATTGTTTAAAATTAGTTTTGTTTTGTACTTTTATTATTAAATAAAATATTTAGTAGTAGTTTACAAGTGATTATTATTATTTTGTTCTTTTTCCACCTCTGGTCTCTAAGATCAGAAGTGGGATAATAAGATTCGCGTGTCCTAGTTCGTACCTCCTGACTTGATATTGTTTTTGACTGTTCAAACAATCGGCGATATATTTGTCTTTTTTTATACTTACCCTCATTGAAAAAAAAAAGAGAACAAATTAGTGATTTATCTGTACGTAAGTAAAAGTGAAGTGATAAGATAACAACAGGTTTGGTGAGTATGTTCCAATTTATTTTCAAACAGTGAATAGTGGTTTATTTGCTGATATATTGTGTAATACCTTTGCTTTTCGTTTAAAATAGTTCTATTTTGTTATTTTGTTGTAATTACCCTCTTATTTAATTATTTTGTCTACCCTATTGTAATTTTAATTTGAGTTACGCCTAATTTTATTTTTCTTTGAAAAATATGCCTAACAAAAGCAGAAAAAGTAGAAATCGCTCGCGTAATCGCAGTTTGCATTTTAGTCAACGTGATTCACATCACAGACGACGCAGCCCCTCTAGCAATGTTTTAACCGAAACAATGCAACAAATTTTGAATAGATTGGCATCACTAGAGGAACAACAGCATCCGGGTTCATCACAACAAAGGGACCAGAGTGACTTTGCTTCCGCGGCGACGGCAGCAGGGTCAGCTGCCATTGTTGTCGCCGAACCTGTGACGGAGACCCGATCCGAAAATTCAGCGCCGCCTCCGTCACAATCAAGCGCTTTCAAGCCTGTAAGCGAGGTTCAAGAGCGTGCAGAGCAAACGGCTTCAGTGACCCTGTCCCCACCTGAGTGTCCCGCTAGTACCACTGTGGACCCCGCCAACGCAGCCGATCGCATAATCGATGCGATACGTTCCATTAATGTGCCGGTAAGATCTAACCAATCTTATTACATTTCAAATTTTGATCCAAAAGTCAATGATATAGAGGTTTGGTGCGAAGAAGTAGACCGTGCTAGGTGTGCTAATCATTGGGGCGATCATGAATGTCTATCTCGTATTGGAAATTGTTTACAAGGAGAGGCCAAAACGTGGCTTAATGAATGGGTAACGAACGACCGTAATTGGAGTAACTTTAAAAAAGAATTTACACCATTGTGTCCTCGAAAACTCGATATAGCGAATATTTTATACGAAGTTATGAGTATCAATTCTGATAAGTTTCCCACATATTATGCTCGGCGGTCCCTTTTAAAGTTACGCATCGTTAGAGGATTAAGTGATGAACTGATATCGGCAATAGTTATACGGGGTATTACTGATCCTCAAATTCGCGCGTCGGCCACTAATGCCAAACTAATGCCAAATGAATTAGTAGAGTTTCTTTCTATTTATATTAAACCCAGAACTTCAAATTTTAACACTAACTTGAGTGGGTTACGTCACAATCGTTCGTTTAACAACAGCTATGGGGTAGGTGATCGCAAACGGCGATTCGAGTACGGTAAATGTTTTATATGTGGTAAATACGGGCACAAGCAGTCGAATTGCTTTAAGAAACCTAAGACAGCTCCCAGTAATGAAATTAACACCAATAACGATCGTAAAAATATTACTTTTCAAAATTCAATGAAACCTGATCCGTGTAGTTTTTGTAAAAAACCTGGCCATAAGATCGACACTTGTTTTGCAAAATTAAGGTCTGAATCTCGGAATACAAATAATGTTAACTTTTGTCGAGAACACTCCAACAGTAAATGTAATGATATTGTTGTAGCAGTTATACAAGGAATCCCGGTCGATATTCTTATTGATTCTGGTTCTAGTATATCACTAGTTTCTTCTTCCTTGTTAAAACATTTTAAATATGGGAGTAAGCCTGCTTTTAGAGTTTTGCGAGGCATCGGTGGTCAAGAAATAGAGTCGACTCATTTTGTAACCTTACCAATAGAATTTAGTGAAATTACTTTAGAAGTAGATTTACACGTCGTTCGTTCCGAGTTTATGAATACTCCAATTATAATCGGCACCGATGTCTTGAATCGAGAAGGTGTTACGTATATTCGAACTCGCGATCAGCAATATATTTCATGTGAGTCTAATATCAAACATGATGTTTTAGTTACTATGCAATCCTCAATTAGAACCGACTTAATGGGTGCAAAGTTACAAAAATTACTTGATGTAGTACATGAATTTTCAAGTTTCTTAATTGATGGTACAGCTACTTCGACCGTTAATACCGGCAGTATGTCTATTAAGCTAAATAGTAAAACGCCCGTCCATTATAGGCCGTACCGCTTATCCTATACTGAAATTTTAAAAGTTCGTGAGATTATTCGAGATCTTATGGTAAAGAATATTATACGGGAGTCAGAGTAGGAATATGCCAGTCCGATTCTTTTGGTAAAGAAAAAGGACGGCTCAGACCGTATGTGCGTGGACTATCGTAAATTAAACGAGATCACGATAAAAGATCGTTTCCCACTGCCACTAATAGATGATTGTATTGACCGATTGGGAAGACATAAGTTCTTCACCAGCCTCGATATGGCTACCGGATTTCACCAGATAAGAGTAAATGAGGATTCTATACACCTCACAGGATTTGTCACACCGGAAGGTCATTTTGAATATTCAAAAATGCCTTACGGTTTAGCAAACGCTCCTGTTGTTTACCAACGAATTATCTCAAAAACGCTTCGTCAACACCTTGAATCTGGTGAAATCCTGGTCTATGTAGATGATGTCTTGATATTAAGTAGTACAATTGAGGAAGGATTGACGAGATTACGAAACGTACTTCAAACTTTAACAAATGCCGGATTTTCTATTAATTTAAAGAAATGTTCTTTTTTGTCCACTAAAATAGAGTATTTAGGACGCACTATAAGCCAAGGTCAGGTACGACCGAGCGAACAGAAAATAAAAGCTTTAATTGAAGCACCTATTCCGAAGAACGTCAAACAAACTCGCCAATTATTGGGCTTAGCAAGCTACTTTCGACGATACATACCCAATTTTGTTTTGAGAACCATTTCCATTACAAGGTTAACAAAAAAGGATGTGCCGTTTAGTTGGGGTAGTGAACAAGAAAACGCACGACAAGATATTATCAAGCAGCTTACGAGCGAACCCGTGTTGGCTATTTTCGATCCCAAGCTACCCATAGAGATCCATACGGACGCCAGTTCCGCCGGGTATGGCGCGGTGCTTTTCCAAGTTCACGATAACGCACATAAGCTAGCGATAGGATTTTATAGTAAAAGAACTCAGGGTGCTGAGTCAAGGTATCATGCATATGAGCTTGAAACCCTGGCGGTCGTTAAAGCTCTGCAAAATTATAGACATTATCTGGTCGGTGTTCATTTTACCGTCGTAACAGACTGTAACGCTTTAAAGTCTACACAACAAAAGAAAGACTTGATACCCCGCGTAGCCGGGTGGTGGATATACTTGCAGGACTTTGACTTCACGCTTGAATATCGAAAGGGCACATATATGTCACACGCTGACTATCTAAGTCGCAATCCAGTTAATGTTTGCGAGACTCGTAAACAACAGAATTGGGCTCAAATAGCGCAAGCTGCAGTCGAAGAGACCCAGCATCTTATTGGGAAGCTGTCAGAAGGACAGTTAGATTCAAATCATTATGTCCATAAGAATGATCTTTTGTACTACAAATATTGTCCGATAGGAGAGGAAACTAAGCTTCTTTGTTTTGTGCCAAAAGGGCATAGGCTCAGTTTGCTTAGGATTTTTCACTACGAACATGAGCATCCTGGAGTTGACAAAACGTTGGAACTTATAAGAAAACATTTTTGGTTTCCCTCTCTTAGGTCATTTGTTAAGAAATACATAGACCATTGCCTAATATGTGTGACGCATAAAAAGGTTCCGAGAGCCCCTCACCAATTTATACATTCCTGGGAAAAACCATGTAATCCCTTTGAAGTAATTCATGTAGACGCTTTAGGTCCATCGCCCCAATCAAACGGTTACAAGTATATTTTAATTGTTATAGATGCCTTTTCAAAGTATTGTTTATTGTATCCTATGTTCAATCAAGATTCTACCGAATTAAAACAAAAAATGTATAATGTAATCTCATTATTCGGAACTCCTAAGCTAATTGTAGCAGATCGTGGTAGAATGTTTCAAAGCTCTGAATTTACTAAACTTGTAACGGAGTTGGGCATTGATATGCATCTCATAACACCAGAGATGCATCATTCAAACGGGCAAGTTGAACGTTACTGTCGAACTCTACTAAATATGGTTCGCATCGAGTGTAACCATCGACAGCACAAATGGTCGGATGTCATGTGGCGCTTACAATTAGTCTTGAACATGACTAAGCAAAAAACCACCAGCTTATCGCCTCTGAATTTACTTGTGGGAATTGAAGTGGCTACACCCGTGATACGTAATCTGATACGTGACATCGCCTTGAAAAATGCAAATCCAAATCGCGAAGCATTAAGAGAAATGCGTCGCCAACGAGCTTCCGAACGTCTGAAAGCCAATCAAAGTCGACAAAACGAGACTGTGAATGTTAACCGCAAACCCCCTCGATTATATGAAATTAATTCATTTGTTTTTGTTATAAAACAGGCACAGGCAACTGGCAAGCTTGATGCAGGCTTGCGCGGACCATACCGTGTTGTAAAGGCGCTTCCCCATGGTCGATATGAACTGCAGCTGTTAGCGGGTTCATACGGAAAATATACTCAAGCTGCGGCAGAATTTATGGTGCCATGGCGTGGAGAATGGACTCCGGATACTTGTTCTGCATTTTTTGACAGTGAGTTCTATTCGTGTGATACGCTAACGTCGTGCCTATGTCATACGGTAATTATGTATGTCTACATGTGTATAATAAGCTAACGTAGTGCCTATGTTATACACGAGATGTAGATTGACACATGATAAGCTAACGTCGTGCCTATGTCATGTAGTCGTTTATGTTTAAGTTGACAAGCGTCATTCTATTTGTGATTTCTATTCGTATGATACGCTAACATCGTGCCTATGTCATACGGTAATTATGTATGTCTACATGTGTACAATAAGCTAACGTAGTGCCTATGTTATACACGAGATGTAGATTGACACATGATAAGCTAACGTCGTGCCTATGTCATGTAGTCGTTTATGTTTAAGTTGACAAGCGTCATTCTATTTGTGATTTCTATTCGTATGATACGCTAACGTCGTGCCTATGTCAGACGGTGATTATGTACGTCTATATGTGTATAATAAGCTAACATAGTGCCTATGTTATACACATGTAGATTGACACATGATAAGCTAACGTCGTGCCTATGTCATGAAGTCGTTTGTCTTTTGCTTGTACTATGTGAACTATGCTAACGAAGTGCCTATGGTTCGTGTCTAATGGCGCACTGTGAGTAACTATGCTAACGTCGTGCCTATGGTATGCTACACAGTTGTGTCCGTAAGAAAATAGTCTTTTTTTTTCTTTTTTTCAGGTAAAGGAAACTCTATAAATAACTGTGTAGTGAAGAATCTTGTTACTTTTAATTTCAGATGCAGACTGTAATGATGATGTTTCGGAGTCCACGCATGAGCAAAGCAGTATGGGTTATGACACTCATTCGATACCACGACCTGTGCCTAGCAATTCTAGTACAACTGTTAGCCATCAGTCTGAAGAACGGGAGGCCGAGAACGTCCTCCAGTCAGGAGAGGCCGTGTTAGCCGAATAATAGACCTGAAGAACAAGTGGTGGGGCAATGTCCTTATAAACGACCGCGCGCTCATTTCAAGCATCTATTCGTGTCGGATTCTCTTGTGAGCAGGAGCTCTGCCCGTTTGATCAGTCAAATACTTTAATTGTGATAGTTCATTAAAAGCTTAATTTACATTTTGTATCTTATAATTGTTTAAAATTAGTTTTGTTTTGTAATTTTATTATTAAATAAAATATTTAGTAGTAGTGTACAAGTGATTATTATTATTTTGTTCTTTTTCCACCTCTGGTCTTTAAGACTATAATATGATGATCTAATATGATAAAAGTCGGTTTTTCAGTTTTGAAATGATACGTCATACTTTTAAAACAATGATTTTATGTTCTTATTTTATAAAAGAATAGTCTAAAATATGTTATTGAAAGAGCAATGTTATGAGTAATGACATAATAAGTCGAAAAGTTACTTTACAAAGAACATATCATTAATTAGCGCCCACATTGTATTCGGATGCCGTAACTCATGGTGACGTTACGTATAATTTACTTAGCGTCGTGACAAGATGGCGGCAGTCAAGCATGTGACATGTTTCTACTTATTTACTTGAGTTGAGGTAATCATTACTGATACAGCATAATATATATAGTGTAAAATATGCAGACATTTATATTAAATTAAGTTATTAAAAACATATACATTCTGACTTATTATAGCAATATGTTTGTATATTTTAATATTGATTCTTTAGTGTAATATAGTGTAATGAGTAGAAATAATGTGAATATATACATATATTCTATATATTTCTAAAATATTACGAGATAATAATATATTTAAAAAGAAGTGTCCGTTTAAAAGAAAGTAATAATAATGTATAGGAAAAACATAATAATTTTGAAATAAAAAGACTAGAAAAACGTGCAAAAAAATAATAATATTAATCTGGATTAATCATGTCTTAGAAATGTGACTTAATTTTGTAGTTGTTGTGTTTGATAAAAACATAAAACAAATAGATAAATATATTTTTCAGGTTTCTGGTATCGCGCTGTGTTGTTACTAATTATATAATGGATTCTTGAAGAATAAAGATTAACACTAAACCTACCGACAATTCTTGTATATCTCTTCCTACCGCACGCCGTCAAATTGACCGGTAATTAAAAGTTATTTTATTATATAACGCAGGTAATAATGGAAATAACTAAAAGTAAAGAGTCTAGAAAATATTATATGCATATTCTAAGAATTGTCATGTAGTTTGATGACGATATTATAACGTTTAAGAATGTGTAAGTTTTACAAAAGTTTAAGAACGGTCAATTTGACTAGTACTTGGTAGGTTTAGTGTTAAGTTACATATTTTGGAGTGTATCCAGAAACTGCAGTGCAATTAATAATTTTGGTATCGATTGATATTTTTTCAAGTATGAATTTTAATTTTTAAACATTTGACAGAATATGGTAAGCATGTAGTTAATTCATACTTATAAAAATGGTTCCAAGTTCGTACAGATCATAAGGAATAATTTGCATTAGAGCATTCACTCTAATGTAAAAAAATATATATAAAATCCTAAAATTGATGTTCTTCCAGGTACAATATTAGTAATTTAAATTGATAAAGTAAAAAAAAATGATTACTTTGAGCAACTATTTATTACAAAAACACTTATATAAGTTATACCTACTTAATAATACAAAAATGAAACAAACAAATACAATTAACAGGGCGCTACAGGATAGCTTGCAGATTTATATGCTGTGGCATACACAACAACTTTTTTGTATGTAAAATAATTAGCCCTAACCTCTTCCCAGGAGAAATGTTGAAACATTTATTTAATTCTTGTCTTATAAATATGTAATTTAAAAATATATTTCATTGATCGCCAAAACAATGTAGGAGTTGCCTATGTTTATGTGTAATCAGTGTATGCGTATTGAAATAAACATTGATTATTTAACTTACAGAAATATAATCTCAACATTTCAACCAACCTTAGATGATTGTTCGGCGATTTGTTGGTCAATCAGGACAGTTCAATATATTTTCCACATTGTTACAGTTTCTGCAATAAAAAAGCTTATATCACTTAAAATGAGTAAACTATTCCTCTTAAACAAGGAAATAAAATAATTATAAAGAAATTTGTTACAATACCGATCATTATAATGGGCAGTTAACAAATGTAATAATATATAAAAAATAGTCAGTAAACGTAAAAATATTGCTCAGGTATAATCAAATACAATTTAAGTTATTGCAAAATATATGCATACATATACTAAATAGGATTACCTTATTTTCTTATGAAATAAAATCCCGTTAACTCGCGTTTCAAGTGGCTTATCACAATCACAGATATACGAATTCTTCGCTGTATTTGCCGTAATCTTTCTTTGAATTCGCTTCATACGTATTTGTACCTACTATCTTTAAAAGTCCGATGTCAGTTTTATTCTTTTCGATCATATCCGAGCTTTTTAAGCATTACCGAGCTATTTATAATAGTGAGATTAATAGATAATGCAGTAATAATAATAAAATACATTTTACGTTATACGTTATACGTTTTTAAAGATGTAATCATATCAAAGCAGGCTACTTTATTAATTTTCTATTAAGTTTTCATTTAATACTCCTGTTCACTTTACTTTACCACAGTAGACAAATATTGCAAATAATAAAGTATATCTAAACAAAACATCGATACTTAGTTTCAAAACATATAAATTACAAATTGCACTTGAAATTTTTCTAGAAAGCAATTATTTACTATTGAGAACATTTATGAGAGAAAAGGTGGTATTAAATGAGTCACGTATATGTATGCATACCAGTGCAAAACAAATATACATATGAAGTAACATTTTATAGATACTTATCCACATAACATTACATTAATACATGGGAAACGACATTTGTAACGAAAAGTACGGAAATCTGGTTTGAAAAAGAGACGACCCTTTAAATATAGATACGGGGTCACACAGACCTTTCCTACTTTGTGATTAAACGTGTCAGTAGCTTCAAGTTTACTGATCCATTGCCTGGTTATAAAAGACACTTTGATATCCGTTGAGTAATCGGAAAGTTATGTATATTTAAAGTCAATTGAGGTGTCAATGTCAATGATCCCTTGTTTATATTTTTATAAATCAATTCATAAATAATGAATTTGATTCAATATTCACTTTTATACTATCGTTCTATTCCTAAATAGTGACGTACGGATTTTTGTACATTTCCGAAACGAAAACCAACGGACAGGTTGTTCGAGGTTCGATATCGAAAGATGTCTTCTATCGGACTATTGGAACCGATTGCTTTCCTCTCGTGAATATAAAATGAGTTGAGAGTACAGCGGGTTCAGAAAATTGAACTAAATGAAACGCCAAAGTTTGGTATCATAAAACGGCAATTATTAATTGGAATGTAAAACAACGGAATTATTATATTGTTACCAAGAATTATTGTATAACAAAATTAATGGTAATACTAATTATTTATACAGGAGTAGATAATTTAAATCATACTAACTATGAATACTTAAAATGTATGATGTTAAAAAACGCTTAATGTAAATTGCAAAATTAATATTTTAAAATTGTTATTGAATAAAACATCCTATATAATACAGTGCGGTAGCTTTAACCGATAGGTAGTAAATGCAACATGTCTGTAAACTGGATTTATCTATGCCAATAGCTATCTTGATTCGTAGTGGCTAAGATAATAAATGAAATGCTTTAAATATCCAGTTTTCACTTCACTGATACGTCAAATACCAATATCAAATCTACTATTCTGGCATTTTACCTCCTACAAAGTGCCATCTTTTTATAAACAACTATAAATGTTATTTATTGAAAAACAGAACTATTTTATTGAGAAAATGGTCATTTAAAATTTCTAAGATGTTATTAAAAACATAAATTTATGTTTGAAGTGACGAAGGTTCAATTTTCCTCCAATACCATTAAGGAGGCTATTAAAGCTCTAAGTGGCGTCAAGTTACATATCAAGATGCTGTCACCAAAACTAATTTACTAGGAGCTGGCATTTGCTGGCTTCTCACGTTTAATTTGTAGAATGCATTGAAGCTATGAGGTAATTGAGTCAATATATATCTAATACCACTATATTATTAAAACAAAATTTAAAAAAATTTGATTCTCTATTTTCAATTACATTTTTTGTACTTTTAGGAATAGATGAAATAAATAAAGCTTATTACATTTTGTTTTCGAAGTGAAACTTCTGTATAATCGTTGTGATTTGAAACTTTATGTAATGAAAATACGTCACGATACAAACGAACACATAAATGTATAGGAATAAGTTGGCGAGAGATAGAGATAGAATACATTACATTTTATTTCCATCGATGTGGCAAGTACTTATGTACTAAAAAAACTATTCTAAAATACTTATGATTTTTTTTGTATTCCTTTGTATCAACCCAAATTTAAACGATTTTTTGTTTTTCTAAATTTTTCTAAATTTTTCTTTAGATTAATGAGCTAATAATGAAAAGAAATTATAATATATAATTACCAGATTATTAATTAAACCTTTTTGCGTTATGATTTTAAGTGTACTTACAATGTTAAATATTCAGTCGAGGAAACCAATTGCTTTAAGTCTTCCGTTAAGAGATATCTTAGAATATATAATCTCAAATTAATACTAGATGTGTACATTAGTTTTTTAAAGAAGAAAATCGGAAATTATTTTATCTCTTAACTATAAAAAAATAAAAATAATAATATATATAATTTTAAATATTTATAGGGATAAAAATCTTATAAAATATAAAAGAAAAAAAATAATTTTGTTCAGCCCTAAAATAATCTCAATTACATTTATTTACACATTATAATCTTATACAATTTTACTGCACTAAAATTGTATAAGATTATAATGTTTAAATAACTAACTAACAAAACTAAAGAAATGTTGTTTTAATTTTTAGACATCAAATTCAAATCTTCAGTCTCTTTTTTATTTTATATTATTTCAATTAGCAAACAATATTTTTACATAATTTTCTATATATTTCTATGTATTTGTATGTATAGATATTTGATAGAAATCAGTATAAAAACACAATTGCGCATGGAAACCTATTATGAGCCTTTGAAATTAGAAAATATCTTTAATATTTCTGTAAGTATATTACAATTAATGATCTAAAATGATCTAGGCTGTTCTTGTTTCCGCAAGACAAAGATATTTTGTACAAGTTAAAATAATAACACAACCATCTATTCATCACATTACAACAGCTTCTAGACGATACTAGCACAAAGTTTGAATCTACTGAACTTTTAATGGGAAGCCAATCTAATAGTAAAAAACCTCTCCATAAATAACTTCAGGGCTAATTTAATATGCAAAGTTTCTTATACTTTGATAGAATCTTATAAAACATTGTAAAATGTATCACGGATACAGTAACTTTTCAACCCAGATATTATTGTATATTTATAAACGGCTATATGTAAAATATAGCTTGGGTAAAACGAAATTAAAATATATTATTCTGGAAATTACGTTAGCTACAGAAGTAGAATCGAAAAAAAACAAAACTACTTTAAATTAAATTTAATTATGATTGATGTAGATTCAAATAATTATTGAATTAAAATATTATTTAAAACTTATTAATAATTAAAATGAAACTATGCTTTCCGTCGCAATCGCACAATACAGACTTTATTTCCATCGAAGGAATTTGAAGATCAGCAGTCTTCCTTCATTAATAATTTATTACGTTTTTTAATTATAAAGTTAATGATATGTGAAATATGTGTTAGATAATATAAAGTAATATTATAGGAATTGTCGCAATAAATAATATCGTTTTAGATTTATTATTTATCAAGCAATGTTAGTTTATCAAATACCATCATCATCATCAATAATTTGTTTCTTATAACGAAATTTATTTTCGTTGGACAAAAAAATATGAATTGTCCAGGATTATGTATTTAAATAAAACTATCAGATATTTTTTTTATTGTTGGGAAAATAATTTATATTATGTAGCTAATATGTCTTTAGGATAATTTTGACTCAGGAAAAAGAAGAAACAAACTCGTACAAACAAAAATTAAATAAAGTTTGTTTGTTACCCTTTGACACCTCAACTAGTTCAGCGATCATTATATATTTTTTTATATACATTATTGTAAAATGGACGAAACCGATGGAGTACGTTGTTATAGAGGAAGTCTTTATGAAAGAAGTTCCTTTCCCGAAGAAAATAAAGCAACTATTAGGTGGATAAAATGACCAGCATAGCTGTTTTTGTGACCCGTACTAAACGGGTGAAACCGCTGTCAAAAGGTAATTATGATATAATTTAGTAACAAAAAGACTATTATTTTTTACGATAAGATTGATCAATTTCTAGAATTTTTATTGATTATTTGAGAATAATTGAGATTTTTGCTCTGCAAGATAATTAGTGAACAGTCTTACGCCGACCCGCGAAACATATGCGAATCGAAACTGCTCACTATTATATTACGGTACTGTAATATGCTGTATACGAATAAATAAATACTAGGAAAAGGATATTCGGATTGGAATGAAAATTACTTCTCATATTATACTTACAGATATTTAACCAATCTTTTCAAATTATCGTAATATGTAATAACTTTTTAAGTTAATCAGTTAATTTTTAACAAAATATAAGATATATGCTAAAATAGACTCATAGTTAGAAACTCACGCTTAGAAAATGGTAAAAGTAGTTCGATAACTGACCATCGATCATACATGAGCTCCGCTATTGTCAAATTTCTTTTAGAATATATAACAAAAAAGGCCCAATGACAAGGATCTATTAGACGGAGTGCTAAAAGTTATCAGAAATTGGATGTTTTTTTAATAATATTTTTCTGTTATCTTCCTAATTCTTTTCATCCGTTACTTTTAAAAAATTGTGGAATTTTTTGTTACGATTAAAAACATAATTTTGGAATTTTTAACGTAAAACGTCAGATAAAGTTAATTAAATTTTTAAATTACTTTAATAATTAAAATAATAATATTTTTATGTTTGAGCTTAATGTTTAAATACGAAATAATAATTAGATTTACTATTAAAAAATCACGAGATCGGATCATAGAATAATTTAGCATTCCAAATATTATTTCAGTATGCTTTGGCAACAACAACATTCTAATTTAACAACTAAATCCTGATTAAGTCTAATTAATTAATTTATAATTCATTTTAGATCCTCTGCTGTTATTCAGATAATATACAATTTAGTTTATTAATTTCTATTTTAAAGTTAATTTAGATTATTCAAAAGGTAGGTTTATAATTGCAGCTAACCAATACAATTTTCTAAATGTTATTATTTTTTGACCGGAACCTTTTAATTGTAGTAGAGATTTTAAGATTACTCAAGGCAGCCTATTTCATAGGGTAACAAAATATAAATATTTATTAAGAATAATGGTTTAGGACATTCATATGAATATATATGTATTTAACATTGTGCACATGTGTTTACTCGTGTGCAATTAATATTATTCGTGAAGTGAGTTGCGTGTTAATGTGGTAGATTATGGGAGCGCATACAATTAATATGCACTTAATCTCATTACTATAAACGTACTTGTTATTTATAAAAAGAAATACAACTAATACAATTTTCTAATATATTTTTAACATCAACGTTTATAGAATTACGTAAAATTTTAATACTTGTCTTTTATATACTCGTATAACACATTTAATAAATATATTATAAAGTAATTGACTGTAATGTTGTGCGTGTGAAGAAAGATTAAATATTTAAAATATGAACATTAGATTTGCTAGTCATGGGTTATCAGGTAGAGGAGGAATTTTTATTGTATAAAGCAGATATAAGTAATTATAAATAGGTAAACTAACGTGCGATAATACGATTTCAACGAAGTCCTCTTCTTGCATTTCTTTTTCTTTCTCTTTTAACTCTGTAAGAAATATTAGTTTAGAATAAAAATCGTTTTAATTATATAATTTTAAAAAATATAGTACACGACGTAAATTACTGGAACAAAAAATCAAATAAAACTGTTCAGCATTCTTTTCCCTGCTACGGTTAGGACGCGATATTCAAACATTTAGAAGTAAATCCAGAGTGTTGTATTAAGTCAATGGGGTAAGAATAAGACATTTCTATTTACTTAGCCATTAAAAGGATTGGAAATGCTTTCAAATACCGTTGCTTTTCTTGGTATATTTGCATGTTTTTGTAGGCTCTAAAGTTAACAGTCGTATGTTGAAAAGATAAAACATTTTTGTTATTTTATACCGTACGATTTATTAGCTCATTTGTTCTGCTTTCATCTATATATGTTTTTTCATAGTCCTATATTTTTTAAGGTACATTAAATTGTAGTAGTGGGTAATAAAAATAAAAATTTATAGAACTGACTCTTTTCTTAATGCTTTATAGGAAAATTTTGTCCAATTCAAGTATAAAAGAAAAGCACTGCGCCAATTTAGTTTTTTAAGACATACATTCTAGAGACAATTTTTTTTTGATATTACACGGTACAAGAATTGATATTAATATAACACGGTTTCGATATTACACGGTACAAGAATTGATATTAATATAACACGATTTTAAAAAATATGCATTTTAAATTTGAACTTTTTTTCCGTTCAATAAGGGGACTACCCCAAGTTCATTACTATAAAAAAATATCTCATTTCGTTTTGAGAAGTACATATGCGTTTGGTCTTTTAGCTGTAATTTCTGATAAGAGTGATAATGAAAATTAATTTTGTAGTCGTAATAAGCTGTTTCTACTTGTTTTATAGTATGTAACTATTATTATTAGTCTTTGAATATATTTTTTGTTGTATTTTTTAATTTTTGTATTTCTTCATAAAATTGAACTTAATTTATTTTTCTTAATAAAAACTTCAAGGTAACTTCCTTTCTCATTTATGTAGTATTTGGAACGAAATTTCAGCTATCATAAAATTTTACACCTTAAGATTTGGTTTCGATATAACACGGTACACATTGCCTTTATTTATATTATTTCAAGGTTTCGTATAACACGGTTTCGATATAACACAAGACAAGGTACTATACTACACGGTATACCTTGTTTCGTATAACACGGTTTCGATATAGCACGGTACGAATTACCCGTGTCATACGAGGGATGCCTGTATACAATTGCAGTAGCAATGAAATGTGTGAAGTTTTATAAGTAACACTTTTTTTAATAACTATAAGTTGAGCCTTAAATAATAATGAAGTTGTTTAAATACTTGCAATATTATGATGATCTCTTGTGTAGTCTTTTGTAATTAGATTCATGTAATATGTGTGTACTACAGATTCACATGAATAAATATATCATGAAAATATAAGTATGGAATAACATAAATATTAATATGAGGAAAAAGATGGAGACTAAATTTATCTCATACATCTCGTCAATAAGAAATCAGCATATTACTTCTAAAATCTTTATCTGGTATTCTTTGCTTGCTAATAAACGGACATAATAAAGTATTGAAATATCGCTCCAGCTAATAATATATATTTAATAAATAAAATAAGACTTCGTTAGAGAGAACTAATGAAAAGCATTGCTTTTTCAATACTTTAATTCACTGAATGCAACTAAACTACGATTGTTTTGTTATTATCTATTATCTCATGTCTTCCTTCTCATTCCAGAGAATGTGTATTAGTTTTCTCCAACAAGTTACTAAAAAAATATATCAGGTTACCAATATAGCAGAAACGGCCAAATTACCAATTATTATGTTGTTTAAAATTATTTATCTCTCAACTTTTCAGTTTCTTATATTTCTTTAATGAACAAGTAGTGTGCTATTAAACTTGTACTCCAATTAAATTTACAGTCGAATTTATCAAAGAAACGTCCATTGAAATTTTTGTGTAATAATTATTGTGTAAAATAAAATATATGTCAAAAACAAAGAAAGTAATAAATATGGACTTATAAAATTAACAGTACTGCGACGCACTGAATTGGGCTGTAATTGTGTTTCCGCTTAAGATATACCGGGTATTATAATTCCAAAGATAACGAAAGAGTAATGTAATGAAAGATATTTTAAATGATTATATTTAGTTTTATAAATATGTTATAAAAAAAATTGACTTCTTGAAATTCGTTACATTAATATTGTACTTTGTTAACTTTCCTTAAAAAAATATGTCAATATTATTCTTTTATCTTAGTAATATATAAACATACTAAAACCAATTTAATTAAAACTTTTTTTACAAGTTTCAGTGCTATTACTATTCAAAGATTCAGACAGACATTACATTCAAACAAAAACATTCTGATTAAATTAAAAGGAAAGTAATGTAGTTTTCGTTTTCGAATTATAAATGTTCCTATTTCTGTTAGAATAGATTATCAAATGATGACATATTCAACCAAATATAATATGTGTCTTATGTACGTGTGGACATCAATCATTTCAAATAATTGATGCAATGGAATTTTTAAAGTACTTTAGCTAAGAACAGTATCTCTGTAAATGGTTTAATTAATCATCGTCACAAATTCTGTTTAATGTAGAGTCGTCTTGCGGTTTCAGTATTTTAAGGACTACAAAGACAAATACAAAGTCTAAAATTGCTCTGCTACAAAACATATCGTTATTTTATTTATTTATTTGTATCGAGAAATGAAGTATACAAAAAATGCTTTTCTTTTTATTCAAGTTTTTAAAATATCTTGCGATAAATATGTATTATGCATGTAAACAACATGAAAATGAGTTCTAAGTATCTTTCAGTCAGTCATATCTGTTTGTAAGTTACTTCCAGCTCTTTCTTACTAGCAGCATACTTAGGTTAGCTTCAGGACATAGATTTCAATATGAATAAGAAGTACTTTTTTTTATGTTTTAGGAGGGCAAACGAGCTTGCGGGTCACCGTTAATATGTGATCACCGCCGCCCATGAATTCTTGTAACATCCGAGGATTCACAAGAGCGTTGCCGGCCTTGGAAATAGGATTATATGCCTTTTTTGAAGGTACCCATGTCGTATCGATCTTTAAATACCGCCGAAGGAGGTTCGTTCCACATTTAAGTGTTACGTGGGAAGAAAGTCCATGAAAACCGCACAGTTGAAGATCGCCACGCATCCAGGTGATATGGATGATAAAGGAGGCGATGGCGAGCTGTGCAGTGGTGAAATTCGGCGGTAGGCATCAGATCGAATAGTTCTTCGGAACACTCCCCGTTGTAAATGCGGTAGAAGACGCACAAAGACGCCACGTCTCGACGCAATGCCAAAGAGTCCAGCCGTTCGCAGAGCACCGGGTCCCCGACAATCCGAACGGCTCTCCGTTGTACGCGGTCAAATGGTAGAAGCTGATATTGGAGTGATCCGGACCAGAGATGAGAACAGTACTCCATGTGTGGCCGGACTTATAGAGCGCAAGTCTTGGCTAGGTTTGAAATACTGCCTCGCTCTATTGATCACTCCTAATTTCGTCGAGGCCAACTTGGCCTTGCTCTCCAGATGACCCCGAAACGGACAGTCGCTCGAAATGTCGAGACCCAGTATTCTGATACTTGGCGAGGCAATAAGAGGAGTGCTCTCGAAGAGCGGTGATATGACAAATGGGGTTTTTTTTTGGTAGTACTGAAACAATCTTGACTGACTTCAGGTTGAAAGTGCTCAAAAATCGAATAAATTTATTATTCATTATAATAATAAGAAGCCCACACCATCCCTACAGTAAGTTATGTATAGTTGTCAAATATTAACTTAGCACCCTAGTTTTGAGACTGACAGTCTAGGTTGCCGTTATTTTTCCACAAAGTATAGAATTAGCATATCACAAGTTTACAACCATAGCTTGTAGGTAATATAGTATCACAGGGCGAGATACAGACAGTTTTTTCACATTCAGCTTTATTGGAAGAGGATTTGTGACAGTATATACAACATTGTTTAGGAATAATATTCATAAACTATAAACAGACGGGAAAAAAATATATTGTTCTCAATTTTCATGAATATTGTTAAAGTTTGATAAAAGTTCAAAACGTATGGGTATATATTTTATGCCTTTAATAACAATCAATAATATCAATTTACCGAAGTAGATATTATTTTTATCAGTCATAACATAGGGTCGGGCTTGCACATATTTTATCATATTATTAAAAAAAATGTGCAGCTGCAAAATATAATAAAAAAGACATAATAAACACACAAGGCTCGATCAAAAATAAAGTAATGGTTACCATAGAGTAAAGTGTTCAGCATATTTAATAAAACATGTTCTTAATTCTATTATGTACACAGATTTTTATATGTATGGTAGAACGAAAAGCGTTTATAAAATAATATTATTTGAATTAAGCATGACTCTTAAACAGTAAAGTGGTATATTGTGAATTTTTTCAACACAAAAAGTCTTATTATGAAATCCTAATTGAAGTATTTTATTACAAAATGTGTCTATACTTTATATTATAATATTTTAGTCATACACATTCTGTAGTAACCTAGATTTACACTGACTTTATTGTGACTAAAATGTGTCATACATCCAATTCTTATTTGGGCCGGTGTACAAATTTGCATAGCGATTTTATTTCAAAGAATAGTCCAGTGATATTGTCTCCATCCCGGATATTACGGACTCAGCTTTGTGAAAAAAAAAATATTTTGAAAGTAACATTCTGTACAATGGAACTATTTTACTTAGGATATTGGCACATTCTAATTAATGGCTAAGTGTGAAACTTATATAGTAGGTACACATTAAGTAATTATTCAAGTAATTATATTTCAGAAGTTTAATAATAAAAATCATTTAATAATATTATTTTTTACACGTAACTATTAAGATACCATTAATATTAGTATAAGAAATACAAGAAAAAAAAACTAAAAGAAAGAATATCTTTTGTCGTTATTAGATCAAAGTTCGCAGCCCTGAGGTAAAACAACCCTATATTATTAGAGCTAATGTAATTCCACGAACAAATATGCCTACGAGTTGCGCATATTTGGAAAAGTACAGAACAGAGAACAAATAAATAATGAACACAAACAGTTTTATTTAAAATATAGGGCTCACGAAACCTTTTGTCTTATTTATGCCTACACTTTTAACCTTTATATGTTACGAATTAAATAAAATAAATCTGGTTGTCGTAATCACGAATGTACATTAATCCTTCGTCTTTTAGTTGATGGTTGTATTTACAAAATTAGGAACAAAGTAGTTAGTGTTATTATATTAATCAATATTAGTATTATTCATTTCAATCAATCATAGTCATTTTAATTTTTTTATTAACCAAAAACATTAACTTTTACATTGCTATCCCTCTCGTTTCAAATACATTTTGAAACAGAGTTAAGAACAATTAATAATACCCTTATACCCTTATAAATAAGGATAAGCCAATAGACTTTGTACGTCTGTGATATGTGAATTCCTAAGAAATTCTTCCTACAGTTTTGACGCTGACGCGTGGTGCCCCTTACACCCTCGTCAATGTCAGGGATATTAATGTCACAATTGATTCCTGATGGTATGCTTTATGTTCTAAGACTAATAGCTTTAACTCATTTAATGTGTTGTTTAAGTCGTTTAAGATCTTTTCACTAGATTCTATGTGTTAAGCGTAGAAATGTAAATATGGGGAGTCTATATAAATATTAATTTGTAATATATTAAAATGTAATAAAAAAGTTCAAGCTCACGTTTGGTTAAGAGTGTTTATTTTTATTTTAATAAAAATTAACTCTTCTGGGATCGTTGTTCTAGAGGTGGTAGTTTTGTCGTGCTTGCCCGTATTATTGAGTTTTTCATTCTTTATGTGTCATATTATGTAAAAACAACTATGTAGTGGGCCATTCATAGTATTGAAAATAGATAAAAATCAGTCACTAAAAATATTTAGTTCCTGATATTTACCAGGATATATTATTATCTATCTACCAGCATACATATATTGATACTTGGGAGGTAAATATTTGAGAATAATGAATTCTTGAATATGAACAGTTTTATAAAATTGTAAAAAAATAACAAACCCTATAACACAAATATGTAGTAAAAAGAAAGGCAATTAGTATATGATTTTGTTGTCCTAATAGATCATATATTATGTATGTTATGTAGGTAATACTGCTAGTATTTATAAATTTAATCCGTAATTAAATTAATATGTCTACTGTAAGTTTGTTTTTCATACCGGACACTAATGAAATATAAACTAACAGCTAACTGTAGTAATAATTCAGAAATACGAAAATTAACATTGGAACTGAGTATAAATTAAACTTTTCACAATTTGTAAGTTATAATGTAACTTAGACCTAAATGTTGATGTTTTATCATACATAATGTAATTAAAAAATCTGATTTGTGGTCTCTTAAAACTTACTGATTTTTTATATACTTACCATGCAAAAAGCCATCCCATTCATAAGGTAATTACATTTTTTATATCATGACAAAATGGCAATCCTTAGAGTATATAATCCTTAGAGATTATAATCAATAATTATTAGAGATTATAATCCTTAGAGATCTATATATATATCCACAAACTTGAATCAAAACGTAAAGGAAAAAAAAATACAAGAAATAGTTTTCTGTTAGTTAGTGAAAGTTTAATAAAACAATATTTTTTTCCACTTTATTTTATTAAAAGTTTCGAGTCTGCGTGAATAAAATTTAAGTCTCTGTGGAGGCTAGATATTAAATTTTAATTTAAATTATATTATAAATATATGAAATAATCCTGTATATAAAAAGAAAAAAGATAAAATGTTAACATAAAAAAAAACTCATTATAAGTAACCTAAAATTGCCACGCAGTTTATATAACATCAGAGAAGATAATTTCAATATTCATAGCATTTTTCATCAAAGTGATTAAGTTAAATATTTTTTACATTCCAAAATTCTTTTTCACATTCACACAATAACTTTAGTCTATCTTGATCGACGATTAACATTTCACAAACCGATGGGGCATGAATTATATCAATAAAACCATAATTTTATTTCTAAAACAAAAACATTTCCACAAAAAATATTCGCAATAAAAAAATATAACATAAACCTCATTCCAAAATGACGTCACAAATAAGAACAAAGTGAAAGTAAAGAAGATCTACAATTCTCAGGGATCTATAACATTCAAGATTTCTATCAGTCAATGACAATCAATCATTGCTATACGACCAAGGATTCCATTACAACCTGTTATACCGTTAGCTAATAATATTTACATATTTACAAAAAAAACTATTGGTCCTTCTATGTTAAAACTTAAGTTAGAAACAAGTATGCCATTTCATATTTTTTATTTATAATTTGTAAATAAAATTTTAATAAAATTAAAATAAAATTAAGGTAAATGATATTAATTCTAAATTGCTGATAATATTTGGAGTTAAGAATTGGTGTTTCAAATTTTATTTACTTTAAACAAACAGATATTTTTCACAATAATTTGTAATGGCAGTTAACATTATCTTTAGTTTTTATAAAACTACTCAAGATAACTATTTTTGGAAATAAATGAGTATTTTATAATTTATTATTATTAATTTAATTTTAATTTTACATCAAACATTTTTCGTATGGTGTTATACAGTAATTATCATTATTCCATTATTAGGATGGATATGCGGCTGAGCTTCATTATCCTATTCTATTTACATAATGTTTACTATTAATACGCTATTTATATACAAACATGTACAACGGATAATCCCACACATTGCCGACTCCGATCATATTCGTTCCCTACTTTTCAACTTTACTGGATATGGTAATAGTAATATCGAATAGTCTTTAATGTCATATTCACTAGTAAATTCAAGTCCTTTAAATTAGTCACTGTTAACGCCTTCTAAATCCGAGCGCGTTTAAAGTCAAATATAGTCCGCAACGCACTGTAGAAGGTCCGGCGCGAGTCACACGATCTCGTCGTGCTGAGCCGCGTCGCTGCAGCTGCCGGCCCGGTGCAGTCAGGCTCGTTGACGTCACACGCGTAACTCCTCCATGGTTACGTTCGATTTCGCGTTCAATTGCGTGTTCTTCTTTGTGAGTGTATTGGTATTTATCATTTGCATTTGATGGGCCGACAACAGTGGCTGATTCTCTTGCAGTTGCCCGCCGGCTAGAGTATTGATATTTGTTTTTCCTATTTTGGGTGGTGGCGGTGCACGTGGTAGAGTTGCCATTCCGGCAACGTTGTTACTCGGAAGATCCGCAAATTCTGGAGGAGGCAACTGGTGGTGAGAATGGGTATGGTGGTGACTTAAAATAGTAGCGGGGTCGTTTTTCAGACTAGTTTGAAATGTTAAAGCACCTTCTAAATCACCACAAATATTGTTCGGCATCTGTCCGTTTTCTACTCGTTTTTTTAAATGCGACCCATTTGCATGGTCTTGTCCATTCATTCTAGTTTTGTCCCTCTGATAATATACACCGGCAAATATAAGTACGTTTAGTATTAACAACGAGCAGCCTATGGCTATTGTTACGCTAAGAGCAGTAGAATAAGCAGCAAAACCATCTTCAGGAGGTGCAGCAGTTGTTCCGTCAGGCTTGTGAACGTCAGAAGCACCCAGTGAGCTAGTTGTTGCTGGATGCAAGCCCACTATATTAAAACTTAAGGAAGAAGTAACATTTAGGACTGACAGTAGAGGAACTTTTGTTGCCAAACCAGTATCTGTCAAGACCATTTCTGTACTTTTCTTGAACGGTGGTGTAAAAGTTTTAATTGTGGGCTGTAAGGAAGAGTCATCGTGCTCCAGTTGATGATGAGATTGAGGAACATCCTCACCACCTGGTCTATGAAGGTCTGGTACTAAATTTAACCAAAATGATAATCTGTGAAGAATAGCGATATTTTCAGATTAAAAGATATTTTTATAACTTTATATTAATAGGAAACGATATCATGTATGAATTATATAAATTTATATATACATACCTATGAGCGCGATAATGATTCTTTAGTTTAGATTTAATATCAATATTCAAATATTTCTTATGAACAGCCTCATATGCAGTCCATTCTATATTTTTCATTCGTACTCTTTCTTGCCTTCCAGCTCTAATTGGATCGCTTTCTTGAGCTTCATTGGGATTTCTAAAGGAATATAATTAACTATATTGAATTAATTACATTACAATAAATATAAAATTGTTATTTGGTTGAGAATACAATGCTTACCCGGTCTTAGCAAAATTTCCCCAATATAACATAACTGACTCCGATAGTGCTATTTCAGATTTAGTATAATTACGAGGAAAGTGCGCCAACCCACCAACAAGAGGTGCTCCAAATATGTATGGCAGTTCTTCACCATGTATACATCCTTGACGCTAACAAAACATAAAAATAATTTTAAACTGCTTAATAACATTTGAGGTGATATTTATAAATGTATCTGTTTATAATTACTTTATTTCGGGTTCCATATGTAAGATAATAAATTGTGGCAAAATTTAGTTAAATAACTGACATAATAAATGAGTTTGAAATTATGTGTATATGATAAATATTTAATGAGTTTGAATTCTACAAAGCCTATTTGATTTTAGGGAGATGTCATGATTCAAAGGCAATATTAAAATGTGAGGTATAATTTTCATTTTATATACTGTTCAAACATAAGTCGAAATGATTTTGCAGAAAATTCTATTAATTTTTTATGTATTCACAGATCATGAATGTAGGTTGTCTTGTTTTTTGATGCGATATTTTAGTTAAAGTATCTTTAAATGAAATAACAAACCAGAAAATCAAGCATATGTATGTTTTGTATCTTGTGTCTCGGTTTTAGAATGAAACGTTAAGAAAATAACATTTCACCACTGATATATTATTGCCAGTACTATAGTATTTGTCACACAATAGCTACGAATGCTTAGAAATATCTGATTTAATACTCTGATTTAAACTTCGCTGTACGAGTTGAATGATAAATGTTCGATTTAGGTAAGGTTGTATATAAATAATTAATAGTACCACGTCGTTAATTATTATTAATAAATTGTCACGGTTTTAGTTTCTAATTATTTATTATAAGAAGACAAGTGAATACGATTTAACTCTTTACCAAGTGACTTGACGATGCAATAGTTTGTAGTTCCGAACAGTAATTATCTCTTTTAAAAAACATAGATATTTGAATATCTTTTAAAAATTTTATACAGTCAGATCAATTTAAAACTATGCTGGCGATATTCTTTCTTGAGCGGATGAAATAAATATAAAATTTGTACGAGTAAGTAAAACCTAGAAATATATTTCTTTAAGATTTTATATTTAAATTGTTAAAAAAATATATGAATTCGTAAAGACCAAAATAATCAACAAGACGAGGCTAATATTCGTTTTTTAAAACAAAATATTGGAATAGTAGCATAGGTATACGACATATTATTAAAAAGTTTTAAAAGATTAAGTAATCTGTTCTAATATTAATAATATAATTAAAGCGCTTTAATTTCGGCTTAAACTTTTAAGTTGAATTAATTGTAAAATATATAAAGATAAATTCAACCAAATAGTTGCATTTTAATGAACTAGAATCATGCAAGAAAAAGATGACAAACACGAAAATACATAAAATTTACAAATAAAATAAATACATTACAACACTAAAAAATATAAACCATAAAACTTAAGAATTGTCTATAAAATTCAGTTCAAACGAAATCGTTGCCAATTCCAGTCAGCACAATAAAAATCAATAGCTAACTCATAAAGCACGCTGGATAACGGTTGGTAATTTAGATCGCTCTGACCGCCATTGACTTAGTATCTCGTTAGAAACTAGGTAACTTGAGATTTTCCGTTATATTAATAGACGCTTACACTAACGAACTACCTTATTTATAAAGGCTAACTTTTATGCGCTGCTTTGCGATGAATCTAAGACATCTTACCCATATTACATTAAGTAATAAGATTATCGGATTTCTACTCAATATTCAAATTTTTATTTATGCTAAAAATTATTAAAATTGTATTAATAATCAAAATACTATTTTATTATGTTAAAGTATTCGTTTCTTCGATATTAAATTATGAATATTTTCTATATTTTATAAATAATCTTTTAATTCGTAATACTTATTTGTTGAAATTAATTTCATATTAATTCCATGTTACCTAGAAGCATACTGTCCCAGTAAATAAACATACGAGATTGTATAAGTCTTATTGACCTAATTAAACTTTTAAGCCACAAAACATTTTCTGTCCCTATTTTGTGAATCGTATGTATAAAGTTAGAAATAATAATTACCTAACTAGCTGGCTAGAAAATATTAATTACCTAACTCTTGTTTAATATGAAATCTAAGTTATCAGGTCTATCTCACTAATTAAGTAAAGTCAACATGTAATATATCGATGATGATCCTTAATTTATTATTGTTTATGTCGGATATTGTGGTGAAGTTTCTTCGAAGTTATAAGCACTTTATTGACATTATAATAGTTGAATCTTGGAAAATTAACCAGCTTAATTACTAGTTATAAATTAAGCGGTTGATCGCCGAACTTGAGACGCAAAAGAGAGATTTAACGCTGCACGGGATAACTTTACTCGGGAAAGGTAATCAGTTTTGTAAATATGGTCTTGAAAGGTTTTATCTGGAGTCACGATTATAGTCAAAGATAACATTCGTTTTAAGATATCTTACCAGTTCTCTCATTAACACACAAAAATATATAGCATTATTTGTTTTATGTACCTGAAGATACTGACTTATTCAATATTTATAGCATTAAAAACCTAGGTTTTTAATGCAGTCAATAATTTTTTATAATTTTCGTGGCAATTTTCATTATATTATAAATAAACAAAAAAAAATATCAGATTATGCTTTTTGGCAAAACAACCAAGAAAATAATGTTAACGTTCCAAGATTCGAAGCAAATTTCGAAAAAGCATTAAGTATGCCACAGAGAACTTCATCGTAAATGTTGAATTGAATTTGCCAAGTTTTCATTTTTATATTAATGCCATTTAAAGAATTGCCTTAAATAGTTTTCTTTTCTTTTATAAAAAGAGCCAAAAAATGTGACAAATAACATTTCCAAGACAAAGTTTCTAAAGACAATTTATAGGATTTATAAACGTACAAAAAATATTTATCACCTGTGGATAGTCTCCATATTTGGTCTGATAGTCAAACACGTAAAGGTAGGAGTTTCTCCTTAGCGCCGAGTGTGTATCCGCTGTGAGTACTGTCGGCGCCACAACTTGAGCATCACTTAGAGCTTCTAAAGTTTCGTCCCTGGGAAAAAATTTGAGTGTTCACAGATTTAAAAGAGATTTTAAGAAAATACTTACTTAAATGATTATATCTTGAAAATAAATTAAAGTTTTTTTACATACAATAAGAGTATGAATTATATTAGCATGTTTTTTAACAAATAAAATTAAATACGTTTCAAGGACTAATGAAGCATATAGAATCCTAAGAAAAATGTACAAAATGTTCTCTAACTCATGCATAGAAATATGTTGAACGATAATAACGATAAGTGACGTTATTTATTCTTTACCTTATATTGATTGGGTGTTGAACCGGTCTTTCCCAGTCAGTGTATTCATTAATAATAGTAGCCAGAATTTCCGACAAATGATAAGTGTATGTGTTTCGTACAAAGGATTTTAAGATCTTTGATCTTCTGTCAGCTTCTATCCCATATTGTACATCATCTCCACTGAACGCGAAATATGCTTCCGCTTTTGTCACTCCGAGCATAAGGTCATATCTGCAAATAAAATGGTGTAAGTTTCCAAAACCTTTGCTTATTAATAATTTGTATAATATTCTATACGTATTAAGTTTAGTTTTGCAATCCGTCGTTTTTTTAAGTGCTTTCATGTTAACCTATTTTTATATAAAACACTAATTAAAGTGTTGTAACATTTAACAGTTTGTTAACAAACGAAAGAACAGTAGAGTATTTTATCTTCAAGAACTTACACTCCTTGTATGTTTCTCTATACTTACTTTGTGAGTTGTGCAATAGCACTTTTACGCATAAGCACAGCATTTATTATGTTCACAGCGGTCGCCCCTTTGCCGAGAGGAGCACGTGCCGCTTGCCATTCAAAGCCTGGCTCTGGGTTAATGAGCATGTCCCCAGTATCTTTAAAATATAAAACAAATGCTAGTATTCGTCGTTCTTAATATATTTTATTATTTTAATATTAACAGTTTTCAAACAAAACAAAAAAATACACCCTCATGAATAGATAAATTTGCAAATACCGATAAAATTTAAAATTCTTGTTTTACACTTAGCCTTGGTGTTTTATAGGGCTGATTACAGCTTAATGGCCATATAGTAAATAAAATGTCGTACAATTGTTCGTTTTAATAAATAATATTAAATAGAAAAGGTTTTCTATTTATATTCTACCTATAAATGTAAAATAATAAGACGAAAATAAAATATTATTATGGAGTTATAAGTTCTTGTGTCTAGACATTGAGTAATGCAATTTTCAGAAATCTGGAATCATTATTTGAGTTATATAACTCAAATAATGTATGTATATACATAATTTGAGATTGTGAGTAAATTGATAATGTTCAGAACACACGAATAAAATATCTGATATCTAACATTGTACGAAAGTTCTGATTATAATTGTTTTGTAAAAAAACATTGTACAGAATCAAAAGGATTCCTTGTTGAACGAACTGAGATAACTGAAAACGTCGACGACACGAAGAGCGAGATGAGAAAACTTTGTGGGAGACAATTTAATAACGGAGCTCGGACGCGAACGGCTTGTCAACTGGGAAATTCTGAGATCACAATTTGTGAATCGAAACTATCATTTACAGAGTAAACGAAAGAATTAGATGTCATGAGGTTTTATCAAATATAAATCTTAAGAGCGTTCTGTATTTGTAGAAAGACAGGATGGAAATAATCTGTGTTAATAGCATCTTATATATGTCAAATGGGAGTGACAAAAAAGAAATATATTTAATGAGAAATGTACTAACCATCGCAATCAATTCAATAAGCTGGCCTATTGATAAGTTAATAATAAGAAAAAAATCCTTGGCTAGCAATACAACCATTCACCACAAGCAGCACCCGTCCACGAACATAACGCAAGGGTCAGCCATCACCCCCTTCGCCATATTTGAGGGAAGGCGACAACCCTTCTAAGGGAGCGGTGTGATATAGCCACTAGATCTAACGAGTGTAATAAACAGCGTCAGAAAAAATAGCGTAGGTTACTGGTTAACTCGTTAATAAAAATTCAATACTGAACCCATTCACTTTCCGATACTATTACTATGTATGTGACATACACAATGTTTGATTTGAAGGAATTATTATTATTATTTCATATTCAGCCTGTTACACAATTTTCAAGCTGAAATAAATAATGATTTTTTTATTGAACTGAGACTCTTTTTTTATTACATTTCCACAAATAATTTTTTATGAGTAAACAGTATATTCCATACTGCTTATTTGTAATAATTCTTAATGAAGTCAGTATGCAGACGGGCATATTTGTGATTGTAATAATTGTGTGTCAGTTTCATATCTCCTATTTCTATTTTTTTTATTCTATATTACTTTTTTTTTTATAAAATATTGTTATTATTAATAGATTTTGTAAAATATTTATATTTTTTGGGAAAATTTTGGCTTTTTTTAATGTATATTTTTAGGCATTATTTTAATTTGTTATTGCTACAACTGACCAACTCTGTATCGGTAATGAGTCATTAGTTAAATCTATTGTGATACAAGGGTTTTGAGTAACAGCAGTAACCAATTGAGGAACATTGTTAACTAACTCTTTAAATAGGCTGTGAGTGTGAAGTGAGGTTTGGTTGTTAGCGGCCTCCTCCAGCTTAGAGATTTGTAGATTTGGGCATCCCTGAGTTCTACCTCCAGTTTAATTGTAGAAGACGGTAGAAGAATTGTAGAAGGGCCTGCTCTTACTCAATCCTGCACTCGTCAAACCTATCCACTAATAGTTGAAGCCTATTACCCTGCTCCTTTATATAATTATATTTAACATGCAGCAATAATAGCTGTCATTTTAATTTATCATTACTCCACTACAAAACCTCTAATAGTTCCTTCTATTAGCACCTCGTTCCTTGTTTAGTAGGACACACAAATCCTTGCTCAACTATATAATTCTTGTAATGCCAGTTGGAGTTTGTTTCCTTGTTGTCCTCCTCTCATAAAAGTCCTCTACGAGTCGTAATATTAAAATAAAATAATGAACTGGTGTGACAAACCAAATCTAAGATAATTATTAATAATCTGTAATAACTATTATTAAAACGACTCAGTAGAGAATTGCAATCACAAATACCACTTCAAATTATTGTGGATTAATTTAGACAGTTACAATTAATAATAGTAAGACTGATAAAACACTAATTTTATAAATATCAACTTGAAAATGCAAAGTAGTAGTTAGTAGTTACCTATCAAATGTCACTTTTTTCTTGTTATTTTTACCTATAATAAGGAACTTAAACATTTTACTTATTATAAAATCATAATTTATACATGTAAAATAAGCGATGCTATTGGAATTAGGCTCAAAATAGATTAAATTAGTTAAAGAAATTTTCGGAACAATTCAAATCAGCTGTTACCCTGTGTTGCCAGAGATCATAAAAACTATAAATTCGAATATTGTGTCCTGAATCCTGTATATCTAATGTGTAATCCTATTATGTGTTCTATTATATAAGCAACAACAAAACCATCAGCTATTCAATAGATTAAGAATTAAAAATAACAAAGTTATATAATAGAAACTTCGCAGAATTATCTCTCATATTCTCGTCACGATCTGTCCATTCGACGTTCGAATTTCCTCTAACTTATTATTTTGTTTATTTCTTACTTAATCTTTACTTAAATTATTATACTTATAATTCCCACTTTTAATTACATTCCTTTTTAACTGGTAGCACTTTTTTATCAAAATATATAATTTATAATTTTTTTGATTTTACCAAGAATTTGTTTCTTTTTAAACGATTTTAAAACCTTATAAAAGTACTTACCAATTACAACTCCATCTACACTTGGACCAAATGCATACGCAAAATCGGGTGCTTGTATAGGAGCGGATAGTAGCGCCTCTAGTGGCCTCTCCCGTAAACATCTCAGCAACGCCGGCGGAGTGAGATCTGTATACAAAATATAGTTAATATTATTTTATATCTTATATTAATGATAATTCACATATTTAAATTAAAACTTACCAGGAGAGCAATTGGCATGAGTTGCGACTATTTCCGCATATTTGTTTGGATTGGCTACTAGCGACCAGGGACTTAACCCTGAACCCGACATCAAAATAGCTCGATGAAAAAGAAGTCCTGAAATTATATTATCTGTTACATTCTTTTATTTTTTAATATTTATAAAAATTGTTATGTTTATATTATAAAGTAATTTATTTATGTCCTTAATAACATTCGACGAAAAGCGAAACTAGTTAATAAACTTTATATAGAAACATCTGTTCTTGACGTAACTTCCGACTACAAAGTACACACTTATTTGCTGACAAAGCGAAACTGAAATTTCAGTGTAAAATCCAGTGAAGAAATTGAACTTTCTTCGAGAGTTACCTTTTATTTGTCGAGTCAAAGACCTGAGCTACTGTCGTTTTAACTTTGATACTTTAAAAGATTTTGTAGACAAAAAATATTGTTTCATCAAAAGATTAAAATTGTATAAACAGTATATAAATAAGCGTTATTTTATATACACATATAAATGTGATTTTATGAATGAAAAGCATTAAACATAACATATGTGTGAAATATTTACATATATATTGTGAATAAACTTATACTCTGAATATTACATTTTATTTAATAGGGCTTTCATTGGTTGTTGTCATAAAATTTTATAAATAGCAATGTAATGAGATTCATTTAGACATAATTAATTGAATATTATTAGCCTGTACTTTTAATTACATGAATATGAACATCAAGTAACACATACTTAATAAGAGTGTTCTTGTTATTACACATTTAAAACTTTTTATTTCCTTAAGCGCTTTCAATGTTCCAGGTATAAATATTTAAATGTACACTTATTAATTTAGGTATACTTATTTAACTAATACAGCTTTAAAACTTTTAGAAAAATCATAAAAGAAAAAACTTTTTAAAACTTATTGCATATATTTGCCCTAGCCCTTAAAACCAATATAAGAAAAGTTTGAAAATATAAATCCTTTTTTATTTTCTCGATCTGTCACGCTGAATTAATCTTCCAACCATGTAATCTTTTCATTTTAGACGAGGGAAAAGTCGCGGCTAACAGGCAGTATTAAATTGAAAAAATGTATATACTGTAAATCAAATAAAACAAAAAAGCTTTTACCTTAGCGTAATTGCTGTGTAATGATTTTAATCTTATACATAGTATCTTCATTATCTCCGAGATGGAGGTCTCATCCAGTATGTAATTTTTAATATCCGCATTGCGGGTATTTCATAATAGCTTTACCCACTGCCTAAGTAGGCTAATTATGCTCTTAAAAATGTACTAGTTCTTAAGTTTCCACGAACCTATCGTTACCTATTCAAAGGACTGCGGAAGGGCGTTTCCGCTGCAGATTTTATAATGACATCATGCAAAGAACTGTACGTAACGTTAAGATATGTATTTTTAAAGCAATGAAGATTAAAACTAAAAATAATTAAATATCATATTTTTATAAATATATTTATATACATTCTTGAAAAATATTTAAGCAATTAATGTTTGCTTATGCATCTTATGCATTTTTTATACATTAATATTGAATAACTATCAGAAAATACAAGTTACTTTCTACTATCAAGTAGACTAATTTTAATTGAAACGTCTTCTTAAAGATTAAATGGTTATGTACTCGTAACTATTTATTATAGACGGAAAATGGATCTTAAATTGAGACTTGCAAATTGTGTATGTAAAACAGATTAAATTATAAAATAATACGATGTAAATTGTAAAGATTTAATGTTACACTTCACAGTACAAATGTCTTGTGAATAATTTTGTGAAAAAAAAGTTTTTATATATAAATTTTTGTACAATATATATTAGATTTCGTTTGTCATAATAATTTTTCGCAGATTCTGTTTTTTCTTAACGGTAGCGTCTCAATGACAAAGCGACATAAATGCAATGGAAATAATTTTATAAAGTTCTAAGTTCTAGTAAGTATGATTTATTCCATACTCGTTATCCGATAGTCGACTTCAACCGAACTGAAGTCAACAATGAAGATGAGATAAACAATGACAACAGTATAACCTATATAAAATTACTATCGCAAAACTAATATAGTAAATAAAATATTAAGAGACTTCAATACGACTAAGCTTTTAGCAATATTGTTATTAAAAACTGAACCATTAGCCGAGTGTAATACAAAAAGCCTATCCCATTCGTTTCAGCGCATAACAAAGCAAATAAATCACGTCCCGTTTATGTTTTGTCGGGAAATAATATTCGTCCACTATTTCTAATAACTTTACAGATCTGAAATGGAATGGTTTATAAATGGAACGGAACAAAGGAACAGGAATAAAATAAAGTATTAACGTATTAAATTTCAATTTACTTTCCTATAAAATTATTCATCTTCTTTGTATATTTGTTTATATACTTACATTTTATAAATTTAAAAGTAGAAAAAAATATTTACGTAATTACCTACTTATATATATTTGCGTCACGAATCATTTCCAATAGTAAAATACAGTTTGTTTGTCACCCTATCACACAACAAGCGTTGAGTTATGACATCAACAAAAGTATACAACCGTTGCACTCCTGTCATTACGAATCAATCTATCATTATTTGATTTGGAACCAACTATATAAACTATTAAATATATACTTGAAATATATGAACAAGACATAAATTTAAAACCCAGTAATAATAACTGAGTTAAAAATAAATAAAAGATCAGATCAACAGGTACATTATTACAGTACACACATATTTAGCTTCGTTTACTGGCTTACTCTATAGGCTATGCAGATTTATTTTTTACATTGTGAACATTGTATTTTTAGAAGGTTGGTCTAAATATTCTAGCTAGGTGTGGATATTATGGTGTGTGTATTAAGCGCATATTTCTAGCCCAGCGGTCGTCAAGGGCCTTGAGTGTTATTTATTGCACAAATTACGGTCATGCTTGAGAAATACTACTGTTTGTAAATTATGCTATATTACGCTTTTATTATGTCATTATATTAAACTAATTAAATTTAGGAAAAATTTAGGTTTTTTCAAACACAAGTAACAAAATTCTTCGAAGATTACTAAAATATACACTACCGACGGTCATCCTATTCAAGCAACTTGCACTGTAAGCTAAGCGATCGATGTGTATTCTGCCATTGCGTACTCAAGGGCTCGTTAATAGTGTAATCTGTTTTTACACTTAGCCTCCGACACCGCTATTAAATTTAAAAGTACTAAAATCTGAATAGCGAAGCTTATAATAATTACTTAGCAGAATCACGGCGTTTTATCTGCATATTATTTAGTAAATTCGTATTAATGTCCCATTATTGGGGATGATTCCACCCTAATAATGGCGAGGGTAAATCGTTATTTATTATTAGTGCACACTTAACCAAACCGTTGTAGATTTCTACTTAGAATATTTCTTTTCAAGTTACAATATATATGTAAGAGTTTAAAGGTTTTAACAATTTTAAACTTTAAAAAGGTTTTACAAGTTATATAAAATTTTTAACAAAATATTTTCATCTGTATCATTTTCATTTCACCTTAACAGAATTTTAATCTACTTTCACAAACGTATTATAATACAGTGACGTGAAACAACAATTTCAAAAGCATTCTCTTAATACAAACGGTCTCATTTATTCTCTAGAAAGCAGAGGGCTCACCCATTGTGCTATTTCGGGAGTATGACAAGGAATTCGTGTAAGCGCGGTAATATTAATTAAAGTTTACGTTGAGGCATTGCAAAGGCACATGCAGAACATAAATTATATGACAGAAATTTATCGTCTTGCCAGTACATCATGAGGGCTTGTTCCTCAGTAATGAAACGAAGCAAAATAGGATAACAAAGGTTTTCTTAAAGATTTTTTTTTACATATAAATATGGTTTTATTTGTAATGAAATAAATTCTAACAATGTTGAACTATAACTTTAATAAATATTGTGCTACAATAGACCGTTAAGGCACATTGATGTGTATTGTTAAAACGTTTTTTATTCTTTACATACGAGCAAATATCAACTAACAGAAGCCAGTATATTACTTGTATAAAAAAAGATGATATGAAACTTGAACCACGATATATTAACCATCTTTTCTTCATCCAACTCGCATTTAAAATGTAGAAACGTAGTACGCGAAGCTGAAATTGCTTTTCCACAGTACAATATTTCTTTTATGATTCAGTGCCTTCTGAGTATTCATAACAGTTAATCTAGGTCTAAAACGTAGTTGCGTTCTTACTATATTAAACCTACAAAGTACAAATAGAATTCAAGAAATTCTTTGGAATAGTATATTCCAGTTTTAATTATTTATCTAACCAAATCTAGTTCGCAAAAACTTTTATCCTCGTTTTATTCTCAACAATTCAACAAACTAAAAAAAATATGGTGTAAAATATAAGCTACTAAATAATAGCACTATGTATTGTAAGGATATCTTGAAAACCAAACAAAGGATAGTAACCCAAACCATAAGCATTTAGTTGAAGAGAAATTGTGTCATATTTACAAAGACCAACAACTTGAATAAGCTAATATCGTTGAGTCAGTTTACATAGGACTGTTAGTTTATGTACATGTTGACGATAAAAGTGGAGTTAGTAACAATGACCTCGGTGCGGCTACGAAACAGCCGACTCAGTTTGGGATTCAAAATTAAATCCCCAAATCTGTGTTTATTCTATAGCTATGGGATGTTCCACTTACTAATCAAACAATATAAAGTTATGTTTTGATAAACCCAAATATAATACAAAAGATTCGATGTAAACTATATATTTAACAAATATATTCAGAAATCTAAACATACTAATAGATTTTAAATTACCTCGTAAAATAGAAGCAATTACCTTCAGGCACTGCAAGCGAAGTAAGCAGGAAATGAACACACGCAGCGCCCGTGCCGTGTCCCATGAGAGTCACATTAGTGGGATCGCCTCCAAATACGGCCACGTTCTCTTTGATCCAGTGTAGGGCAGCTATCTGGTCCATTAAACCGTAGTTGGCTGGGGAACGAGGGTAGTCGTCTGAACGAGGATTGAGGAAACCTGCGAACAATATTTTTGTCCTATATTATAAGAAAATTATTATTTATCTCGGTGCTTGGGTTTATAATTGAAATACAAAGTTATTAATTACATTTGTATATTTTATAATTTAACGTTACTAGTTAATGTTACTTATTTATTTTTTTCAAATTATAAAACGAGCTAAAAATATAATTATTTAAAACATAAGAAGAAGACAGTCAATGTAATTGTTCGATTTATCTTTACAACAAACATCAAACGAGATTCCACAGCTTTGAAGGGAAAATTATTTTGGTATAAATTATCAAAATGCATTGTTCAACCCAACAATCTGGCTTAAAACAAAACAGAACTCTAAACTAAAATCTCAACCCGTGCAATAACAAAGTTCGGGGAAGGGAACGATTACACAAACGATTCTCAAAATGGTTAGATTAACGTTAACCCCTTTCCCGGTTATATAAAAACGTACTGAGGCAGCTGCTATCTGAAATACCCTTTTTACTGATTATGACATGGTAAATATTGTTGGAATAACAATATAAGTTCGTGTATTATTGTGGACATATATTTTATTCCCAGGCAAGTTTATGTCATTTATTTGGTATCACAGAATTTTCATATATATTTTTTGTTATTGTATCTTATTATTAATCATTACTTATAATACCTTTTCAGAAATATTATATTATATAATGTGATATCTTCATAAATATTATATAATATAAGAGACAAATAAAGAAAAGACAAAATATTATTTATTTGTTTATTATTTTATTTAAAGTATTAAGTAAGAGTTTAACTAAAATACTTTTTCTAGAGGAAGTCCATTTTATCTTGCAAAGCGTAACCGGTTAGACAATTAATTACCATAACAATGATAGGATAACAGCGCTGTAATGAGTTCTTCAGAAGCAATCCTTTTGAATTTAAAACGGATTTACCGGTGACATAAACGAATTAATACTTTGTGAAGGAAGGAATCTATTGGCGTAAATTCTTGACGAATTTGCTAGCTTTTATATTCTTTTAGTCGCAAATTGGAATCGGAAAGGTATAAGTGTATACTACCTGTAAATACTCGTATATCTTACAAATCTTAGTTTTGTAATTTGATAGTATGTTTAAAATTATTAGTATTTATATTTTTTCGCATATTTAGAAAATAAAATGTTTTTAACACGTTTTAATTTTATTGTAATTCAGATAATAAAGTTACATTTTTCGGCCGTGTGTAATTGAGTATAAAACTTATTTTTATTTATATATTTTCTTTGTTTATTAATATTTATTAAACATTCTTTATAGAAAATTATGTGTCTAATCTTTGTTTCAAATATCTTCTTACCTTGGCATCCTTTTGATGACATAAATAATAAACTTATATCAAAATTTCACATAACTTTGTACTTAGAAGCGCGGTTGGATAAGATGCGGTAAATTCTTCTATCTCAACGTTTGTAGTTTATGAAAATTATTTAAACAAGTACGCATCCTTGAACAAAAACTTTTTACCTTCTACTGTATTTTTTGATATCCTTCAATAATTCTAAATTGCGAAATAACTTATAATTTTGAAGAATTTGAAGAATGTTCCAAAGAAAAACTGTCAAGAATAAAATTCTAATATCTGGATGAATTTAAATATTCGTATTATTCTACAAACTTCGTTAATTTTTGTAATATTCATTTATATTTTATAATTATAATATTCATATTATAATTTATAAAATTTAAATATTATAATTATAATAGTAATATTCAAATAAATTTTAAAGAGAATATGAGAATACTGCATAAATAGCGTTATTTCCTTTAAAACGATTTAAAGGTTAGCAAATCAAAGAAAAGAACAGTTTTGATAACATAATTTAATATTTACTTAAGATCTTATTTGCGAAATGAAATTGTTGAAATTAATAAATAAATTTCGATACATCTCGAAATGATATTGGGCAATGAAATTAATAAAGTTACAAAGAAAGGGGAAGTGGAAATATTCAATTAATCGTTGAGAATAAATACAAAATTTGTATGAAAATTGTTTTGGCAACTTTAGCAAATATAACGGGTAAAGTTGTTAATATTCATAGCTACGATGTTATTGTATTTCTTGAAAATAGAAAGCTAATTTGTAACTAGAAACAATTTTAAAATATTATGACTTTAATCGCTTAATTTCTAAATCATCAATAATCAATTTCTTATCGTTGGTATTAATAAATTTCTAATCTGGTTAAAGGAAACTAGTTACATTTATGAAAATATTTATGTGCATAAAAAGACGTAGCGGTTACTTGTTTTCGTATTAAAATAAGTTCAAAAAATTAAAAAGATATAAATAAAGGCGGAATTCCTCAAATAGCATAAACTGTTCTCCGCTCAAAGTGAACTTGTTCAAGCTAAACACAACATTATCCTTTGAGACAATAATTTCGACGAAAAACTTTTTAATAGACACGAAGTTGGCGAGGAGTTTAAAACTTGTGGTTATCACCGAACAAAGTAGAGAAAAAGAAAAATGTTTTGTTAAATTTTGTATTATTATCTTAAATTTGGAACTGCTTACTTTTATTTGGGACGTGACTTTATAAGTAAGTCTTTCAGAATAAACAATATACATATTAAATTATAGAATTAATGGTTGTCGGAATTAGTAACTAGTTTGTGTTTAATTAAGAATTATAGTACCGTGATACCGTAATAAAACATTTATTCATCTATAAAACTTGCTTCAATAACCCCATACATAATATAAGCTATAAACACAATTAAACACATACGTGTAATAAAACAGCGCACATCCCCTACGATAATATTCTCGTTCGTATACGCGGTTATGATTCTGAACCACGCGATATTTTGATTATAGATTATGTGAATGGAACATGAAATGATATTGTGTCTATTAATGGTTTGGTTTGGAGTTGTATTCAAATGTTTTCTTTACAATTAGTAGATTGTATTTTTTTCTAGAATATATTTTTTCTAAATCTAATGTCTCGAATTATATTTTATATCCCTCATACTAGTATATTAAACTTGTATATGATGTAAAAAAATTTAAATATATTACACTGGTTAATATTGAAAAAACAAATTTCTATTATATTGAATCAACAAGAATGTCCTTTTTTGTCTATGACTTCGATCGATTGAACTATTCTCTACTGTAAACTTGTATACGCTATGATTTTTAGAATGACTATTAGAATGCCCTCGATAAATATATTAGATATGCACATAATGCTATATGATGCTGGTTCAGATGTTACGAATGTGTAGACGAGTTTACAGGGAACAGCCGGTTTGTTATATTAATATAGTAACCATGAAAATCTCCAAAAGTATTTTATTACGATTTTTCTTTAGAGTACTTTTCAAAGTTACCAACCTCTTCTCTCATAATAAATTAAATTCTTTGGAACTAAACACTCATCCATAAATCATATTTTTCTGTTTTTCACATCGCTGCAATAGCTGTTCGTTTTTCTCTGGTATCTTTTACATACAATTGGTCTTCGCTATATTCATTGGATTTGATTTGGTACTCTATTCAATTTCCAATATGTTCATTTTATAATAAATTAGAAGTAATATTATTTTTATATCAATTTAACTGTATATTCTGCTTCGAACTCGAATACTATCAATAAAACTCGAAATCTCATTTAATAAATAGTCAAGATGTATAAATTCAAACTTTCATAATTCTAATTTGATACCAAACCAGAAACACTTTATAATCTATAATACGTACCTAAAACTCCCAATCTATAATTGATTGTGACCACCACGAGACCCGCGTGCGAAGAGAGCACGGTTCCATCGTACGGGTTTCCGGAACTCCATTCGTAACTCTCTCCATGCACGAACACCAGAACTGGGTACCTTGCTACTGCATCTCGTACACCTGCTACAAAGAGCTTAAATTAAAAAAAAATAAAAAAAATATATATACATTTTTATTTTGATTCTCAGATGAATATTCTGTTTCGTTGTATAAGATAACTAATTAATTCTTGAGTGTTAAACAAAACAATTAAAGCGCTTTCAATTATCTTTTCAAACCCTTTAACTGAAACACAGCAATGCACTTAGCGTCAAATAAGCGGTAGCAACTTGAAAATACTAAGTTGTACCAAAAGGAAGTTTGATTATTTGTTGAGGGTGATCTCTTATTCCTAAACGATAAGAAATTTGTTTACAAACATAATTATGTTAAATTGAAAGTAATATAAAATATATATCTCTAAATCACTCCAAATGACCTGCTATATAAAGTAAATGGAGAGTGTATGACGTCATTTTGTTAAATGAGGGCTTTAATAAAATCGCCGACGGCCATCATTGGAGGTCACTTTTTATACTTTATCTTAGTTTATGTCTCCTCGCTTTAATACTTAATCTAGGAAAATGGTTGCTCGTTCGCAGTCGACGTGTATTAACTTAAAATATCAAACATCCTATAATATAATTTTATTTTATGTTAGTTGTCATTTTGTAAGAATATTGCATTAATATTATTATTAACGTTTACAACCAACTTTATGAAACTATTATATTTCTTATAACGTAGTGGTACAGTTGTTGTTTTTCACATGTATGCCTATTTTTTGGCAGCAAAATATATTATAAAAGTCAGATTATATTATCTTTATTTTTAAAACAAACCTCATTATTATATCAAAAATAATTTATTTAGTGTTATTTTCGAACATTCCATTATATTTGTTTCTTGTTTCGTTCAGTGTGGAACAATCATCAAAAAATTTATATCCCTCAAAAGCAATAAATATCCGCCAATAAAACTAACTATCGAACAATTTACGGACGAAACTCGTAACACTCAAACTAATATCTGGACATTTATTGGGAAAGTCATATGTTTTCATATTACTAGAGTTATATTAAATAATATTTATTTTATAGATTGAGTTGAAGTGGCTGTAACTAAACTTAGTTATCTGATATTATAAATAGTTACCGAAAGTTTCGAAATTTAGTTTTTATATTATTATGAATTAATCTCATGTTTTATACGTGAATATGTTGGAGATAACGGAATCCTAAACGCATCGACTTGTATTGTGTTATTTTTGTTGTTTTGTTGTAAATATAATAATAATATTATATGATGAATCTTTATTAAATAATTGAAATATGTACACATACAAACACGCATATATCTAACATATGTAATATATATATATATATATATATATATATATATATATATATATATGTATGTTTTTGCAGTCGGGAAGTTTACTCGCTGGAACATATACTCATAAATCCCAAGTTTATAATCCATAATTTAATTTTTTAAAACTTTTGTCTAAATAAAATTATTTAATGTTTTATATTTATTATGATGTTAACAATAAACTGATAAAAGGATTCTTAGATTGTTCTAAATGTTTGCGCAATATCTAAACCACAATTGCCAAGTAATATCGATATATTACTTTTACGAGCTCTTCGCGACCAATAACAAAGCCAAGCGGTCACTCGATGTGTCTTTAAGAGGCTTATATATGAAATTAGATAAAGGATATTATTATGTTCACCGAACTACTTTTTGTTTATAATAGTTTTTTATAACAAATTTACATAAATATATTTTAAAAAATTAGTATCAAACCATGTTAAGGCTATAACATAAATCTTAATGCATACAATCTCTAGAAAATTTAAACAGCTTGACATTTAAATATGAGAGATTTTTTTATACTTTTCTTGTTTTAAGAAATACGGATGTATTTAATTGTACGAGTTAATTAAATATTGGGTAGACCTCGAAGAATTCGGTCTGCCCATTCATTTGTCCCCTACTTTCGAATTTTGGAAAAATTTCTTCACAGGAGGTCTTCTTATGACCGCCTGAGTCCGTAATGACCATTGGTCAAAATGTTTATATATATATATATATATATATATATGCGTGCGTGCGTCCAGATTCGACTTTTGTCAGCACGATAGCGGCCGCAGTTTCGCTCGGATCGCTTTCAAACTTTGCACAAAAATCAAGCATCCAAAAATGAAGGTCAAGTTCGTTAACCAGAGAAATCCGGTCACAGGGGGCGCTAGGGCCTCACTTTTTCTGATTTCAGTTTTTCGACCATAACTTTGTCCCTATACAAAGGAGATCAATCGCGTTCATATTAAATGATGTCTTTGATAAATACCTATAACTAATGTAGATAAACCGAAAACCTAACTTCAATAACTTAGGGGTGGGGGTAAAAAAACCAAAAATTTTTGGAAAAAAAATCATAACTTTTTTCTGGTAAATATTCTTGCATCACAAATATTTTTAATAGAAAGGTTATTTTTTACTCTAAAGTTAGGTACCATAATTTTTTCCGTAAAAGGTACTGTTTCCGAGAAAAAAAATAAAAACCACTTTTAGCTTGTAAATTTTAGGTAGGTAAAACCACGGCAACTTTTTTCTGTTAAATATTCCCTCCTCGCAAATATTTTTAATAGAAAGGTTATTTTTTACTCTAAATTTAAGTACCAAAAGTATTTCCAAAAAAGATACCTTTTCCGAGAAAAAAAATTAAAACCGCTTTTTGCTTGAAAATTTTTGATGTAAACAACGGCATCATGTATTATTCTTAGGTAGTGAGTTATATCTTAAATGAGTTACAGACGAGGTCTACCCACGCGTGTCCCCCTGCGGGCACGGATTTTTTTTTCTTTGTTGCTGAACAAATCTCACAATGAGGGGAAAATACAAGAAATACAAAAATGTCATCTAAGCCAGATTTAACTTTATTTCATAATAATAGGTAGCTTAAATAATACCAGAGTGGGGAATTTGGATAAAGTTACTGGAAACAGCACCAAAAATAACACCTCTTTTATTTATGAAAACTACTGTCCTATCAACAGAGACAACGTACAATTCACGAGGATCAAACGATTCTCAAAATGTTGTTTATCTTATGAAGGTAAAGACATATATTATTATTTTAGAGAAATATGTTCAAGTAAAATAAAAGTAAAATTACATTTCGTGCTTTTGCGCTTCGAAGCGAAATGTGCAAAAACATGCGTAGCTATCTGTTGGCTTACCTAACGAATAAAAATTGGCAACTATAAAATCCTATTTTTCAAACTGGAATTTCATTTAAATTCACAAGCATTCAATAGAATTACGGCATGAAATAAAAGATGTTAGTAGAATAAACACGTTCTTTATTTCAAGTGAAAAATATCGACACGTAAAAGATTTCAACTTTCGTATCTTCCATTCAAATAGGAATGGCAACAGAAAGGAAGGCTTTGTATCTGGTACTAAAAATTCGAAAGAGGTGGCTTATCGCCATGATGAATGCTGAGGATATGGGTTAGGTGAGCCTGATTAAGAAAATGGATGGATTAAACTGACTCTTACAATTCTTTTGAGATAAAAAGATGAAAAGAATGCTTTTAGTTAATTTGTAACTCGTAACTTTTACTGTTCAACGTTTGGTTAAGAAATTGACACAAAATAATAAGATATGTTTACTGTTTATGAGATAAGATATTATCTGTACAACATAAATGTTTATTTATTTAGGTTGTTTAACCTAATGTAGCTAGAATTAAGCAAAATTTCGGAACATTTTAAGTTACGTATGCTGGTTCACAATAAACTATACAAACATTAACATTGATCAAACATACATTTTGAGCCAAATAGGTCAGTCCATAATATCAAGAGTCAATACGAAGTTTACAGAGCAGAACAAAAACTCTCCGAAGTAATATATGATTACGGTGCACCAAAATAAATAACAAAGGCGACGCTAGAAATAAAGATATCTATGATATCTTTAAATTGAATGAATCATGAACAAAATAAATTATTAATACTAGTTTTACGATAGTAACAGTAACAGTAGTTAAAGTAACAAATAAAATGTACACTGTTCTAAATACATTACAATTTTTAATATAAATTTTTATTTAATTTTTTCACTCCTGGTTATAATTACATGACAAAATGGCCGTTATTACTAATGATTAATAAAATTTTTAGGCATAAGATTTTTTCATAATTTCCAAAGCATCAGGAAGGGCACTATAGTAGTTATTCAAAAATGTTATATAAAATAAAATTAGAAGTACTTTTTATGGTATTTTATTAAGTATTGTATTGTAATTTAATTTGTAGTGAGAGGACTTTCTCCTATAGGACCAGGCTTTTTTAATAATATCCTTTTATAGAGATATTTTAGAGAGCCCTAGAATAAAAATTTGCATTCTCTATTCAAATAATGTACACTGACCGGAACTACGGTGCCATCAAACAATTCCGTAATACAGGTAATACACGGAATGAAACTAGAAGCAAATATGTTAATGCGGCAATTGATTGACGGATACGAGAGTAATAAATTACCGCTATCTTAAAACATTGTTCGTTTGCGGAATCATTTATAAAGATTTGTCTTGACGTGACTAATGTCTTACATTGTTTACTTTCTTCAACATCGAACCAATTTATAGTCATATTTAGTTGTCACGGTAAAGTAATAACAGTTCTTTGTTAATTAAACAATTTATTCCTTAAATAAGCCTGAATAATGTTTACTGCAAACAAACAAGTTTCTAACTTTTAACTAAATATTTTCTAACTTCTAAGCAATTTTTAGACTTGAGGATTTTTTTTCATCTTATGTTCATGTTTAAAAAAGAATGTCAAAGTCCTGTCTAGACATAAAGACTTATTGAAGCGTCTATTTAGTCTAAAAGCTACCTCAAAATTATGCGAATTAGTAAGTGATATTCGTTCAGCGATTTCTTATACTTTTTCTTATAAGTTACTTAAAAAATATGAATATGCCGACAATCACTTTAAACTGAATTGACTGACTGACTTTGACTTTTTATCCTTTTATATAATTATAATTAGTGTAATGACGCCTAGTATAATACATACAATTATAAATATTTTCCTGTAACAATTATTAGTAACCACTAAATAGATGTAAGTATTAATAACTTTCAAAGCCATGAAACATTAATCGCATAAAGTGATGGTTTACACCAACCTCTAAAATATTCAAAAAAGTACTAACAGCCAACACGGTAACAAAAGCTAACAAAACCGGGTAGATTCTGAAAACCTATTCGCGGCATTTTGTAATATCGGAGTCGAGTGCTGTGCGTCTTTTTGGAAGCTTTGTTGGCTTTGTGAATGTGCTGTGTACACGAACTGTTAGCTGTGTTAGAGATTTTGTAAACTAGGCTTAGTTTTTAGAAATATGTAAATTTAAACAAAAAAGGCTTCACGCACCTTTATATATATATTTTTAGTGCATGACTTTTTTTAATACTTTTTTTTTGTAATTGGATAAATATTATAGAATTTTGTACCTACATCAGCAATCTACTATTAATAGCATTAGCTTTTTATAAAATTATTCACTGCAATGATAATATAAATTAAATTCATTATATCTTTTTATAACTTCCGTGTATCTTAAAAATTTTCTTATTTATTTATAGACTTATTATTTATATACTATATTATTTATTCATAATTGTATAGTTTTTGTGTTTGTAGCAAAAAGATTTTGATTTTTATTGTATTTCGTTGATGGTGATTTATTTATAAAATAAAACAAAATTTCTAACAAGTTGGCTACAAATAAAAAAATAAAAAATTACAAGATAACCAACATCATTGTCAAGTAATAATAATGCAAGAAATCCTAAAACTAAACTAACTTACGAGTAATCATCGTTTTATTATTTTAAGTTATATATACAATTTATGTTTTTTGTTTAAATATATTAATAATCCTTTTAATTTACTGTAACTCTGACGCAACAATATCTAAGACGACATCTCATTAACTGTCGACAAATAGTTGAAAACATATTCATTAATATTTAAATTAACATTATTATTGCTCGCTTTTAGCTTTTCAGTCAAATTAATTTGATTTTGTTTCAAGGACAGAATTGCTTTTCAAAATTACCTAACATTTCGCCCTTTAATAATTACTAATCAGATTTATAATAATACTTCTACAAAGTGTCTGATTTAAAATTTAAATTATGTTGTTGAAAACGTTTCTATTATTGATATAAACAAGCAGTGTCATTTATATTATACCTTTTTTAAAGTGTCAAAGGCACCAATGTATAAAATATTAATTAATTTAAAATTATAACCATTTGATTTTTTATTTACTTTGCAAGAATAAAAAATGAGTTACAAAATGAAGTTCTTACCTTGAGCTGGAGCATAAATATTTAGATATAGACAGTCTTCTGACTGATTTGTCAAAAAAGGCAATATTCTTTTCAAATATTCCAAACGTCCTCTTGATATTCTTTTCAGAACCGCAGTCTCGTTTCTTATATCGGGAAGAACTTGTGGACAAACTGGACTGAATTCTTCGGCAATTTTAACACCCGACCATTGAGCTCCGGAAACGGGGGGCATAAACCTTAAAGAACCAACTGGAGGTGACGCATACGGAATCCCCCTAAAAACCTCCACCGGTTCAAGGAATCTTGACTCCGGTGTGACAATAAAACCTCTAATGTCTCCATATTTTGTTCTAACAACCCTTGAGCTGATAAGAGGTAGATTTTTTTCTTCCATTGTAGTATCTCCTCTGACAGTTTTTGAAGTCAGTACGGGGAGTGTAATAAATTGGACAATAATCAGTATTAGCATTTTTTCGCTTCCACCACTACCGTTTAAGGTATATTTCGTTGGCTCGTGTTATAAGTCGACCATTTTGTATTACATACTTTCTTCCCCAAACCATTTACCGGGTTATCTGTAACAAAATGACTATCTGTAACATATTGAATTAAATGTGATGGTGATAGGATAGTTTAGATATCCTTAAACATTGGCACCTAAATAAAATATACATGTTTTTTGTGAGTTTTCTATACATATAATAATAATAAAAACATCACACTTATTCGTGTTAGTCATTACAGGAAACAAAAATATTTTGTTAAAATAATTTTAAGAATTTGACAAAGGTTACTTGTTAAAAATATGTTAGGTTCAAAGAGTATTCAGCTTTAGCATGCATTTCTGAAACATTTCAACCATCATGTTCTGACCCACTTTATGTCAAATTGCTTTGGAAATACATGGCATGTAGGTAGGTCTTGTTTCCGCGTTTCGACCTCGAAACGAAAATGTAGAATTTGAAATAACATAAAACTGTCAACAGCGGATCGAGGCCGAATGAACGTTTCAAAGTATCTTTTTGATGTTTAATGTAAATGTTGTTTGGACTGCATTATATTTTTGAATTAACAAAGACTATTTGGCAGTAGTATTGAAACTAGCATGCTACATGCTAGCATTTCCTGGAAAACTTTATTGCTTTTCTTCATTATTTATTAATCTTATCGCATTTAGTTCCGGTTCGACAGTTTCGAAGATTATGCATAAATATAACATTAATATGTTGATATGCAAAACTGATTCTTAATAAATTTAATATAACTAGATATTAATTTAATAAATTTTACTTAAATATAAAATATTTTCAGTATACTTACAAGTTCAATTATATAATAAATATAAAAACAAGAGTATCTTAGGTTGGCAAAGCTTATTGTTTGTTCTCATAAACTCTAGCTTACTGAAACAACAAAAGCCTATTTACAATATTAATTCGGATTATCTTATATTGAAGTCTACTAAAGTACTAAAGGGAATATTGTAATCTGATTAATAAGATTGAATTCTGATCAATAGTTCTTAGGGTAATTATGATATTTTGTTTTATATTATATAAGCAGCAGTTCACTACAAAAAGGCAAGATGTTCCATATAAAAGGTGAGATCTATTGATTATATCTGAGATTCATCAATAGTAATATTCAATCTAATATCATATACTTAATTTTTGTAGAAAGTACTGCTGGTTGTAGAAAATTAATTATGTTTATTTTAACGGATGTTACATAGCCTTCCTAAATAATATAAAATATATATGTATATTCCTAAAGAATATATATATATATTTATTTATCTAATTTTCGAAATCGAAATTTGAAGGCATTAGAGAAAGAAAAACAATATGTTAACGTGTTGGTATTGTATTAGATTAGTTTTAGAGTATCATTATTATTAGTTTTATTAGTTGTACAGGACATACACTATTTTTTATTTTGCAAAATAATTGCAATAGTTACTACCTAAAATATTTTTCAATATTAAAACTGCGAATGTTATAGTTCATAATCAAATTAGTAATACGTAAATGTATTAAATTGTTTAGTAAATATATTTTTTTGCATGCCTAAGAAATGTATATTCTGTGGTTTATTTTATTTGGTATACTATATTCGGGTCACAGGTCAGGTATTATTCACACCCTGCTTCCCGCGGTAACCTCCAAACGGTAAACAAATGTACTATTTATCACCAAAATATAAGACGCAGTGAGTCAGCGTTTTGCGCAAAACTGTTTTTAAAATTCACTCAAAACTTTCAACATCTTACATTATTCATGCTGAAACTTCTATTTGTTTAGCAATTGTAATGTTTTGACCTGATCCTTGGTTTTTCACATTATGAGAAATGTTATTGTTATGAAAAATATTTTATTCCTTATACTTTCGTATTTTTAATATGAAGAGAGAAGTGAATTTAAATTATATCTAGAGAAAAGTGTCAACAAATAATAACTATAAAGCAAGTAACTTTACTGTTACATAAGCTCTATATTACACAAAACTTTACATAAACTCACATATGTAGAGATAACTCAAACGTCTCGAGTTATTGGCGCAATAAATTTAAGTCAGATAAACATAGATGTCGTAAAATGTTACAAAGGAGCTCGGATGCGGGTATAAAGATAACTTGAATATTTATTGTATGGACAAACAATAGCAAATACGATAACACTTGGGTTTTGATTTCAATGCGTATGTCTTGTTTTTGTATTGTTGGTAATTTGATAAGTAAGGAAAGGTAAGGCAGCCCAAGCAACGATATGAAAATTTTTGGATGTCAGAACAACGATTGCGTGCTTCAAAATATAGCGTGATTGTTCGAAATATTATAAAAATAGTCTACTAAATGTATATTTTGATTTGAATTAATAAGTAACTAATCATAGCTAAGTAAGGTCTACTGATAGTTTTAATAACAGTGTAAGTTTACGTAAGTCACATTTAAAACAAAATAAACATTTTCCGTCATCAACATAACTTATAAATTAAATGTAATTACAAAATACCTAATAAGTATTAAAATAAATAAAGTTAAGATCATATCAGTATCATCAAATTGGGTATTAATACGTAGGTGATTCAATTACGATGATATAGCAGTAATAAGCCATTGTGCGTGTTTAGTTAATTATATAACAACGTTTCAAATTAGACGTGTGGTGTATTTAGATCTTATTACATATTGAGTTACTATCATATAATGTTATCAGACATTGATTGAACTTATATTATAATTAATCATGCTATATTTATTTAATAAACGCTGTTATTTTACACATAAAATGATAATATAAAGATAAAAAGAACATTGCCGCGTAAAGAAACTGATATCACTCCCCGAGATGATGCAAAGCCACCATTTCTTATGAAATTTCATCAAGCGAATATTCTGGTATAGGATTTCTGAATCTAGGATACGAAAATATTACCCGAAACAATTCGTGCGTATATATGAAACATGTTGGACTTTGTCGAGTTAACATTGGATGTGTTTATGTAATATACGTTTATTTTGTATCAAAATGGTCCTCGAATTGAAGTCGTCTGATGTAAAACAAAGATGAAATGAAATCGTGACTGAGGGATTATATTACTTTTATATATAAAAATGTTGAAATATTACATTTTCAATGTAATGGTTTATGATATTTCAAGTTCTTAAGATAATAAATCAATTATAAAATTAGAATAGGTCTGAGTACAGACAATGTTCAAGCATAGAACAAGCTTGATAATTAGTTAGTTTAGTTATAAATGAATTAAAATATGATATTTATTATGTAATACCTCCGACCCAAATACTAATAACATAATTATGTGGTTTGATTGCGAATCAGTTTAGGCAACTGTATAAATCAACCGCTTCCGTTCACCCGTGATGTCATTTGCATTACAGTTGTGGAAATTAACTTGAACCTTTCACAACACTCGTGTATTTAATTCTTTGCACATTGTACTACTTTTGTATGTATTCTATATGTGTATTCTGAATTTGTGAGGATCTCCGTAATGAGCTGTGTTTGATTAAAGTTTTGTATACACTTGGGACAATATTATGGTGAAAATTTATATTTTTTATGCAGCTCATTAACATTATATTACGAGTATGTATGAAGGACATTCTAAGGTTGGCGTGGATAATGTAATTGTTAATTTATTTTTACGTATTCCTTTAATTTAATTAACCTAGTTCTTATTTTTTCATTACAATTTTGTAATGCTATTTTAAAGATTTTTTAAGATTATATAACATTCATTCTGATGCTTAATAATTAGGAACCTTGGATAAGGTATTATTTATATTTCATAATATGCTTGTTTATCTTATATTACAAGGTATTGTTGTTGTTGTTTATCTTATATTTAAATCATCATCTCTCATTGTACAGATATATATATATATATACATACATATATATAAAGAGAGTATAAAGTAATTCAAGTAAAACTAACTTATTTTTAATAAAGTTTAGGTTTCACTGTGTGAACCACCAGATGTGTTTTTTGCTTCGGGAAATGCAGTCTATTTAAGAAATATCTACGTATAAAACATTAAAAGAAATTATGAATGTTTTAAATATAATTTTATTAAAATAATTAGCGTAATATGATTATAATATAACAGTTTTCAATATTAGCTTACAAAAAATATATCCTTCTATCTCTTAAAAAAGATAATAGAAGTATGAAATCTTATGAAAAAAATCAAATAAGTAACACCGTATTTTATTTAACTTGCATTCCTACAAACTGCGATCCTTACTCATTTACAAACATTTTTAAATTTGTTAGACAATTTTATCAGTATAAACTGTCAGCGCTTCAAGAGAATAAAGTGCATTGTCTTTACGAACCCTTTTTTTCAGTATGATTACTGATCTGTTGACATAATAAGAACTGAATTTAACATTTCCATATTTAAGATGAGAGAATGAAAAATTATTTTCGCTACCTTCATCGACTTCATCATAAAAATATCGAAAAGATGAATTAAATTCATATTATATAGAATTTTATGTAACAATCATTTTTAATGTTCAACTTAAAATATACTATTTGACGAAAATTTGTTCATGACGGAGCTTTTAATGGACTTTAAAATGTTTGTTCTTTCAAAGGTGTAGAAACTATTAAAATATGGTTTTGAGTTTAATGTTACACTGTTCTAACGTTTTGTCATAGTGCATTGCAGTTCAATATAATCCTTAATAATATTATACACACGACAGTAACTGTCTGTCCGTCTAGTTGGTCATTATCAAAAAAAGAACGATGAATATAAAGGATAGGTAATTAATATAAAAGTTAACGACAAAAATCAAACAAATCTATGTTTATTATAAATAAGTTATTAAATGTGTGGGATTGATTAATACAGATGATGTCCTTTAATACATAACACATATAATGCACAATTAATGACAAGACGCACAATTAATGAAATGCTCTAGTGGTAACCCATTTTCCTTATTAGTTTAGAATTATGTAGTTTCTCTTGAAAGCAGGATTTGCTGTAACAATATTTAAATCTGTAGATGCCGAATATTGCTGCTTTATATCTAGACAAGAACTGTTTTTCATGGAAAACTTTTGTATGTCGTACTCACGAGTATCACACTCACGTAATCTTTCTTTGATTAAAGATGGAGCACAGAAAAGGGTTTATAAAAAAGTATTGAATAAAATTAATATGATAATTTGCAGTTAATTACAGAAGTTTGTGTCTATATCATTTGCAAAAGAAAAGATTAACAAAACTTAAATGTTTGCTTTAATTGTTATAAATTAATATCTATAAACATTTTTCCATGCCTTTCATTAACTAATCTACAAAGACGAAGTTTGGGGCCAAAGCTCGTATATACATATATATTATAACTATGTATCACAGATACAAGCTGAAAGGAAAAGAGTAGAATCAAATATTACAGTTGGATTGATGTTGAATGACGGTAATTTTATTATAATCTGTTATTAAAACATTGTATCACCATTTCACTTCGAACATAAGTCTCTCTTCAGATTATAGATTGTAAGGTACCTGTAATTATTTTTATGTACCAAGATAGAATTTGGTAGGTAATAATTACTTAGTAATTCTTAGTATCAAGAGCATATCCTTTTGGATCAATTTCCGAATCAAATTAAATCGTTTGCCAGGTTAAGCGACGATAATCTATAACAGCCGAAATGAATTATCAATTCTGATCCAATTTAGACTACTAAGTATTAAAATAACAATCTGTTTTTTGAGTTGCAAGCAATAACCGACCCGGGGATTGGGTTTATATAAAGCGATCAATGATAATTTTAAACTCAGATTGTCGATTTATTATTAATTTGTCAATTAACAAGTTGTTGATGACACACTAACCTCGGTAACTATATCGGCACTTTGTCATTGCATATTCAGCCAGTCCGGTTATAATAACTAAGTCACTGTCATGGCTTTCAGAACTGATGTTGTTTGATTGATATTCTAATGCGGGAAAGTTTCTCAATAAAATATATGTTTATAGAATAAGCAACTCCGCCCAATATATCTGAAAAAAGGATAAAAGAAATAAATATATTAGGTATAAATATTGTAATACCAAATATTATCCATAGTAGTTTTCTTGGATCCTATATCTGTAACAAGCTTAACATTTTTGTTTACATTTCTAATGAAACTTGTTTTTTATCTGTTTTTTTCGGTGCCTATTTCTCAATTTTATAATAATAATAAAACCTACTTACATTTTTCAAATTACTTAAAATGCATATATTTCTTTATATTGAAAGTAGATGCAAATCAATTCTATATATATATATATACTTCAATATATATATATATTGTCTACTTTCAATATATATATATTGAAAGTAGACAATTACATATGACAATTTTCGATTAATACGGATTAGTTTTCAAAATCTTCTTTTCGATAAATACGTAACATTTAAATAAATACGTAAACAGAAATCTGAAAATATTACAGTATTAAAGAAGTTGTAATTTATCTAAAATATTCAGCAATAAAGCGTGATGGACGGGATCCGAAGTCGTAAACGTCTGGAAGCAATAAACCCGCTGAGACGTTCGATGAATAATAAGCTAGCTCATTGCAAGCACTGCCAGAGAGGCGTTTATATAGAATTTGGTAAAAATATATGTACAATACTTATTTTAGATTGCCAGCAATACATGTTTATACATCTAGCGTTATAATTCGATACTCGGCTTTATTTAACGACAGCCGACGATAAGAGATATGTGTAAAACTAGTGATTTACATTTATTTGTAATCTTTTTGCAATGTTGTTGATTTAAAATAAACTGTAAATCAACTTAAACTAAAATATCTAACATTGAATTAACAGATTTTATTATCGCTTCCCACCACACCATCATTCACTTTGACCAGAATGTTCGTGCACTTAACTCTCAGAGTTTTTCAACATTACCCCCAATAAACTGGCAAGCTATTCCATTAACCCACACGAAGCCAAGAAAACGTCTAAAATACTTTATTCGTACCAATTATGGCCCACTATTGAAATTTTACTTTTTCCTTGTTACTTCTAACCTTACACATTTATATGGTTTTATTGCTTAACTTTGCGTAAACTTCATTTCAATAGAAAATGTTTTATTTTTAAAAAATCGTTTAAAAGATTATGTAATATTTATTTTTATTAAAAATTTTACAAATAAGTATTACATAAAACTATTTTAAGAATCTAACTAGCGTTGGTAATATTTAAATATAAATTCGACGTTTCAAATGCTTTGCAGCGATCATGTTCACAGAGAACGAGATGTAGGAGTAATTCAGTAAGCCAGTAAACTTGTCATCTACCTCCAATGGTTTCTTAGTTTCCGGGTGTAAAGTACAAGATGCACACAAGACTCACTAATAGTGTGTTAGTTACGTTGTGTTCACAGACGCTGGACTTTATATTATTGTCTCGAGGATAATCGGTGTTATTTAGATATACTCCAACCATCTTCACTATTAAAATAATCAAGTTTCTTATTTTATAAACTAGCGATTAATTCCAGGTATATATATTTATCACGAGCAAGAATCTTTAGATTGAGTGAGCCAATTCTTAAGACAATTGAAAAGTAATATTGCTTTTGTTATGTATCGATCTAACAAAGAGGAGCATCGGTACTAGAATATAATATATCTCAGATGTGAAAAATAGGTGTACGTCAAAGTCTCCAATTTTATTGTCAAAAAAATAGTAGAAAAAAATAAAATTAGTATAACCTTATTAAGAGCTAATCTGAATATTGGCTGTAGCTCCTATATAAAAAAAATGTTTTGCATAAAATATCAGATTTAATAAAATAAGACTTAAAAGATCTCTGAAGAAGCAAACTGTCCTCATTTCAGCGCAATAGCAGCAGTAACTGCTTAACAGACAAAGATATTTTAAGAGAAGAAACTATTTAGATGCTACCTTCTACCATTTTACTTGCTTTTAAATTAAAACGCGTCCATTTTAAGAGAGCGAGAATTGTAACTACGGAAATTGCTACGATACTCTATAAAATTCATTGTTCATTGTAAAACAGACCTTATTATTTTTAAACTTACAAAAATGCACTTTTAGTTGATTCACTAGATTTTTTAGATATACAGTAATAGTTTTAACAAATATTCTTTATGAATGAAATTGCTTTTAAAACGTATATAAAAAATACATCGGATTTTGCATAGTAGTACAATAAAAGCAGAAAAGGTTATATTAATATTTTTAATCTTATTAGTCATATTATAAAATAAAAATATTTTATAAAGTAATGGCTAACAATTTAAGTTAACTGAAAAGTCTATCCTTGAAGAGTTTAAATACCGTGAACATAATTTCATCCAAGTTAACCCAAATCCGTCTTGAATAAAACAAGCTTTCTGAAATAATAATTATTCTTTCGTAAACCTTTTGCAACTGAAGTCCTAATCAAGATTAATATTTAGGGCTCGGAAGCGGAGAGGATTCTGTCAGGAAATTGCAAAACGACCTATCTGCGGCCACAGGGTTATACGAATATACATTTAGGCACTTTGTTATTTAGGATTTTAGTTTTCCATTGTACTTTTAATGGCAAAATAATTATATCTGGTAACATTACTTCAAAGACGATATTTAGTATGTTGAATTGTGTCTGAACTACAAAGTTTTTATGTAGTTTACATAATATCCAGATTTATATTATTATTATATATTCAATTCTGATTTGTGTATCCGAAGCAATTTACTGTAATTAAAGCTACACACTCCTGTAATTTTATATTTGTATTTTTATGTTAAAATATGATTTGTTATATAATTTAAGATGACAATATTTAAGTGAAAACCAAAAAAAACAACTCTTAACATTTTGTTACATGTGTACAACCTTTTACGTTAAGTAAACAGCAATCTCTGTGTAAAAAGAATTTCATTATAAACACAATTTTCACGCAGAATAATAATTAAAAGCTATTTGGAAAACACAATTACGTAACATGGCACGGTATATTTATAAAATTAATTAAATTATACTTAAATTTGAAAATAAACTTACTTAAAGTATCGTAAATTTTGTGATTTTTAATACAAAAGGAAATAATTTGTACTAGAAGTTTTTATTTATTAAGATTTTACAATATTCATATTCAATCATGGTTTTTATTATAATATTTTAAATCGCTTAAGTTGAGACATATAAATCACTTTTTATTTGTGGTCTCTGTCAGTATTCCTCGATCCACTTACGTGGCTTAACGACTACCTAATGACATGACATTTCAATGTGCTTCCCGAGAAAGGGACTGAATGCTCTAAATGGTCGAACCAACGCGTCACCACATCCACACCACTAAGAAAGATGATCCTGTTTTATTTAGTTTTATGAATAAAGATCAAACAATAAAAAAAAAATTCCTGCTTCATAAATAATTATTCAATAACAATTTTGTTTTTTTTAGTATTCAGTAGACTTTATAAATTATCCAATACAAAGTTATATAAATCATATAAATATAATTTTCATTTATCCCAGTTCACGGAAGCGGTACGGGTACTGATATTATCGATTCCAAATCGGGTTTTGATTAACGATGTATCCGTTAATCGAGATCCATTAATGACGGCACTGAATAATGGTATTAGGCTCCAATAGCTTGTGATATTACGTAGCCGTAATATCGGTGCTTCCTTAGAAAGTTGATAAAGTACCTTATACGTATATATCTTTAAATAAAAACTAATGTATCAAAGTAATAGTTTTAAAATATTTGGGACCATTGGTTTCATTATGAAAATGAATAATCGGTTTTATGTAACCTGATACTCCCGACGCTTATAAATTATATTAACTTCTACGTTTTAAAATAGATTAAAAGTTAAGATTCCTATTTTGAATCTCCGATGGGAAATGTAGCACTATCAGATAAAAGAAATAATATAAAAACACTTATTGCGTCGTCTTATAAGCCGGTGTTCTATACACGCTGGCTTTAGCGCTTCAGTGCAGATCCTAAAAGATTTATTATTAAAGCACGCGAATGTCGAAACATTTTTACGATTTCTGGCAGTTCATTATTGATGTATGTTCTGACCTCCCCAGTGAAGGGTGAAATTTTAATAGACTTCCACGACTGGGTTTGAATTTAATAATGGTATATTCTACGGCAACAAAAATAAAGCTATTATTTCATCTAAATTAATATTCAATAGATTTTTATGTGTCTGTTATATGATAATGTGATATGGAAATATTTCTTCTGTTATCGAGGTAGTGCGGATAAAAGCTACTTTGTTCTTACTTGGTATATAATAATAAGAAAAACGCGTGAGAGAATTCTTATTGAAGTTATCATTATTGTAAAAGTAAGTCTATCCCTATTAGTGCTTACCTAAATTTAAATATAAAACATATAATAAATTTACTAAACCATAGATACTTATTTATATTTACAACACAAAAATACTACTTTTAATATTAGAGTAAATAACTTTTTACCACGAATGCTCGCTCAGGTTATTGGTGGATTGGTTCAGTTAAAATTATTAGTACAGACGCAATCAATGCGTCAGATGCAGACTAGCGCTTTCAATTTAGATTTGATGTGAAAACTCATAAAGCGATAACAATATTATACCCATTTTAGAAATATTGACAAGACTGACCTATTTTTAATTATAATTATAAAATTATATTATTTACTTTATAAAAATAATAGTAACATTGTGTCATCAAATGTTGATGTGTTTATGTATGTGACATAGCTCTAAAACAAGTGTAAAGAAAAAAATATCGTTTAATATTGTCCTTTAACCACCACTAATTAAATTTGGTAATGACGTATGGTTTTTGTCGTATATTCATTTGATCTCAGGGTAGCTACTTGACCTTATAAAAATGTCGTATGATGATGAATACAGATGTTTATGTCTTTGTGTGTGCGGGTCGTGGGATAAAAATATTTTGAGTACACCTCGAATCGTATTCGAAACCATCTTTGGTATCTTGTTATAAAGCAAAGTTTCATTTTCTTTAACCAACCACTTTAAAGACAAGGCACCAAACGAGCATGTGTAGTTAATTTTTAATATGTATAATATGTATTAGAAGAAAGTATACTATACTATTTCTAAACTCAATTTTATGAAACGAAATATAAGAAAAAATAAATTTAAATAAAAAATGCATGATTTAAGACATTTAATTATTTCAGTACTGTATTTCGTTTCGTGGAAAGCAGTGTTACTAATTATATCTACTTAAATATTACAATAGTTCTCTTCTTTTAGTTGTAAGAGGATTTTGTTTCAGCGCTGAGAGGGTCGATTAATCAGAACGAAGTAAGCACCTTTGTTTACGTAAATCTTTGACATTTTATATCCTACACAAAGAAGGAAATAAAGTTCCGACTTAAGAAGCAAATAGTATTTAAAGAAATGTTTATAATGATATTATAGAATATTTGCATTAAAAATATATTAATATATAGTATAATTTATTATTTTTATGTAAAATATATACGAGATATCATACAAGATTCCTTAATAGTAATAAGACACAAAAGATTTTTAAATTTTATAACTTTCATATTGGAAATTGTTCAATCAACTAAACGTGAAGCTTCCATCTATAAGGGCTGGTTTACTTTTAAATATTGAAGAGAGGCTAATGACCCCCATCAGTTACGATTAACGAGAAAATATTTCTCAAGCTTAGTGACAATCAGCGTTCTCTCGCTACTCTTTTGCTGGTCTGTTAGAGCTTAGTATTTTTAAAAGAAACCAAATATAAAGTAATACAAAAAAAACATGGTCGATATGCAAGTGATATATTATATTCACTCTTTAACAACTTGTAATTTGTTTGGTTACAGGTACAGAGTACAAAATTCCGTGACATGTTACCTTTTCTTAAAATACATATATTATTATATGTATTTATAAACACTCACATATATAGCAACAAAAGGTAACAGGTTATAAAAGACAAATTTATACCTTTAAAATTTTACGTTTCACATTTCACGTTTTATGAAAGAGATTTTGGTAGCAAAGTCAAGTTGGCAAATTATAAATCAAATAGTCAATCTTAAGCAGATAATAAATAACCATCACAATAAATATATAGTAACTTATTTCGTAACACGTACGGTTTATAGATGTATAATAAATTGTTAAGCAGAAAAAATCTGTAGGTTAAATAGTTTTTGAAAAAAATTATAGCGTTTTGTTTCATGCAAGCACCGAACTCAAAACAATAGTTTTGTCTGATAATCCGTTGCTGCTTCTACCGTGTCAAATGAAAATCTGCTGGGCAAATGTGATAAAATTAATAGGTTACTACGTCCTTTAACATGTAGGATACATTTAGACTGGTGAATTTTCAAATTTTCTTAGCAAAATATAATAACTGAGTTTGCCTATAATTACAATACAACAAAACTTTTTATTGTATATATATTATATTACAGTTTTACATTTAATAAAAGTTACATAAAAAATTAAAAATACAAACTATTTGTATACATTTGAACTAATGATAAATATGAATTTACTTTCAAAAGGAAAAGAAAGGGAAAGGGAACATTTATTTTATGAAATAAGCTGAAGATTATTGAATAATGATTGTTGTATTACGCCATTTTAATGACAAATAATACGTGGAATATTTGTGTATCTCAATAGTAGGCCATCGTTTTTATGTTTTCCATTGAGGGCTTATACGGAATAACTCGTGTTTATCATATTTTTGGATACAATCCATATCATTCATATATTCCTCATTTGGTTCAAGGTAAGTAAAACTAATAAAATAGTTAATGCTTATATTAAAGTGGAGACCGTAGTCTAGCCAGCGCGACGCCATTGAAATTACCTTATCATTTTATAAGACTGTCTCCAAGTATCTTTAACTAATAAGTATTCTTAGAGAAGTTCTAATGTTATCTGTTGTACGCATACATTGAAATATAAAATCTATATATTTTTATACTATATATTTGTGTTATTAATGAACAAATCACAAGTTAAAAGTTCGGGTCGTTAAAATTATTCACGTGTCAATCCGTATGATGGGTTTATAGTTTTAGTAGTTTTTAGTAGTCGGTGTTATTAGTCTTATATTCCATCTAATAACTATTAAGAGAGACCCCTAGCTGCGCATGTGTTAGTATCTATATCTATTTTTGAAGTATAAGCGACATTTTGTTCAAACTTATCTATTGTATCGATTTAAACTTAGATCTGGCAACACATGTTATATAGATAATATAAATATAATAAAATACTTTTTCTTGTGACGTACAAAATACCTTGTAGATAGGTCCGTCCGCACAACGTAAGTGAGATAACAATATTGAGCAACAATAACGTGGTGTTTAATTAAAACGATTGTTGCAATCGAAATTGAATGTGTCAGCGAGTATATGGGTCAGCGCGTCCTATTGTGTGACGCGTCACTGTGAAGTATTGATAATCAAAATAGCCGTTTAGAGTATTAATTAATTAGTAAGATATCATCCGTAAGCTGATCATTAGATCATTATAGTCTAACCGATGAAATGAGATTTCCTGGAGAAGAAACGATGAGAAAACACAAGAAAAATCAATATTTATCGAGCATACTAAGTTAATACAAGTATTTTTGTAAAAACAAAAATTATATATTGTTATTAGTTTCATTTAAAATGAGTTAAATGTTATTTTGAAATAGCAATTGTCGTATCGCATATTTACTACACCTTAATTACCTTACCTTAATACACTCTCCCAAAAATACCAGAATGATATTGATATTACAAAGCTAATCTAACATCTAGAATAGTCTCAATATATACATACAAAGAAATAATGAAAGCCTAAAAAAGATTTATTATGTATCAAAATATATTGTTATATATAGGCACATTGTCTAATAGTGTACCCTAACAACCTTAATAAGTCAGCTAACATTCCAAATTAATATAGATTTCAGAAATTTATTATTTGTAAATATTAAGAGAAACTACCTAGGAAAAAGATAGAAAATATAGCGTCATAATTCTTATTTTCTTATTAATTACCATAGAGTGAGTCTGGTGACGCTGCGGTTTTTATACTAAGTGGTAAATCCAAGATGGCGAGTATCAGATACCTGAAGTACTATATTTTAAGAGAACCTCGGTAATTTATAATTTTATTCAAAACTTTTACCATTAATTTATCATACTTAGGTTACTTATGATTTATTCTTCCATTTTTGATTTTCAATTTATATTATACTTTTATTACTGTATTTCTTCAAAGGATATGTGTATAAGTCTTTATAATAATAAAAAAGGTATAACCTTAGAAGTATTTATTGACCCCGACTTTATATACACCAGAAAGGTAGAGGTCAACAGTAAAATATAAAAAAACTGTTTTGTTCCCGCAAGGTTCAATATTTAATACTGCTCAGGTCATCCCGCAATATTCTATAAGCGTCCCTTTTCCTTCACGAAGGAATGTTTAATGCTAGGGCCACCATCTGCGCAGATTTGGAAGGATTTACTCACTTCTAAGTGGTTATTACAACATCATTGTGTTTTGAACTTTAGTTAATTAACTATTAAAATATTTCCGAAAATATTATATTTAATAATGATTCTTAAAGTATTTTAAATTACAATTTTAGTCTTTAGATACTAATAAGAAAAATTAAAATAGTATCTATCAACTTTCTTAAGGGTTTTTTGATCGACCTTTTAAGAGAGTAACGTAATATAATAGAAATTATATTACTAATTTGTTTTTATATTTATTGTGTTAAGTTTTAATTTATGTTATATTATTTTAGTAACCATAAAGTGGGAAACTGTTTAAGCAATAATAATATCCTAAAAAAGATTGCCTAAATTGACAACCCTACATGGGAGCAATTTTCGTGTAACAGACGGATTTAAGAGCAGACTCTCTTGATTGGTTAATGCCTTTGATTCTGTTTACTTTACTGGTAATTTGAATAAAATATAAAAAGGCCGCGAAGTACAAATCGGATAGCACAGATAGCATATTTATTATTGTAGCAGCCAATAATTTTAATTTTACTTCTTGCTATAAAACACATTTTTGTAGGTTTAACATAACAAATATAATACGCTTACACATTACAATTCTTTTGTAGCATTTACTGATACAGTATTACAAATATCTAATAATAAATTAATATTATATATAACAAGATAAAAGGTTTATAGTTCGTGGAAAGTTATCTACTTATTGATGTTTTCAATATCAACACAGTGAACATACACCGCGCCTTGTTAGGTGTGGTCACTTTTACCTCAAACATTTTACCGTAGCGAAAGGTAGATGCGGTTTTAGGGACGCAATTTGTTCTTAGGTTGAAGAAATTTGATCGAAATTCTTTTTTAGGACGACATGTAAACCTATAACTGTGATAAATATTTTTCTATTAGCTAAGCCTAAACAAAAAGTGAATACATCTCTAAAGTATCTAAGATTTGTAATAAATGTGGATAAAATCCTAATATTTTACACTTTCTATGATACAAAACATTTTCCTTATTGGTTTTGCTCCATTCTTATAAAATCCTTATCTTTGCATCGGGGAAACGTTTCGGGGCGACTTATTTTCCCTGATGGTATAAAAATGATTCATTCGTTCCGTCCCTTTGTCAAGTCTTTGTAGTTTGGTGTAAAATGCTTTTATGTTATTGCTTAATAGCTGTGTTGAATGGGTAACAATGTCAATTGATGGTATTATAAATGATATTTCTAAAAGGTTAAAGATTAACCTATTTTTTTCAAGTTAACTTAGGGGCTTATTTTTACCATTGGTTTTTTCAACTCTATATTATTTATGTTTTGTAGAAAAATATACACACTACAATACACTCTTAATAAAAGCAAATTAATAAGATAATCCTTATTAAATATTTATATTAACTAGGACAATCTTAACCATTATATAACGCAATATAAAGTTATATAAGTTAAATTCGAAGTCCATTTTATTTAAAGCTGAGTTGTCAAAAGTATACACATATTTTGTACATTACAAAATACGGTATAGCGCTTACGTAAAATGTTTTCATCAGATTCTCGAGCTATTACACTTCATAAGACACTTTGAAACTCCAGGAATATTTTATGAACTAATATCGAGCGTGACTCAAGTGATAACTTAAAGACATCTTTTGTAAATTTAATGCCACGTGTTGGCTTACTCCTTTTTATTTTAAACAATGTCTAGACTAAATATAATTTAAGTGTCTGCTTAACAAATATAAGTTAAATGCCTGTATAATATCAAATTAACATCTGTTCAGATTTTTTTGTTTTGTCTGTCTGCCTGTTTGTTTCGGCTAATCTCTGAAACAGCTACACTTATTTTAACACGACTTTCACTGACGGAAAGCTGGTGTTATAATGAGTAACTTTACTTTTATTTAAAAAAAAAACATTCCGCGGAAACGTCGTGGGCACAACTAGTTCTTAATTATAAATGAGTATGAATGATAAAATTAATATTACATCTATTGTAAATCTTAAAATGAAACATATTTGAGTTTTAAATCACATTTTAAATACATCAAAACTGAAGAAAATAATTCTATTAAACTTAAGCAATGAAACTACAGTTCCCACAAAATTAGTTTCTAGATACTCGCGACTTTAAGTTCAGCATAGATAAAATATTTTGAATAAAATCATACGATTCATATTTCGATTTTAAATTATTCTTTGTATATATATTTTTTGAATTTACAAATAAAACACTGAATTTATATATAACAGTATAAATTCTTATTAAGGTAAATTAAATACTAAAAAGTCAAGTTAATAAAGTAGCTTATAGGCGCAGTCACTCCGTTATACATTCACGGATACGATTTACTGCAAGGTAAATTCAAAGTTTACAAATGGGCTGAAATCTGGAGCCAAATCGAGATCATCAAAAGTCATAGCAGACATGAAACAAAGCTGACGCTTATGTGACGTTCGTGTACCAAATGATCCATTATATAATAATTTGAGTTTTATTTCACATAATGGTTTTGAATTATTTGATTTATGTGACGTTATTAAATTTCATAACGAATATTTCTAACGTATTTTATATGACACATATTTCGATATGAAATGAATTTGAGTTTATATTAAATACGTTATTGAATACGAAATTTAACAATATTTTATTAAATAGCAGACATTAACAAATTGTGATAGTACATTCCCAATCACCCATACTTAATAACATGACGTTGAAATTATATAAATTTGTCAAGTATGTGTTTTTTATTTGTATAAGGGATTAATAAAAGATAATCCTAAATGTAAGTAGCATCTGGCTCTGTGACTCTTGTAATATATATAATGTTGTAAAATAAGGCAAAAGTATAGATTACTATTAAAAGAGGAAAAGATGCTGGGGTTTCCGTTTTCTTACAAACGTTTGAAAAGCTACTATTACATCTCCTTAAAGCGAATTTTCTATGGTACTATCCTGTGATAGTATCACCATCTCACGAGCTAGTCTTTAAGTGGTAATACAAGCAGTAGTCGAATTACTGCAACAATATTCTATCAAGATTGAAATAAATCAGACGCAAGAAAGAAACAGAAAGAGATAGACTAAGAGCTTTGCCAGTCACTGTTATAATATTTGTTTTAAATATATTTCATAAGGCAAAGAAAAAAATTCAACACGTCAGTTACTTTAAAGCGCATCTGACTCAACCAATGGTATTAAGTCTCTTGAATAGTTAAAAAAAAAGGTAAAAAACTCACCAAGAAATAGAAAGAGAATCGATGTTTAAAATCAAATTAGATACCTTTAATAGTTTTAGTATTCTAAAGTCTTAGTTCTCTTCATCCATCACTTAACCTACATTCACAAGAGCAATTCTTGAATTAGACGTCGATATATATCTATTTATAAGAAGACCGACAGAAGACTTATATTTGTATTAAAATGTGAGCCTGGAGAAAATAACCTGTACGATTATATATATGAAATAACAAGCAATCCTAAATAATTCTTCATAAAACCTTCTTTACTGATAGTAGCAATCTATTCTATCTATAATATATATGATTCATTAAAAAAAATACATTCTTAATTTTGTTTTAAGTATAATGATTTTTATACCATTTTATTTATTATAACCCATGAAATTTTACATGAATGTAACATGTTAGCACTCACTTCCCCTACCCAAAGAAATGTTTAAAGAATGACACAATATTCCTGACTGTAAAATATCTTTACAAAATACTATACTGTTGAAGAGATACGTATATATTCTATACTGTCAGTGCAGATGGTATTTAGCAAGGAAACTTCGCTTAAAGTATAGAGTGAGTTACACAACAAACAGCGGATCACATCTAACTTAGATTGGTACATTTAAAGTTTTGTAATGTTTGCTTACTGAATAGCTGTTGCAAAATTTTGTTCTGTAAGGGGTTATAATGCTATCTTTATGAAACTAATAACGCGTAAGATTATTTATATTTTAATAAATATATTTTAAAATAATTATAAACCAATACCTCTCTGTGCTTCACGTGAACGCGGCTATCAGCTAGTTTTTTAATATTCAGGTTGCATTATTTTCAAAAGCTACAAGGAAAAATAATATGAATAATGTGTAATATATATTATAATTTTAAAATCATTCAGCAAATGTCATATAAGCATCTTGTCTAAGCCGCCGCTATTCTCAAAGCGTTGAAATTTCAAAACTTGGAATGTATTCAAAACATTTCTCTGCAGTATCATTTTCAAATAATTGTTAGGAGAGTGAGGCTATTACTAAAAAAGCCAGGTTATAAGGAGCTTTCACAAAGAAAAGTTTATAAGGATTAGAACTTGGCTTAATTACTCGTGTCTAGGGTACTTTTGAGGAAAATCCGAAGTTGCAACAATTATATCCTTAAGCTTCTTTTCCTTTAGCCTTTTGACTTTGGTTGTTTCCAACTATCTTATTAGATTTTTAGCTACCTCGTCTTGTGTAACAAAATATATTAGGTTTACCTTTACAAGAATATGAAGTACTAAGAATTATTAAGGACTTAAAAAGATAACCACTCGATTCAGTGGCATTTGTTACTCGCATTGATAATTGTACATTTTTGTACTTACTAAACTCTTTTTAGGTCCATGCTAGCGGCGTTATTTGTTTTGTTATTATCTTTTAATAATTCTATAGGCATAATATTTACATTGCTAAAATAAAAAAATCAGTACTGTTTAATTGTTAAAGGAATACCAAATTATAGGAGAAGCTTTACAATTTGTGTATTACTACTACTACTAGTGTAGGCAATAATATACAAGTTTCCAATATTTCAAAAGCTAGCATAGCAAGTATAAAATTCAAGGTGAGGGCTGAAAATTGTAATATCATTTAAAATATAATTTAAAATAATTTTTAACCATAATATGAATGTCCAAATCTTGAAAATGAAACCTTAATGCTATATATTTTACAGTAATTGCTTTCATTTAAGAATGCTAAAATTTTATGGTTAATTAAAGGTTAAAATCAAACAAATTAATAAAATATAAGACGTAAAACGATAATATTTTTGTAAATTATAACAAAAAAAAATTCTGTGTTAGTGCAATGCTTTGAATTTGTTTTAGAAAATAAATATTTAAGAAAATGTTATTAAAACCTTTGATATAATAACTGTCCAAAGTATTCAAACGAAATAATAAACGCATCCCAACACTTGTTTTATCCGAAACTTTCTTTTCGGACGTGAACTGAAACAGGATCCTTTAACCCACTTACAAAAACCTTCGAAGGCCTTACGGAATAGGAAAAGGGACACTTAAAGTCGCTAATGGAGGCTGACGTATCACTATTAGCGCAAATAGACTGCCATTTTGATGGAAGGAACTCTTAATTTGAACTAAAACATATTTTCAATAATTTAAAATGGCTATAATTACTTGTTTAATATACGTTATATATAACACATGTATTATATAAACTAAGAAACTTTTATATTTTATATGTCATAAATTCTAGATATTCTTAATACGAGTATCTCGTTATTTACACGTGTTGAAGCTAAACAAAACATTTTAACATAACGTAATTTTTTTTAATAATATTTGTAGTAAATTCAACGTTTTTGATATATTTATTCAGTATATTTTCCTTTACAAAAATATTAAATCTTAAAATTGCAACGTTAAAAAATATTAAACTGAAATCGTCACACTATTTTTAACATCACCCAATTTTTCTTCAATATGTTACATCGAAACCCACGAGGTGCATGAGCTTAAATATTTTCTCTTCATATTTCTGATACAGACGCTATTATCAAAATGTATGCATGATCTATATGGGTTGGTCTGAAAGCAGCTATCTCTTATAAGAAACTAGGACATCGCCACCTCCTGTGCTACTTCGTTGCCTAAAATACAAAAGGGTTTTGTTTCTTAGTTTTCGACAAGTAACGAAAATATCAACAATTTTTAATTCTTAATTAGATATTTATATCTGATAGAATATTTCAGAATATGTTGTACATATAAGCTTATATTATATACCTACTATAATAAGGTAATATTTTGTTTGTTTCCCTATCTTCAGTATTATCAAATATACTATTTCGCTCAAATACGATTATGAAAACATATTAAATGCACATAAATAAAACTTAACGATTACGGATTCTTTAGCCTCAATAGATAAAGAATTAAGATTATCGTAACAGAAACAATAAAAACTAAATATACATTATCAATACAATATTTTTAAAATAATGCTTACATTACATTAACTTACCTTGCTTAAATTTAAAACTATTCAAATAGTTTTATTTAAGAAAATAAAGCACAAACCATTCTCTACATTTCCATACATCTAAATTTGGCACTTTGGATTCAGAAAATCCATTTGCAAGTGGAATGAATGTGATAGCTAAAATCCCTATGGAATGAAGAAATCCAATATTTAAGTAATTTATTTCATTGTACATAAAATATTTGATACATGCGTGATTGGAACTCAATGTATGTGCATATGAGTACATACCACACGAAAGGCACTGCAGTTGATGGCACTTAGTCATTCATTAGTGACCCAGTAGCAAAACCTCGTGGACTAACTATATATAATTTCAGAACATAATTGCATTTCAAATTAAAAATTAAATATGTTTTTATGACATTGTGATTTCAAAAACATATGCATCGATTTTCGCAACCGGTATTTATAGTTAATAATTTAAATTCGATTATTGATTTGTTTCCTTATATTAACAATCTTAATAAACTTACTATATCCAGTTAAAATAGATTATAAACAAAAGACCTATGCATCTCGAGGCTACAGTAATAAGGTTTCATTTACTGATAAAATAAAAGAAATTTAGAAATACACACACACATATATATATATATATATATATATATATATATATATATATATATATATATATATATATATATATATATATTAAGATTTTTATTTATAATTAATTGATATTAGTTTACTTACCTTAAAATGAAAAAAAAAACAATAACAATACAATACAATATTGGGAAAATATCGCAAATAAATTTTGTATCTTGGCCTTTATACTAGTATTAAGGTTCTATTTTCTATTTTTTTTTCTTTTAAATTATAATTATGGAATGGATATTCTTGAGTTTTAAACATAAATTGTAAGTGAAGTTTATTAACTATAATTTGTAGTACTACATACGTTCTAGTCATAACAAAACCTTCTTTTGTTAAGAATTAAAACTTTTAACATTTATATCAATTTTGTATATATACTCTACTTAACTTAGCCGCTATAAAAAAGTGTCTTAAAATATACTGTTTGTAAATTGCATTAAAATATGGTTACCATACAGCATATCACTCACCATTTCAAATTTGGAACGATTTTTAAAAGTCTCACAAACAAACATCAAATACTCCATGGCACTGCACACACAGCACGGAACACTATTTCACATATCGATGCATCGAACACATCGAATTAATTACGTTAGATTCTTATTATAACGCGGGCGTGTCAAGACGGCAACTTTGGTCGCCCCACTGATAGCGTTTGAGGCTTCGTCTCTTCTGCGCATGTGTGGCCGCGCAGCATCGCACGGCCGATTGTGACCGACGAATACCGATTTGTCACGAATACATCGCTCGTTAACGGTCTGACTCGTCGTGATAAATCGCGGTTAATTCTGTTATTGTCAGTTTTGATTAAACATCTCACTGATGTCATTCGTGATATAATTTTTTCATAATTATCATTTAACTGTTAATAATAAGACAAAATATGTAAAATAAATGCTTAAATTTTATATAAATGTAATGGTTTTTCTTACAATAGCACTGAAATGAAAATAAATTTATAAAAATTAATGTTCTTGATTTTTTAAAACATTTTTATAAAATATTTATTAATTTTTCTATCGTAAATAAACCCGATAGCAGAGTATTTTAAGTCTTAAACTTTGATAGACTATTTTAGCCTAAAGCGCTGATAAATAATAATATAATATCTTAGACAACTACTGTTTACAAAAGGCATTTTGATATTAGTTATATATGAGATACCTTATATTATTATTTACTTTTATGAAACGCTTGCATCAAATAAAACAAGAGTGGTAACAATTAAAAAAATATATTCATAGCTTCTGTTAAAGTAATTTCAATAAATAAAAAAAAATATTGTTCGAATAGAAGCATTAACATACAAAAGCTGAATTTTTATCCAGAAGGGGCATTGGAGTCAATAAAAAAGTTTCTAACCTCTGATCTCCACTACAGAGGGAGGTCGTTGATTATACGCAAACGATTCGGATATATTCGGTCAGCTTCGTTCGTCATCGGCTTGAAACGAAGCCCTATTTTTACAACTGTACAGTTCCATATTAAGACACAAAAACATATACATTTCACGTGACCTTTACGTCTTAAGTTATAAAGTTGTTTTTTCAATAGCTTCGAACTATGGCTAAATTTTGTGTTTGCAAAGAATCGGCCCGTGATAGGCTTTTCGGAATTTTTTCCGGCCATCTTTCTTAGAGTAAAAGTAATAAACATGTGTATATATTTGCCCTTAAAGATATTCTTGCTATTGGAACTTTTGATGAATTTGTATGTAGGATATTTTCTCATACATACTTAATCAGCTATACGATTTATCAATTTATGAATGGTTTATCTTGAAAATTAATTATAGGAAATAAATATTACCATTCGTCTGAATATTCTTTTGGGCCGTACTTCGGTATCTATGAGACCTCCTACGTAATTCTAAGTTTGAGACCTCAAGTTGTAAATGGAAGCTTGGTATAAATAAATAACAATAAATACATTGTAGTAAAAAGTTTTACATAAGTAACGACGTTTGGACACTGCTATCTTATCGGACAGACGAAAAGAAGTCTGCTCTGACTCTGCTACGACATTGTTTTGTTAGTAACTAGTGTTGGTTGTTAAACTTCATTACTCAATCATATCCTTATTCCATCTGGTATATTTAATTATATAATTAAGTATGAAAAAAGGATAAATAATACTAAACTTTTAAACAATATATAATCAGTTCATCAACAATGGCGTCCCCGTAGCTCTTTCAATCGAATTGAAACTGAAAATTTTTATTACATTTTTTTAACGTAATAAGGTATTGTTTTTATTATTAGTATGACATTATAATATTAACAAAATATATTTTTTTCTTAATACAATCTATACTCTATAACTTCAGTGTAGTTAGAGGTAACTACTACGATTTTGTAGCAATCAGTTGACGTCACTACGAACAAGTGCTACAAAACTATATCTGGCCGGCGATAGAGTGACCTTGCTGACCTCGCTGTCTCTAGCTAAATTGGTAGCGATCATTGAGCAACTTTATTTATAGAATTTTATAGATTATTTATGTTATAATGTTTTTGTAATGAATATCAGATTGTTGTCTTTATGTATGAATATATGTCCACTACAGCACTTTTTAAGAGAAAAATGCTATTGAAAACATAATTACCTTGGTTTAGAATTAATCGAACCATATACTAAAATTCCTTTTAGTGAATTATGTCGGTTTATGAACCCTTAAACGGTTTTTGCAAAGAATTGTTTTATTTAAAATTTTAGAGTTATTAAAAATTAGAATACTTAAAGTGCAAAATGTATGATGACGTAAATTGCTCCTGCTCTCGATCTAATTTCATTTGGTAATTTCATTTGTGTTTTTAGTTACCTATAATCTTATAAAGCTTAATTTTCACACTTTTTAATTATAAAAAAATGTTATAACCTCATTCCTTATTTGATTTCATTTCATTAAACAATCCCTGTATCATAAGATAAATATTTTAAGATTAAGTTGATTCAATTACATCAAATATTTTTGTAATATTATAATATATAGTGTCTTTAATAATACTATAATTTTTTATTTTAAATAGTTAAGAATTTCAGAATTTTCAAAAAAAAAATTTCCCTTTTTTCCTGTCGACTGTACTGGGAAATTTTTCGACGAATTCTTTGACCACGGTCCTATTAATAAAGACCCCTTTACCATAGGGTAGGGTTTATCCATATCCAATAGTTAAACATTTTAAAATATTCTCTAAACGTTATTATATTATAGCTGAGCGTTTCTATATAGATTTTGAGGTAAGATCATTATCATTATATAAATTTTAAAATCTACTTACATATATCAATGACCACAAATCACTTTAAAAACATTTAAACTTTGTAAATAACAATTTTTATTCTAATGGTAATTTAATTTAACATGTGCATAATTCGTTTAAAAATTTCCATTCTAAAAGACCTTTTACAAAGCGCTGATTTTTATTTTTAATCCACAACTGGGTCATGTTTCAGTATCTGTAATAGAATGTGAATTAAACTGACATTAAACATTGAAGGTTTTATAATGGAAAACTATATCCAAGGTCATATTTGATAATATAAAACCAACTTTACTGTTATGAATAATATATCTATCATTAAAATATATATGTTTTAATAACAAAACATAGTTTAACATTAAAACATTAAAATGCATTAGTGAGTGTACTTAAATATGCATTAAAATAAATATTGCATTAGGCTCAAGTAAATAACATTGATGTTTAAACGATTTACATTTCAATGAATGCCACCGAGAATTTAATTCTTTTAATACCTCACTTGTCTTAAAATACGACTCAATTACAGTTTCTAAGTGTTGTGATCTCAGGAGACGAGGGCTATTAATCGTTCTTTGTCTTAAAACAGACTTGAGGTGTTTAACTCTAAGCACTTGAAGTTTTCTTACAGCGCATAATAATCTGACGATAATGTTGTAAATAAATAGGTGTAGTTTATTAGAATTAGATTGCTTAAAAATATAAAAAATGGCCTAAAAACATAATCTATTACAACGACTTAAGTCGTGATATTTCACAAAAGCCGCCTTCCTAAAGCCAAGCCTCCGATTATTATGCGGCGGAATTTTAGGCACTATAACAAAAATAAGCTTTCAAAATGATCCAATTATTGAAATTGTTTTCAATGAATATATGTTCAATTTTATTGTTATCGACTGGGAAATTATTTTAAATGCTGTGAATATAAATGATAAAACACATTATTTATTTTATATTTGAAAAACATGGTACGTTTCGTTCTATTATATTAAAACTTCTGCCATCTCCATCACTTACAAAAGAGATTAAGACATTAATGACAAAGCGCAACGCTTCAAAGTCCAAATGTAAAAGAAAGCTAAGAGACGAAAATCTAGCTCAGTTTAAATCTTAACGAAGTCGTTATTGTATAGCGTGTTGAGACTCGCAGCGAAAGTTCATCCATTCTTAAATAGAAAATAGTGACGTCAGGAATTTCGAAAGTTCTTAATTCCCTGTAAAAAGAGAGAAGTAGGTATATAAGTATTTTCGTTTATCTTGCTATAAAGGTACTCAATTATTATTTGACTTATTATTGGCCCGGTTATCAATTATTAGTAATTATTAAGAAACATACTAAAAAACTTTGTTCTTTAAGTTATCGTATATGTCAAAAATGTGCGATGGTTTTTCCTGTACTGGCGATCAATCGCACACCAGACACTTGTAGTAAATGATAATTATTCTCTTATTAGTTGATATATATTTAATTATTTTCTGTCTTTTCACATTTTTCCCTGACCGTGGACCAGGCACAGGTAACTTCTATTCGAAACTAAATAAACTTCCTTCCTTCCTTCTATCTGCTCCTCTTTTTACAAATCTATCTCTCTATTAATCTTTATTCTTCTGTTACTTTTTAACGTGTTTCTCAATAACATAAACAACCTATCTCATTAACATAAAATACTGTTAGTAAAATAATAGTAGAACAGTTATAAATAAACGATAGGAAAAACAAAAAAAAAACAATATTTGTTGTCTAGTACAGTCATTGTAAATAGCTAATGAGGTACGTTATGTACAGTCACTCACGTCACGTTGTGCGCATCCGAATTAATAACCACTTGTTTCCTTGTACGGTATAGACAAAAACATTGTCTATTTTATGTTATACAATGATAATTCTTATAAAAATTTTGCAATTTTATCTTTTATGTTACATATTTTATTAATGTTTGTTCCTGTAAGATTGAATGGATAATTTTCTATTTCTTTTATGTTATATAAATCGTAAAATCGAATCAAATTCTCTTATATTATATTACCCTATCCTTCTATTCCATTTTATGTTTCTTACATTTTTAGCCTGAACATTGGTATTTGTTGTTTTGTTTTATAAATTGAATCAATGTTTTATTTCTATTCAAGACAACATCGAAAAGTATATTTGAATTTATTCAATATTTTTATAACTGAACGTATTTATAATATTTATTTTGTACGTAATTTACAAAAATATATATTGTAACTAGATTTAAATGACAATAGTTTTCTTACTTTAATTTATTGACACGCGCAACAAAAATAAGAGTATTATAAAATTGATATAACACTACACTACGGCGTGTCATACGAAAGGTACAGTACTGATGCTACGTCCTAGAATACGCTGTAACTTGTATAGATTACGACACACTATATATGTCGTGATACGACTTACATGCTATGGTGGTAGTGGTCGTGAGAACTAAATGCTACAAGAGGAGACATATCAAGCAGAGAATAATTAATAATTATTCGTCAAATTTAATTCTATTCCTGACAATTGTAGTATAATAAGTTTGTATTGAAATGTTAAACAAAATTGTTTACAGTATATTTGAATGAAGATTCAAGTTATAAAGTATTACGTTGTTTTCTGTGGCTCAATACTTTGTTAAGTGATAAGTTTAAATCTAGGACATTCAGGAATATCTCATACAGTAGATGGAATGTGGATACATTTGTTCTGTGTCTCATTTTATCACACGTATATTTAAATAAGCACAAAGACAACAAACATAAAATAATTATTAAAAAATCTAACCTTAAATTTCATTTCTACAGATATAAATATCCGACGCTTTACCAAGTAAACCATTGCGGCAAAACTAGTTTTTATGCATTCATTTGTTATACAATGTTACAAAATTAGATCAACAAAATTATGTAAAATTATAAAACGTGAACTTTTTAATTTAATTCCATACGCAAAATATTTACCTTTTCAAAGGTTTTCACAACACAACGACTTTTGTAGGTAGTTTTTATCCACAACTAGGTCACGGTTCGGTGTCGCGAGCTTGAAATAGAATGGGAACTAAACTGACATTAGCATCGGCTAATGTCAGTTTAGTTCCCATGTTGATGGGTCAAATAATAAAAAACAATAACATCATAGACAAAATAATTCTTTGATTTTGTACAGATATAATAGTTTTAAGTGGTTATTTAAATTTGCATTACTTATTATAATGATTTATGATTTTTAATTTATTTATTTGGAATTTATATGTCATTTATTTGCTATCGCGGTTGAGTACCTGACTTAGGTTTCAAAGATATAATTTAAGTTAATTTGGAATGTTTCTTTTATTACACCATGTATTGTTCCATCATCAGGATCAGCTTCCCGTTATCCACCTTGTTTCATAAATAATATAAAATACTTTGGACTTTGTAATTAGCTGACTTTGTAACTATTTTAATTATTTTAAGCAAATATTTTAAATAAATATTTTTTTTGAAACTTAAAATAAAAATATGGGAGATGTTGATGAACTTGACCAGTCTTTCTCATTATATAGATTTGGTGTTCACGGAACAAAAGGTGGTGATGGGTTATATTTACATATATGATAGATATGGCTGTTTCTAATTCCTGGCGCCTACATGTAATGTGCAATAATCCTATGGATCAGCTCATGTTCCGACGTCACATTTCACGATTTTATTTACGACAGGGTGAACAAAGAAAATCAAGGCAAGCTGCATAAATTGTCGAAGGCCTACGTCAAGATGTAGTTGGACATTATCCCCGCAAAATTAATAAACAGCTGCGGTGTGTAGTTTGCAGTTCTAGAGTGCTTTGGCAATGTAAGAAATGCCTGAAAACACTTTGTGTTGAAAAAGCGTGGTTAGATAATTTTCATACTTAGGCGGTCAGTGTACTCAATTGAGTACACCCCTATAGTTTCGTGAAAAACAATATTTTTCATATTTTTCTTAATTAATATTTTCTTTTTTACTTACTTTAATATAAAAATATAAAAAAATCAAAAATAATCTTTGTAGTTTTCATTTCACCTTTAATGGGTTAACGACAATTATTAGGAGGACCAAAATATGTTTTTCAATAAATATTTCTCCTTTTATGACATGCATTAAAAGCATGAGAACCCCCGGAGGGCATGTATGAAGACGTTGGTGTCTGTGGCCGAGGCGAAAGAGGTATGTAAGGACCGTAGCGTTTGGCGCTGCGTCGTCTCTGGCTACCCCGCAAGGGATATGGCGTGAAGATAAATACACATATATATTTTACTAAGTATATTTTTTGTCTCCTATAACAATAGGAATTTGATTTATAAACATATATCTTTAGTTATATATTATTGATGTAACGTCTAATATATTGAGGGTTAATTTACCTTACCTTTCTAATCTGGTACCATAAACATTTTACAAGCTTGTGTCCTTTACGACGGCCTTTCACACCACCCCTTTGACGGAGTTTGTTAAAACACGTCAACACTTTGTGTATACTGTTATATGCGCACATAAAGTAGGTAACTGAAAATAAATAAAGTATATATGTTAACTCGCACTAATATAACATTGTAAATACGTTACGTAAAAGTCCATTTGATTTGTCGAAACATTTATATCATGTTAATAAATTCCTTATTTATAAAATGATTAAAATGTTGGCAAGGAACTCAAATTCAGTTGAACTTTACTGATCCAATCAGAACATCCAACTTAGCAGTTTAAAAGAACTAACAATATAGCCTGTCTCTTGGATAATCTGAGGTAAGATAAAATTGTAGTGTATTGTCTTTTTTAAGATAATTATTATTTTTTTCTTACCTAAAAATCACATACATGTGGCAAAGCGTATTGCTGCCGGTAACAGAGTTAACGGTGCTTTGGCTGCATTGTTGAGACGGCGAAACGTCAGCAAATCTGCACGTTTGGCTGTACACAATGCGGTTTTGCTACCGACGCTGTTATATGGCAGCCAAACGTGGGTAACACTGAAGAAGAATGTAAGAAAGAGGAATACTGTGGAGAGGCGATCTCTTCGCAGAAAATGCGGAGTCAGCCTAGCTGACCGCATCCGCAATGAAGAGATCCACAGAATGGCAGGTACTAGCAAAGATGTCACGGTGAGAATGAAGAAGAACGTGCTCAGGTGGTTTTGGCACGTCGAACGAATGAGTGATGAAAGAATGGTAAAAAAGATTTATATAGGAAAAGTGAGCGGTAAGAGAGACAGGGGGAGGCCTCGAGTGACCTTCAAAAACACAGTATCTATGATACTGGAAGACGGTCACGTAAAAAGCATGAAGACCCCCCGGAGGGCATGTATTAAAAGGTTGATGCCTGTGGCCAAGGCGAAAGAGGTATGCAGGGACCGTAGCGTTTGACGCTCCGTCGTCTATGGCTACCCCGTAAGGGATATGGCGTAAAGCTAAGTAAGTAAGTAAAAAAAAATCACATACTTACAACAAATTGTGTATATGTAAAAAAAAATATAATTCTTTTACATATTATATATATGTAGACGTATTTGGTAACACCACCTTATGGCTTTCTTATCTTACTGCATTCAGTAACTTAACTCATTAGTTAAATAAATGTGAAATTGCAATCCATTTACTTTACTCTTCCTTAAAAAATAGTGCCACCCACGGCACTCGCACTTTACACATTCAACCCACAAATGTATCTTTGATTGCATACACAGAGGATGAAGCCCTACACATCTGTCTTCATCTCCAACTTTCCGTGCTATCCTTGAGTACTCCACTTCAGGATAGAGAAGCGAAGTTATTATAGTTTCCCACTATTAAATAGTAATGCCAAATATGTGTGTGTAAAATATTTTTCTATTCTGTCAACTATTTTTCTATTCGGTCACATCTTTTTCTTTTAAACTCTACAAAATATTGGCACACGCGTGTCAAAGGTTTTTTTTTTTTTGACGTCACCCATTAATATAGTATAGTGTATTAATTGAATTAATTATTTGAAGTATACAATCTTAATTTATGATAAAATAAATTTGATATCCTTCATGAGCTTGTTAGTTAAGAACTTTTAAACCTATCTATAAAATGGAGGCGAGTGAAACTTAATCTAGCAAACAGCTTCGGAAAATATTTTTCCTTTGTTTATTAAAATTGTTTAAAATTTTACAGTTCTGAGTGTTTTCTGGAAAAAATAAAAAAAAACGGAAGAAAAAGACAATATATTATAAAAGATAATCGTGTAATATTATTAAAATAATATTTTCTTAAATATACAGATAAATATAGATATGCTGTATATTAAATAAGAGTTAGTTTGCATTTATCCTTAACTTGTAAAATACTTCAATAAATTATTTTCATTTACGGAAGGTTTTTTCGATACTGAATGAGTTAAATAAGTTTACAAAAACACTTCGGAACTCTTTTTTTAAACGAGAATAATCTGTGCTCTAATAATTCATTTAAACATTATAGAATTACTTGATAAAATTAATAATAAAAAAATTAAGTGTTATATATTTTCACATTTCAATAATAACGATTATTGGATATTAAAAGTGATTTATTTTAAAGTTAGTAAATTGAGAAATAATAAACAAACCGTTGTCTACTCGGTAGAGCACTCGTTTCAAGAATGCTGTGCGGAGTCACGCACGTCGCGCTGCACGCATCATAATTAGTAACCACTTGTTTCATAGTTTATATCTACGCAGTTTCTTATACACTTTATTTTTATGGTATTATCTGCGAAATGTGATGAAATGATCGAGCAAAGTATTCATCATATACTTTACCTATCATTTAAATTTTATATAACTGCGATGACATGTTTAAAATAAATTAATTTATACTTTCAAATAGAATGTACAAAATATTTATTCATTCATATTTTAATTATGACATGAAAACAAGAAAACAAATCATTTTATGGTAGACAATATTAACAACACAATTCTATTCTGTTTTTTATTCAGTTAAAGTATTTTTTTAAGGTCATCATTTACAAAATAGTGAGTGTTATAGTTGTATTCGTATGTAGGTCACGGTGTAGTGTCGGCAATATTAAAAAGAATGCAAAATAAAGAAAAATAGGATATTTTATCCCTTTCTATTTTTCTTTTTTGTACGTTATGTACATTAATATTAGATAAAATTAATCATAAGAAATACATCGGCGACATTTAAGAGCAGCGATACCAACTCTTATAAGTGATGAGTTGTACGATGTGTACGATGTCCGGTTATGGCAAAATATCCGTATATTTTTATTCAGTGCTATATTTAAAATAAATCGTGAACATCTCAGATATTATAACTACGTTATAAATAAGCCCAACTTTAGTAAAACAGAGTGTTAGTTGAATTTCGATGCGGCAAAATTCAATTCACCAATAATGGTGAGACTATAACTATATATTTTTAGTTATTGTTTTATTTTTAGGAAAGTCTTTAGGAAGTAAGGAAGGTCTTTAAGAAGGAAGGAAAGTCTTTAGGTAGCAAGGCAAGTCTTTAGGAAAGTTTTGATATATTAATGATAGGGATTAATGATAGGGCTAACTAATCAAATCTAAAATTAAAAAGACTTCTCTTAAATTGTTGTTTTCTTTTAAAATACATTAGCTTACAATAATAAATACGGATCTAGTAGACAAGACTTACGGATCTAGTAGACGAAACTTTTTATTTATTATTTATTTATTTACCTTCACGCCATATCCCTTGCGGGGTAGCCAAAGACGACGGAGCGCCAAACGCTACGGTCCCTGCATACCTCTTTCGCCTCGGCCACAGACATCAACCTATTCATACATGCCCTCCGGGGGGTCCTCATGCTTTTTACGTGACCTTCCTCAAGTATCATAGATACTGTGTTTTCGAAGGTCACTCGAGGCCTCCCCCTGTCTTTCTTACCGCTCACTTTTAATGTATAAATCCTTTTTACCATTCTTTCATCACTCATTCGTTCGTGCCCAAACGACCTGAGTACGTTCCTCTTCATTCCCACCGTGACATCTTCACTAGTACCTGCCATTCTGTGGATCTCTTCATTGCGGATGCGGTCAGCTAGGCTGACTCCGCATTTTCTGCGAAGAGATCGCCTCTCCACAGTATTCATCTTTCTTACATTCTTCTTCTGTGTTACCCACGTTTGGCTGCCGTATGACAGCGTCCGTAGCAAAACTGCATTGTGTACAGCCAAACGTGCAGCTATGCTGACGTTTCGCTATCTCAACAATGCAGCTAAAGCACCGTTAACTCTGTTACCGGCAGCAATACGTCTTTCCACATCCATTTCGTATCTTCCGTCTCTGCTAAACATACTTCCCAAATATACCACTTCATTCACTTGTTCTATTATCTTACCATTCGCGTCGATCTTAAATTCTATTCTTCTTCATATCTTTCAAATATCAGAACCTTCGTCTTATCTGCATTCAGGTTAAGACCATTATTTTCAAACCCATCTTTCAGAGTGGTGACCAATGCCTGCAAATCGCATTCTGATGATGCAATGAGCACTGCATCATCAGCATATAGCAAGCAATTGACCTTAAGCTCCCCTACTTTCACTCCCATGTTACTGTATTTCACGCTTTGGAGACAACTAACCAAACACAAATTGAACAACCAAGCTGACATAGCGCAACCTTGCTTAACACCCGATTGGATGTCAAACCAGGGCGACATGTCAGCTCCTACTCGCACCCAGGCAGAGTGATCTCTGTAAAGAGACTTTACAGCCTGTAGCAAGGGTCCGCTCACATTGTATCGGGGCAGTATCTCCCATAATTTCCTTCTCACAACCCTGTTAAACACCTTTTCCAAATCCACAAAAGCACAGAAAACTTTTTGGTTTAGGGCCAAAAACTTTTCCGTGATCATGCGGAGGGAAAAGATCTGATTTAAGCACCCTCTTCCAGATCTAAAACCTCCTTGGGCCTCCCACAACAGCCTTTCAGATCTCTCTTACATTCTTCTCGCTAATATTTTAGCATAAACTTTACCGCCCAAGTTAATCAAATTGATAGCCCTATAGCTTGCACAGTCTATCTGTAAACCTTTGCCTTTATACAAAGGTACGATGACTGCACCTCGCCAATCACCTGGGACCTCCCCTGATTTCCAGCATAAATTGCATAAAAACCAGAACAAGTCCCAGACGCGTGGTCCACCATATTTGATCATCTCGGCAGTAACTTCATCTGCTCCCGCAGCCTTACAACATTTTAGACTTCAAATCGCGCTCTTCACTTCTTTCAAACTGATTTCACCATCGGCTATATCCAGACTCAGCATTTCGCTGGTACTCAAGGCCGAGGCGTCCTCACATTCATACGTCTCCTTGTAGAATTCCGCCCACCGCTGCAAAACGGGTTCTTGCTCTGTTAAGATTTCACCGCTCTTCGAAAGCACCCCTTTCATTCTACAGGTTACTGAACCACCCCGGGAATCACTAACTTCTCGCCAGAAAAGCTTCGTGTTTTCCCGGAAGTTGTTCGTCAACCTGTCATCTTTTTCTCTCTCAGAATTTTCACGCTTCATCTTTATAAGTGCTTTCGTTTTGTGCTTTTGCAGCTTGCACTCTCTTTTTCTCATCTCTCTCATACTTTTATCCTTACCCTAGGCTTTATTATCCAGCCATGCTTTCTTCTTTGACTCCACAGCGTCTTTCACTTCATCATCCCACCATTCATCGCGCTTTTTACTAAAACCTCTTTTCCTTTTACCACATACCTCTGTCGCTACTTCCACCATACCATTCCCAAGGTTCTGCCAGCATACTTCAACACTTTCATTTCCAGAATCACAGCTTTCAAGCTTCTTGGAAACTCTTTCTTGATATTCCTCTCTGATCGGTGGATCTTGAAGCTTCCAGCTTCTTTTGCGATAATTTAACTCCAAGCTAGGACGTTGTGCAGTTGCGCCAACCTGCAAACAGACCTCTTATTCTAGCAACGACTAGATATTGGTCCGTTCCCAAATCAGGACCTCTAGACATTCGCGTGTCCTTAACTTGGCTTCGAATACGCTGATCCACTAGGAATAAATCAATCATACTTCTTTCTTCCGCTTGTTTCCATGTGTACATGTTTATGATCAAACATCGTGTTCGCCACAAACAAATTTCTCTCCTTACAAAATTCCAAAATAAGCTTTTCAGCCTCTTTTACTCTCTTATCACCGTACTTGCCTAGCACGCTTTCGTAACCACTTCGCGCGGTTCCAACCCATCCATTAACATCCCCACATACTATCAACTTTTCATTACTTCTGACACTACATAGACCATCTCTGACACTCTCCCAAAACTCCTCGAGTTCGCTCACTGGATCTGAGGATACTGGCGCGTAAACGGCTAACAAGAATACTCTTGCTATCCCCAGCTTAAGCCAAAGAAGCCTTGGGTTGATAACCTTGTATTCTACCATTGCATTAACCATTCGAGAGGACAACAACACGCCTACACCTTGGCAACCTCGCTCAGCCTCTGGAACCCCAGCCTAGAAAGCGACCCGGTTGTCAGGCAAATTGGTCGTATCATTGCCCTTTCGCTTGGTCTCAGACACACAAATAACAACCAGATCTTTGTCATCCATCACATCTAATAATTCATTCATCTTCTGTTCCATTCCTTCTCTTACATTCGACGTAGCTATTTGTAGCTCCGTCCTCCACCTCCCGCCGTTCGGAACATGGCGTGTTGGTTGGCGGTCCCCAACGCCGCATTCATTCATGTTATAACATAAATAAACTACAAAACAATACAATACAATTTGTCAAAATTACAAACATTATTTAAATTTATTATTACTATCATTAATTATCCATTAAAAAAAAATTAAAAAAAAATAATAAATTGAAAAATTTACAAATACCGACATGTTAAAAATTACACTGATTAAATTAAATTTATTATTATTATTACAAGTATTATTATATTATTCACATAAAAAAAACTTTTTGAATAAACTAATTAAACTTATTTAATTTTTTTTCTTTTTTTTTATAACTTTTACATAATTTATTTTGTATTGAAATATTATACCTTAGATTGAGATGTTTGTATCTGTTAAATCACATTAACGTTACAATTAGGTGACATATGAATTGAGGTATTAAATATATACTCACTCCATCACCATAAAAAAATATAGAAAAATCATGGACAAGCTTTAATACTTTCCATTTATAATAAATGATTATTGGTACAAAGATTAAATAATATTTTGTGGTAACACCCTAATATTTGTTTTATACGGATATGAGTCATGACTTAGTGCCAGGAAGCCTAAATATAAATTAATATGTTGGTGGATGTAAATAGAAATGAAATAACGTTATTAATATATACCATCTATAAAAGTATTTACCTTTATCCAGCATCTTCTACTATAAAACTTTGATTCAAAACACCATTCTTACACTCTATTTAACTACTTTTCGATGTTTAACTCTTTCAGATTTGAATTATTGAAATTTTAAAAGTTGTTGAATTCCTTAGGATCACAGTCAATAATTGTTTATGTTATTGTTTATTAAAGTTTACTTATTACATAAACAGTAAAAGTATACATTAATACTCAAACTTTTTCTGAGAACAATAATTGCACTAAGATTCAAAGGTACCCATCCAGATTAAAAACATTAATAGTATATACATTTAATAAAAGTATCATTATATCTAAAATTTAACATCTTTTTCAGTAAATAATTTTAATATCAACATAGCAAGATTTTGTATCCTATTTGAGTATTGCACTATTTGCTCAATTGCCGACTTTTTAACCAAAATAATTCCAAAATACCTTAGCATTTACAAATTTTGTGGCGCAGAGCTGTTAGATGCCTTTAGTTCATTTGTATCTCTGATCAACTGATTGGAATATACCTGTTTTCCGGTACAGGCGTATACTAATCAACTATTGACACCTCTATAAATTCGTGTAGCGTCAACATATATGTAATAAATTAAAGTTTTAAAATTAACAAGCACACGTTTTTCTTTATTTACTTTAACATTGAGATTTAAAATTGTACAAAACAATATGATCTCACATGTACCCTTTTTCTCTTATTTAAAACTCAGAGAATTTCGGAGCGAACTGCACAATAAAAAATTGAAAGCATAAGCTTAGCTTTTACCGTCGCTAGAGCAAGTCACGACGAGAATTTTATTACAATTCGTATTCTTTAGCGTCTTGCGAGGCGGAATTAGATCCCGCTGTGCATGAAAACGCAGTTTTTCATCATACGAATAACTTTTATGCTGTTTGTATATTTTATATAATATTCTTAATAGTTAGTTAATCATATTTTCTGTAATTTGAACAAACAACATTAGGTAAGTGAAATATTAAAAATAAAGTTCAGCTGCATCGATGGTTAGGATATGTTAATAACTGATATCGCCATATCCTATATCCTAATGGTTTCATAGTGATATGGTTTCAATTCTTTGGATCAGGGACGGATCTAAAATTTATTTTTGATTTATTCGAGCTATATATAACCAAATATCCCGGGAGTCCGTTCAAAATGTATTCTAAGATGTTATAATATAAACGGTTTTATGGCTTAAGAGAAAATTGCAAAAAAAAACAAAAATTAGAAAGTGACGTTTCCATTAACGCTACAGATAATCATAAAATAACAGTTCCTATATTTAGATTCATTAGGACCAAAAACTTAATTTTGTTGACAATGGAATTTGTTTTCAAATTAAATCACCTAAAATTAACACTGACATATTTTGAACAAATTTAAAGGTTATTTTAAATCTTTTTTAATAAAAAGCGTAAATATATAGATATGGCAATGAACGGGAGGACTGGTAATAACCAATCAGCAATAGTCAGCTAACAGTTGAGCACAAACTGCTACACTGTAACCGCTTCCCAAATATTGTCTATAAGCCATTTAAGTTCAAAAATATAATTACTATTGTTTTTAACTATTACAATTTACATATATCCGAATTATCTAGGCGTAATTACAGTTTTTGACATTTCTATAAATTTTAAGTCTCTAATACGTTAACAAACGAATTTAACTATTTCTACTAGTACAATTTATACATATTTAAACACTAAAGATAACTTAAGTTCATCGTCGTCCTGCACATAAATTTATATTCCGTGCTATAAAAATTATAACAAATCTTTAACTAAAATACGCTCACAAATTCTTATAAAAATTACGTTACGAAATAACTGAAGTTGCTTTTCAAAGTTACATCAAACCAAACCTTAAAAGATCTATTTGTAAGGATTCCGATCCGACTTCAAGTTTAAACAATTATACACAAGCTCTTTCTGTTTTAAGAATTTTCATTTGAAAACAAATTGACGGTACGGTAACGGTACAATTGTTAATGCAGCGGTATTAAATATATCTCTTAATTAAAAATGTTTAATGCAATTGCTTTTCAAATTCACTAAATAAATAAATAAATCATATTATAATACTTACTCCTGTCAGGTATACGTCTAATTAATAGTTTAACATAATTTATTATATACTGGCTATGCCCACGACTTCGTTCGCATTGAATATATTTTAATAAAAGATCTAAGTTACTCCTTATAACCACCTACCCGTAGGTGAGCGTTTCTTGAGTATACAGCATCTATAAGGGAAACAATCAAAACTAACCTTCGAACTTGAAAACGAAGGTATTCTTAAAGTAATACTCAAGGAAGAAAAAGCCGCCATTTTCAACAACACCACATCTGAATATGTACTGGGTAAAACACCTAAAAGTTCCCACATGGCGGCTTACAACGTTAAAAATGGATTCGTTAAAATAATTGAAACCCCCAAAGGAGAAACTGGACTGCTCAAATATTTAACACCCGCCGAAGACTCAATACTTGTATTAGCCCACTGCACCGTGGTCTTGCTGGCAGATAACATCCACCAAATGGCTACAGCCGTAGAGGATTCAGCAAGACCCTGGGAAGAATAGGAAGCACCAATTTTCTACTGGGTCAACGGCGTTCCTGGATGTGGAAAATCGACTTGGGTAGTAAACAACTTCGTATTTGAAAGTGACTTGATAGCAACAACGACGACTGAGGCAGCATTAGAGCTCAGGAATAAACTCGCCCTCAGTTGTCCAAAGGACGGGAAGACCAAAGTCCAAAGGTGAGAGTCTTCCTTAAATCGGTCTAGCCAATTTCATAGATTAACTGGAATAAACAGACAGACAAATAAACAGACGAGATTTTTTTTTAATTGAATTTCATGTAAGTAAAAAAATATATAACAGAGAAATCTCGTGTCCCAATTGATTGCTAAATTCTCAGAAAATATGGCGTGCACTTAACAAGGGAATCTGCTTTTTACGATTTACGACGTGTTGACTTCCAAGGACTTGTCACAGTTCCAGACTGTTTCTTTGTTTTCAATATTCCATTTGTTACATATGAAATACTTGCGAGAAATTTTAATCTGTCTGAAATTGGCCTTAATTTCGCTTGTCTCTTGTTGTTTTGTTATGTTTTTTTCTTAGGTTTAAGCTTCTTGTGGTTAATTCAAAACTGTAATAGTTTATTAACTGTCTCTTTTTGATAACGATTGACTTAATAATAATTAAAACAATGAGAGGCTTTTAAAAAACTTTATTTTACTAATATTAAAAAAGTGATGACAGTTAGATAAACTTTATCCAATGGCGACGACTTAGAAGGAAGAGATAACTGAAAGTACTTTTCAACGGCATAAAACTGTAGAACTACAATTAATATTACCTCATAACAAGTTTCAACACGAGCAGGACTTGAACTCCCAAATAGTTCAAAGTTTAGCTATTACAGACAATAGTGTTTAAAATTTAGATTCTAATAAATATTCCCTTTACTTGGTAATAAGTATTATTTATACTTAATTGTAAATGACGTTTCATAATTTCAGCATTCAAAGCGTTTTAATAAAACCTTCATATAATGCAAAAAACAAATATGAGACAAAAAGGTGTTTATTATATAAAATAAAAAATGATAAAGATCGCAATTTTTCATTCGAATTTAAAAATTGTACTTTAAGTTATGCCGAAAAAATTTAAATACTTTTGAAATATTTAACTTGTCCGTAACGTCATCGAATTTATAAAATATCATTGCTTCCTCTACTGTAGCTCGTTTAATTCTCCCTTTGTTGTGTAAATTCATTTTCTGCGTGTTCAAAGGCTATTTTTACACGACACAATTTTTTGTAATCAGAACTTGTAAGTTCTGACGCGGGATGACAAATGTTTTATCCTCACGAGTTTGACTGGTTGTTAATAGCAATTTGGTGGAATATTTTTATTCGTTAGGTAAGGTTTTGAATTTAAATTTTTTAGAATAGTAAGTATTATTAATGGGTGCATTAATGTTGTGTATTTTTTATATTTATGGTCGTACAATATGATATAAATTTTTGTCATTTTAATGTGTGTTGGTTCTAAGTATTTATATATTAATACCATACGTTTTGTAGTTTAAAATTTCTATGTATCTTATTGTTGTATATATGTTTTTGCAACATATATGAATAATTATGATTTATTAATATACATTTACATTTATTTCTTTTCTCAAATTAATGTCATATTGTTTTTAATAATAAGTTTGTCATAGGTTACATTAAATAAGTAAGATAATTGCAATATCCCAATCTCGTTGCATAACCTTAGTGATAACGTAACCGTCACGAAGTTACAAAAATCCCAGGCCGTGTCTTCACGTTGTGACGACGTGCGTGAAAAGGTTCATGAGGTCTGGCAACGTGAAGGTATACTTTATTTCTATACTACACAAATCTTGTTATCCAATTATAGTTCTTATGTTTAAAATATAAGAGCGATATTTTTTTATGAATATTTAGCAATTGGTCAAAGTGAAGTGCCTGGAATGTTGTATACATAATAGGACTTATTTCGCAGCTTTTTATGGTCTTCAAAACAGAGTTAACTATGTATTGTGAATTGTGTAGTTAGATCATAATAGTGTTATAAAAATGATTGGTGATTTCATATTTGGCTTGTCTACTTTTATAATATCTGTGCCCACAAATTCGTTCGAACCAAAAAAGTTTTTTAAAATAAAAGTAGCGAAAGTGACTCCTTTTAACATCAGCTATCTGCCAGTGAAATTCTTCATAAAATCGTTTCACCTGTTTCAGAAATTAGTGAGAACGAACCGACAGACAGATAGAATATAAAGAATTATTTTTTTTATGTAAGTATGTACGTATCATATATACGGTCATATGCGTTTAGTGAAAATTTTATTTATATGTTTAGTTGTTTAGCAATAATTGCTTACCTTATTATAAAATTATAATTCTTATGAATTAATGTTATTGATGTAAAATAAATATATTATTTTAATACCCTGCTTTCTTTTTAAACATTTAAATTTATTTATAAATGTCTTCTTCCCCAAAGTAATTGATGAAAATATATAAAACCAAATAATGTTAGGAATGCTGACATATTCTAAGGTATTTTTATTTTCTCTGGAAATACTGAATGAAGGAATGTAAGAAAGGCGTAATAGTAATCAGGTATTTGGTACCTAGCCAAACGTCCAGAATTTTGTCAAGCTTGTATTCAATATTCCTTCAGGCCATATTCCTGTTACTGGGCAACTGTAGTTATGTAATAGTTGGAAAATTATTTGTCGATATCATTTAAGTTTTTCCTTCGGTGTAAATTCACACATGACTAAACTTCTCGAAATAAATAACATTGAAACGTTAAATATTAACTTTCAACCTGTTTTAAGAGTTTCTTTTGTGTTGTTTTTCTTTTGTTTTGTGTACTTTTATATATTTTTTTAAAGTGGTAACAGAACACAAGACCAAATTCTATGAAATATCTTATAAATTATAAAAAAAATAGTTTCTCTTCTCATTATTAATGTATTTTCTTCGTGTTCACACATCTAATTGCTTAAGGTTGACTTAAAATATACATTTTAATACGGCTTATTATTTTTTGTGACGTTTTAAACTTATTGCAAAAGTGCTAAAAGATGTTTTTGCAAAGTGTCCTCCCAGATATCTCCGACACAAAAAAATCTCAAAAAAATACATAACATAATTTTCATATCTGCTCACAAAATATTTCACACGCTGCCGTAAATCGGAAACACGGCGGTGTTACGAAAGCATATTTACCTAATCTTGAATTGTCTATTGCAACTATATAAAGACACAAACTAATAATTGTTAGCTTTCAAATAAAAAAAAATGTCTTTAGTATCATAACAAGATTAAAACTATGTAATTGAGACCGCTTCGTTCGATTAATCTTCACTCTTTCGCGAAACGAAGTCTTCCATTGTATATTTTATTTACATCATTATGTATTTATGTAACTAATGCAACTTTAAATCAAAAATATAATTTAATTCAATTTAAAGTGGTACAACAAAGCCAAATCTTTAAAGCAGTATGGTAATACTAGGTAGACTGAGGTATGGAAGTTGGAGTGTGTGCACGATGACTGGAAGTCGAAGAGTATTTGTGAATGTGTTGAAGAGGAGACGAATTAATGTAACATGTTTACAGAAAACGAAATGGAAGGGATCAAAAACGAGACAGATTGGTGAGGGATACAAGTTTTATTATTGCGGGAATGGTTGAAAAATTAATGGTGTTAGAATTATGCTTGATGAGAAATTAAAACAGTGTGTGACGGGGATGTAGAGAGTGAGTAAAAGAATCATTGCTGTGAAAATGATTTTGGAATGTTTAATCATTAATGTTTTATGTGTGTATGCTCCTTAAACCGGGTGTGATGATAGGATGAAAGAGAAATCTTGGGAAGATCTTGATTCTGTGATGATGGACGTTCCGGACAATGAGCAGATATCTGCTCGTTCCTCCATTCATTACAATCACATTTTTTTAATTTAATGGTCATGTGGGATGTATGAATGATTGTTATATACATGGTGGTTGGGGTTTCGGTCACCGTAATAGCGAGGGGGAGGCCTTGTTGGAGGCCGCACTAGCCTTCGATTTGGCTTTATCCAATACTTGGTTGAAAAAGAGGGAAGAACACTTAATTGCATACAAAAGTGGCCGCCATATGACGCAGATTGATTATTACTTAATAAGAAGATCTATTGCGTCTAAAACTCCAAGGTATTACCGGGCGAAAGTGTAATCTCACAGCATAGGCTCCTTATCACGGAAATTAAACATCTAGTGCGTACAAATGTGTTCAAGAAACGTCCTAACCTAACCTAAAATACTGGGACAGGCAACACTGGCCCAGGCAAAACGTCAAAGTGCAGCTCCCATATAATTAATTAGTATAAAATATAAATAACTATTATTTGATTAAAATAAAGTGTAATTACTCATTAAAATACGTTATCAAATATAGAAATAATATTTAAAAGTAAACATGTAGCAATAAAAGTGTATAACAAGATAATCTTCGAAGCTGTCACTTTGTCAACGGCAGCATTTCAAACTTCGGGGAGTATTTTGTTTCAATTTAAATATACATTACACTCATTATACTGCACAATACTCATTTTAAAGTGAGTGACGTCCATCCACACACTCGGGCTACATTATTGACTCACTTTGCTTGACTAGTTGGAAGCAAAGTTGAAGACAAAAAATATTGGCCCCATACAAAACCACTTACTTTATTTTACTTTACATTATATAAGCATTTAAAAATCATTTAAAAACCGTTCCCATAAGCCTTTATTGCCAAAGTGTTAGCAGTAATAGCTATTTAATAAAATTATAATATCTTAATCATATTAGTTTAAAAATAATTCATATATAATTGACTATATTAATAACTTCATTAATTTATTGTTAAATTTCTTATATATATATTTAACATTAATATAACCTTCTTTTAATTATTTTATTAACTTATCCAATTGTTTTAGTTCATTTTTATTTGTTTATTTCTTTGTTATTTATTACAACCTTTATTTCCTTTTCTTACTTACACTAAATCCTTTCAGTTAACAATGGAAAAAGTAGTTATGACCCGCAAGACCTCTGCGAAGGATTCGGAGTACAAATTAAAAAAGGCTTTAGAAGAACTAAGATCTTCTAAAGATTTTTGCAAAAAACTACTGCAGGAGCGAGAGGGCAGTGAGGACTAAATTAGAAACGTTGTAAAGAGAAATACTGATCTTAAAGGTCAGCTCGCTGAACTACATACCAATTACTTGGATATTGTGGCTCAGCGAGACCAGTTAAATAATATAGTGACTACGTTTGACCAGTGCAGCATTGAGCATGAGAGAGCACTAGATCGCATTTCAGAACTTGAGTCTGATTTAATACAGACTAGAAAGCTAATTTCAGACCTGGAAACATGCAAACTAAATGTAGAAAATCAGCATATTCATAGCTTATATGAGGAACTGGTTGAATGCAAGTCACAACCTACTCAATCAGATTTAAATAATAGAAATCCAGTATTAATTGATTTAACACAGGATGATTTAAGTATTGTGCCCCCCATATACTTCTCAAGTCATAATAAATTGAAGAAGTATATTAAAGCAAACAAATTATTAAAAAAATATAATAAAATAATAAATAATAAGTTTTCAGCTAAGAAATAAATTATCTTAAAAATGAAAACTCTAAATCAATAAAAAAAGCAAACCTTTATAATAGGAAACTGGTTGAGAGTAGATCTATGTATGAGCGAGACACCCAAAACTTATATGAAGGAATCTCCCAATTGACTTTTTCTTTATAATCAATTAATATAAAATATGAATCCGCTCAACAGCAGATTAAGGAACACATTGAAGCCACAAGTAATTTAATGGACTTGTGTAATTATAACTTAGAACGGTTTGAGTCATTAACAAATAATTACTCTAATTGTAGTTGTGTGAGTAAAAGATTAGATGAAGTTAGTAAAATAAGCTCTGAGGTGTTGGGTGACTCGGCTATACATAATAAACTTAGTAGCAAAGATGTAGATGTTATGACAAACAGTCAAACAATTAATAAGTCCTCCGCTGTGCTCCAAAATAATTACTTTGTTTTCTCTGACCAATTAGGTCAAGGCTTTGGGTCCCTTTTAAATAATGAATTAGATAATTTATGTAATATATGCACGCCTGGAGCCAGTTACCAACATCATGTAAATAAAATGATGAGCTACAATTTGATCAAAAATAGTACTATTGTATTGTTACGTGGAGATGGTTTGTCCGTTAAGAAAAGTGAAATTATTAAAAATATGGAAAAATTATTAATTATAAATAGCAAAAATAATTGTAAATTTGTATTGTACTCATTTCCATATTCACCAACTTATTCGGACAAACAAAATAAATACATATATAATCTTAATATGACATTGTATAATTTGACATACCGTTATAGCGACGCTTTTCTTTATTTTGACATAAATAAATTTCTTTATAATAGTTTTAGAATGATAAAAGGTACAATGTTTCTGCCTCAGTATTATAAAAAACAAATTGCTACTTTAGTAGCATTTAATATAAAAAACTTCGTTATAAGGGATATAACGAAAAATGACATTAATCACAATAATATAACTGTGATAGAAAATAATCGTTGCACTTTAAACTAAATAATACGACAAAGCCTAAGCTATTTAATATTATCCATCAAAATATACAAGGCTTAGGTGGCAAGGAGTCGGAAGTGGAACTTTTTGTTAAAAAATTCAATATTAGTTTATTGTGCATTACAGAGCACTGGTTGTCAACGAGCAACAATATTATAAATATCGAAAATTATAAATTGTCAAGTTCGTTCTGTAGAAAGAAAGCTATTCGCGGTGGCTCACTTATCTTAGCTCGTAGTAGTAGTTGTGTATGTAGTTTTTAAGTCTCGTTCAGACATAGTGGCGCTCTCTGTCGAGTGAATTATTGAGCTATCCTACATTGAGCTCAATAAATATATTATCTTATGCGTGTACCGACCCCCCTCTGGAGACTTTGATGAATTTGAAAATAAAATGGAGGATATTTTAACAACACTTTGTAATAAAAACAAGTCGGTGATAGTGTGCGGCGACTTCAATGTAGATATATTACAAGTAACTTCGTGTAGTGTTCGTTTATTAAATTTGTTTAAATCCTATAACATGTTAAACGTCTTTTCGGAACCTACTCGAATAACTAGTGTTTCCGCAACTTGTATTGATAATGTGTTCTGTCACTGTAACGTATATGAAGAGAGGATAATATCGAATTTAAGTTCAGACCACTGTGGTCAACAATTTTCTCTCTTAATTAATCATGAAATTGCAAGAACCCCAAAAATTCACTTGTAGACCAATAACAAAAAATAGAATGCTCACTTTTAAAAAAAATGTTGCGAAAATAATGGTTAAAGAAAATGTAACCAATGATTATCCGAACAATTTATATAATAAAGTTTTCGATTTATTTATAAATGAATTTAATAATATTTTTAAGCCAAAAACGTTTACGATATACTTTAAAATTAAATTTAGTGATTGGGCTACCGTAGGAATATATAGAAGCAGAGAAAGATTATATGATTTATATGGTGAGAGGCAATGGAATCATGATCCGGTGTTCTTAAATAGAGTAAGAAATTTCTCTAAAATATTTAAGAACGTTTGCGTACAAGCCAAGTCCATTTATATAAAAAATAAAATTTTAAATTCAGAAGATAAAATAAACGCATCTTGGGATATTTTATCTAGTTTTACTGGAAAATCTAGGGCTCCCAATGGACCTATAAAGTTAAAAATTGATAATATTGAAATAAATAAAGAATCAAAGGTGGTGGCTGTTTTTGAGACCTTTTTTACTGAAATCCCAATAACAGTCACACGTAATTTAAATTCCTCATCATCTGTTTTTTGCGGAATTGAACAAAAATGTTAAAGTCAATAAAAAATATTTTGCTTTTAAACCTGTTTCATCACATGAATTAGTTAACACATTTAGAACCTTAAATTCGAAGAAAACCGGTGTTCTCTGGGGTATGTCAGTTAAATTGCTTAGCACTATTATAAATGATATTGCCCCTCAATTATCCCTTATTTTTAACAAATGTATCAAAACCGGTATATTACCAGATTTTATGAAAAACAGTAAAATAGTTCCTTTGTTTAAAAGTGGCGATAGATTGGATCCCGAAAATTATAAGCCTATCTCGGTTTTACCGACCTTGAGTAAGGTCTTCGAGAAAATTATTTTAAATCAGATTTCAGAGTTTATGTATAGCAGTGGGATCATGCATAGTGAACAATATGGTTTCACCAAAGGCAAATCAACGACTGATGCGGGTGCTGCGCTTCTTAAGCACATTTACGATGCGTGGGAGAAGTCGCAAAATACAATTGGGATGTTTTGCGATTTGTCCAAAGCCTTTGATTGTGTGGACCATCGGACGTTGCTATGCAAACTAAACCACTACGGTGTACGTAGTGCTGCGCTTGATCTTATTGCCTATTACCTGAATCAAAGAGTCCAGACAGTTTACGTAAATAATTCTAAATCGTCTGGTTCTCACCTAAAGATGGGTGTTCCACAAGGATCTATTCTGGGCCCCTTTTTATTTTTACTTTATATTAATGACTTGCCCTTTTTTGTTAAACGTCTGCGTGATATTGTACTTTTTACTAATGACACCTTGCTTATTTTTAAAGTTAAGCTGGACAGGATTAATTATGACGAAGTAAACAGTACTTTGTCACGAGTCCTTCATTGGTTCGAAATAAATAATTTAGTCTTAAATGATATGAAAACTAAATGCATAGAGTTTATACTTCCTGGTGTAAAAAGTAAAATCTTAACTTGCTCTTTAACAATGAAGTGTTAGAACTGATTGACTCAACAAATTTCTTAGGTATAACTTTAGAAAAAAGCTCCAGTGGAGCCCCCATCTCTCAACACTCGCAGCCACTTACAAAAGTTATACAATTAATGGACGTTAATACGGCTCGACTTGTTTATTTTAGTTATTTTCACAGTATTTATTCTTACGGTATTTTATTATGGGGCTGCTGCTGCCGAAATTAATTCTATATTTTTTTTACAAAAAAGAGCTGTGCGGGCTATTTATAACTTAAAAGCTAGAGATTCTCTGAGAGATGTTGTTAAAGAAATAGGTATTCTTACAGTCGCTTCGCAATACATATTTAATAACATATTATATATACGTCAAAATTGAAATAGTTATTTAAAAAACAGTGACAGACACGCGATAAATACGAAAAATAAAAACAAACTCGTAACGCCAAAGTTTCGGCTTTAATAAGTTAATAAATCCTTCATGGTTTTGAGTATACCCATATATAATAAAGTTCCACAAGATATCTTAGATCTTCCATTTCTTAGTTTTAAATCTAAAATTAGAAGTTTCTTATTAAATAAAGCTTATTATAACGTTCAAGAGTTTTTAATGGATCAAAATATGTGGAACTCAAGTTGTTGAATCATTTGCAGGATTTATATTATAATGTTCATCACCTATTGTTATATTTCTTTTGAAAAGAGCAACTGTTGAGTTTCTGGCCGGCTCTTGCCGGTGGTAGCTTACTTACGGACTGACTACACTGTCTTTTTTTTGTATTGTAGTAATTGATGATTCAAAAGTACGTGTAAATGCGTACTTGAATAAAGATATTTTGAATTTGAATTTGAATAAAATGGTATTTCTTAGAGAAAGAAGAATGTGAGAGTAACTTTAAAAAAAGAGTGACCGATAAAATTATAAATATGAGTAGCGAAGAAGAAAAATCTTTGAACGATAGTTGAACTTTGAAGGATGTATTAGGCGAAACGAAAGGAAAAGGTATGATAAATAAGGAAACGTGGTGGTGGAATGGAGATGGAATAAACGATGCGTGAGCAATGGCAGGAAGTATCGGATGATAATGAAACTATGATATAGGAGATGACAATTTTATATAAAGGATGTAAGAAGAGAGCAAAAGTAGCTGTAGCCATTGCTAGAGCTGAGGCGCAAGAGGAGTTATATAGGTCGCTAGAGTATCCTTCAGGTCAAATGGAACTCCACCAGATAATAAAGCTTAGGGAAAAGAATGCTAGAGATATCATATATGTAAAATACATAAAAGATGATACTGGAAAGGTATTGCTGAGAGATGAGGATATAAAAAAGAGCTGGAAAGTACATTTTGAAACATCGATGAATGAAGCAAATGATTGTAGTGGAGTCTTGAAAAACTAGCCGGTAAATAAAGGATTAATGAAAGAAGTGACTCATGATGAAGTGAAAGTGGCTTTGCAAGGTATGAAAAATGTAAAAGCTGTAGAGCTAGATGCGATATAAGTGGAGGTATGGAATGTTTTAAATGAATATGGATATAAGCGGCTGGCTTTGTTTTTCAATAAGTTTTTGCATGAAGAAGTGATCCCCGATTATTGGTGCAATAGTGACCTAGTGCCCATTTATAAAAAATAGGGTGATATACAAGACTGCAACAGTTATCGTAGTATAAAACTCATGTTACATACTATGAAAGTGTGGGGGAAAGGTATAAAGAAAAGGATGCGAGACGAGAGTGATGTTTCAGAGAAGCAATTCGGTTTTATGCCTGGTCGGGGTACGACAGATGCTCTAATCGCTCTCCGTCAGTTGTGGGAGAAATACAGACGAGCCCACAAGAGCCTGCACATGGTGGAGAATCTATAAACACATCATAAGACCTATCGTTATGTATGGATCTGAGTGCTGGGCGATGAAGGTGATGGATGAAGAGCGTTTGAAAGTAACGGAGAAGCGAATATAAAGATGGCTGTGTGGGGTAACAGGAAGGGATAGAATAAAAAATGAGTGTATTAGGAGATGCTTGGGAGTAGTGCCAGTGACAGAAAATATTAGAGGTAGCCGTCTGTCATGGTATGGGCATGTTATGAGGAGAGATGAAAGACATGTGACCAAAAGAGTGCTGGGTATGTTAGTGGATGGATGAAAAGGTAGACGACGGCTGAAGAAAAGATGGATGGATTGCGTGAAAAATGATATGAAGAAGGGAGTGTATACAGAGATGACGAGTAACAGGAGAGTATGGAAGGAAAAAACTTACTGTGCCGACCCCAAAATGGGATAAGGTCAGGAAGATAATGAGTAATATTGAACTAAAGAGCTGAATGTCTTTGGATATAAATAAGCATTATTAAATGACAACATTTTATTACAATTTAAATACGTTAATAAGACAACATACACAGCATCTAGCATTTAAAACGAATGACAACTAATTTTTTAATATATAATAGCAGTATGCTATCAATTTATATAATTTATGACAAAAGAATAACACAGAATCTAAATAATAAAATAGTTTTAAATTTGGTGAAATCCAAAGCATGTTCACGCTTTAAATGTTACAGGCTTTTAAGGAATATTAAAATTTAACAATTACCTCTAAATATAAATCAACTTAATCATAGACATCATAAATACTACAGAATTACTACAGAAATGAAAATTCTAATAAAACAATATAAGGGCAGTTAGTAATGTAGCTTTTCTTCTACGCTTCACCATCACATATAAAAATCGCTCGCAACCGCAAATCGTGTTCTTAATAGTACAAAAGAAACTGCAGCAGAAGAAAACTGTTATGTAAAAGTGCATTTTTTTTTACTTCGATCTACTGACCTTGATTCTTCTTGTGTAGCCATAACTAGAGTACACTAATTACTAACTTGTAGATATTATATAATGCATTTTTTATTTTATACCTTATCCAGAGCACTTTTAATAATTTATTGTCCTGAACGTTAGCATGGGCGTTGACACATGTAATAAAAGTGATTTTAAATACAAATATAAATTAATATTAAAATTATTCACATCATCTCCTTTAGATAAAACGTAAGTATGAGGACGTACAGAGTCTATTATTAATCGGTTTTAGAAGCAGCGACTTGTAATGAGAATGTTTTTATACAAAATATATATTAAAAAAATATGCTCTTCTATCATTAGGTTTTATAACTGTACTTGGTTTAATACAGAAATTACAAACCAAAATTGGAAAAATAAATTAAATTATATTCATGTCATTGCTGTAACTATGAACGTAATATGTAATCGATAAGTTTGAAACACACGTTGAATGTAGACAGTCGTGTAATGTAGAATATAAAATTTAATAGTAACATAAAATAAGCATAACTCAGTACGAATGCTTCTTTAGGGAGCAAAATACGTATTTTTAGTTTTAGTTTTAATTATACAGAAAACTGTTAAAGAAGTAACTTCAAAAGAGTGTCATACAACGCTCCCAATCTATTAACGTGGTGTTTGTTCCAACATAAAATAGGTAATGTAGTTTATTTTCAAAATAACAAAAACTATATATAAAATGTGTTTAATATATTTTTCACAGCAAATAAATACAGATATAGAAATTTTACATATTAATTTTGAAAATTTCTGAATATGAATATTTTAAATAAAAAAATTAACATATTTCATCAAAGAAAGATTCCAGTATCGTGTATTAGAAATGGTGGTTGTTCTTACTGTTTACAAAAGTAAATCATTTATGAAAGTACTAATATAGGTAGGGTTATAAATAACTGTGAAAATGCGGGATATATACCTTTCCTGTAGGTACACTGTGGGTGCAGCAAATTTCAAAACCTTGCAATTTAAAACTATTATATTCCAAAATAGTTAATACAAATATCATTTAATACAATTATAATCATTAAATGTACATCATTTTATATACATAAAGATGTGTTTAGAGACAAAGCTTTCTTAAACGTATATTTTAAATATATTTTCTAATAACGCAATATTTTTATTTTTATAATAATGTTGTACTGTGGTAAATCTGGTAATAGCTTAATTTATTCTTTCATAAATTCTCAGGCAAAGTTCAAAGAACATGTTAATGACGTTCAAATTGTTTTGCCGACTGATTAAAACCATTAGAAATTTCGAATGATTGATACAAAAGACAATAGTGGCTGCTGTTGTTATGTGTATTTAACTAGTTTTTATTCCACTATTTAATTGAAACCCACGGAATTAAGACAACTTCCTGCAAGAATACAATGTGATGATATACTTAACTAAATATATATATAAACGATAGCCTCTAGTGCAACGTTATTTCCATATACAATATCGATGCTTCGTGTACCGCAAAATATATCGTTCAAGAAGCGATTGCGATAAATTCTGCTCAGGTAAAATAAAACCATCTAGCGTCTCGCTATCAGGAGACATGATGTATGTTGTATTTTAAAATTTTCCCTGCAAATATGAAATATTATTCCAACAAAAAAAGGTGAGGTTTTTTAATATTGGCAATATTTTTGAGAATTATTTAGTAGTATTGATATTTTGAAACGTATTTCATTGTCTATCAACTTGAAAAACATGAATAATTTAACGATCGAACTAAAGAAATAAAAATTGAAATCTGAATTGGAATAAGAAATCAGTAGCAGTATCACAATTATAATCAGAATCAGAGTTAAAATTAGAATCATAGTTAGTCTTTATTAAAGCTATGTTAAAATCCTATACTCATAACTTTTTCTATTAAAAAACGTTCAGTTAGAAAAATATCTCAACAATCACCGTTGGCTAATTGAATAGGCGTATATAGGACTATTTAACAAGAATTATTCATCCATAAGAGTTACTTACTCGGTGTTTCATGTAATTATATTGTCTCGGTACAAATAAGTTTAGCAACAATTGTATCTATATGAGAACTTAATTAATAGTATCATGTAAGAAAATTATAAAAAATACAAGAAAAAATGTGGATTCAAGCACTTCATTCATTTCAATTCGATATCATTTAAAATGTTAAATTCATTTCATTAATACGAGGGAATGTTCAGAGTGTTTCTTTACCTGAATACATTTAAAATATAACTCCTTAAGAAAAGATATGCTTGTTCGTGCGATATACGCGATAGAAACAATGGACCCGCATGATTGTAACTTGATAAATGTTGAATAGCATTAATTATACTTATTGTTCTGTGTTTTTTAAAGCAAGTAAATGTTATATGGGCCGGTTCTAGTCTATATATTTTAATAAAATTTAAGCAACCAATTAAAAGTCGGTAAAATACTCTTTTAAATGTACATGTTAGTAATTGGGTCTTTGAAATATAGGTATAGAATTACTTACGATTTACGATATTCATCCAGTATCAGAATACTGGGTCTCTACATTTCTAACGACTGTCAACTTCGTGGCCATTTGGAGAGCAAGTCGAGCAAGCAAGCAAGTTGACCTCCATGAAATTGGGAGTGATCAATAGAGCGAGGCAGTATTTCAAGTCTGGCCAAAGACTTGTACTCTAAGGTGCAAATTCCGACATACATGGAGTACTGTTCTCATGTCTCTGGTCTGGAGTATCCCAATATCGGCTTCTACCTTTTGACCGCGTAAAACGGAATCTCATCACCATACAGCACCTGAATCCGTACCTACCTACTTTTACTGTGCGGTTTTCAAAATTTTTCTTTCAAATACTACTAAAATGTGGAAAGAACTTCCTTCGGCGACATTTCCGAATTGATATCACATGGGTGCCTCCAAGAAAGGATTATGCTCCGAGCTCCAAAGCCGGTAACGCTGTTGCGATTAACCGGATGTTGCACTACCGCCCACGAACTCTTGCACGACTTGCACGCACGTTTTGCATAAAATAAAATACATAAGAAAATATACGACATGTGTCAAATACGTAATAAACTTTGTGGTTTGTACTCACAAATATTACAACACATCACAAACATGTTTACACATTATTATTTCACTCTACAAAATAATCTTCGATTGCCTAAGACATGATATGGCTTGTAAAAATAAGAATGTATCTATATATTTCTGTGATCACTATTAAAAAGAGTTACATTACTGTTTGAATTAATGGTGATCACACTTTTCAGTCGAGTTTCCCCAGCTGTATGTGCCGCAAGTAAACCATTGTGGAAAACATAATAAAAATTTTATTTTTATTTTATGACTAGATGTTAGACCAAATTTAAACCGAATAGCTTTAGAAAGTTAACCAATAATAGTCCTACGATTTTTTTCTTAGCAAGTGTTCCCTAATCTCAAATATTTAAGTTCCTTTTCGTAGGTTTTGATGTAGAATTTCAGAACAGAATATTAAACTTAGTCATCATCTTCCTGCCCTTATCCCATTTTGGGGTCGGCACAGTATGTTTTTTCCTTCCATACTCTCCTGTTACTCGTCATCTCTGTGCACACTCCCTTCTTCTCCATATCGTCTTTCACGCAATCTATCCATCTTTTCTTCGGCCGTCCTCTACCTGTCCATCCTTCCACTACCATACCTAGCACTCTTTTGGTCACGTGCCTTTCATCCCTCCTCATAACATGCCCATACCATGACAGACCGCTACCTCTAATTTTTTCTGTCACTGGCGCTACTCTTCCCTTCCCCTAATATACTCATTTCTTATTCTATCCCTTCTTGTCACCCCACACATCCATCTTAACATTCGCGTCTCCGTTACATGCAAACGCTTTTCATCCATCACCTTCATCGCCCAGCACTCAGATCCATACATAACGACAGGTCTAATGATGTTTTTATAAATTCTCCCCTTTAGTTTAAGGGGAATTCGGGCATCACATGTCGTCCCAGTGACTTGTCGCTATTTCATCCATCCCGTGTTGATTCTGTGCTTTACGTCCCGGTCAATATTGCCATCACTTTGAATCAGAGAACCAAGATAGCGAAACTCCGAGCAGACTGGTAACGGTACTCCGTCGAACAAAATAGGAACAAAATATTAAACTTAGTATTATTTAATACTATTTCCTTTATATTTTTTTTGTATTTAAATAGTTATAGTAGTTAAAAATAAATTGGATAATGAAATATAAGTGCACAGAAAAACAATAATAAACAGAAAAAATAAGAATTATTGATTTGGGTTTCATTCATTACTAAAGAAATTGTATTTTCCATATATCAGTAGAAAATAGCTACACTAATGACGAAATATATGGCATATGTGGCACAGAAACATTAAGCCCAAATTCCTAGCATTTAAAAGAAAGAAAAATATATATTTTTACAACTTATCGAGAATCAAACTTGAAAATAAAAAATAACATAAATATATGTAAAACAGATAAAAAGCACGTAATAAAAAAACAGATAAATAAAAAAAACACAGATCTTGACATTACAAGATCCTGATTTGTCTGGTAACAAATAAATACACACATAATTACTAGTAAGATATTTTAGTCATTGGGTAAAAATAGACATTATAAAATTTAGAAGTGTGTAAAATTCAAAAGTTTTAATAAATACTACACGACTGTAGTTTTGATGTATTAGAGCGTATTTACTGAAGTAAAACGTTAGTATGAACTATTACTAAGACGGTTGACACCCTTTGGAAATAGTGGTATACAAAGTTTTTATTCATTTTATTATTTTACGAGTACAAAAAAGAAAATATAGTTGTAATTAACTCTATTCGACTGAGTAACCGACCAACCGACCAACCAACCGACAGGCTGTTATGAGTGAAATATAATATTTTTGTATCTTATATTACTAGTAAGACACATTATGTATAACAGAATATAACCATTTGCAGATATGATATCTAAACTTAGAACAACTGTTTTTCAAGACTCACAATCGTGTACGTCACTACGTGACGCTAATTAATGATGGGAAATTTTTAGTTTTACCAAATCTTTGACATAGAATGATCTAAAAGGAAAAAAATATGTATCAACACATTATCCAATACCTATTACTGATGCGAGATAGTTTATCAATGAGAATATGAATTTCAACAAAAACTTGTGTTCAAAATAAAAATTTACAAGTTTAGTCACTTTTTGTTTGGTTACCTTTCGAATAGTAATCGTATTTACTGCGATGGACGTTAAAGTCAACCTATCGGAATTAAACTTGGATTACTAATTAATTCGTATTGAAAGAGAGAAGGTTGATTTTGGTTAAAATACTAGATGTTCAAAAAAGATGAATGTGTGGCGTTCATGTGATAAAGTTTTCATAGTTTTACTAGCCTTTAGAGCATAAAATATATTATATAAGCGTTTCTGCAGATTTAGTTATAAAAATAAATTCAACAAATTTTACTTGGAGTAAATAGACGTGATAATATACATACGTGATACTAAAAAAAAAAAATATTATATTTTTTAAATATCGCAAACAAAATGAGTGAATATATTTTTGTTACCTGATCCCTGTGTGAAGCCTAAAATAACGTTTACGTTTGTATTGATATTGATACCGCAGGTTAATACGATTTATCTTTGATAGACTTTCGACCGCGTCATCATTCTGCCATTGTTAACAAAGATTTCATGTTTTTATTTGAACAAAAATATATTAGAGTATTAAAAATGAGGGAATAGAGAATGAAATAAAATATTTTTTTTATTTGCCAATAAGTTATCAGTTTTATAATAATATTATGTTTATAAAAATATCCCTTTCAGGATATTATCACAAAATTTCTTCATATTTGCGTATTATATTGATAATATAAACTACATTAGCAATATAGCAAAATAATGATAAATGTGGAGTATTAGAATGATTATATATATCATAACCGTTTGGGAGACCTCTTTTGTGTTTAGTTGTCTCCAGAATGCGACGAGATAATTAAAATAAAAATTTGCTTATGTATGTTTGAAAACGACGCAAATGTTATAGCGAAAACAGATTGGAAAAATGTTTAGCTATTCAAAAGTTATCAAGAAAAGAATAAAGGAGAGGGACTCAGCTCAACACCGCGCACAGTTGGCGGATCCCAGTATAACAATAATCAACAAAACTTCATAACACTTGTAAATTAATATAAAATACTTGATAGAAAAGTTTGAATGTTGCGTTATATTTTAATAATATTATGTAAAGTTTAAAATAAAAGAAATAAGTTTTAGTTTGTAATGATTTCTATTTGTGGATTGAAAACGTTGGATCAAAATTAAAGTCAAAGTTTTTGTTTCAAATACTACGGTCAATTAAAAAATATTCATCCTCCTATAAATTCTAATACAATGTTAGAAAATTTTATCTTTCGACACGTTTACCATGCCATGTAAGCAACTCTTTCTATTACTGCTAACTAATCTTAATAAATTATATCCTCGCCTTAACAGCTGCATTCACTTCACCTATTATTTATAAAAAAATTACTACATATCTGAGTGAGTCTTAAAAGAGAAGGCAAAAAACTCAAAAGTTGTTTTTTTTTAATGAAGTTTTCAATTTTTGATATATTATGATATTAATCCTGAAAATGAGTCAACTACCGAAGATCTATACATTTAGATGAACTAAAAACTCTTGTGCACGTGAAATTGTAAAATTATTTATTAATTGTAAAGTTACAATATTTATTCTAATGGTAATTTAATTTAACATGCGCATAATTCGTTTAAAAATTTTCATTCCAAAAGACTTTTACAAAGCGCTGATTTTTATTTTTAATCCACAACTGGGTCATGTTTCAGTATCTGTAATAGAATGTGAATTAAACTGACATTAAACATTGAAGGTTTTATAATGGAAAACTATATCCAAGGTCATATTTTATAATATAACATCAACTTTACTGTTATGAATAATATATCTATCATCATAATATATATGTTTTAATATTAAAACATAGTTTAACATTAAAACATTAAAATGCATTAGTGGGTATATTTAAATAAGCATTACAATAAATATTGCATAAGACTCAAGTAAATAACATTGATGTATAAACGATTAACATTTCAATGAATGCCGAGAATTCAATTCTTTTAATACCTCACTGGTCTTAAAATACGACTCAATTACAGTTTCTCAGTGTTGCGATCTCAGGGGACGAGAGCTATTAATCGTTCTTTGTCTTAAAATAGACTTGAGGTGTTTAACTCTAAGCACTTGAAGTTTTCTTACAGCGCGTTATACTCTGATGATAATATTGTAAATAAATAGGTGTAGTTTATTAGAATTACATTGCTTAAAAATATAAAAAATGGCCTAAAAATATAATCTATTACAAGTCGTGATATTTCACAAAAGCCGCCTTCCTAAAGCCAAGCCTCCGATTATTATGCGGAAAATTTTAAACATTAAATGAATGAAATTATTTTCAATGAATATATGTTCAATTTTATTGTTATCGACTGGGAAATTATTTTCAATGCTGTGAATATAAATGATAAATCACATTATTTATTTTTATATTTGAAAAACATGGTATGTTTCGTTCTATTATATTAAAACTTCTGCCATATCCATCACTTACAAAAGAGATTAAGACATTTATGACAAAGCACAACGCTTCAAAGTCCAAATGTAAAAGAATGCTAAGAGACGAAAATCTAGCTTAGTATAAATCTTAACGAAGTCGTTATTGTATAGCGTGTTGAGACTCGCAGCGAAAGTTCATCCATTCTTAAATAGAAAATAGTGACTTGTCAGGAATTTCGAAAGTTCTTAATTCCCTGTAAAGAGAAAGAAGTAGGTATATAAGTATTTTCGTTTATCTTGCTATAAAGGTACTCAATCATTATTTGACTTATTATTGAGCCGGTTATCAGATATTAGCAGTTATTAAGAAACACACTAAAAAACTTTGTTCTTTATATTATCGTTTATGTTAAAAATGTACGGTGGCTTTTCCTGTACTTCTGATTGCGATAAATTGTACACCAGACACTTGTCGTAAAATGATAATTAATCTCTTCAATATGATAGCCCTTATTAACCGACATGTATTTAATTGCTTCCTGTCTTTTCACGTATTTTCCTATCGGTAAACCAGGCACAGATAACTTCTATTCCAAAGCTAAATAAACTAAATTCCTTGTATCTTCTTTTCTTATTTTCAATCTATTTCTATTCTTCTGTTTCTTTTAAACGTTTTGGAGCGACCTATTTCAATAACATAAAATAAAATAATAGTAGGCTCTCTGTAAAATAATACTAGAAACAGATATAAATAAAAGATAGGAAAAAACAAAAAAAAAACAATATTTGTTGTCTAGTACAGTCATTGTAAGTAGCTAATGAGGGACGTTATGTACAGTCACGCACGTCACGTTGTGCGTATCCGAATTAATAATAACCACTTGTTTCCTTGTACGGTATAGACAAAAACTTTCTCTATTTTATGTTATACAATAGTGACTCTTATAAAGCATTTTGCAATTTTATCTTTTACATAACAAATTTTATTACTAATGTTTGTTCTTATAAGATTGAATGGATAATTTTCTATTTCTTTTACCTTATATAAGACGTAAAATCGAATCAAATTCTCTTATATTATATTACCCTATCCTTCTATTCCATTTTATGTTTCGCTTACATTGTTAGCCAGAAAGAACATTGGTATTTGTTGTATTGTTTTATAAATTGAATCAATGCTTTATTTTTATTCAAGACAACAATGAAAAGTATATTTGAATTTATTCAATATTTCTTTAACTGAATATTATATAGGTAAATTACTGCCGTAACTCAAATTTAACAATTAATTAATGTAACATAATATAATAAAAGACATGACATATATTTATTATAAAACTATGATTTTAATAAAATAAAATCAAAATTAATTTTAACACTGGAAAAAAATAAACAGTGAATGCGATGAGAAGCTTGTGTCCTTTATGACGGCCTTTCAGACCACCCCTTTCACGAAGTTTGTTAAACCACGTCAGCACTTTGTGTACACTGTTATACTCGTATGCACACTTATAGTAGGTAACTTCAAATATATAAAGTATGTTTATTTCTATTAATATAAAATTGTAAATAGGTTACGTAAAATCCATTTAAGTTGTCTTAACATTTAAATCATGTTAATAAATTTCTTCTTTATAAAATGATTGAAATGTTAGTAAGGAATTCAAATTCAATTAAACTTTAATGTAATCATCCGAGATCTAAGAAGTTCAAAAGAACTAACAATATTGCCCTGTCTGTCTATTACGTAACTTGAAGTAAGATGAAATTGTATTACATTGTCTTTCAGGATAATTTTTATATTACATACTTACCATGAGTTGTGGAGATTATGAGATATTTATATATGTATGAATGTGTGAACGTATACAGTAATATCACCTTGCGGCTTTTTTGTCTTACTGAACGGGTTAATTAGATTCTTTAAAAAGTAGTGCCACCCACGACACTTCGCTTTACACATACAACCCACAAACATATCTCAGATTGTATACGCAGACGACGAATCCCTACACCTCTGTCTTCTTGCCGTCTATCCTTGAGGATGAAGCCCTACACCTTTGTCTTTTTGCCGTCTATCTTTGAGGATGAAGCCCTACTCCTCTTTCTCCTTACCGTCCCATCCTTCAGTATTGCACTTCAGGATCGAGAAGACAAATTGTTATTTTATATAATATTGATTAATAATAGAAATTGTTATTAATTGTTATAGTTTCCCGCTATTAAACAGCAATGCCAAATCTGTGTGTAAACTATTTTTCAATTCTGTCAACTCTCTTAGATTATCTATTTGCAAAACATTTTGAGGTTAGTACATGCCGTTTCATATATACCCCTACTACCTGTGCGAGTCACATTTCCATAGAGTGTGTCAAAGGGTTATTAATTTGTGTTTTTGGCGTCACCAATTAGTATAGTATAGTGTATTAATGGAATAAATTATTTGAAGTATACAATCTTAATTTGTGACAACATAAATTTGATATTCTTCATGAGTTTGTTGGTTTAGAATTTTTAAACCAATCTATATAGCAAATAAATATTTTTTTATGATTATATTTTAAAATATATTTAAAATAGCGGGAAACTATAACAATTAATAACAATTTCTATTATTAATCAATATTATATAAAATAACAATTTGTCTTCTCGATCCTGAAGTGCAATACTGAAGGATGGGACGGTAAGGAGAAAGAGGAGTAGGGCTTCATCCTCAAAGATAGACGGCAAAAAGACAAAGGTGTAGGGCTTCATCCTCAAGGATAGACGGCAAGAAGACAGAGGTGTAGGGATTCGTCGTCTGCGTATACAATCTGAGATATGTTTGTGGGTTGTATGTGTAAAGCGAAGTGTCGTGGGTGGCACTACTTTTTAAAGAATCTAATTAACCCGTTCAGTAAGACAAAAAAGCCGCAAGGTGATATTACTGTATACGTTCACACATTCATACATATATAAATATCTCATAATCTCCACAACTCATGGTAAGTATGTAATATAAAAATTATCCTGAAAGACAATGTAATACAATTTCATCTTACTTCAAGTTACGTAATAGACAGACAGGGCAATATTGTTAGTTCTTTTGAACTTCTTAGATCTCGGATGATTACATTAAAGTTTAATTGAATTTGAATTCCTTACTAACATTTCAATCATTTTATAAAGAAGAAATTTATTAACATGATTTAAATGTTAAGACAACTTAAATGGATTTTACGTAACCTATTTACAATTTTATATTAATAGAAATAAACATACTTTATATATTTGAAGTTACCTACTATAAGTGTGCATACGAGTATAACAGTGTACACAAAGTGCTGACGTGGTTTAACAAACTTCGTGAAAGGGGTGGTCTGAAAGGCCGTCATAAAGGACACAAGCTTCTCATCGCATTCACTGTTTATTTTTTTCCAGTGTTAAAATTAATTTTGATTTTATTTTATTAAAATCATAGTTTTATAATAAATATATGTCATGTCTTTTATTATATTATGTTACATTAATTAATTGTTAAATTTGAGTTACGGCAGTAATTTACCTATATAATATTCAGTTAAAGAAATATTGAATAAATTCAAATATACTTTTCATTGTTGTCTTGAATAAAAATAAAGCATTGATTCAATTTATAAAACAATACAACAAATACCAATGTTCTTTCTGGCTAACAATGTAAGCGAAACATAAAATGGAATAGAAGGATAGGGTAATATAATATAAGAGAATTTGATTCGATTTTACGTCTTATATAAGGTAAAAGAAATAGAAAATTATCCATTCAATCTTATAAGAACAAACATTAGTAATAAAATTTGTTATGTAAAAGATAAAATTGCAAAATGCTTTATAAGAGTCACTATTGTATAACATAAAATAGAGAAAGTTTTTGTCTATACCGTACAAGGAAACAAGTGGTTATTATTAATTCGGATACGCACAACGTGACGTGCGTGACTGTACATAACGTCCCTCATTAGCTACTTACAATGACTGTACTAGACAACAAATATTGTTTTTTTTTTGTTTTTTCCTATCTTTTATTTATATCTGTTTCTAGTATTATTTTACAGAGAGCCTACTATTATTTTATTTTATGTTATTGAAATAGGTCGCTCCAAAACGTTTAAAAGAAACAGAAGAATAGAAATAGATTGAAAATAAGAAAAGAAGATACAAGGAATTTAGTTTATTTAGCTTTGGAATAGAAGTTATCTGTGCCTGGTTTACCGATAGGAAAATACGTGAAAAGACAGGAAGCAATTAAATACATGTCGGTTAATAAGGGCTATCATATTGAAGAGATTAATTATCATTTTACGACAAGTGTCTGGTGTACAATTTATCGCAATCAGAAGTACAGGAAAAGCCACCGTACATTTTTAACATAAACGATAATATAAAGAACAAAGTTTTTTAGTGTGTTTCTTAATAACTGCTAATATCTGATAACCGGCTCAATAATAAGTCAAATAATGATTGAGTACCTTTATAGCAAGATAAACGAAAATACTTATATACCTACTTCTTTCTCTTTACAGGGAATTAAGAACTTTCGAAATTCCTGACAAGTCACTATTTTCTATTTAAGAATGGATGAACTTTCGCTGCGAGTCTCAACACGCTATACAATAACGACTTCGTTAAGATTTATACTAAGCTAGATTTTCGTCTCTTAGCATTCTTTTACATTTGGACTATGAAGCGTTGTGCTTTGTCATAAATGTCTTAATCTCTTTTGTAAGTGATGGATATGGCAGAAGTTTTAATATAATAGAACGAAACATACCATGTTTTTCAAATATAAAAATAAATAATGTGATTTATCATTTATATTCACAGCATTGAAAATAATTTCCCAGTCGATAACAATAAAATTGAACATATATTCATTGAAAATAATTTCATTCATTTAATGTTTAAAATTTTCCGCATAATAATCGGAGGCTTGGCTTTAGGAAGGCGGCTTTTGTGAAATATCACGACTTGTAATAGATTATATTTTTAGGCCATTTTTTATATTTTTAAGCAATGTAATTCTAATAAACTACACCTATTTATTTACAATATTATCATCAGAGTATAACGCGCTGTAAGAAAACTTCAAGTGCTTAGAGTTAAACACCTCAAGTCTATTTTAAGACAAAGAACGATTAATAGCTCTCGTCCCCTGAGATCGCAACACTGAGAAACTGTAATTGAGTCGTATTTTAAGACCAGTGAGGTATTAAAAGAATTGAATTCTCGGCATTCATTGAAATGTTAATCGTTTATACATCAATGTTATTTACTTGAGTCTTATGCAATATTTATTGTAATGCTTATTTAAATATACCCACTAATGCATTTTAATGTTTTAATGTTAAACTTGGCGTCACCAATTAGTATAGTATAGTGTATTAATGGAATAAATTATTTGAAGTATACAATCTTAATTTGTGACAACATAAATTTGATATTCTTCATGAGTTTGTTGGTTTAGAATTTTTAAACCAATCTATATAGCAAATAAATATTTTTTTATGATTATATTTTAAAATATAATCATAAAAAAAATATTTCTATATTATTAAAATAATGTTTACTTAAATATACAGATAAATATAGATATGCTCTATATAAAATAAGAGTTAATTTGCATTTACCCTTAACTTGTAAAATATTTTAACAAATTAGTTTCATTTATGGAGGGTTTCCGCAGTATTTTTACGATAATGAATAAGTTAAATGAGTTTACAAAAATACTTCGGAACTCTTTTTATAAGCGAGAATAATCTGTGCTAATTATTCATTTAAACAAAATATAATTACTAGGTCGTTGATAAAATACAAAAGTGGATTGCTCGTAACTTTAATAATTAAAAATATATATATATATATAACTATTTTCATATTTTAATAATAACCATTGTTAAATATTAAAAGTGAATTATTTTAAATTGAGTAATCTGAGAAATAATAAACAAACCATTGTCTACTCGGTAGAGCACTCGTTTCAATTAGCTAATCAAGAATGTTGTGCGGAGTCACGCACGTCGCGCTGCACGCATCATAATTAGTAACCACTTGTTTCATAGTTTATATATACGCAGATTCTTATAAAGTATTTGTATTTGCATTATATTTGTGGTTTTATCTGCGAAATGTGATGAACTGATCCAGCAAAGTATTCATCATAAACTTTTCCTATCATTTAAATTTGATATAACTGCGATGACATGTTAATATTAATTAATTTATACTTTCAAATATAATGTACAAAAATATTTTAGACATTCATATTTTAATTATGACATGAAAAAAGGAATACAAATCATTTTATGGTAGACAATATCAATAACACAATTCTAGTCTGTCTTTTATTCAGTTAAAATATTTGTTTAAAATAAAAACATTTAGAAAATAGTGGATGTTATAGTTTTATTCGCATATGAGTCACGGTGTAGTGTCGCTAATATTAAGAAGAATACAAATTTAAGTCAGTTTTGTCAACATGCGTGAATAAAGAAATATTTATATAGTTTATTTTATTCCTTTCCATTTTTCGTTTTTATACGTAATGTACATTAATATTAGATTTTTTTATAAATACTTTAATTTGAGGAAAAAATAATCATAATAAGTACATCCACGACATTTTGGAGCAGCGATACCAAGCTCTTATAAGTGATGAGTTCTGTGTACGATTCCCGGTTATGGCAAAATATTATATTCCTATTCAGTACTATGTTTAAAATAAATCGTAACATCTCAGATATTATAACTACGTTATAAATAAGCCCAACTTTAGTTAAACAGAGTGTGAGTTAAATTTCCGAGCATCGAGCTTCGATTCACCGATAACGGTGAGACTATATTTTTAGTTTTCATTTTGTTTTTAGGAAAGTCTTTAGGAAGGAAGGAAAATCTTTAAGAAAGTTGTGATATATTAATGATAGCGTTCGGAAGTTATGAGTTTCTTTCAAACAAGGCTAACTAATCAAATCTAAAATTCCGAAAACATTCCATTGCTATATTTTACGTTTTTCATATAATCAGTTATCAGTACTTTAAATGTTTTTTTTTTATGAAAAAAGACTTCTCTTAAATTGTAGTGTTCTTTTAAAACACATCAGCTTACAATAATAAATACGGATCTAGAAGACAAGACTTACGGATCTAGTAGACAAAACTTTTTGACTAAACTAATTAAACTTATTTAAATTAAATTAAAACTATTTATAAATTTAACATAATTTACTTTGTATTGAAATATTATATCTTAGATTGAAAAGTTTGTATCTGTTAAATTACATTAACAATACAGTTAGGTGACATATGAATTGAGGTATGAAACATCACATCACCATAATGAAATATAGAAACGTTATGGAGTTTTAATGCTTTCCATATATAACAAATAATTTTTGGTATAAAGATTAAATTATATTTTGTGGTAACACACTAATACTAATCTTTGTTTTATACGGATGTGAAATATGACTTAGTGCAACGAGCCCTAAATATAATTAGAGTTAAAATGTTGGTGAATGAAAATAGAAATGAAATAACGTTATTAATATATACTCAGTAATTAATTATAAAAGTTACATCAATGTTTTGTGTAATAATTAATATGATAATATTGTATATGTGTATTGTGGTATAAGTTTGTGTTTGTGCTCCCATGAATTCTCTTGAACTGACCATGTCATTGAAGAGTCAAATGCCGGTGCTAATTAAACAGGTCAAAGCAAAATACAGTATGATTTCCCGACATGATGTGTGCCTGTGCAAAATGTCCACAGAGATTTAACTATCTTTTCAGTCTTTTAAAACATGTGAAACTGTTGAGATACAGGGGAAGAAAAAACAAGAAATAGAGTTAATTGCAATAAGTCTGGCTGCTAGCTCCACTCAAAAATCAATTCCACTACAAATGAAAATCAAAACACAAGTGTGTCTGCACAAAAACAAGAAAAAAAAAGGCATTTCAAAACTAAAAGCAAAGTATAAAAATACCAAACAGATCTTAGTTTAATAATCTGTATGTGTTATAAAAACTAACATTTTAAATAATAATATGTTCCATAGTTTTAGTGAATATTGTTAATATATACGAGTATATTGGTAATAGTTTCAATTTAAAGACAAAATTTATATTGGTTGCTTACCTTTGAGAGAATATAATTTTATCTATTAGTTAGTTCCACATTTTTTATTATTATGTCTGTTATGTTTTTTTTTATGGTTGTAAAAATTATAAATATATTAATTTTTATCGCCTCATTATTACCAGGTTAATACTTTTTAATCAATCGACAATCTTATATGTATATTAGAATTGTTTTCAATTGAAAGATTAATTTAATAATTTATTATCTATATTAGTTAAAATGAGATGTAGTTTAATAAAATTTTAGAACAATAATGAGGTGTAAATAAGTTTCAAACATAATATTTTTATATGTATGTTTTACAATAATTTGTCGTTGATTTTTTTGTTTCAATCAATTAATGTTGAATGCACAAATTATATATATTGAAAATAATAAGTTCTATATAATATTATCGAGCGAATAATTAGCATATATTTTACTTTTTGTTTTAAAGGTTGTATCCATTCATAATGGTGAAGTACAATAGTTGTTAATTTATAATTTTATAATAATTTTTATATTCTTTATGTTGAACTAAAATTTATATTGCAATGTATATTACATTAAGAATTTCACCAAAAATTGTTTGCTAGTTGTCGGTGCCAGATGAGTTTATATAGTTTTCGAAATTAGAATTTGTATTTATTATTGTATGTTAAAATAAAAATGTATGTATATAATATACGAGTATAATATGAACAAATGCGGCGTTGAGGACCTCCAATAAACACGCCATGTTCCGAACGGCGGGAGGTGGAGGACAGAGTTACAAATTGCTACGTGGAATGTAATAGGAGGAATGGAACGAAAGATGAATGAATTATTAGATGTGATGTATGACAAAGATCTGGATATTATTTGTGTGTCTTAGACCAAGCGAAAAGGCAATGATACGACCGATTTGTCTGGCAACCGGGTCGCTTTCTGGGCTGGGGTTCCAGAGGGTGAGCGAGGTTGCCAAGGTGTAGGCGTGTTGTTGTCCTCTCGAATGGTTAATGCAATGGTAGAAAACAAGGTGATGAACCCGACGCTTCTTTGGGTTCGCTTTAAGCTGGGGATAACAAGAGTATTCTTGATAGCCGTTTATGCGCCAGTATCCTCAGCTCCAGTCAGAGTGCCAGAGTGTCAAGGATGTTCTAAGTAGTATCAGAAGTAAATAAAAGTTAATAGTATGTGGGGATATTAATGGATGGGTTCGAACCGCGCAAAGTGGTAACGAAAGCGTGCTAGACAAGTACGGTGATAAGAGAGTAAATGAGGCTGGAAAGCTTATCCACCGATCAGAGAGGAATATCAAGGAAGGGTTTCCAAGAAGCTTGAAAGCTGTTTTTTCGAAATGAAAGTGCTGAAGTATGCTGGCAGAATCTTAGGAATGGTATGGTGAAAGTAGCGACAAAGGTATGTGGTAAAAGGAAAAGAAGTTTTAATAAAAAGTGCGATGAATGGTGGGATGATGAAGTGAAAGATGCTGTGGAGTCAAAAAAGACAGCATGGCTGGATTATAAAGCCTCGGGTAAGGATAAAAGTATGCGAGAGATAAGAAAAAGAGAGTACAAGCTGCAAAAGCACAAAACGAAAGCACTTATAAAGATGAAGCGTGAAAATTCTGAGAGAGAAAGGGATGACAGGTTGACGAACAACTTCCGGGAAAAAACGAAGCTTTTCTGGAGAGAAGTTAGTGGTTTCCGGGGTGGTTCGGTAACCTGTAGAATGAAAGGGGTGCTTACGAAGAGCGGTGAAATCTTAACAGAGCAAGAACCCGTTTTGCAGCAGTGGGTGGAATTCTACAAGGAGACGTATGAATGTGAGGACGCCTTGACCTTGAGTACCAGCGAAATGCTGAGTCTGGTTGTAGCCGATGGTGAAATCAGGTTGGAAGAAGTGGAGAGCGTGATGCGAAGTCTGAAATGTGGTAAGGCTGCGGGAGCAGATGAAGTTACTGTCGAGATGATCAAATATGGTGGGCCACGCGTCTGGGTCTTGTTCTGGTTTTTATGCAATTTATGCTGGAAATCAGGGGAGGTCCCAGGTGATTGGCGAGGTGCAGTCGTCGTACCTTTGTATAAAGACAAAAGTTCACAGATAGACTGTGCAAGCTATAGGGCTATCAGTTTGATTAGCTTAGGTGGTAAAGTTTATGCTAAAATATTAGCGAGAAGAATGCAAGAGAGATCTGAAAGTCTGTTGTGGGATGCCCAAGGAGGTTTTAGACCTGGAAGAAGGTATATAGATCAGATCTTTTCCCTCCGCATGATCACGGAAAAGTTTTTGGCCCTAGACCAAAAGGTTTTCTGTGCTTTTGTGGATTTGAAAAAGGCGTTTGACAGGATTGTGAGAAAGAAGTTATGGGAGATACTGCCCCGATACAACGTGAACGGACCCTTGCTACAGGCTGTAAAGTCTCTTTACAGAGATCACTCAGCCTGTGTGCGAGTAGGAGCTGACATGTCGCCCTGGTTTGACATCCAATGGGATGTTAAGCAAGGTTGCACTATGTCAGCTTGGTTGTTAAATTTGTGTTTGGATAGTTGTCTCCAAAGCGTGAAAGAGAGTGACATGGGAGTGAAAGTAGGTGACCTTAAGGTCAATTGCTTGCTATATGCAGATGATGCAGTGCTCATTGCATCATCAGAATGCGATTTGCAGGCATTGGTCACTACTCTGAAAGATGGGTGTGAAAAAAAAGGTCTAAACCTGAATGCAGATAAGACGAAGGTATATTTGAAAGAAATGAAGAAAGTATAGAATGTAAGATCAACGTGAATGGTAAGAATAAGAGAATGAAGCGGTATATTTGGGAAGGTTAGCAGAGACGGAAGATACGAAATGGATGTGAAAAGGCGTATTGCTGCCGGTAATAGAGTAAACGGTACTCTGATTGCACCCTGAAATGGCAAAACGTAGCATAGCCGCGCGTTTGGCTGTACACAATGCGGTTTTGCTACCGACGCTGTTATAGGGCAGGCAAACGTGGAAAACACAGAAAAAGATTGTAAGAAAGATAAATGCTGTGGAGATGCGATCTTTTCGCAGAATATGCGGAGTCAGCCCAGCTGACCGAAACCGCAATGAAGAGATCCACAGAATTGCAAGTACTAGCGAAGATGAAACGGTAAGAATGAAGAAGAACGTGCTCAGGTGGTTTGGGCACGTCGAACGAATGAGTGATGAAAGAATGGTAAAAAAGATTTATACACGAAAAGTAAGCGGTAAGAGAGACAGGGGGAGCTCTCGAGTGACCTTCGAAAACATAGTATCTATGATACTGGAGGAAGGTCACGTAAAAAGCATGAGGACCCCCCGGAGGGCATGTATAAACAGGTTGATGTCTGTGGCCGAGGCGAAAGAGGAAATTTCAAGCTGTCTAACAGCTCTTTGCCACAAAATTTGAAAATGCTAAGATATTTTTGATATATTTTGGTTAGAATATACCGATAATTGAGAAAATAGTGCGATATGTAAATAGGATAACAAAATCTTGCTATGTTGAAATTAAAATTATCTACTGAAAATCACGTTTAATTTTAGATTTAATTACACTTTTATTAAATGTTTATCATATATTAATGTGTTTAATTTGGATGGGTATCATTGAATCTTAGAGCAATTATTATTTTCAGAAAAAATTTAAGTATTGAGGTATCCTTTTATTGTTATTGAAATCAAACTTTAATATACAATAACATGAACAATCCTTGAAAAATCGTAAAAAATTCAACAACTTTTAAGATTTCAACAATTTAAATCTGAGAGAGGAACACGTCGCAAAATAGTTAAGAACGGTGTTTTGAATCAAAGTTTTATTAAAGAAGATTCAAAATGAAGGTAAATAATTTTATAGATAGTATATATTTTTATTTTTTTATTTTATTTTAGCTTCACGCCATATCCCTTGCGGGGTAGCCAGAGACGACGAAGCGCCAAACGCTACGGTCCCTGCATACCTCTTTCGCCTCGGCCACAGACATCAACCTGTTTATACATGCCCTCCGGGGGGTCCTCATGCTTTTTACGTGACCTTCCTCCAGTATCATAGATACTATGTTTTCGAAGGTCACTCGAGAGCTCCCCCTGTCTCTCTTACCGCTTACTTTTCGTGTATAAATCTTTTTTACCATTCTTTCATCACTCATTCGTTCGACGTGCCCAAACCACCTGAGCACGTTCTTCTTCATTCTTACCGTTTCATCTTCGCTAGTACTTGCAATTCTGTGGATCTCTTCATTGCGGTTTCGGTCAGCTGGGCTGACTCCGCATATTCTGCGAAAAGATCGCATCTCCACAGCATTTATCTTTCTTACAATCTTTTTCTGTGTTTTCCACGTTTGCCTGCCCTATAACAGCGTCGGTAGCAAAACCGCATTGTGTACAGCCAAACGCGCGGCTATGCTACGTTTTGCCATTTCAGGGTGCAATCAGAGTACCGTTTACTCTATTACCGGCAGCAATACGCCTTTTCACATCCATTTCGTATCTTCCGTCTCTGCTAACCTTCCCAAATATACCGCTTCATTCTCTTATTCTTACCATTCACGTTGATCTTACATTCTATACTTTCTTCATTTCTTTCAAATATACCTTCGTCTTATCTGCATTCAGGTTTAGACCTTTTTTTTCACACCCATCTTTCAGAGTAGTGACCAATGCCTGCAAATCGCATTCTGATGATGCAATGAGCACTGCATCATCTGCATATAGCAAGCAATTGACCTTAAGGTCACCTACTTTCACTCCCATGTCACTCTCTTTCACGCTTTGGAGACAACTATCCAAACACAAATTTAACAACCAAGCTGACATAGTGCAACCTTGCTTAACATCCCATTGGATGTCAAACCAGGGCGACATGTCAGCTCCTACTCGCACACAGGCTGAGTGATCTCTGTAAAGAGACTTTACAGCCTGTAGCAAGGGTCCGTTCACGTTGTATCGGGGCAGTATCTCCCATAACTTCTTTCTCACAATCCTGTCAAACGCCTTTTTCAAATCCACAAAAGCACAGAAAACCTTTTGGTCTAGGGCCAAAAACTTTTCCGTGATCATGCGGAGGGAAAAGATCTGATCTATATACCTTCTTCCAGGTCTAAAACCTCCTTGGGCATCCCACAACAGACTTTCAGATCTCTCTTGCATTCTTCTCGCTAATATTTTAGCATAAACTTTACCACCTAAGCTAATCAAACTGATAGCCCTATAGCTTGCACAGTCTATCTGTGAACTTTTGTCTTTATACAAAGGTACGACGACTGCACCTCGCCAATCACCTGGGACCTCCCCTGATTTCCAGCATAAATTGCATAAAAACCAGAACAAGACCCAGACGCGTGGCCCACCATATTTGATCATCTCGACAGTAACTTCATCTGCTCCCGCAGCCTTACCACATTTCAGACTTCGCATCACGCTCTCCACTTCTTCCAACCTGATTTCACCATCGGCTACAACCAGACTCAGCATTTCGCTGGTACTCAAGGTCAAGGCGTCCTCACATTCATACGTCTCCTTGTAGAATTCCACCCACTGCTGCAAAACGGGTTCTTGCTCTGTTAAGATTTCACCGCTCTTCGTAAGCACCCCTTTCATTCTACAGGTTACCGAACCACCCCGGAAACCACTAACTTCTCTCCAGAAAAGCTTCGTTTTTTCCCGGAAGTTGTTCGTCAACCTGTCATCCCTTTCTCTCTCAGAATTTTCACGCTTCATCTTTATAAGTGCTTTCGTTTTGTGCTTTTGCAGCTTGTACTCTCTTTTTCTTATCTCTCGCATACTTTTATCCTTACCCGAGGCTTTATAATCCAGCCATGCTGTCTTTTTTGACTCCACAGCATCTTTCACTTCATCATCCCACCATTCATCGCACTTTTTATTAAAACTTCTTTTCCTTTTACCACATACCTTTGTCGCTACTTTCACCATACCATTCCTAAGATTCTGCCAGCATACTTCAGCACTTTCATTTCGAAAAAACAGCTTTCAAGCTTCTTGGAAACCCTTCCTTGATATTCCTCTCTGATCGGTGGATAAGCTTTCCAGCCTCATTTACTCTCTTATCACCGTACTTGTCTAGCACGCTTTCGTTACCACTTTGCGCGGTTCGAACCCATCCATTAATATCCCCACATACTATTAACTTTTATTTACTTCTGATACTACTTAGAACATCCTTGACACTCTGGCACTCTGACTGGAGCTGAGGATACTGGCGCATAAACGGCTATCAAGAATACTCTTGTTATCCCCAGCTTAAAGCGAACCCAAAGAAGCGTCGGGTTCATCACCTTGTTTTCTACCATTGCATTAACCATTCGAGAATCCAAGAGAATCCAGACGATTGTTTTTTAAATTGAATTTTATGTAAGTAAAAAAATATAACAGAGAAATCTTGTGTCCAAATTGATTGCTAAATTCTCAGAAAATATGGAGTGCACTTAACAAGGGAATCTGCTTTTTACGATTTACGATGTGTTAACTTCCAAGGACTTGTCCCAGTTTCAGACTGTTTCTTTGTTTTCAATATTCCATTTGTTACATATGAAGTACTTGCGAGAGATTTTAATCTGCTGGAAAAAATGTCTGAAATTGGCCTTAATTTTGTTGCCTTTTGTTGTATTGTTATGTTTTTTTCTTATGTTTAAGCTTCTTGTGGTTAATTCAAAAGTGTAATAGTTTATTAATTGTCCCTTTAACTTTGATCACGATTGTCTTAATACTAATTAAAATAATGAATTTAAAGTTTCTTATATATTATACTAACATTAAAAAGAGTTGACAGTTAGATAAACTTTATCGAATGGCGAAGACTTAGAAGGAAGAGAAAACTAAAAGTACTTTTCAACGGCATAAAACTGTAGAATTAAAATTAATATTACCTCATAAGAACTTCCAACACGAGCAGGACTTAAACTCTCACATAGTTCAAAATTTAGTTATTACAGACAATTGTGTATACAATTTAGATTCTAATAAATATAACCTTGTTTGGTATTAAGTATTATTACGTTCCATAACTACAACATCCAAAGCCTTTGAATAAAATCTTCGTATAATACAAAAAACAAATATGAGATAAAAAGTAGTTTATTATATAAAATAAAAATGATAAAGATGGCTATTTTTTATTCAAATTTAAATATTTATTATTATTGTCATTTATTGTTATCAAATTTATAAAATATCATTGCTTCCTCTATTGTAGTTCGTTTAATTCTTCCTTTGTTGTGTAAATTCATTTTCTGCGTGTTCAAAAGCTATTTTTACACGACACAATTTATTGTAATCAGAACTTGTAAGTTCTGACGCTTGATGACAAATGTTTTATCCTCACGAGTTTCACTGGTTGTTAATAGCAATTTGGTGGAATATTTTAATTCGTTAGGTAAGGTTTCGAATTTAAATGTATTAGAATAGTAAGTTTTATTAATGGGTGCCTTAATGTTGTGTATTTTTTATATTTATGATCGTACAATATGATATAATTTTTTTTCATTATAATGTGTGTAGGTCTTAAGTATTTATTATCAATACCGTCCATTTTGTAGTTTAAAATTTCTATATATCCTAGTGTTGTATATATGTTTTTGCAATATATATGAATAATTATTATTCATGAATACACATTTATATTTATTTCTTTTTACTAAGTAATGTCATATTGTTTTTAATCATAAATTGATCATATGTTAAATTAAATACCTTAGATAATTGCAAAATCTTAATTTCGTTGCATAACCTAAGCGATGACCTAACCGTCACGAAGTTACAAAAATCCTAGGCCGTGTCTTCACCTTGTGACGACGTGCGTGATAAGGTTCGCGAGGTCTGGCAACGTGAAGGTATGCTTTAATTCTATATTACACAAATCTTGTTATTCAATTATAGTTCTTATGTTTGAAATATAAGAGCGATATTGTCTTATGGATTTTTAGCTAACGGTCAAAGTGATGTGCCTGGAATGTTGTATACATGTTAGGACTTATTTCGCAGCTTTTTATGAACTTTGGGAACAGAGTGTACTATATATTGTATATTCTATTGTTCTATTATAATAGTGTTAAAAAAAAATCCCTATAATTTAATATTTATCTTATCTACTTTCATACTATCTGTGTCCACGACTTCTCTCGAGCCGAATAAGTTTTTTTTAAATAAAAGTAATTCCAATGTAAACCTTTTAACGTCTGCTCTCCGCCAGCGAAAGTCTTATTAATATTGGTCCAACCGTTACAGATTAGTGAGAACGAACAAATTGACGGACAGGGAAAAAATTAAAGAATTGTTTTGAACATTTTATTTATATGTATAGTTGTTTAGCTATAATTGCTTATCTTATTATAAAATCATAATTCTTATTAATTATTATTAATAACGTTAAATAAATATATTATTTCAAGACCCAGTTTTGTTTTTTATACATTTAAATTTGTTCATCAATTTCTTTATAGTGGTTTAATAGATATGTCTTCTTCCCCAAAGTAATTGATGAAAATATATAAAACCGAATAATGTTAGGAATGCTGACATTTACTAAAGTTTTTCATTTTCTCTGGAAATACTGAATGAAGGAATGTAATAAAGGCGTGATAGTAATCAGGTACTTGGTACCTAGCCAAGCGTCCAGAATTTTGTCAAGCTTGTATATCTTCTGGCCATATTCCTGTTACTGGGCAACTGTGAAATAGTTGGAAAATTATTTGGCGATATCACTAAAGTTTTGCCTCCAGTCTAAATTCACACATGACTAAACTTCTCCAAATGACATTGAAACGTTAAATATTAACACCCAAGCTTTTTAAGAGATTATTTTGTGTGAATCGTGTGCTTTTATATATTTTTATAAAGCGGTAACAGCACACAAGACAAGTTTTATGAATAACAATAAAAAAATAGTTTATCTTGTCATTATTAATGTTTTTTCTACATGTTCATACTCCTACTTGCCTAAGTTTGACAAAAAATATACATTTTAATAAGGCTAATTATGTTTTGAGATGTTTTTAAACTTATTGCAAAAGGGCTAAAAGGTGTTTTTGTAAAGCGTCATCCCCCATATATCCTACACAAAAAAATCTAAAAAAAAATACATATAATTATCTAATCTGCGCACAAAATATTTGACACGCTGTCGGTAATCGGAAACACGGCGGAGTTACGAAAGCACAATTACCTAATCTTAAATTGTCTATTGCAACGATTTAAAGACACACTATTAGCTTTCTAATAAAAAAAAAGTCTTTATTTTAATAAAATATTTTAAATTTCGTGGAAACGAAAACATCTTCTAGCTGGAAATGTCACAGACTATTAAGGAATGTTAAAGTTTAATAATTACCTGTCAACAGATAATTAATCAACCTTATCATACACAAACTTCATAAAAATTTTAATGTGTGACTAAGTACTTAAATTACTACAGAAGAGACATTTCTACGTAACTATATAAAACCAATTAGTAAAGTAGAATTATTTGATTATTATTTTGTATTTATTTATTTATATATTTTCCACTTTGAATCAGTACCAATCACCTATGTATACCATATCGCCAAGGCCATACCGTCATTAAAATATTCCTTTAGACTATAATAACTTTTTTCTATCAAATTCTTTTTAATGAATATTTATTTATTTATTTATATCTTTTCCACTTTGAATCATTATCAGTGATCACTTGTGTACGTCAAAATGGAAGTGTCAGGAGGGCCTATTTCGATACCAGATTTATCGTAATAAGCCCTTCTGTAAAAGTACTTTCCAACTTCATGTTAAAGCTATGAGGGTTCCAAACGCGTCCTGGTCTGAGAAGAACCACATAACAAAACCAGCCGGATATATTTTTCTTATACTGTGATCATTGCTTCACAAACGTAAATCTTAAAAACTATTTTGGAACAACTAGAACTGTCGCAATAAAATAAAATAATCATAATAATAATAGCAAAAAAATAACAATGATAATAATAATAAAAAATAAAAATCGGCCAGCTACACAACCAGTCACCGCAAGCAGCACCCGTTTACGAGCATAACGCAAGAGCCAGCCATCACCTCCTTCGCCATATTTGAGGGACGAGCGCAACCCGACTCCCGACGCTACCGCAAGTAATAACTTCTAAGGAATCGGTGTGATGCAACAGGTCGATAAAACGAAATTAATCTACATTAATTTTACTAGTAAATTGTGCTTTGTATATTAAGATAACTATCTTAATATATAAAGCACAAAGACACTCACCCAATGAATCATTCATCACTCTACAGCCCAAACCGTTATACCTAGAAAGCTGAAATTTTGACACAAGACTCCTGACATATTGAATAGATACAATAAGAAAGGATTTTGCAAAGGTCCAAATCGTTCCAAAATTACAGCTAAAAAACTGCAAAGTTTATATCGATGTCGGCTGCATTACCCCATAAAAGTATACCGTATGACATTATACTATGAAAGTAACTAAAGTAAACTAAACGAGCAGTTTCCATATTTGTCAATCGACATATTTAGATAACCTCGTATATAGCAGAACTAAGTCTACTTGATAAATCAAATATATGAACACCCCATTGCAATTTTTCATCTAAGGTAATGCCCAAGAAAGTAGTAGATTTGACCAAGTCCAATTCCTCATTGTTTAATTGTACATTGGTTTTAACATTTTTAACATTTGGTAAAGTCAATTTAACACATTTCGTTTTTTTTTTTTGAGCAACAAATTATTGGCGTTAAACCATTGTACAACATCTGAGAGAGCATTATTTACATCGTCAATAACAAATTGCCTTCTGCTAACTTTAAAAGTAAGAGAAGTATTTTTTTTTTTTTTTTTATGGAATAGGAGGGCAAACGAGCTGGCGGGTCACAGATGAATTGTGATCACCGCCGCCCATGAACTCTTGCAACATCCGAGGATTTACAGGAGCGTTGCCGGCCTTGAAGGTGGGAGCAAACCCCTTTTTGAAGGTACCCATGTCGTACCGATCTGGAAATACCGCCGAAGGGAGTTCGTTCCACATTCGAGTGGTACGAGGAAAAAATGTACTTGAGAACCGCACAGTGGTGGATCGCCACGCATCCAGGTGGTAGGGATGGCATTGGAGGCGATGGCGCGCTGTGCGGTGATGGAATTCGGCGGTAGGCATCAGATCGAATAGCTCTTCGGAACACTCCCCGTGGTAAATGCGGTAGAAGACGCACAGAGATGCAACGTCTCTACGCAATGCCAAACAGTCCAGCCGTTCACAGATCACCGGGTCCCCGACAATCCGAACGGCTCTCCGTTGTACGCGGTCAAATGGTAGAAGCTGATATTGGGGTGATCCGGACCAGAGATGAGAACAGTACTCCATGTGTGCCCGAACTTGCGCTTTGTAGAGCGCAAGTCTTTGGCCAGGACTGAAGTACTGCCTTGCTCTATTGATCACGCCCAATTTCATCGAGGCCAACTTGGCCTTGCTCTCCAGATGACCACGAAACCGACAGTCACTCGAAATGTCGAGACCCAGTATTCTGATACTTGGCGAGGCAATAAGGGGAGTGCTCTCGAAGAGCGGTGATACGACAAATGGGGTTTTTTTAGTGGTAAACGCGCAAACCTCTGTCTTCTGGGGATTGAACTGAACGCGGTTCAGTAGTTATGCACCTAACATACATAGGTATACTTATTCCTTTTTGGAAAAGACACTTAAAATATTATCTCATCCGCTAACGTACTGAGGTCTAATTTTCACAGAACGACTAGTTTTATTTATGTTTGGGAAACATACAATTATAATAACACCTATAAAATTATAAAATGTTTAACATAAATCAATTAAGTTTCTACTGAAAATATTTTTTTATACAAAATATTTATTTAAAAAAACATGCTCTTCTATCATTCAGTTTTATTACTGTACTTGGTTTAATATGGAAATTACAAACCAAAATTAGAAAACTTAATTGAATTTATATAAAATTGTTCTAAGTCCGACAACATAAAAATATTCATGTCACTTCTATAACTATGAGCGCAATATGTAATCGATAAGTTTGAAACACTTGTTGAATGTAGACAGTCGTGTAATGTAGAATTTAAAATTTTATAGAAACATAAAATAAGCATAACTCACTACGAATGCTTCTTTAGGGAGCAAAATACGTATTTTATACTAAAATGATTTAGTTTTAATTATACAGAAAACTGTTAAAGAAGTAACTTCAAAAGAGTGTCAGACAACGCTCCCACTCTATTAACGTGGTGTTTGTTCCAACATAAAATAGGTAATGTAGTTTATTTTCAAAATAACAAAAACTACATATAAAATGTATTCAATATATTTTTCATAGCAAATAAATTCAGATATAGAAATTTTACATATTAATTATGTCAATTTTTGAATATTAAAATTTAGAATAAAAAAATTAACATATTTGATCAAAGAAAGATTCAAGTAACGTGTATTATAAATGGTGGTGTTGTGCTGTTTACAAAAGTAAATCATTTATGAAAATACTAATATAAGTAGGGTTATAAATAACTGTTAAAATGTAGGATATATACCTCTCCTGTAGGTAAACTGTGGGCGCAACAAATTTCAAAAACTTGCAATTGGAAACTATTAAATTCCAAAATAATTAATATAAATATCATTTAATACAATTATAATCATTAAACGTACATCATTTTATATACAGAAGGATGTATTTGGAGACAAAGCTTTCACATATATTTTAAATATATTAAACACATATTTTAAATATATTTTCTAAAATACGCAATATTTTTATTTTTATATTAATTTTTTTACTCTGGAAAATCGGGTAATAGCTTAATTTATTCTTTAATAAATTCTCAGGCAAAGTTCAAAGAACATGTTTATGACGTTCAAATTGTTTTGCCGACTGATTAAAGCCATTAGAAATTTCGAATTATTGACATAAAACAGATTAGTGGCTGCGATTGTTATGTGATTTTAACTACTTTTTGTTCCACTATTTAAATGAAACCTACTGAATTAAGTCGACTTTCTGTTAGAAAACAATGATATGATATGATGATGATGATATTATAATTAAGTAAAAATATATATATAAACGATAGCCTCTAGTGCAACGTTATTTCCATATACAATATCGATGCTTCGTGTACCGCAAAATATATCGTTCAAGAAGCGATTGCGATAAATTCTGCGCAAGTAAAATAAAACCATCTAGCGTCTCGCTTTCAGGAGACATGATGCATGTTCTATTTTAAAATTTTCCCTGCAAATATGAAATATTATTTCAACAAAAAAGGTAAGGTTTTTAAAAATTGGCAATATGTTTGAGAATTATTGAGTACTATTGATATTTCAAACGTATTTCATTATCTATCAACTTGAAAAACATGAATAATTTATCGATTGAACTAAAGAACTAAAAATTGAAATCGTAATCAGAATCAAAATTGGCATCATAGTCGAATTTTATTTATTAAAAGAACGTTCAGTAAGAAAAATATCAGAACAATCACCGGTGGCTAGTTGAATAGGCGTATATATGCCTATTTAACAAGAATTATTCGTCTATAAGAATTACTTACTCGGTGTTCCATGTAATTATATTGTCTCGGTAAAAATAAGTTTAGCAGCAAATTTATCTGTATGAGAACTTAAAAGAAGTAGTAGAAGTTAAAAGAAGTAGTAGAAGAAATACAAGAAAAATTGTAAATTCAAGTACTTCAATAACTTCAATTCGATATCATTTAAAATGTTTAATTCATTACGTTAATATGAGGGAGTATATTTACGATTGAATATACCCAGTATCAGAATACTGGGTCCCCACGGTATCGTGTCCATCTGGAGAGCAAGGCCAAGTTGACATCCATGAAATTTGGAGTGATCAATAGAGCGAGGAAGATTTTTGAAATATGGCCAAAGAAGGGATTGTGGGATTTGACCGTATAGAGTACTAGTACTCTATAAGGTCAAATCCCGCCATACTGCTCTGTACTGTGTGAGTAGTGTTCTCTGAGTCTGGATCACCTAAATATTAGCTTCCAACTTTAGACCGTGTACAACGGAGGGCTGTTCGGATTCCGATTCTTCTATCGCGTTTACAACTGGGAGTGTTCTGAAGAGCTATTTGACCTGATGCCTGATGAAGTACATCACCGCACGGCACGTCATTGTCAAATTGTGGAACAAACTTCCTTCGGCGGTATTTTCGAATCGATAAGACATGGGTGCCTTCAAAAAAGGCGTATACTTCTGCCTCCAAAGCCGGCAATGCTCTTTCGATTCCCCGGATGTTGTAAGAGTTCGTGGGCAAGAGTAAACACCTATCATCGGTACCCGTACGCTCGTTTGCATAAAATATACGATAATGTACGATATAATGTACGATATGTTGAAAAATAGTAATAACCATTGTGGTTTCAAATCACAAATATCACAACACATCACAAACATGTTTTCACATTATTCTTCACTGTACAAAAAAATCGTCAATCACCTAAGGCATTGCATTGCTTTTAAAACCAAAAATATATCTATACATTTCTTTTATATTTATTAAATACCGTTATATTACAGTCCGAATTTATGGTGATCACACTTTCCAGTCGAGTTTCCTCAGTTTTATGTGCCGTAACTAAGCCATTGTGGAAAACATAATAAAAATTTAATTTTTATTTTATGACTAGATGTTAGACCAAATTTAAACCGAATAGTTTTAGAGAGTTACTTATAATTTTTCTACGTCTCTTTTCTTAGCAAGTGTTCCCTATTCTCAAATTTTAAAGTTCCTTTTTATAGGTTTGGATATAGAATTTCAGAAGAGAAGATTAAAGTTAATACTATTTAATACTGTTTCCCTTATTATTTATTTTGTATTAAAAATAATTATAGCAGTTAAAAATAAATTTGATAATCCGTTCCACGGAATATCGCACACAAATGCACAGAAAAAAAACAACAAACAGAAAATATAAGAATCATTGATTTGGGTTTCATTCATTGCTAAAGAAATTATATCTTCCAAATATCAGTAGAAACAGCTACGTAAATGACGAAATATACGGCATATCATATACGGCAGAGAAGCAATAAGAAAAAAATCCTAGTATTTAAAAGAAAGAAAAATATATATTTTTACAACTTATCGATAAGTTACATACTTACAAATTAGAAAATAAAAAATAACAGGTACTGTAATATCAGATTATAATAAAAGCATTAAAAAACAATAAAAAAACAAATCACAGATCCTGACGTTAAAAGATCCTGATTTATCTGGTAACCTGCAAAATTTCTAAAATAAATACATATGTCATTAATAATATTTTAGCCACTGCATTAGTAGACACTGAAATTTAGAAGTGTTTAAAATTCAAAAGTTTCAAAAAATACAGCACACCTGTAGTTCTGCTGTAATAAAGCTTATTAAGACGGTTGACACCCTTTAGAAACAGTGGTATATAAAGTTTTACTTCACATTATTATTATATGAGTACAAAAAACATATATAGTTTTAATTAATTCTACTCAGTCACTTGTTATGAGAATATAATAAATTAGAATATTTGTTTTCTCTTATTTTAAGACACGGCGACCATGATATTTTAAAGCCTAACGTTCGTGTACATCACGAAGTGAGGCTAATTAATGATGGGAAATTTTTAGTTTAACCAAACCTTTGACAAAGAATGATCTAAAAAGAAACAAATATGTACCAATACATCATCTAATAGCTATTCCAGATAGGAGATAATTTATCGATGGGAATATAAATATCAGAACAAAATCTTGTGTTCAAAATAGAAAGTTACGAGTTTAGTGTACTTTTGTTTGGTTATCTATCGGATAGTAATTGTATTTACCGCGATGGACGTTATAGTCAACTTGTCGGACTTAAACTTGAATTACAAATTAATTCGTATTGAAAGAGAGAAAATTAATTTTGGTTAAAATACTAGATGTCCGAAAAAGATGAATGTGTGACATTCATGTAATAAAGTTTTCATAGTTTTATTAGCCTTTAAAGCATAAAATAGATTATACGAGTATAAGCATTTCTGCAGATTTACTTATAAAAATGGAATTCAAAAATTTGTACTTGGAGTAAGTAGACGTGACTAAATATACAAACGTGATACTAAAAAATAAATATTCTTTTATTATATTTTTTAAATATCTCAAACAAAATGAGTGAGTGTATCTTTGTCACTTGATCCCTGATCGTGTGAAGCCTAAAGTAACGTTTATGTTGTTATTGATATTGATACCGCGGGTTAATACGATTTATCTTTGATAGATAATAAGGGGTTAAGATAGAAAGCAAACTAAAATATTTTTTTGGTGTGCCAATAAGTTACCAGCTTCATAATAATGTTAAGCCATCCCTTTCAGAATATTATCACAAAATTTCTTTAAATTTGCGTACTATATTGATAATGAAAACTACATTGGAAATATAGCAAATGAATTAATAATAAATGTGCAGTATTATAATTATTATATAAATATAAAAATAATCAACAAAACTTCATGCCACTTATATGTTAGTACTTGATAGAAAAGTTTGACAAGTTTTATTTATTACACAACATGTAATATTTTAATAATATTGTGTTAAGTGTGCAATAAAAGTAATAAGTTTTAATGTTAGTACTGATTTCTATTTCTTGATTCAAAGCCAAATAGTCAATTGAAAAATTATCATACTCATTTTAATTCTAATACAATGTTACAGAATCTTATTTTCGTCATATTTACCCTGCCAATATAAGTAACTCTTTCCATTACCATTCTCGCATCAAGAGTTGCATTCGCTTCACTTTGGTTTACGTAAATTTAGCTATATATCTGAAGTACTGTTTTAAGTTTTAATTCAAATTCAACTTCAAATTCAAATAGGCCTTTCGTCTATTAAAAGAGGTCAGTTTGGCCAGTCCGTAATTAAACTACAACCTAGTGCTCGGAATGCTCTTTTAATGAAATTTCACAATATTTGAGACGAAGCTTCTTAGCATTCTATGGATTTACCATGCGGGTGCCGGGCCCATAGGGTTGCAAGTAGGGGAGCGTAACAATGCCCGGGACTTGCGAACCAGGTTTAGGTTTAAGGGGCCCCTTTATATGCACATACACGCTCACCTTCACTCTCTGCGTTTCTCTACCTACCTAACCAAATATCATAAGAATCTACTAAAGCCGCCTTTGAAATACGTTCTAGAAATGAACTGATGATCGTTCTAGAAAGGCCGAGATCCTTAAATAATTTGTAGAGATATTTTGCTGTTATACCTCTCGCTCCTACTTCTATAGCGTACAAATTAACTATAAATTTATTCCTGATCAGTTCGTTACATAGTTTGTAATACTTGTTAAGCTTAAATGTATGATCTTGGGTATATTTGTTTCCCAGGGCACAGTAAGGTCCACAAGTATAACGCGCCTTAGTTGTTTTGAGTACAGGTAAATCCGGCCTAGATAATGAAACATATACGTCCCCAGGGATTTTGGAGTGCTTTTCATACGTGTCCATCATGAGAGCCCAATCAGGAGACTAAGTGGCGTCTAAGAGGGAATAATGTTTTAGTTTAGACTTTTTGAACGAACTCTACCGATATTTTGGTGGTTGTTATACCCTTCTGCGCTCTATATACATTATAATATCAACCCTGAAAATGAGTCAACAACCGAAGTTCCACACATTTCGATCAACTAAAAACTCTTGATCGCTATAATAAGATTACTAAATTATTTAGTGTTTAACTAAATAATTTGGTAATCTTAATACTTTTCATATTATATTTAAAACAATTAAAAATGAGGCCTAAAATATTTTGTGAAGTTTTATTATATATCCATTCACTGACGATAAAAGAATTATTCACTTTTTGAAGATCAAATGTAGGCATCACAAATTTGTTTTATTTGTTGCATTTATCGTTTATCAGTCTCTATTTTTGATATAAGTTATTTAATGTTGACATATAAATAATATGTTGAGTCTTTCGTACCTACCTTCCTACCGTAAGACTACTTATTTGTTTAAAAACATATCTAGGGTAATCACTGGCTTCTAAGTTATAAACAGCCCGCACAGATACTTTTTTTTTGTAAAATAATAAAATACCTATAGACAAAATATTATGTAAATAAATAAAATCGACTCGAGCTGTATTTTCCGTTAATTGTCTTACTTTTTTAAATTACAATGACGTCTCGGCTGAGTTTTCCTGCGAATGTTGAGAGATGGTGGTCCACTGGTGCTTTTATCTAATCTGATAATCTAATGTTTTGTCTTAGGAAATTGGATCGGTCGCTTAACATTTCATTTTAAGGAGTAAGCTATAATTTTCACTGTTGACATTAAATTTTTCTTAGCATTTAAGACGAAATTATTAATTTCGAATTAATACAGAACACGTGATAGAGCACTGTTTACTTCGTTATAAGTAGTCCTGTGACACTTTCCTTTAAATATAAGCGAGGTATAATCAGCAAAAAGCACAACGTCACATAGACATTTCACATTAAAATTGGCAAGTCGTTAATGTAAAGTAAAAATAAAAAGGCTAAGAATAGATCCTTGTGGAACATCCATCTTTAGGTTATCGATGAGAATCAGATGATTTATAATTATTTAATTATTACACGTAATTTACTCTTCGATTCAGGTAAAAGACAATAAGATCAAGCGCAGCACTTCGCACACCATAGTTAAAGTTTTATGTTTACATAATGACTTTCTATTATGAAAAAAAAAAAGTTCAAGGATCTTGATTTCAGTATTTTTTTATCCATTCAGCCATCCACAAATCCATTCATCCATCCATCTTTTTCTTAATACTTGAAATTCTAGGTTTTTTTACTGTGGACACACTATTTTCGTTTGTGATCAGACCTCAATTTAAATATTTCTTACCATAATAATTGTTTTCGGTTTTCCTTCTACATAGTTCCTAATCTGCTTTTAGAAGCCCATAATAAGCAAATATTGACGAAACTTATCTTTAAGTACATCCTTATGAAAACATTGAAACTTTCCTTCTGGTATAGCATTACGATATTATATTATTTATCTGATATAATTGTGTATATGTATTTTATATATTTATTAAAGTATATCGTAGGAAAGATATATGCTTTTGATTATAATATTATTTATTTTGTTCCGCATTGTAACCCTCATTTTATTTCTTATTATATACTTTTACAATTGACCGGCAGAGAAAGCATTAAATCCGCCATTTAAATAATCTTGTTACACAATAAAGAGTTGATAAATAAATAATTAATCTATATAATATTTTATATAAATAAGTAATCACATTAAATCTATATTCTTTTGTTATATTTATTGCACACTATTCTTAATACCACTTATAGTAAAGTTCATTAGCCGCTTTAGTTTTGCTTACGGTAAGTTTTTGTATAGTTCAAAACAAATAAAATGATATGTATTTAAAGTATTTTTATTTAAGTTTATAATTTCGAAATAAACTTTTTATTCCTAACAAAATATTAAGGACCATTACATTTTAATTTTCTTCTCTGCACAGAAAATTTTAAAAAATCCTATCGTGTGGGCTGACAGTTTCCTAGAATTGTTCAATTATACTTATAAATACGAAGCGCGATGTTTTGTTTTATATCATTGAAAATATGATATCATTAAAAGTATAATATTAATCTTACAGAAGTTATCTGTATCGTCTTGTCCCGATATCTACCCCGATATTGTTTAATTTGTTAGTGAAATGTTAAGGGATTCAACATACAAGGGTAAACATTATGCAGGGTTTAGACCCAAGTTAAGTAAACTATTTGAAATTAATCATTGACAAAATCTCAGAAGGATATTTTGTAATTCTAGGATTTTAATTTATTCTGTTATAAGATCAGAATAGTATTACATAACCTATACAATTTCTAGATACGTTTATAGAAAATCCGAATGTGAACTTCATTTTAATACCAAACAAAATCTATTTACATTATCTTATTTAAAATAGAAGTATAAAGGTTTTTGTTATATTTTCCAGCAAGATACTGCTTTTATAATATCTGAATGTTCATCTAAGACGGTGCTTGCTTCTCGAAGGGATTAAGCAAATCAGGATTGAGATAATACTAGGAATATCAAAGTGTATTTTCTACGAGCACGAATTCTATTTCATTTTAATATCATTTTAAATATACAATGTATTATTTTATAATGAAGTTAGTTTTGTATAATAATTTTCGAATGACTAATAATATTTTGTGTTACATTGTGTGGAACAAAGCTACTGCTGCCTCATTTTGTGCATAAAGTGTGTCGTTGAAATATTAAGTTTGGTCCATCTATTGCACTCTGCTAAATTAATATTTTGTAAGAGTTAACGTAATGTTTCTACTATAAAAACAATAACAGTATTAACAAATTATAATATATTGAATATTTAATAGCAGTAGATATGTATTTCAATAAAACTGTTTCGAATATATTCAATTCTTGATTTTATTCTAAATTCAACAGTAACTGGGAGTTTGTTGAATCTATTATATAAAAATGAATCGCAAAATGTGTTGGTAAGCGCACAACTCAACAACGCATGGACCAATCTTAACAATTCTTTTTTTAAAATATTCCTTGAAGCCCAAGGATGGTTCTTACGGCGAGAAAAATTCGAATAATTTCCAGGAAAACCCTAAAAGAGCCCTTTTCTTTTTCCTATACAAATATTATCTAACTAAATTTAGAGTCAATTTGAACTGTATTGCTATATAAAAAAGTTCATATTAAATTACAAGCACTCATTTTGGTCTAAACAATGTAGGTGTGTTGCTAACGTCGAAGAGTCAATTCGCACTTTATTGTCTCTGCACAAAGTTCAAATTCAATCAAATATATGTGTGTGCAGGTTCACGCAAAAATGATAATATCGTTAACCCGACCAAATTGAAAAGTCAAAAAATTTAAGAGCTATAGATTTGATTGGCCTTGGAATATTCTTTCTTTTGTTTTAGTTTTGAAATGCGACACAAATTGTCATCAGTTTTCACGTCATTGCATCTGTCAAACAAACCACGTTAAAAAGCGTTTATAATATTTAATAATTAATTTTGATTGTTTTATATCGTGTTTTGTGCAAAGTGTTTTAATACCTGTGATTAATAATTATTGCATGTGACATAATTTAGGTGAGTATATTCGATATGCCTCCTATAAGACGAAGTAATTTAGGTAGAAGAACCCGAAATGCTACAAACCAAACTAATTACCGATCTTATAATACTGCACAAGAACGTGACGACCGAAAAGAACGTGAAAGAATTCATATATCACGAACGCGGGAAGCGAGAGCGAGAGATTCAACCAATAATCCCGAAAGTTTGAATCGAGCTGCTTTCAATTACGATTTGTCAATTGACTACAGTAACCACCAATGTGTTACTATTGGATCTATGAACTTGGTTTGCTCTTATTGTAAGGCAAATGAAGCCAATGGATTGTGTTGCGCAAATGGGAAAGTGAAATTGATACCATTGGATCTACCACCAGAGCCATTGTACTCATTAGTTTCAGGAATAGCACCACATTCCATACACTTTTTGTTAAATATCCAACAATATAACAATCGCTTTCAAATGACGTCATTTGGGGCAACAAACGTAGTTCGGGAAAATTTCATGCCAAATTTTAAGGTAGGTATTATAGCAAGCAGTTAATCATTATTATTTTAGTGAACAAAATTTCCTGTTAATTAAATAAAGGTGTGTCATTAACCTTCAGTTCCTTAATCCCCAAGAAATATATTACTTAGTCATAATATTATTTGGTGATTCAGTATTAGCAATACTTTTATTATTTTGAAACACAATATAATTATTTGATGATGGATATTAGTTACAACTAATTATTACATATTGACATACCTAAGCATATCAATTATAAATTGGAGATTCAAATTAGGAGACAGATATACTTTTTACGAACAAATATTATTTATATTTGACAAAAATCATTTTTTTAAATTTATGATACAAGGCCAACTATATCATAGCGCAGGTTCACTGTTACCAGTGTCAGATAGCAATTGCAAATTCCTGCTTTATTTCATTGGCAATTTACCACAAGAAATTGATATGCGTTATTCAAATAACAATTCAGTAAAGAGGTCTATTGTAGAACAATTACAAACCTTATTTCATGAGTACAATCAATTGATTATGTTGTTTAAAACTGCACTGGATCTGATGCCATCTGATAATCAAAAAATTGTAATCAGAGCTGATAAAACACCTGTTGGCCAACATGCAAGACGTTTTAATGCACCAACTAATGATGAAGTTGCCTTCGTTGTAGTTGGAGAAAACTTGGAATCCCTTGATATTGTTTTACATCGTCGGAATGATCAATTACAACGTATAAAGGAAACACACCGCTCATATGACGCATTGCAATATCCCATTATATTTTGGCAAGGTGAAGATGGCTATGATTTCTCAAACAAGATGATAAATCCCATTACAGGTAATAAAAATATTAGTTTAGCAAGGAGATATATTATCAGTCACTATATTATTTTTTTTTTTATTTTCAATATTCGAAAACAAAAATCTATTTTCAGGTTCTAAAACCAACAAAAAAGTCAGTTCAATGAACTATTATTCCTACCGCCTAATAATGACAATCACATACTCAAACGTCGGCGATTATATCACAAGTATGTTGTAGACATGTATGTTAAAATTGAAACGGAGAGATTAACATTCATCAGGTTGAATCGGACAAAACTCAGATCTGAAGAGTATATTCACCTTCGAGATGCGATTAATACTGATGGTAATGCACAGAATCTTAGTCGAATAACTATTCTTCCAGCAACATACATCGTAAGCCCTCGACATATGCATGAATATGCTCAAAATGCCATGTCATATGTTTGTCATTATGGTACAGCAGATTTGGTCATCACATTTACATGCAATCCACATTGGATAGAAATAGACACAGCCAGAGTCTTTATACAAAAGTTGAAATCTTTGATGGATTTCATTGTGAAACATTATGTGTTTGGAGAGACACGCTGCTGGATGTATTCTGTGGAGTGGCAGAAACGGGGATTGCCACATGCACACATTTTAATTTGGTTAGTTGAAAAGATAAGGCCAAATGAAGTTGATGCAGTAATATCAGCTGAAATAATAATGTAGAAGTAGATCCTGGATTGCATGAGATAGTTATTAAAAATATGATACATGGTCCCTGTAGAACTCTTAATCAAAATTCACCGTGTGTGGTGGATGGTAAATGTTCAAAACGATATCCACGGACATTAATATCTGAAACAATCACTGGTAATGACGGTTATCCTTTGTATCGTCGCCCGTCGACTGCAGACAATGGAAGATCAACAATTGTCAAATTAAATCAACAAGATATTGAAATAGATAATCGCTGGGTTGTTCCATATTCACCCATTTTATCAAAGACCTTCAAAGCGCACATCAACGTTGAATCTTGCCATTCAGTAAAATCTATTAAATACATTTGCAAATATGTAACCAAAGGGAGTGATATGGCTGTGATTGGTATTAATGCAGAGAATTCCAATGATGAAGTTACCCAATACCAAATGGGTCGCTATGTTAGTAGTAATGAAGCAGTTTGGCGAATATTTTCTTTTCCTATTCATGAGAGACACCCTACTGTTGTTCATTTAGCTGTGCATTTAGAAAATGGACAAAGAGTATATTTTACAGCACAGAACGCAGTACAAAGAGCTGTACGGCCACCATCTATTACATTAACCAGTTTTTTTTGACATGCCAAAAAGATGCTTTTGCTCAAACATTGTTATATTCTGAAATGCCAAAATATTACACTTGGAATCAATCCTCAAGAAGATTTATACCACGGAATCAAGGAAAACCAGTTTCAGGATACCCAGATGTATATTCTACCGATGCGATTGGTCGAATTTATTCAGTACATCAAAGCAATGATGAAAGTTTTTATTCACGACTGCTATTAGACAATGTACGTGGCCCAACAACATTCCAACATGTACGAACTGTTGATGGTGTTTTGTGTGGATCATACAAAAAAGCTTGCCAACGTTTGCGATTGCTAGAAAAATGCTCATTGGGATCAAACTCTCAATGATGCTGTAATATCATCACAAGCTCATCAAATAAGAATATTATTTTCTATAATCATATCTACATGATTTGTGGATCAAGTACAAAGATAATATGTGTGATGATATTTTGTATCAAATTAGGATAGGATTAGAAGGGGAAATCCAAATATACAAATAAGCGAAGAAATTTACAATGAAGTATTGATTTCAATTGAGGACATGTGCTTGATGAAGTCAAACAAACTATTATTTCAATTAGGCCTGGCCGCGCCCAATCGTCCAATGCATGATGCTTTTAACCAAGAGTTGCACCGAGAAAAACTGTATGATCTCAATATTTTGAAAGAATTAATTCAAACAAATCTCCCACTATTGAATGAACAACAGAAGTATGTATTTGATACACTTATGAAAGTAATAAATGATAAAAGAGGAGGGATTTACTTCTTAGATGCACCTGGTGGTACAGGATTTTTTTTTTTGATTTCATTGATATTAGCAACAATTCGCTCACAAAATAAAATTGCACTTGCACTCGCTTCGTGGGGAATCGCATCAACTTTGCTAGAAAGTGGTAGAACAGCTCATTTAGCACTAAAATTGCCATTACACATGCAAAGCAACGAAACCACAACCTGCAACATTTCGAAGAACTCTGCAATGGCAAAGGTTTTGCAGCAATGTGAATTGATTTTTTGGGATGAATGCACGATGGCACATAAAAAAATCTTTTGAGGCTTTAGATAGAACCTTACAAGATCTACGGAGCAATCATAGCCCGTTTGGTGGTGCAATGATTTTATTAGCAGGAGATTTTCGTCAAATATTGCCAGTGATTCTACGATCAACGCCACCTGATGAACTTAATGAATATTTAAAGTCCTCCAATTTGTGGAAGAATGTGAAGGTATTACATTTAAGCAAGAATGCATATTGACACGCATGTGTCAAGTTGCAAAATGATCAATCTGGAGACATATTCTCTAAACAACTCATTGACATTGGTAATGGCAAATTTCCTATAGACACCTTGACTGGTTGCATTAACTTTCCTCAAAGTTTTTGTCAGTTAACTAGATTGAAAGATGAACTTCTTTAAAAGGTGTTTCCAGATGTTGCTCAAAATTACAGAAACCATGATTGGTTGAGCGAAAGGGCTATATTGGCTGCAAAAACATAGATGTAAATGAATTAAATTTCAAAATTCAAGAACAAATTACAGGCGAATTGAGGATATATCAGTTGATTCGGCTACTAACCAAGATGATGTCGTCAACTATCCGCCTGAATTTTTAAATTCGCTGGATTTACCAGGATTGCCACCTCACAATTTTTAATTAAACCTTTAATTATCGTTAGTTATAATGTTGAGAAATATCAACCAATCACGTGTTTGCAACGGCACACGGTTAGCGATAAAAAAATTATTGAACAACGTGATAGAAGCAACTATACTGAAAGGAAAGTATAAAGGAGAAGACGTGTTGATACCACGCATCGCAATGATTCCGACTGACAGTTTCCAGTGCGGCTTGCTTTTGCTATGACCATAAATAAGTCCCAGGGGTCAATTGTATGTTGCCTGTTCCCATGTTGGAAAACCATCAGATTTGTTTGTATTCACCAGGTAATCAAACAAAAAACATTGTGTATCATAAAGCACTACAATAAAAATAAAACAGATTTTTGTTATTAATACGATTACTGAAAATACTTATATACGTTTTATTTCATTATTCTTTATTTCATCTTATTAAAATGATAAAGTAACATATTAAAAAAAGGATAATTTTACGATTTATTTATCATATTATTTAAAATATTTAATGATAAAAAAGATCCACCAGAAATCTTAATATGTATAAATCACGTGTCACGTTGTTTGTCCGCGATGGGCTCCTAAACTACTTAACCGATTTTAATAAATTTACACACCACGTACAGTTTGACCTAACTTAAAAGATATATAATAATTTTCAACTCAATTCATAGTCGCAATATTATTTTATTTGTTTATTATTTTGCAGTTAGCTCCTAACAATTCTAAAAGATGGCGGTATCTGTTGACTGGATTGAATAATTACAAATGATGATCTACCCTACCTACCTCATTCGTAAGTTTAGTGTTCCAAGTTATTTACTAAAAACTTTGTAATTTACAAATAGTGTTATAAATTTGGATTAAATTTAAAAAATAATTTTGTTTCTATTTTTGCTTAATATCGACTGTAAGAAAACATTATGATTTTCATGACAGAAGTACTCTGAACGTTACCCCTTAAATAGTTTACTACAATGTAATATATCAAAAACAATAGTCACAGCAACGCGTGACCGGGTCTGCTAGTAATTGAATAAAAATTATAAATTGATAATCATTGAAATTTATTTTTTTATATTATATTTGGTTACCTCAGACGACAATTTCCTTTTTGTATAAAAATGTTATGTTATGACTTTGACACTATTAAGATATGCAATAAATCTCTTACATCATTTGTATTTGTTGGACGAATATTAGTGTTTGTTACAATTCCAGAGTAACGTAACTTTAAATAGAGGATATAATTTTACTTCACGTATAACTGTACTCATATTTTTGTAAGGATTTTATTGCGTTTTCATAGGTTTTCATATAAACATTTAATTCATTTAATGTTCTTCTGGCCACATTTTTTGAATATACGAAAGAAAATCACTATTAATTTAAATGTTTTTATATTATATTATTATTACTTGCTTTTATTTCTTTTTCAATATTAATATCACGAAAAAGCAAACCAGAAACGATAAAATGTTACTATCCCCTATCCTTGTGTTTGCCAGTTAATTAATTAATTAATTTTTATTGCTGATTTTTTTATTGTATGTTTATTTTAAAATTTTAATAAGCATAATATGATTAATGTGGTAATAGATACTTTCAAATAGTTTGTAAATGTTAACACTAAAAACAAACACTTTTAAATTAAACAATAACCATATCATGATATCCCTGATAACCTACTACAATATAACATATTTAGTTCGGAACATATGTAGAATAACTATTCACAGCTTATATTACGCAAAATTAGAATCAAGAAACGATTCACCATCTATAAAAACAACTATTTTATTGAAAATATACTTTTAATAACGTTAGAAAGAACATATTTAATAAAAAATATACGAAACATGATCATGTAGGTCATATTTCGTATATTATTATGATACAACAACACATTTTCAGTATTTGTAGTATAAGCAGATTTGAAAGAAACTTATCACTACGTTTGCAGTTTCCTTTCCAGATATATTCTAAATATTTCTAATGCGGTGAAAGTTTAAGTATGATTTTATAAACATACGATTTTTTATTCATCTTTTCTTTTCTACAGTTCGGAAGAATAAATACATAAATATTTTATTTCCTTTAACAACAATTATTATAAAGTGTATAGTGCAGGTATTTTCTTAATAAAAGTATGTAATCTATTTAGAATATATTATTTTGAATTAAATTTATATATATAAATATACAAACATATTTTAAAATAGCAATAAATTATACACAATAACAATATGCATCTGTAATTTTTTGAAGCAATTGTTTACAAACAGACAATCAATGGCTCTGATAATGATGTGTTGCCGTCTTTAATGGATACCTGCAAAAATGGAAAATTGCATATACATATTTGAAGTACAAAAAGGTGATACATAATAGTAGGAAGGGAGGGAACTAAGGATGGGATATCCGACTTCTCAACTCGCCTTACGAAGCTGTTGGGTAGTTAATATAGTTGTAATTGGTGAGAGAAATCTGCAGTGCATATAAAGTTTTCAATGAATTGACTACAGCTTTGTATAGTAGATATTCATAACTACAAAATGAAATTATTTATTATTATAATTATTTTTATTACACTGTATGCCTTTTGTTTTTTTTTTTTGCTTTGGAAAAATCCGTTACGGATACCCGCCGGCCAGGACAGTGATGGCCGGAGGGTTATGTGGGACTACCCGGCGTCATAGAGGACGCCGCCATTTTTAAGGCTACCCACTAAAAAACCAACGGTTGCCCTCAAAGCCTTAATGGGACGACACGGGATTGCGTTAGCACTCACCGTGCCGCCCCGGCGGTTACCCCCCGAGCGAGGGTGTCCCGAGCAACTTAGGATACCACCTCACGGCGTAGTCCCAAGGTGAGAGGGCTCACCCCCCTCTCTCACCAAGGCCTACGGCTGGGAGAGGAAGCGGCGGGCGTACTCCCGCCTCCTTCTTCCCAGCCTCCCCTTGGCCTGCTCCCTGACCCGCTCCACGGCCTCCTTCACGGCGATGACTTGCTCGCAGAAGGAGGCCATAGCGGTCCAAGACCTCTCAAGTCCCTGCCAACCACGGCCACCAGCTCAGCGCCCTGATGACCCCAGGCTGCGCACTCCTCCACGGTGTGACGAGGGGTGTCGACGGACTCGTCACAGTGGTGGCAGGACGGGGCCACCTCCCTTCTTGCAATCTTCTGCAGATATTCACCGATGCATCCGTGCCCCGTGAGCACCTGCACCGGTATCCCCTGATCATTCTCACCACTAAGACCCTCTGTGTCCTTCGCAGGAGGGTCTTTGAAGCGGCGGTGAGGGACCCCGACCATATGGGGGCACCACAAGCCCGGTCCCAAGATGAACCCCTGTGGAATCCCGCAGCATACACTACGCCGGCGGATCGGGATGCCTATGTATGTATGCCTATATGTATGCAAACCTTATTTAACAAAACTAATTCAAATTGGAACTTTTATACCCTGTTGCAAGCTTTCTGATATTCAATTTATTAAAGTTTGATATACGACTGCGGCAAAATAAACTTTAGCTTGATCACTTTTGTTGCTTGCTGTTTGCATTGTTTTATCTATATCTTTTCAGGTGCGTTTGATTGTTGGTTACGAAATATGGGAATTGGTAGTTTGGATCTCTATTTGTTTTTTCTCTTTAAATAATTTATAGTTCTTACTTTTTCTATCCTTAAATATCCTCCTACAAAAATATCAATTCTGCAATATTTTAGTAATTGAACAAACCTTTGTTCTCTAAGTACTCGAGAAGGTTGATGGAAACAATGGTATATGGTTCAAAATTGTTGTTTTTATTAATAGTTTGATTATGCCTTATATTTCTAGTCTGACATGTTGCCTGCGTGATTTAATATACTAGTGTCGCCATCTGTTGGCGACTAGTTTACATTGAACAGTAATAATAATTATTATCATATTGTTTTTATTTAATATATAAATAATCCGAATAATATTAACCTCCAGTCGTTATTTTTTTGGGAACTGTAAGTTATATAGTTCGAGAGAGTTCACCCAAAACATAATTTGTCTACGTCTTTATTCTAAGTAGGTGTTCTTTATTCTTGGCGTTTTTCTCAGTTATTTTAAACGAAGAGTAGTTTGAAGTTGAGGCTAGCTTATTTAAGATTAAATAAGCTTTCTCCAACCGTTATCTCAGTGGAATAATATCTTATAGATCTATTTAACAATATATATCTTTTTCAAACTAGTACTTTAACATGGGTTTGGATACCAGTTTCTTTGTTTACAATAATATATTATTTTCAATATTATTTTCATAAATTTGATCCTAAGAAAAGTTTAAGCTCACCGGTTTGTTTTTAAGTTTATGTTTATGAATGTTATTTTTTGAAGTATTTATTTACAGTATTATTGAATTTGTCCTTAAGACTGTGTAAGATTATATTTTCAAAGTAAAGACAATTTGATTTTGATCATCATTGACTGAATTGCTTAAGAACAAAGAATTCTTATTAAACACAAAACTTTTCTAGAAATTGAGTACCAAGTTTCGAAATTCTTGCGAATTAAGGGTTTGAGGTAACGGTTTGCCTCTTAGACTTTCGCCAATCGACTACCCTCTTGAAAGTTGAAACAAACAAGACCCACTAGATAAAACATAAAATAAATATTTAAACAATAGGCAAAATAGAAGCATTTATTTTTATTTATTAATAACTGTTCCAGATCACTTGGATCTTTGGATTGGATTGGACACTTTGGATCAGATCAGTGATCACTTATAGTTCAAAAACTAGTACTACGAGCTCAGATTGTTTTATAATATATTCACGATAATAAGTAGGTCATTTTGATAAAAATACTTCATTTTTCTATTTCCATTTAACAACGACATTTAAACTAGTGCAATTATTATTTTGTTGTAAAAATTTTGAATAACATAATTTTTTTTTTTTTTTTTTTTTTTTTTTTGTTTGTCTCTGCTTTTAGCCCTACTGGCCATGACAGCGTCACCGGTGGAATGGACGGCTGCAGAGACCCGCCCTTGAAAAAGGGGGGCCTGAAGGGCCCCCGGGGAACGCGCGTCCTGAGGGTGCCTCCTGTGAGGCTCGGACCACGGCTCAGGACGCCGTTAGGTGGGAAGCGAGGGTTGGATGTGGGTTAGGATTTGACATTAACGTCCTCCGACGGCAGAACGCCGGAGCAACGTGCTTGGATGGGGGCCTCGTCTTCGCCGGCGAAGACGCTGTGTGTGTGTGTATGTGTAGTATTTATGTACGTTTTGCCGCTTTTACGTAACGTAATCGCGTCGTCCGGATCGAAAAGTACCGACTTGGGTCTTCTCTTTCTGACTTTAGGAGTCTTACGGGCAAAAAAATATGAATAACATTATAAAAACCAGATACAATACAGCTTCTATTAAGGATTCTCGTAGATATTCACGTCGAGCTTCGGTTATTGCACTTGGTATTATTTTTTATAACACATAAAAGGAAATACAGCGTCCGTCCTACATCTTTCTATATTTCTAAAAAAAACTTCTCTTACAGACAATATAAACTTACCATAGACTACCGATGAAACAGATTATTACAAATGCATATATCATCACTCTCCCTCAATTTTAGAATCTGTTATAATACTCTCACAAAAAAAAATACAAAAAAATCTCCCCTTAACTGATAAACAATCTTCTTCTTAACAAAAAAAAACCCAAGTCCTCACAAAAAAAGCTCAACTTTTCATGTTACAAAATTTCTTAACTAACTTAATTAGTCTTAAACTTTTTTTTTTTTTATCTCATAAATACTTTTTTTATCTGTCAATACTTATTAAGTATATCTTTTACCCTATCAAATTACAAATGAGAATACTAAAGAAATTTACTTGATATTTTTGAAATTAATAATGTTACTTCTTAATTATATAATTTATTTAATTACATTTTTTAATTATAATTAATTTTATAATTTTAACAAATTATTCTTCTGTTTTTACATATTTTATTGTAACTACTTTATCTTCTACTTGTTGTTTTATATAATTATACTTCACATCCATATGTTTCAATCTTTTCCGGTCATACTTTGAAACTGCCTTAATAGTACTTTCAATATCCTCATAGATAGGTACACATTTAATACAAACATTTAAATCCTTTAACATCTTTCTCAACCAACTAGCTTCCATGTAAGCTTCACATAATGACACAAATTCGGCCTCAGTGGTACTCAAAGAAACTATGCTTTGTTTTCTAGATTTTCATATTACAACATTACCAAATAATTTAAATACGAGTGAGTATCCTAAAATAGACTTTCTGTCATTATCCCTTGCATAATCTGTATCTGCATAAGCAACTAAGGAATATTTACAATTACTTTTATCATAAACCAAAGTAAAATCAATAGTGTGTTTAACATAACCTAAAATTCTTTTTAATGCTTTCCATAAGTCCTTATTTGGTTTGCTTTGGAATCTACTTAAATAATACACTGGCATTGCCAAATCAGGTATTGATCCTACAGTTGCATACATTAAAGAGCCAATTAGAGATCTGCACTGATATTTATGTCATGTCAATTTCCGAGTCATTCATTTTAAAATTATAATCCATTAGTGTTGTACAAAAATTAGTCATTCCCCACTTATCTAAAACCCTTTTTAAGTATTAATATGATTAAGATGAATTTTTCCATTTACTTTTTCAATACTAATTCCCAAGTAATTTAATGTCTTAGTTGTCATGTCTTTCATTCTATATTTTTCTGATAAATATATTTTTTTAGATTCTATATGTTTCCTGTCTGTTCCTATTATCAATAGATCATCTACATAAATTAAAATGTACAATTCCCCCTTTGAATACAAGCAATAATAATTTTCAGATCTTTTAAAACCATATTGTAAAATGTTTCATTAAAATGCTCATTCCAATATTTTGGTGATCTAACCCATATAATGACTTTTAAAGTTTTAGTACATGTCCTTGTTTTTCATATACCCACACATCTACTACATCATCTTTCTATATTTCTAAAAAAACTTCTCTTACAAACAATATAAACTTACCATAGACTACCGATAAAACAGATTATTACACTTGCATATTTCATCAGCTTCATACAGTAAATAACTTTCTTTTTTTTTATACCATTGTGATATTGATCACTTAAATTTGATGTTATGTAAAAAAGCAAACTGAGACTTCTTCTATTGTTTTGTCATTTGGACAATATAAAAAGATAACGTGAACTTATACTTTTGCGTACAAATGATAATCTTTTTATTGCTTCAGAATAACTTTCTTGGTAGAGATATCAATTTTACTTTGAGATAAAAGATTTATTGCATTTCAGTATTTCCATTGCCATTATACTTTTGGCATAATATACTGTTCCGCAGTTATTGGGTTAGGTGTAATGTTAACTTAGAAAATATTAATATTATTATAGATATAATTAATATTGTTAACATATATATTACTTTTAATAAACAAACAAAATCAATTTTTTGCCTCATTTTGTCTTCTATGATGTTTTTCTGGTTGTTTTTTTAAAATGTTACTTTAAAAAAAAATTATCGCATTTTTTTGACACAGTTATAGATCTTTATTTAATTCTTGTTACAGTATACTTCAAAATTATAAGACCGTTTTTTAAATTGTCGCAATTCTTAATCATAATATTAGCCCCACCTGCACGCAATATGCACTTGGCTTAATAAATTGTAGCCGAAATGAGTAGACATTAACGATGCACATTAGAAATTAACCATTCGCTATTAAGTAATTTACGGAGATTAATGTTCTTAATTATATTAAATCAATATAATTAAAGTTGTTTCGTTACATTGGACATATTTTTAGAACCTACAAGTTAAACATCATTGGTCATTTCGGATCATTGTTTTTTTATTATTTGTGACACTATTTTCGTTGAACTTTTTAATTTTCTGAACAAGATCTCATATTATATATATTTAACCAGCTGTATTCATGAATATTGTTTAGGAATTTATCTGATTGGTTTCGAACCCATTCGAGGGTCAGTCATGAGCTCGCAGCTTGGTGAAATCGCATTTCAAGTCGCAAAACTAATCAAGCAAATTCCAATATAATTACTTTGAGTAAATCTGATTAAATATATATAATAGTAATTGTGGATCACGAAAGTTTAAATACGAGAATAAAACTATTTAATTCTATTATACGAATCTAGTTTTCTATTTTATAATTCAAAAAGCCCTAAAATACTGTGATCTTTGATAGGATAATTTAATTATAAGAGTAATTTAGCAGAAAATTTAAAAATAAAGTTACAACATTACTATGCGATATAAATAAACAATATAATATCAATGCCTTGATCAGAAAATAAGCAGTTTTAACGCGTATCGTGTTTTAAATACGGAAAAGTGGGTTCATTACAATAAGAAAACAATAATAGGAGAATTCAAAGCATTCAAAATATTTTTCCTTTTTCTACCTGATGAGAAAAAACTCTTTCTTTACAACTTTTTAGCCTTGCGAGATCGAATGTAACTCGGTAATGTTTCCTGTAGGAATTAATGTATTTATGAGTTAGTAAAACTGTTAGTAAACATAAAAAAAGAATAAAATATAAATGTTGAGTGTATTTAGTTTATATAAGCCTAATAGAATGTCTAAAGTAATACTAAGATTACCCATACCTCACCTCATGATTCAATAATTTAATAACGTAAAAAAACTATTATTACTATTTCTTTTTAAATTGCAACCTGATTTTATTATTAACTATTAATAGAATATGTTTATTTCTGCCTTCCATATATATTTATATAGATTATAGAATATAGAATATAGAATGCCATTTATATTTTTTTTGTTTATTTACGCCTTCTTTAAAACACATAATTTGTTAAGACTAACCTCAGTCATACACATAGTGATAAATATTTGAATGTACTATTAAAATTGCTATTATAAAAAAAAAATTGTATGCTAGATTTTAAATATTTCGATAATATAATGATGAATACCATACACAATAGACTACCTGAAGTTTATTAAGATTTTAATTAAAACATGAACCAACAAACATGGTAAAATTCACTTAATTGGTGGTAGAGCTTAGCTGTAGTTATTTGACTGCAACTCGTATTGGGTGGGCTCCACCGGGGAAGGACCGCCCTCTCACGGAAGATTGTGATTATTCTCGGATTTTGCATGGGCAGCCCAACGTGTCTAGGGTGGGCAAAGTATCGCATTTTATGTTTTCTGAGGGTAAAGACGGCAAAAAACGGCTCCACTCTTGAGGACTTTTGCAACATCCCGGGATTTCACTCTAACGTAAAAGCCGTCCACTATGACCTGGAGACCTATCTATGGTACCTCGGGTATAAACTCGAATACATACGCTGGAGTATCTGTGTTCGTAAGAGAGAATATCTGGCTGGGCGTAGATATGTACGGTCATGTTAATCACACGCCCTTTTTTGGATCTTCTGCTAACATAATTAGGAAGGCACCAATTTACTGTCGAAGTGGCTCTACGGTTCTCTGATCACTGTCTGCTAAGGATTTTGGTGCCCATTCAGCATGCGGCTTGCACAGAAGCTGCGACCCGACGCTTTTGTCACTACAAGTCAGCAGATTGGGATGGGATGCGGTCCTTTTTTGCGTCATATCTATGGGGGCCGATTTGTATCATCAGTGCATATATAACGTATAATTTTATGTCCGCAGTTGACTTTAAATTGGAATGAATCAAAATATTAAACAAAACTATAAAAATGGGCTATTGTCTTAAATTACAAAAAAAATATATACATACCAGTTTACAGCAATACACTTAGTTACCTTGTTCCTGGGTACAAGCTAGGATGAGCCTGGCTTCAAGCTTTCTAGAATACATAAACACTAAAGACTAGGGCTCGTCTGTGCGATGAGCCCTAGACGACTAAACCTTTTAGACCGTAAGTTATTGGCACTGTTGGAGAACATGATATGCTTTAAACTCATGATCTAATTTTAAGCTGTAAGAAAGTTTTAGAAAGCAGTAGCTGAATTTTTATTTCCATGGCAATAATAGCAGTATAGATTAGTAGCCACATATTTTAAAGACTTGTATCAAAACCAAGGGTAGCAAATTTTGAATAATATAATATTACTAAATAAAAAACGTAATTCCATTTTAATACAATTTATGACCTTTGTAGGTATATATATTTTTAATTATATTTTATTATTAAACATATTTATTTGTTTATGCAATGAAATTTTTATTTATACAATAACATATGTTCTGATTTGATTGTATTTTTACATATTTTATCATATTTAATTATATATTATATGAACAATTTTCTAAAATTAAAAAAAAACATAGGACAAAAGTATCTACAATACAAAATACAAATTAGATGGAAGTATAATATTGTTTGAATAACAAGGTTTTGGTTATCAGAAAGTAATCTTGTTATTAATATTGGTTTAGTAATATTATCCTGTTGGACATTTGTAACGCTTTGAGTTCAGTTGATTATGTGACTGTATCCACTTTCCTTAATTCCTTGAATATTTCTCCTGCTAAATCATGTTTGATATAATTATTAATGGAACCAATTATTGATGACGAAGATATATACAGTCTGGCCACATAAAGTACTCGTTCACCTTTGTATTGCACCTTATTTTTTGTATAAATTATCTGAAATTATCTTAAATTGTGTATATTTATATATTTAAACAAAATAAATAAATCATTACTGATAAACACAAATGTCAAAACTTTATGTTAAAGAGACATATAATTATAGTGACTCCATTTTCCAATTCACACATTTCAACATCGTACTATCAGAAATTCTGTACAATGTTAACATAAAAGAAGGTATACAACCATCTTATGAACTGAGTAATGTATTACTATGAAAACGCGTATTTTATAAATGAGTTGTGATTCGAAAGAAAAGGCAAAAGGGTAAAAATTGTTATTCCCGCAACGAAAATACCTTTCAAATGTATGATTTTTTAGTAAGTATTTTTGTGAAAACGAAAAGAAAACATTTATTTTTATTCTTAAACACAAATAGTAACAAATAAATAATGTAGATGCCTACATCACGCTGAAACGATATAAACATATATGCTCATAAATTACGTTACAATAATATTATATTCATTGTAATTATTGAAAATAATATATTATACTATCTTTATAAATTTATATTAATTTTTATAAGGCTTAGCATTTTACTAAGGAAGAACATGAGATAAAACATAACAGTCTGGTATTTTCTTAACATATCCTAATTAAGGCTATGATTAATTTGTCAACCAGCTATCAAACTAAACTGATCAATCAGCGAAAAAATAAGCAATATGTTTGTGGCCCTGATTTAATATTTACATATATCACATCCTGAGGTATTTTTTGTTTTGCTGTTTCATATCAGTCAAACTCATTGTCATATATTTTGCTTCCAACAATAAAAATAATACAATTATAAGGAAACTTTTAATTGATAGGCTGCTGAAATTAAGATAGTGGTTCATTTTGTAACAACAATTCATACAAATTTATCAGTAACAGAGATTGTAAAAAAGAACTAAAAAAGGAATCAACAAAAAAGTTAACTACTTTAACTTCGAAACATTTTTATTTATCCAACATCATTGAGTGATTATTGCCCCTAAGGAGGTAAAGGTTTATTGTCGGCATTTCTTTTTTCCGACTGTATTTCGTTTCATAAAGTAATAAGGTATGAGTGAATCGTCATGCCAAGCACATTTTCCGCGCCAAGCAAGCCATTTTAGATTCGAACCGAAAATGACACGTAGAAAAATCTTTGTTTTTGTATGGACTTTGAAAAAAGGATCACTTTCTATGAAAAGATTTTAAGTTAACATGTCTTTATTCCAATAAAAAAAAATTATAAATCTTAAACACAAAGTTGGAGTTTCTCCAAAAAAATTTATTGCTTTATTGTTCAATGAACCTAGTGAAGTCGCATTTGAAATTCAGATATAAGAATTATGGTATCTCGGTCAAACATACATGATTGAGTTGCAGCAAATAAAGTATGAAATAAAACTATATGACTGTTTAAAATTAAAAACTTCAAGGAAAATTTTACAGAATGAAACGCTTTTATATGTATACAGTTACTAATACTTAGGTGGATAAACCGACCTAGTTATAAATCAATACAGAGCCACAACACAAATACTAACGTTTTTTAATAAATTTATTCTTGTTATTATTCATAATAAAGTCGTAAGAGTAGAAATAATGGAATCAAATTCAGTAAGAATCATTTTTTTTTATTTTGTCGAATCTTAAATCTTTGTATTACAAATAAGAATTCAATATTGTATAGTTAGTGAAAAAATAAGTCATGGTTAATTAAAATATTATATAAACCAATACATTTTGAAGAAAGTTTAATATTAATTTACCTGTGAAGTTACTATGTGAAGTCTGTCCCATCTCCAAGAGAACTTAACTTAAAATAGATATGCTAATTCAATTTGGAGTTTAGAAATTTTGCTGTGCATTCCAAAACATTTCGCAAGATCACAGAAAGACACTGAAACTGCTTCTATTGTTTCTGTATAATGCTTTTCAATAATTCATTTAATACCTGACTTGCATTTTTTTACATTTGTAGTTGAGTATCTATTTTTATGGTTCACTTACTATATTTGACTTACACTATTAATATATAGTAATTATTACAATACCATAACATCTAACTATATGATTCAATAATAATATCCAATTTTATACAATATTCAATGAAATTTCGTTGGTATTCTAATTTTTTAAAATTGTTATTACTATTATTACTGATTACTGTTGTTCTTAAAATTTAACGTATTGCGCAACTTTTTTATAGCTTTGCTCAAACATACAATAATTATGTTGTTAGCATTTTTATCTACAAACAACACAGACATTTATACCTCAGTTGGAAAATTTGAGTTTGTTATACTGTAATTAACTAAATTTGCCTCAACCAGTAAAGTATTCCTCAGATGAACGTAAAAAATGTAAATAAAACTCCTGCAACAAAAAACTGATTAATTAAGTATTGTTTATTAAACAATTCTGGTCACCGTGATTTCGTCAGCGTAATGACAAAAAAAAATTAAGAGTATTCCCTTGTAACTTATTCAATACTTAATAAATTTTAATTACTTATATTTTTAAGAACATGAGCACGTAGATTATGTTCCTATCTTCCAGCTCCTCAATAAATCCAGTTGCAAATCTAATTAAGGTCTGACACCTTAATTTGATTTGCATTACTCAATGTTTTCATTATTCTGTTATATTTAAGTAATAATAAAGCAATGTTCTGATCTAAATATTATAATTTCTCTTAACCACAGGAAAAAAAACAAGAGTTAATATTTTTACAATAAAATGTAACAAACAATATTTAAAGTCCAAAGTTTTTTAAATATGTCTATCTATATATCTATCTATATATATAGTATATCAATATATAGTTTGATAAATTTTAAAGTAGCAAAACATTATAAATATACTTTCAATCGATCTCAATAGCTAAAAGCAGCACGCGAGCGAATGTAACAGTATTACTTCCCCGCTCTTAAAAGTCGTATGGATAAAGTCGCTATACTGATACGAAGCTTGAATATGATAAGTTAACGAGGTTTTTCAACCCTTTTTTAATAGGTTGAAATTTAATACGATTTTTCTGATATGCGATATTAACATCTAGCACTCGGTACATCAAGTCCTAGCCCTAGGAAGAATGCTGTAAGAGGTTGATGCCTGGCTCGTATAGAAACTCCAAGCATTTCTATTAGCACGCAGTAAATCAGAAAACTTAGAAAAGTCACGTCTCTACGCAATGCCAGATAGTCCAGCCGTTCACAAAGCGTCGAGTCCCCAACAACCCGAACGACCCTCCGTTGTACGAGGAAAATGGTAGAAGTTGATATTCTATTGATGTGGACCAGAGTTGAGAACAGCGTTGAGCGGAAATACGTTTTTTTCTTGTAAACGCGTAAACTTTTGTTTTATTGGGATTATATTGCACGAGATTTAGTTCACCCCATTCTAAGACCATCCACTGGGAGTTCTCTAAAGAAGACACAAGTTTCTTTCAGTATTCGTTAACCTTTTCCCGAGACAGTCTGGCATGGCCAAATATACCGTATCTCCAATACTGTTATCCACATAACAATCTATCTATACCATATCATTGATGTGCAGGAGGAACAGAGTTGGGGATAGCACACAGCCTTGAGTTATATCCCCGTTCATGGGCCTGGGGTCCTAGTAAATACCATCGACCTGTATGCTCTGCCCAATTAGAAAGCTTTTAATTCACTCTCAGGAAGCCCATAGGAAGGAAGCTTCAACATAAGCCCCTTGTGCCATACACAATCGAGGGGTTTCGCCATATCCAGACTAACTGATAGACCCCCTCTTGCTTTCAATAAATGCTGGGTCAGATATAACATGAGGTCACCTGCTATTCGACCATGGCGGAAGCCATATTGCCGGTTATTAATCAACTGATCTTAGAGGTACGTTAGGAGATGTCGGTTGATATTGATTTCCATTATTTTGGAGAGATTGGAAGTATTGGCGATAGGTCTGTAGTTAGCTCGGTCCGAGCTATCACCGTTAACCGTCATCACCGTAACAAGGTCACACTTCCATGAGACCGGGACTACGCGTTTTAGGTAGGAGTGCCGAAAAATACCTATTAGCACTGGAGTCAACGGTGATACGTGACCCTAACCAATCGGAATTGTGCCTGTTGAAAAACCGAAGACTACAACTTCGGCGAAGGGAGTCTGTAAAATATTCGTTTCTGCATTATCACCATGGGACCTGTAGAGTCACAGGTCGAATCTGACATGGTCGTCCATGTTCACGCGTAGCCTGAGCATAAATAGTCTTTAAGCACATATCCTTCCTTACGAACACAGATACCCTGGGGTGGGGTATAAAATAATGTTCGAGTTTATACCCGGGATATGATAGGTACGGTGTGTAGGATGAGATATCTACGTCTGCGTCAAAAACAACAAGGCCAGCTGCGCCATCTTTAGATGACAGCGGACTGCGTTTAAGTTGGAATGAAGTCCTCGACTCTTGCAAAAGTTTACATTTAGGGTTGACCCGTCCTTTGCCCGCAGAAAACACAACAAGTGATAGTTTGCCCGTCCTAGGTATGACGGGCAACCCTAGCAAAATCCGACAATCTTTTTCCCGATTTAGCTCGGGGAGGGGTTCTCCGGCTTTATGAAAGCCTTCTAAAGATTTTTTTTCATAGTTTTATGTTTGGCGGGGGGGGGGGGTGGATTCCGAATTCTCTCACGTACCGACGGAACATAATAAACTGAATTTGGTTACTACACCTCTTTCTTCATTGAGGGTCTTTCCCCGATCGAGCAAGCTCATTACGAGCTGACGTCAAATCATTACAGCTAGACTCTACTGCATCCAAAGACTACTTAAAAAAATATTGTATAAAATAAAGTTACAAAGTAAACCTTAGTTACAAATTAATATCAATTTAATTATTTAATTAACCAGATTGAAATGAAGTCTTAAAAACTGTAGCAGATTACTTTTTACAAATCACAAATATCCGTTACAAATTTTGCATATTATTTGTTCTATATACTTGCTGCTTAAGTCTTACAAAATTAGGTAAATTCCGTGTAAAATTTTGAGCTAAAATATGATGTCGTAAATTTCAACTGTATCACCCTTGATATGCATTTTATGTTAAAAAAACATATAAAAAGTAGTATATGGTAAAATTTATTACATTAATTAGAAAATATATTAATTTACTCATTAATTACACAGGCACACAAAAAAAAAAAAAAGTCATGAACCAGAGGGGAGACCCCATTATTCTAAGGTTTTTGGGATCGCTGAAACCGAATATGACAAGAAAAACTAATTTTAAATGCCAGTTTTCCCGCTAGCACCCCCTTACTACCTCTTAAGGGGTGAAAATTGAAATTTTTGTATAGAATCAAGATAGATGTCTATTTCTACGTTTTTTGGGATGCTGAAACTGAAAATGATAATTAAAAATAAATTCATGACCACTATCACCCCCTACCACCACTTACGGGGGGTGAAAATTTAAATTTTTCTATAAAGTCAAGATAGATGTGTATTTCTACGTTTTTTGGGATGCTGAAACCGAAAATGATAACTAAAAATAAATTCATGACCACTATCTCCCCCTACCATCCCTTACAGGGGGTGAAAATTTAAAATTTTCTATAAAATCAAGATAGATGTGTATTTCTACGTTTTTTGGGATGCTGGAACCGAAAATGATTACTAAAAATAAAATTTAAGACCTCTATCACCCATTAACACCCCTCACCAACCCTTAAGACTGAATCATGATTTTTGTCCTATTCTTCACAAGTTTTTTCACTTTTTGTTTTTTTTTTTGCTTTCTGTTTAATACTACTTATACTGTTATCCATCCGGCAGTGTTGTAAAACGGTTAAAAGATGCTGAACCTAATTCTATGCCTCCGAAATAGAATTGTTACTATTTTCCTGAAAATTTAGGAGACTAAAAGATGCTGAACCTAATTCTATGCCTCCAAAATAGAAGGGACTATTTTCCTGACAATTTAGGAGACTACAGTGAGGAGCAAGATGCAAGGTTCCATCAGGATTAGAGTAGAATTAAATCATGAATATATATCAGATACTTCTGATCAATAAAGCATTTGAATTTCTAATATAAGAGCGAGAGAGAGTAACCTCAAACTAGTTTGATAAACATGTCACTTACAATCGTTAAAATTTCTTCATACATCTTGATTTTATACAAAACTGAAACCCCCCATTAGGGATGGTTAGGGGGTGGTATTGAGTAAAAGAGGTATCAAATTCACTTTTGGTTGTCATTTTCGGTTGCAGCATCCTAAAAAACGTAGAAATACACATCTATCTTGATTTTATAGAAAAATTTAAATTGTCACCCCCTGTAAGGGGTGGTAAGGGGGTAATAGTGGTCATGAATTTATTTTTAGTTATCATTTTCGGTTCCAGCATCCCAAAAAACGTAGAAATACACATCTATCTTGATTTTATAGAAAAATTGCAATTTTCACCCCCTGTAAGGGATGGTAGCGGGAGATAGTGGTCATGAATTTATTTTTAGTTATCATTTTCGGTTTCAGCATCCCAAAAAACGTAGAAATACACATCTATCTTGATTTTATACAAAAATTTCAATTTTCACCCCTTAAGAGGTAGTAAGGGGGTGCTAGCGGGAAAACTGGCATTTAAAATTAGTTTCTATTGTCATATTCGGTTTCAGCGATCCCAAAAACCTAAGAATAATGGGGTCTCCCCTCTGGTTCATGACTTTTTTTTTTTTTTGTGTGCCTGTGTTATTGAAAAAAATTAATTTATCTATTTGATTATCTCTATCGATTCTATTTATCTACTTTATTATCTATATGTATTTTATTATCTAGTCGATTGCAGTTTTTTTTAATTATAAACTTCTTTATACAAAGACACGTACTAACTGATGCCCTTGTACCGATAATGACAGTTGTACAACATATTCATCATGGCAGGTAGTAATACTATAGCTACATTAGCAGAGCGACAGGAATGGCTTTTATGAGGTCGGAGGTTCGTGTATTTTTCATTTTACACTTGGTTGTTACAAGTACTTATATAAGTATTATCACAAAGTCATAATCGCCTTATTGCACATATTTTTAAAATATGCGAAAATTTTTGATAGGATTCTTTTATCACCAGTGCAATTAAATGACAATGAAAAAATATTCTTAATCATGTTAATAATTCTGAATACAAATACTATAGATTTTATATAAACTTTAGAAGCAAGAAAACTAAAAGCACGCCAAATAAGACACAAATTTTCTTAATTGTCACCAATCTCTCAGAAAAGATGTGTCAAGAAACAGACGTACAAATTAATCATAGATCTTTTAAACACCGACATAGCCAAGTACTCTTAGCAAGGGCTAAAAGATAATTTTGCAAAAATAATTTCAAATTTACATTTATAATAAATGAAATTTAAAGAAAGTAATCCTTTATTAACATCAATTTTTTTTTAATTTTTTAAATATGTGTTTAGTAAATAATCTATAATTTACTATTTCTATATCTACTCAAATATACATTGTTTCGTTTATTACTGAAAATTTATTGTGTATTTTATGTATGTATTATGTCACCTTACTTATGTGTTCTTCTTCTTGCTTATGTTTATAATGTTATTATCGTTAGATATATAGCTGTATGCACTTGTTTACAATTTCCCGACCCTAAGATTGTCGGGAATAAATCGCCCTTAGGCGATAAGATAAGCCTTTGTATTACTAATGTATTTTTAGATTCAGTTACATAACCATGTTTTGTGTAGTGTACCTACATGAAGAATATAAGTATACTGGATCTCTCTGGCCCTTTAATTCTTTAAGATCACCGTGTCCAAACCGAAACCGCTACAGCTTCTTCTTGTGCGTATTTTATATAGCTCCATATCTATAATTGATAGAATATATATAACTATTTTAAGATTATGAATGTATGAACGTATTGTCAACACGGTACTCACGTGTCAAAAAAAACTTTTAAAAATGTATAATCACTTAAATTAATGACCAGACTGACAACTATTTAAAATATAAAGTAACAGTGTAGAAGTAGCGTATTTTAGTAAAAGTGCAAAAATTCGATCCAACAAAGAAAGTTATTTTGAAATAATTTTAAACAAATAAGAAGATTATTAATAAACAGAAGTGAATTGTTTTTAAGACAAGTCTGGATCTGATACCGAATTACGACCATTTAAGTACATAATGAAAACCATTTTAAAAGAAAAGATTTTAAGGAATCAGTGTAAATAGTACGAAAATCAAAGACAGCGACAACACCTAACATTTTTATTGATCGGTTTATGGAAGCGTCCATAGACCGATCAATAAAAATGCTAGAAAACGCCCATAGATGGCACCACAAGTCTCATTGCAAAATAAAATATGAAGGAATTAAAGAATATGAAATTTAGCATGCAGCAAGATATAAAATAACACAGTCCAGATAAATATGTTAGAGAAAAAAGAAGACATTAAAATTTAATATGAGAGTTAAGAAAAATTTTAATATAATTTAATATGATATTTAATTTCCTAAATATTAGATATACGTAAATAACATTTGATATTGTGTTCCTTAAATAAGCATGCAATTGTTATTTTGTCAAATACTTTTATACATGTGTAGGCCATGTACCAATGTTTCCTTCCCAATGTTAAATCTTTACTCATCAGGATATTTAAATACTTTGTAATTTATATTTTATTATTCACATTTGAAAATAATAATAATTTATAATGTATATTTCCGAGAACTATTATAAAAGTAGTAGTAATAATAACCTTTATTAAAATTATAATATTAAGAAATTAAACATTCTCAAGGAGGGTTGGCGTCAGGCAGGCGGACGACCGTAAAATAAAGCAAAATTTTTTAACGGTATGGTAAAACCGTTGGAATATGGATCTGAGTGCTGGGCGATGAAAGTGAAGGATGAAAAGCGTTTGCATGTAACGGAGATGCAAATTTTAACATGGATGTGTGGGGCGACAAGAAAAGATAGAATAAGAAATGAGTATATTAGGGGAAGCTTGAGAGTAGCGCCAGTGACAGAAAAAAAATTGAAGTAGCCGTCTGTCGTAGTATGGGCATGTTATGAGGAGAGATGAAAGGCTTGTAACCAAAAATATTATGGGTATGGTAGTGGAGGGATGGACAGGTAGAGGAGGGCCAAAGAAAAGATGGATGGATTGCGTAAAAGACGATATGGAGAAGAATATGTGTACAGAGGTGACAAGTAACAGGAGAGTATGGAAGGAAAAAACATATTGCGCCTATCACAAAATTGGGATAAGGGCAGGAAGATGATGATGATGATTTTAAGATTATGAATCAAATATTTTAAATGTAACTTACTCTGTGAAAATTGAGTCTTGAACAATTCAAAATAAAAAAGTATTGCTTTTATTATAGCTAGTTATGTTATTGCACCGCAAATTTTATTAAACTATTTCGTATTCTTCAGTAACTGACAGAATTAAGTTCTTCGGTGTGTATAAAAAATAAACTCTTATTCTTGGAAGACCATTGAATATTTACTATTCTTACATTTCCTTTTAAGGAATTTTAAAAATGAAAACAACAGAGAACGTATAAGGTTAAAGACGATTACTATGATGACAATAATATACTTTTTAAATATGCTCTTAGTGTCATGATCATCAAATGTCAATGGTAGTTTTAAAAAAAAATGTCGCTAGAACAAATAAAGGTGGAAACTTATTTTTGTACACTTCACCTTTATTGATAGAACTAGTTCAGAATAAAAATAAATGAAGTAATAAAGATATAGTAAGTTGAAATACTTTTTATAATACATATTTTTGTAAACGTTTGTTAAATTACATACGAAATACACATGTTTATTTTATTTAGTATATTTCTTATTTCCTATAACAATAGAAATATCATTTATGGACTCTCATACCTGTAGTTATATATTAAATATGTAACGTCTAATATATTGAGAGTTTAATTAAGCTTGCCTTTCTAATCTTGTATCATAAACATTTTACAAGCTTGTGTCCTTTATGACGGCCTTTCACACCACCCCTTTTACCGAGTCTGTTAAAACACGTCAGCACTTTGTCTACACTGTAGGTAATAGGTAGCTGAGTCTAATAAATGAAGAATACTTATTATATCGCAGTAATATAACATTATACATACGTGACGTAGAAGTCCATTTGAATTTTCAGAACATTTAAATCATGTCCCCACTAAATTTTTTGTTTATAAAATGATTGATTTCTTCTTAGAAATTCTAATTTAATTTAATTTTACTGTAATCATCCAAGATCTTGAAAATTCAGAAGAACTAACAATATTGCCCTACTACTATATTAAACATAAGATATCTGAAGAAAGTTAAAAATATATATAAATGTATCCTCATATATGGGTCACGGTTCAGTGTCGCCATAATAATAAAAATAATACCAACTCAACTCACGTTAGTTAACAATCTAAATAGAGTGAACTTTATATTGTACTAGGATCCGCCACTGTGCGCGGCAGGAGTTGAGCTGAGCCCCTCTCCTTTATTCTTTTTATAATAACTTTTGAATGGGTAAACATTTTTTCAATCTGTTTTCACTATAACATCCGCGTTCGGCTCAAACATATATGAGAAAATTTTTAGCTAATTAACGCGTCGTATTCTGGAGACAACTAAACACAAAAAAAGGTCTCCCAAACGGTTAAGAGCTCAGCTCAATAATATTTCAATTGTTTTATTACCTTACGTAGTAATATATTTTCATTAAAAAGATATAATAAGAAATATATGAGGATCTAGTAGAAAAGAGAAATCAAAACTTTATGAATAGTATCATAATTAAAATATTTTAAATTTATTTTAAATATCTTCAAATTTAAATTAATTTATTTAAATATTATTATTAGAGTGAAGAACTATGTATACGATAAATCACATTAATGATATAATTATGTGACAAATTGGGGTTATCGACTATTTAAATACGAGTATTAATTTATTAAAAAGTTGGAAAAAAGTAGACATTAATGCTTTCCATCTACAACAAATATTTTTTTGGTATAATAATTAACGTATATTACGTGGTAACACACCAACCTTTATTTTATACAATTAGTGAGTGAGTTATAACTTAGCGTCACGAAATCTAAATATAATTACAGTTAAAATGATGTTAACTGATGTTGGACAAAAATAGAGAATAAATAATCTTATGATCAGAGTACATCCGATTAAAGTATTTACCGCCATCCACCAACGTCTTTGACAAAAGTTTTATTCAATACACCTTTTCAAATTAGTTTTCAACGTTTACCTCTCTCTCAGTTTTAAATTATTGAAATGTTGAAAGTTGTTGAATTACTTACGATCTCAGTCAAAGTTGGTTGGTTATATTTTTGTTTATTAAAGTATATTTCTCTCTAAAATCCATCCATCCAAAATATATTAAGGTATAAGTATACCTTAATATATATTTTTTCTGACAGTAGTAATACCATCCTGCGGTTTATTTATACCTATATGATTTCAGCAGATTAATAAAGGATAAACATTTATTAATTGTGTATACACAAAAAATAAAACACAACGTCCTAAGAAATTTAATTTAAATTTAGCAAGGTTTTGTTACCCTCATTACATATTGTTATTTTCTCAATTACCGGTCGTTTGCCACAGCTAGCCATTTCAGAATTTTCAAATTTTGAATTGCAGAGGAATTAGATGAATCTTGTTCTTTTGTATCTCTGATGAGCTGATTGTAATGTACCTGTTCTTCGGTACAAATGTATTCCAATTAGCTATTGCATCATCTATAAAATACAATAATTAATGGAATAGAGTCTTAATTCTAAAATTAATAAGCAAACGTTTTATCTTCTTGAATATGGAGATTTGTAACTGTATAAAAGGTGATAATAAAAATGATCTCAAAAATCACCGTTTTCTTTTATTTTCAACACAATTTCGTAACAAACTGCATAATAAAAAGTTGAAAGCATAAGCTTAGTTTTTCCCGTTGCTAGTGCAAGTCACGACGAGAATTTTATTACAATTCTTATTCTTTAGCATCTTGCGAGACGGAATTAGGTCCCGCCGTGTATGGAAACACAGTTTTTCATCAAACGAATAACTTTTATGCTATTAGCATATTTTGCATAATATTTATTAATATTTTTCAGAGTTAGTTAACTTTATTTTTGGTAAATTATTTTTATTTTTGTTATAAAATGTAGGTCCATCATAGTGGTAAGTTGCTAAGTATTTTGTAATATTATTTCGCCACCACTATTAACTTCAATTCTAATTGGTTCATATCTGGATTGAGATTGTGACTCATTAGTCAATACTGTAATAAATTGTAAATTAATAAAAAGTTAAGGCTATTTTCATAACTGAAACATATCCGTAAATTAAAGAATAAAATGTGCCTCTTACTTGATCTTTCAATGTACAATTTTAGGATTTGTTAAATAAATATTCTTTAATTAAAGCAAGCACACAAATTCATACAAAAATTACGTTATGAAATAACTGAAGTTACTAAAGTTGCATCAAATACTAAATAAAGTCTTAGGAAAAGCGCGAAATAATATGAAAAATAGAAGTGTATTTTTACGACAACACAATACCACAAAGTGTTGTATATCAATGACAATTATTATTTTGGTCGTTATAACCAACTTCTAGATTTTTCATTCATGATGTATTTTTAAATGTATTTTAACATCATTTATATTTTTCTCTTTTAGGTTAACATACACTAAAACCTACATTAAAAAAGTATTTACAAAGTCATTTTTAGTGACCATAAAGCCTCATATTACTTCTAGAAATTTAAGAAATCTTATGACCCATGACATCTTTTAGTTTCTTTCGGTTTTTTTTATAGTCATATAGAAATTTAGGCAAAACCAGTTTTTTCTTTCCACTTTTTCCAGTCCATCCAAACGCCCTACAGCGTGGACAACGTTTAAATAATTAAAAAGAAAATTGATAAAATATTTTACTATGACTTTTTGACTTTTATGTTTTAAGGTAAATAAAATGTTCAACATTGCAAACGCACGATGAAGGAAGTAAATTTTTTATCATAACATAAAACAAATTTGTTCCATTTTACTCGTTACCGTTAACCGTTACCGTAAACCGTTAAAAAGATGTTTATATAAGGAACATGTCTTACATTTCCTCGCAAAGTAAACCTAGGCTCATATATTTCAGCCACTCCCATAACAAAAACTTTGCGTCTAGTCATTTAGTAGTTTTTCCTGGACATTCCGGACAAAGACGGATTGCTATCCGAGCAGCTTTTGTGTTTTTTATTATATAATGTAGAAATCCTTTTATTAATGAAACGGTTTTCATATTACAGATTCACATACTAGAATATAGATGATAGTTAGGCTCTATTCCAGTTTTTTTTTCTTAAATGTATTCAATATTGAGTGCTAATAAACACTAGATTATGATGAGATAATACATACGAGTATACACACATCAATAATGTAGAAATTAATCATTTAACCTAATACTTAAATATCTTTAGGCATAAAAAAGGATATAACTAATTCACCCCCCGGGCAACATTTTTAAAGCTGTTTTGACATAAATTTGTCATCGATCATCGATTAAGAGAGGAAGGTGATGATCGTTGTAAAAGAATTACCGATTTCCGAGGTTGCTCAGTTCTGCCGCAGACGTGGAGCAACCCATCCCTCGTTTGAAAATCTATTGAATGACACCAAAGATTCGTTATGAAGACTATCCTATGTTTTTCTATATAAAGGTGTCATTCGGTACATTGTAGCTTTATAACAGAACTAATATAATATAAAAATTGTTTTACTTCCATTTTTAAACTTTAATGCGTTCTCTGATTTAATTTGCACTTGACTATTTATATTTGAATATTTATAAAATTGTTTGTTTTTATATCATTGAAATTGTTAGTCATAATTATTATTAGATCTGATACTATTTCATTTGTGGTGTTATTTGAAATCAATATTAATGAGTGTCCATTAGTAAAATAAAAATTGAATTAAATGTTTTATTACAAAATTTCTACAATAAAATATGTAAAATTAAATATGAATAAAATATTCGGTTACAATTTATCACTTATACAAGAAAAAAATTCAAGGAGAGACATGTATCAAAATTTATTGCTAAATTCTCAGAAAACATCGCATGCACTTAACAAGGTAATCTGTTTTTTACGATTTACGACGTGTTGATTTCAAAGAACTTGTCCCAGTTTCAAACTGTTTCTTTGTTTTCAATATTCCATTTGTTACATATTAAATACTTATGAGATTTGATTTGAATCTGCCTAAAAAATGTCAAAAATTTCCTTTTATTGTTTTGTATGTATTATACCCGAAAGTTTATTATGTAAGATTTACGCTTTCCATTATAAAAAAGAAAACCTACAAGAAAGATTTTATTGTTACATTAAAAATTTTTGTGATAATGTCAAAAGTATAATAGTTTATTAACTGTCTTATTTTAATAACGTTAGTTTTAATATAAATTCAAATAAAGAAAAGCGTTAAAAAAAAAAATTTGTTTCAATAATATTTAAAATAGATGACAATTTAAGTTTATCGAATGGCGAATACTTGAAAGTAAACTGGTAGTTATTTAAAAGCTTAAGGTTGTAGAACTATTACCGATATTTACAACACGAGGAGGATTTTCAGTTCTTCTTCATTCTCACCGTGACATCTTCGCATCTTCCTGCCAATCTGTGGATCTCTTTATTGCGGATTCGGTCAGCTAGTGTGACTCCGCATATTCTGCGAAGAGATCGCATCTCCACAGCATTCATCTTTCTTACATTCTTCTTCTGTGTTACCCACGTTTGGCTGCCATATAACAGTGTCGGTAGCAAAACTGCATTGTGTACAGCCAAACGTGCAGCTATGTTGACGTTTCGCAGTATCAACAATGCAGCCAAAACACCGTTGCCTCTGTTACCGGCAGCAATACGTCTTTCCACATCCATGTCGTATCTTCCCTCTCTGCGAAACATACTTCCCAAATATACCACTTCAATCACTTGTTCTATAATCTTACGTTATTCTTCACGATCTAACATTCTATTCTTTCTGCATTTCTTTCAAATATCAGAACCTTCGTCTTATCTTCATTCAGATTTAGACCATTATTTTCACACCTATCTTTCAGAGTGGTGACCAATGCCTGCAAATCGCATTCTGATGATGCAATGAGCACTGCATCATTGGTATATAGCAAGCAATTGACCTTAAGGTACTTTACTTTCACTCCCAGGTTACTGTCTTTCATGCCTCGGAGACCACTATCCAAATACAAATTGAACAACCAAGCTGACATAGCGCAACCTTGCTTAACACCCGAATGGATATCAAACCGGGGTGACATGTCAGCTGGTACTCGCATACAGGCTGAGTGATATCTATAAAGAGACTTTACAGCCTGTAGCAAGGGTTGCCCGCTCACATTAAATCGGAACAGTATCTCCCATAATTTCTTTCTCACAACCCTGTCAAACGCCTTTTCCAAATCCACAAAAGCACAGTAAACCTTTTCGTTTAGAGCCAAAAACTTTTCCGTGATCATGCGGTTGGAAAAGATCTAATCTATGCACCCTCTTCCAGGTCTAAAACCAACCTCCATAGGCCACCCACAACAGCCTTTTAGATCTCTCTTACATTCTTCTCGCTAATATTTTTAAGTTTATCTTTATAAGTGTTTTCGTTTTATGTTTTTGAGGCCTGTACTCTCTTTTTCTTATCTCTCTCAAACTTTTTTCTTTACCCGAGGCTTTATAATCCAGCCATGGTTTCTTCTTTAACTCTACAGTGTCTACCATTCAGCGCGCTTTTTACTAAAACCTCTTTTCCTTTTACAACATACTTCTGTCGCTACTTTCACCATAACATTAATAAGGTTCTGTCAGCATACTTCAACACGTTCATTTCCAGGATCATAGCTTTTAATCTTTTTGGAAACGCTGTCTTGACATGCCTTTCTGATCCTTTGATCTTGAAGCTTTTAGCTCCTTATGCGATAATTCGACTCCAAGCTTGGACAGGTCGTGTGGCTGCGCCAACCTGCAAACATACTTCTTATTCTAGCAACGTCTAGATAATGGTCCGTTCCAAGATCCACAACTCAGAACACTTACGTGTCCATCATAACTTGACTTCAAATACGCTCATCCACTAGGAATAAATCAATGATACTTCTTTCTTCTCCTCACTCCCATGTGTATATGTGAATTTGTTTGTGATCAAACATCGTGTTTCCCACAAACAAATTTCTCTGCTTACAAAATTCCAAAATAAAGAAAACTTATTTTTTATTTTTATTTCACTTTAATAACCTCATTTACTTTCTTATCACCGTACTTGCCTAGCACGCTTTCGTAACCACTTTGTGCGGTTCCAACCCATCATTAATTTCCCCACATACTATCAAATTTTCATTACCTCTGACACTACTTAGATCATCCCTGGGGATACTGGCGCATAAACGGCTAACAAGAATACTCTTGTTATCCCCAGCTTAAAACGAACCCAAAGAAGCCTCGGGTTGATATCCTTGTATTCTACCATTGCATTAACCATTCGAGAGGACAACAACACGCATACACTTTGGCAACCTCGCTCACCCTCTGAAACGCCAGTCCAGAAAGCGACCCGCTTGAACATGGCGTGTTGGTTGGCGGTCCCTAACGCCGCAAACATGTAACTTGTCCGTTATAGTGAACGATTTGATAAAATATCGTTGATTCCTCAACTATCGTTCGTTTAATTACCTTTGTTGTGTAAATTCATTTTCTATGTGTTCAAAAGCTATTTTTACGGACACAATTTTTTGTAATCAGAACTTGTAACTTCTAATGCGAGTTTAAGCTCACGATTTTGAGTGGATATTAATAGTAATTTGGTAGAATATTTCTTATTCGTAAGGCAACGTTTGTACTAAAAATTATAAGGATAGTAAGTATATTTATGGTAGTACAATATGATATATATTTTTTTGTTATTTTAATGTGTATAGGTTTTGAGTTTTCATATATTAATACCGTATTACTATCCGCACGATATATTAAAATTTGTATTAATTTTAGTGTTGTATTATTACACAGTAATGGCATAATGCTTGAAAAATAAATTGATTATATGTAATAATAAATCTTAGATAATTGCAATATCCCACTTTCGTTGCATAACCAAAGTTTTGTAACTTCATGACCTAACCGTCACGAAATTACGAAAATCCCAGGCCGTGTCTTCACGTTGTGACGACGTGCGTGACAAGGTTCATGAGGTCCGGCAACTTGAAGGTATGCTTTATTTCTATACTATGCAAATGCAACACGGCGGAGTTTTTGAACCTCGGTCAAATTATGCGGTATCCAGCGGACACAAAGCTTCCTGACCGCTAAATGTTCATGGAGGATTTTGTGCACTTGACTCATACCTATACCTAGACTTGTCCAAATCTGCTGATAGGTCACTCTTTTGTCAGTCTCTATCATACGCCGCACAACACTGATGTTATCTTCAGTCGTCGCTGTAGAAGGCCGTCCCTCACGCAAATCATCGTTGAGATTAGTTCGACCACGTTCGAATTCATTAAAACAGTTGTAAACTGTGGCACAAGATGGGACTTCATCGTGAAAAGCCAATCGAAGTCTATCATAACTTTCTTGTTGACTTAAATGACATCGAAAGTCATAAAAAATCATTGCACGAAAATTTTCTCGACTTAAATTCATTCAAATCGTAAAACAAATGACAAATGAATGAAATGTACACTCAATAATATTGGTAGAGTTCTATTTTAAAAATTTAAACTATTTTTTTTAATATAATGCTTTCAAGTGGCCAGTTCTAAAAACTTTCAGTTTGGCCCTCGTATTAGGAGTGAATTCGTAGCTTTTTATGTACTTTGGGTACAAAGTTTAGTATATATTGTATTTTGTGTTGTGAGATCATAATAGTTTTATAAAAATATCCCTATAATTTAATATTTGACTTATCTACTCTGATACTATCTGTGCTCACGACTTCAGCTATCCGCCAGTGAAACACTGTTTTCTAAACACTGTTTTGTTTTTTATACATTCAAAATGGATCATAAATTTCTTTATAGTGGTTTGATAGATATGTCAGCTTCCCCTAAGTAATTGATAAATATATATAAACAGAAATAATGCAGACATGTTCTATAATTGAGCTGAGCGAAGCGAAGCTCTTTACTGGTCAGATCGCAAAAAATGCGAACTCTCTCTTGTTAAAAACTATTCGAGCTACGTTAACGAAACTCGCCACAACGATTGCGAGCATAAGGCGCTAAGCATATATTTAATTTTTTTAAATCGTAATTCTAAGTTCAGTATAATTTACTAATTCAGTTTAGGACAATTTACGTGTTAGCTCAGAAACTACGCATACCACACTTTTGAAACTTGGCATGGTGTTTGATGCTACATTGCTTTAGGACTGCAAAATTTCGGATAATTTCGATCGACAGATCTTGAACAATTAACAGAACTAATTTAGTTCGATTAGTGACTCACCAGCGCGCGTCTGCTCGATGCAGGAGTTACGAGTGCATTGAAATCTAAGAAAGTTTGTAACTACTCTCATACATAGCAGAACTAACTATAAATTCGTCAGAATGCACATTGAGCTCGAAACACACTAAAAGAATGGTAAGTATTCGAATAACAGGAAAAAGTTTCAATTCACCAGAAAATTGTCCATAGACTTATTATATGGACCGTCTCATACCGGCGCGCGCCTCAAGTTAAAAGAATAGCAAAATAGAAGAAACAACTGAACGAACGCTTCAGTTGCGTGTGAGGCTTCGAACAGGCAAGGTGCCGTCCGAATATTTTCTTTCACTTTTATTTTTCATTTTGCTATCCCAATTTAATATTTTATATCCACTCGCTATACATTTGATCGAGTCTCATCAAGCTTCCATTTAATTACTGCTCAATCTTATTATATCATCCCATTATTATAAAATGGAACGTGGACGAGGTAGAGGAAAAGGCAGACGGCGTGCAAGTGGCATAACGCGAAACATAGCAACTTCTGTCCGTCAACAACAGTATCGAAATAGCGCAGCCACACATATCACGCTTCCTAATATCACAGCAAATAAGCTTCGATTCAATAAATAATTAGAAAAATTGGCATACGTTTCCTGTTCTAAATGTTCAAGAACCGATTTAAAAGAAGCAGGAGTTCCCTATACTTGCTCTGCATGCTGTTCCATTCGAACAACAGGAATGTTCAAGTGCTTGACATATTTGGCAAATGATTTATTGATAATATCCTATATTTCCATTTAACTCTCGTAGCGTTTGTAAGGACTAAGCTAAAGAACATCGTAGTAAATAGCCTGCCGTGCACAGAGCAAAACTTAGCTCAGCTCACGACCCCGCTTGCGTGACCTAGTATTTTATTTTTATCTAGACGTACTGAATGTAGAAATGTAATGATTGATAGTAATCAGGTATTTATTACCTAGCGTCCAGAATTTTGTCAAGTTTGTATATCTTGAAGCCATATTTCTGTTACTGCGTAACTATTTTACAGTTGGAAAAGTAGTTGCCGATATACACATTACTTAATTTCTTAAAAAAAATAAATTGAAATGTTAAATATTAACTTAACCTGTTTTAAGAGTTTCTTTTGTGTTGTTTTGTGTACTTTTATATATTTTTTAAAGTGGTAACAGAACACAAGACAAATTTTATAATATATATAAAAAAAATTGTTTCTCTTGAAATAAATAATGTATTTCTTATTTCTTTACATCCCTACCTGCTTAAGTTTAATAAAAAATATACATATTTTAATTTTACTTGTTATATTTTTAAAATTTATTGCAAAAGGGGTAAAATATGCTTTTTAAGGTGGCAATCCCAATGTCTACGCCACTTAAACAATAAATGAAACAAAAGTACTTATAAGTACCGTATCTGCTCACAACATTTTCGACAAGCAGCAGGAAATCGGGAAATCCGGCGGACTTACGAAAGCATATTTACCCAAGCCTAAACTGTCAATTGCCACTATACAAAAGGCACAAACTATTAATTGTTAGCTTCCAAATCAAATAAAACTATACGTCTTTAATATCATCACTTCACTAAAAGCATGAACCTATGTAATTGAGACCGTTTCACACGATTAATCTTCGCTCTTCCACACGTAACGAATTCTTGCGTTTTATGTGTTATTTACATCTTTATAAAGACAATTAGTAAAGTAGAATTATTTCTATGCATAATAATCGCTCTCAATCTTATATCCTGTGTATAACAGAAAAAAAAACTGCAACAGAAAAAAACTGACATCTAAAAGTTAACGATAAAATGATGAATGTTATTGAACTACATTAATAAAAATCCGGCTCATGAAAATTAAACTTATCTGACTTCAAACGGACCTTCTGAATAATTTTTTTATAGGTCAGTATTTTTTTTCTTTACTCCAAATCGACTGACCTTGATTCTTCTCGTGTAGCTTAAATCGAAGATATTATACATTGATTGGTTGTCAAAGAGCAACAATATTATAAATATCAACAATTATAGATTGTCAAGTTCGTTCTGTAGAGAGAAAGCTATTCGCGGTGGCTCACTTATCTTAGCTCGTAGTGATGTAGTTTTAAAGTCTCGATCAGACATAGTGGCGCTCTCTGTCCAGCGAATTATTGAACTATCCTGCATTGAGCTCAATGAAAATATTATCTTATGCGTTTACCGAACCCCTCTGGCGATATTGATGATTTTGAAATTGAAATGGAGGATATTTTAACAAAACTTACTCATAAAGACAAGTCGGTGAGAGTGTGCGGCGACTTCAATGTATATATATTTCAAGTAAGTTAGTGTAGTGTACGTTTATTAAATTTGTTTAAATCCTATAACTTGTTGAACGTCTTTTCGGAACCTACTCGAATTACTAGTGTTTCCGCGACTTGTATTGTTGTTAATGTGTTCTGTCACTGTAACGTGTATGAAGAGAGGATAATATCGAATTGAAGTTCAGACGACTGTCAACAATTTTCTCTCTTAATTAATCATGAAATTGAAAGACCCCAAAAATTTACTTACAGGCCGATTACAAAAAATAGAATGCTCACTTTTAAAAAAAATGTTGGGAAAATAGTGGTTAAAGAAAATGTAACCAATGATAATCCAAAAAATTTTAATAATAAGGTTTTCAATTTATTGGTACATGAATTTAATAATATTTTTAAACCAAAAAAGTTAACAAAATACTTTTAAATTAAATTTAGTAATTATAGGTAGGAATATATAGCAAAGAAAAAATATATGATTTATATGGTGAGAGACAATGGAATCATGATGCGGTATTCTTGAATAGAGTTAAGAATTTCTCTAAAATATTTAAGAACGTTTGCGTGCAAGCTAAGTCCATTTATATTAAAATGTAGGGCTGCCAATGGACCTATAAAGTAAAAAAATTAATAATATTGAAATAAATAAAGATACAAAGGTGGCGGCTGTTTTTGAGACCTTTTTTACTGAAATCCCAATAACAGTTACGCGTAATTTAAATTCTTCATCATCTGATACAATCGTCGAATTGAGCAAAAACGTTAAAGTCTACCTAAAGATGGGTGTTCCACAAGGATATATTCTGGGCCCCTTTTTGTTTTTACTTTATATTAATGACTTGCCCTTTTTTGTTAAAGGTCTGCGTGACATTGTACTTTTTGCTGATGACACCTCGCTTATTTTTAAAGTTAAGCTGGACAGGATTAATTATGAAGAAGTAAACAGTACTTTGTCACGAGTCCTTCATTGGTTCGAAATAAATAATTTAGTCTTAAGTGATAAGAAAACTAAATGCATAGAGTTTATACTTCCTGATGTAAAAAGTAAAAATCTTAACTTGCTCTTTAACAATGAAGTGTTAGAACTGATTGACTTAACAAATTTCTTAGGTATAACTTTAGAAAAAAGCTCCAGTGGAACCCCCATCTCTCTCTGTTTCTTTTTTTTTTCTTTTTTTTTTTGGTGTGTCTCTGCTGTTAGCCCTACTGACCATGACAGCGAAACCGGTGGATCCCCCCCATCTCTCAACACTCGCAACCAGTTACAAAAGTTATACAATTATTGGACGTTAATACGGCTCGACTTTTTTATTTTAGTTATTTTCATAGTATTTTATCTTACGGTATTTTATTATGGGGCAGAGCTACCTAAATTAATTATATATTTATTTTACAAAAAAAGCTGAGCGGGCTATTTATAACTTAAAAGCTAGACATTCTCTGAGAGATGTTTTTGAAGAAATAGTTATTCTTAAAGTCGCTTCGCAATACATATTTAATAACATATTATATTTATGTAAAAATTTCAATAGTTATATTAAACAGTGATAGACACGCGATAAATACGAGAAATAAAAACAAACTCATAACGCACAAAATTACGTCTTCAAAAAGTTAATACGTTAAATCCTTCATGGGTTTGAGTATACGCATATATAATAAAGTTCCACTGGATATCTTAGACCATCCTTTTTTTAGTTTTAAATCTGAAATCAAAAGTTTGTTATTTAATAAATCTTATTATAACGTTCAAAAGTTTTTAGTGGATCAAAATATGTGGAACTTAAGTTGTTGAATCATTTGCTGGAATTATATTATAATGTACATCATCTAAAATTGTTATATTTTTTTTAAAAAAAGCAACTGTTTCAAAGAGTTTTTTCTGGCCGGCTCTTCTCGACAGAGCAGCATTCCGAGCCGGTGGTAGCTCACTTACGGACTGACTACACCGTCTTGTTTTTTGTATTGTCAAAGTGCGTGTAAATGCCTACTTGAGTAAAGATATTTTGAATTAGAATTTGAATTGGATTTTTAATTTTATACTTTATCCAGAGCACTCGTAACAATTTATTGGCACGGTGTTTTTCACATGTAATAAATGTAATTATAAATTAAAATATTAAGATTAATATAAAAACTATTCACTTCTACCCTTTAGGATAAAACATAAATATGAGCATTTTTTCAATCTGTTATTGTAGTCGGATATGAAGAGGAGGGAGTGTTCAGAATGTTTTTTATCTGTGTACCTTAAATGTCTCTCTCCTTTTGCAATGAATAGAATTATGGACTTATATGACAATTATACGGTAGACTTGTATGATTGTCATACGAGTATAGTTATAAGACTTAATATATCCATATTTATAATAACTTGATAAATGTTGAATAGCATTCATTATAATTATTTTTATGTGTTATTTAAAACAAGTATATATTAAATGGACATGTTCTAGTCTACATATAATAAAAAAAATTTAAGCGTCCAATTAAAAAACAGTACTAACATATTAAAAATTTCATTCCTATTTTATGACTACATTTTAGACAAAATTTAAACCGAATGGCTTTACAGAGTTAAACCGTTATTTTTATATGTCTCTTTTCACGGAAAGTGTTTTATAGGTTTTAATACGGAATTTCAGACCAGAAGAGATAAGTTAATCTTATTTCTCTATTTAATTATAGTAGTTAAAATAAATTTGATAAGCCGCTCCATGAATGAGCAAAAAATAATAATAATTGTATACGTACACAGTTTCTGATTTTAAAAGCTCCTGATTTGTCTGGTTGACTTGAAAAATGCCAAAAATCAATATACAGGGTGGGCCAAAAATTTTTGCAAATAGCAACACTTGATTTGTCCAAAACCGTGCGTCGTTTAATGCAATTTTAGTCACGATGGAGCGCTTCGCGGGACAACAGCGTGCTTTTTGCGTAAAACAATTTTACAAAAACAACGATTCCTACGTTACTGTACGACGCCTCTTTAGAGTTGAATACGGATTACAACGTGTAAGTGACTGTCCAAGTGTTGATTTAATTAAAGCTTGGGTTAAAAAGTTTGAGCAAACAGGATCGACAACGAATTTTAAACAAACTGGGCGACCACGTTCAAGAAGAAGCGAAGAGAACATTCTGGAGGTTGAAATTTCTGTAAGGGACGATCCAGAGTCATCTACGCGTAAGCGGTCGGCGGCTCTTGCTATACCAAGAGCTAGTCTGCGGCGAACCTTGCATTTGGACCTTAAACTGCACCCATATAAGCTTCAAATTGTACAGGAGATAAAACCAAACGATTACATTCAACGCAAGTTATTTGCTGATACTATACTGGAGCGATTCTCTAGCCTTGAGAATGTATTGTTTACGGACGAGGCCCATTTTCACATTAATGGTCACGTAAATAAACATAATTGTCGATATTGGAGCACGGAAAACCCTGACTATAAACACCAAAAGTCTCTTCATTCACCAAAAACGACGGTGTGGGCTGCCATATCCGCAAAGGGCATAATCGGTCCATACTTCTTTGAAAATAATCAAGGAAATAACGTAACTGTGAACTCAGTGGAATACGTGAAAATGTTGCGAGAGTTTTTGACACCACAGTTGTATGAATTTGAAGGATACAATAGTTGGACTTGGATGCAACAAAATGGAGCAACATGCCATACATCAAACGTGACTTTACCGGTGGTCAAAGAAATGTTTCCTAACAAATTGATTTCTCGCAGAGGTGATATCCCATGGCCTCCCAGAAGCCCGGACCTTACACCTTGCGATTTTTTCTTGTAGGGATATCTGAAGAGTCGAGTATACCTTAATAAACCGATGACCATATCCTAATTAAAAGAAAACATCCACGAGGAGATAGCCGCGATTCCTCGCAGCATGTGTCAACGAGTTTTCCAAAGTTTACGTAGTCGATTGCAGGAGTGCCAACGACGAGACGGAGCACATCTCGACGATGTCATTTTTAAAAAATAAATTTTAATAAATGATAATTACGTTAAATAAATCATAAACAAAATAACATTTGTACTTTTATTTCTAGACATGTTTCAAAAGTGCAAAAATGTTTGGCCTACCTTGTATATATAATTACAATGCTAAAGTAAGATACATTTAGGTATGTCCAAAAAATCAAAGTTTAAAAAGAGCGAGAGTAGAGCGTTACTATAAACTATTACTAAGACGGTTGACACCCTTCAGAGATAGTGGCATATAAAGTTTTACTTCATATTATTATACGACTACAAATATGGCTTTTTTAACTCTACTCAGTCAGTTGTTATGAGAATAATATAATATTTGTTTTAGCTTCTTCACTTCATCTTAAGTCACGGTGACCTACATGTATAATATAGTATGCATTATAGAACATAAACCATTTACAGGCATGATAAATGAACTTAAAAAAAACAGTGCTCTTGTTTTTCAAACATCAAGAAGTGAGGTTAATTAATGATGTGAAATTTTCAGTTTCGACAAATCTATGACATAGATTGATCTAAAGAGAAATAAATATTTATCAAGACGTCCAATACCTATCCCTGATAGGAGATAATTTAACAATGAGAATATAAATAATTAGAACACAAGTTTGACGTTGGAGTCAATCTGTTGGGCTAACACTTGGATGACAAATTCGTTTTGAAAGATAACTCGTCAGTTTTATGTGATCTTTACTAATCTTCTGCAGAAAAGTCTTTTTGTTTTAGATAGTAGATACCATTTTAGGTCAGATTATAAAAAAAAAAAATTTTTTTTTTTTTACAGAATATTACAAAATTAGTGACTCTGTTTTTGTTACCTTATCCCCATGTGAAGCCTAAACTAACGTTTATGTTTGTATTGATATTGATACCGAGGGTCAATGCGATTGATCTTTGATAGGCTTTCGATTACCTCATCATTCTGCCATTGTTAACACAGATTTTATATTTCTATTTGAAAAAATATACTATATATTAGTATTACTAATGACAGAATAAAAAATCAATAAAAATATATGTATATTTTTTGTGACAACTTAGCAGCTTAAGTGTTATCTCTAAAAAGCCATAATATATATGTGTATTAAATAATATGAGGTTTTATTTATTATTGTATATTATATCTTATTATATAAAAATGAATCGCAAAATGTGTTGGTAAGCGCACAACTCAACAACGCATGGACCAATCTTAACAATTCTTTTTTTAAAATATTCCTTGAAGCCCAAGGATGGTTCTTACGGCGAGAAAAATTCGAATAATTTCCAGGAAAACCCTAAAAGAGCCCTTTTCTTTTTCCTATACAACTATTTTCTAACTAAATTTAGAGTCAATTTGAACTGTATTGCTATACAAAAAAGTTCATATTAAATTACAAGCACTCATTTTGGTCTAAACAATGTAGGTGTGTTGCTAACGTCGAAGAGTCAATTCGCACTTGATTGTCTCTGCACAAAGTTCAAATTCAATCAAATATATGTGTGTGCAGGTTGACGCAAAAGTGATAATATCGTGAACCCGACCAAATTGAAAAGTCAAAAAATTTAAGAGCTATAGATTTGATTGGCCTTGGAATATTCTTTCTTTTGTTTTAGTTTTGAAATGCGACATAAATTGTCATCAGTTTTCACGTCATTGCATCTGTCAAACAAACCGCGTTAAAAAGCGTTTATAATATTTAATAATTAATTTTGATTGTTTTATATCGTCTTTTGTGCAAAGTGTTTTAATACCTGTGATTAATAATTATTGCATGTGACATAATTTAGGTGAGTATATTCGATATGCCTCCTATAAGACGAAGTAATTTAGGTAGAAGAACCCGAAATGCTACAAACCAAACTAATTACCGATCTTATCATACTGCACAAGAACGTGACGACCGAAAAGTACGTGAAAGAATTCATATATAACGAACGCGGGAAGCGAGAGCGAGAGATTCAACCAATAATCCCGAAAGTTTGAATCGAGCTGCTTTCAATTACGATTTGTCAATTGACTACAGTAACCACCAATGTGTTACTATTGGATCTATGAACTTGGTTTGCTCTTATTGTAAGGCAAATGAAGCCAATGGATTGTGTTGCGCAAATGGGAAAGTGAAATTGATACCATTGGATCTACCACCAGAGCCATTGTACTCATTGGTTTCAGGAATAGCACCAGATTCCATACACTTTTTGTTAAATATCCAACAATATAACAATCGCTTTCAAATGACGTCATTTGGGGCAACAAACGTAGTTCGGGAAAATTTCATGCCAAATTTTAAGGTAGGTATTATAGCAGTTAATCATTATTATTTTAGTGAACAAAATTTCCTGTTAATTAAATAAAGGTGTGTCATTAACCTTCAGTTCCTTAATCCCCAAGAAATATATTACTTAGTCATAATATTATTTGGTGATTCAGTATTAGCAATACTTTTATTATTTTGAAACACAATATAATTATTTGATGATGGATATTAGTTACAACTAATTATTACATATTGACATACCTAAGCATATCAATTATAAATTGGAGATTCAAATTAGGAGACAGATATACTTTTTACGAACAAATATTATTTATATTTGACAAAAATCATTTTTTTAAATTTATGATACAAGGCCAACTATATCATAGCGCAGGTTCACTGTTACCAGTGTCAGATAGCAATTGCAAATTCCTGCTTTATTTCATTGGCAATTTACCACAAGAAATTGATATGCGTTATTCAAATAACAATTCAGTAAAGAGGTCTATTGTAGAACAATTACAAACTTTATTTCATGAGTACAATCAATTGATTATGTTGTTTAAAACTGCACTGGATCTGATGCCATCTGATAATCAAAAAATTGTAATCAGAGCTGATAAAACACCTGTTGGCCAACATGCAAGACGTTTTAATGCACCAACTAATGATGAAGTTGCCATCGTTGTAGTTGGAGAAAACTTGGAATCCCTTGATATTGTTTTACATCGTCGGAATGATCAATTACAACGTATAAAGGAAACACACCGCTCATATGACGCATTGCAATATCCCATTATATTTTGGCAAGGTGAAGATGGCTATGATTTCTCAAACAAGATGATAAATCCCATTACAGGTAATAAAAATATTAGTTTAGCAAGGAGATATATTATCAGTCACTATATTTTTTTTTTTTTATTTTCAATATTATGAAAACAAAAATCTATTTTCAGGTTCTAAAACCAACAAAAAAGTCAGTTCAATGAACTATTATTCCTACCGCCTAATAATGACAATCACATACTCAAACGTCGGCGATTATATCACAAGTATGTTGTAGACATGTATGTTAAAATTGAAACGGAGAGATTAACATTCATCAGGTTGAATCGGACAAAACTCAGATCTGAAGAGTATATTCGAGATGCGATTAATACTGATGGTAATGCACAAAATCTTAGTCGAATAACTATTCTTCCAGCAACATACATCGTAAGCCCTCGAAATATGCATGAATATGCTCAAAATGCCATGTCATATGTTTGTCATTATGGTACAGCAGATTTGGTCATCACATTTACATGCAATCCACATTGGATAGAAATAGACACAGCCAGAGTCTTTATACAAAAGTTGAAATCTTTGATGGATTTCATTGTGAAACATTATGTGTTTGGAGAGACACGCTGCTGGATGTATTCTGTGGAGTGGCAGAAACGGGGATTGCCACATGCACACATTTTAATTTGGTTAGTTGAAAAGATAAGGCCAAATGAAGTTGATGCAGTAATATCAGCTGAAATAATAATGTAGAAGTAGATCCTGGATTGCATGAGATAGTTATTAAAAATATGATACATGGTCCCTGTAGAACTCTTAATCAAAATTCACCGTGTGTGGTGGATGGTAAATGTTCAAAACGATATCCACGGACATTAATATCTGAAACAATCACTGGTAATGACGGTTATCCTTTGTATCGTCGCCCGTCGACTGCAGACAATGGAAGATCAACAATTGTCAAATTAAATCAACAAGATATTGAAATAGATAATCGCTGGGTTGTTCCATATTCACCCATTTTATCAAAGACCTTCAAAGCGCACATCAACGTTGAATCTTGCCATTCAGTAAAATCTATTAAATACATTTGCAAATATGTAACCAAAGGGAGTGATATGGCTGTGGTATTAATGCAGAGAATTCCAATGATGAAGTTACCCAATACCAAATGGGTCGCTATGTTAGTAGTAATGAAGCAGTTTGGCGAATATTTTCTTTTCCTATTCATGAGAGACACCCTACTGTTGTTCATTTAGCTGTGCATTTAGAAAATGGACAAAGAGTATATTTTACAGCACAGAACGCAGTACAAAGAGCTGTACGGCCACCATCTATTACATTAACCAGTTTTTTTTGACATGCCAAAAAGATGCTTTTGCTCAAACATTGTTATATTCTGAAATGCCAAAATATTACACTTGGAATCAATCCTCAAGAAGATTTATACCACGGAATCAAGGAAAACCAGTTTCAGGATACCCAGATGTATATTCTACCGATGCGATTGGTCGAATTTATTCAGTACATCAAAGCAATGATGAAAGTTTTTATTCACGACTGCTATTAGACAATGTACGTGGCCCAACAACATTCCAACATGTACGAACTGTTGATGGTGTTTTGTGTGGATCATACAAAAAAGCTTGCCAACGTTTGCGATTGCTAGAAAAATGCTCATTGGGATCAAACTCTCAATGATGCTGTAATATCATCACAAGCTCATCAAATAAGAATATTATTTTCTATAATCATATCTACATGATTTGTGGATCAAGTACAAAGATAATATGTGTGATGATATTTTGTATCAAATTAGGATAGGATTGGAAGGGGAAATCCAAATATACAAATAAGCGAAGAAATTTACAATGAAGTATTGATTTCAATTGAGGACATGTGCTTGATGAAGTCAAACAAACTATTATTTCAATTAGGCCTGGCCGCGCCCAATCGTCCAATGCATGATGCTTTTAACCAAGAGTTGCACCGAGAAAAACTGTATGATCTCAATATTTTGAAAGAATTAATTCAAACAAATCTCCCACTATTGAATGAACAACAGAAGTATGTATTTGATACACTTATGAAAGTAATAAATGATAAAAGAGGAGGGATTTACTTCTTAGATGCACCTGGTGGTACAGGATTTTTTTTTTGATTTCATTGATATTAGCAACAATTCGCTCACAAAATAAAATTGCACTTGCACTCGCTTCGTGGGGAATCGCATCAACTTTGCTTGAAAGTGGTAAAACAGCTCATTCAGCACTAAAATTTCCATTACACATGCAAAGCAACGAAACCACAACCTGCAACATTTCGAAGAACTCTGCAGTGGCAAAGATTTTGCAGCAATGTCAATTGATTGTTTGGGATGAATGCACGATGGCACATAAAAAATCTTTTGAGGCTTTTGATAGAACCTTACAAGATATTCTGAGCAATCATAACCCGTTTGGTGGTGCAATGATTTTATTAGCAGGAGATTTTCGTCAAATATTGCCAGTGATTCTACGATCAACGCCAGCTGATGAACTTAATGCATATTTAAAGTCCTCCAATTTGTGGAAGCATGTTAAGGTATTACATTTAAGCAAGAATGCATATTGACACGCATGTGTCAAGTTGCAAAATGACCAATCTGGAGACATATTCTCTAAACAACTCATTGACATTGGTAATGGCAAATTTCCTATAGACACCTTGACTGGTTGCATTAACTTTCCTCAAAGTTTTTGTCAGTTAACTAGATCGAAAGATGAACTTCTTCAAAAGGTGTTTCCAGATGTTGCTCAGAATTACAGAAACCATGATTGGTTGAGCGAAAGGGCTATATTGGCTGCAAAAACATAGATGTAAATGAATTAAATTTCAAAATTCAAGAACAAATTACAGGCGAATTGAGGATATATCAGTTGATTCGGCTACTAACCAAGATGATGTCGTCAACTATCCGCCTGAATTTTTAAATTCGCTGGATTTACCAGGATTGCCACCTCACAATTTTCAATTAAACCTTTAATTATCGTTAGTTATAATGTTGAGAAATATCAACCAATCACGTGTTTGCAACGGCACACGGTTAGCGATAAAAAATTATTGAACAACGTGATAGAAGCAACTATACTGAAAGGAAAGTATAAAGGAGAAGACGTGTTGATACCACGCATCGCAATGATTCCGACTGACAGTTTCCAGTGCGGCTTGCTTTTGCTATGACCATAAATAAGTCCCAGGGGTCAATTGTATGTTGCCTGTTCCCATGTTGGAAAACCATCAGATTTATTTGTATTCACCAGGTAATCAGACAAAAAACATTGTGTATCATAAAGCACTACAATAAAAATAAAACAGATTTTTGTTATTAATACGATTACTGAAAATACTTATATACGTTTTATTTCATTATTCTTTATTTCATCTTATTAAAATGATAAAGTAACATATTAAAAAAAGGATAATTTATCATTTATTTATCATATTATTTAAAATATTTAATGATAAAAAAGATCCACCAGAAATCTTAATATGTATAAATCACGTGTCACGTTGTTTGTCCGCGATGGACTCCTAAACTAATTAACCGATTTTAATAAATTTACACACCACGTACAGTTTGACCTAACTTAAAAGATATATAATAATTTTCAACTCAATTCATAGTCGCAATATTATTTTATTTGTTTATTATTTTGCAGTTAGCTCCTAACAATTCTATAAGATGGCGGTATCTGTTGACTGGATTGAATAATTACGAATGATGATCTACCCTACCTACCTCATTCGTAAGTTTAGTGTTCCAAGTTATTTACTAAAAACTTTGTAATTTACAAATAGTGTTATAAATTTGGATTAAATTTAAAAAATAATTTTGTTTCTATTTTTGCTTAATATCGACTGTAAGAAAACATTATGATTTTCATGACAGAAGTACTCTGAACGTTACCCCTTAAATAGTTTACTACAATGTAATATATCAAAAACAATAGTCACAGCAACGCGTGACCGGGTCTGCTAGTATATAAATAAAAATCGAAAATAAAGTACAATCTCACATAACCTTTAATGACAAAGAGCAAGTCTTTAATTTAAAGTAAAAATCACAAATAGATATTTGTGGAACATCCGTCTTTCGAGGATCTTGAGTCCACTATTTTTTTCATTCATTCATCTATCCATCCATCCATCGATCCATCTCAATACTTAAAGTTCTAGGTTTATTTACTTTTGACACCTCACAATATAAATTTTAATTTGTCATCCAACTTTAGTTTGTATGTTCCTTCCTATCAAATACAAAATACATTACTAACATCAAATATTAAGAATTTCATATATTATAGTTTTCTTCACTCCACAGAAATTATTAAAAGAAGCTATATTTAATGCGGGCCGCGTGTCGGAACAGCGTGTCGCTCAGTTTTGTTTCAGTTTCCCAGAATTGTTTAATTAAACTTACAGATACGAAGCCCAATGTTGTGTTTTATATAAATCTATACATAAAATGGTTAAAAATAGATATGTATTAATGACAAAAAAATGCTTTGAAACTTACACCTATACTTTGCTGCCTATTCAAATTATTTTTTCCAGATTTGGTGATACAATTTGTATATCTTAAAATATCTTTTAGTTATTTATAAAACATAAAAGAAATTGCAACAACTTTATAATAATAAATAATAAAAAATATAGGTTATACAGTTATAAATACAATTTGTAATGGTCTTACGCTGTAAAACTATAATATCAAACTCATAAGAACTAACTGTTTCTATACTGTCTTATTCCGATCTATCCTGATAAGTTTTGGTTTGTTAATAAAATATTCAGAGATCACAATAAATATAAGAGTAAACCATATGTTTTTTGGATCTGGAAACATGTAATATACATAAATTGTCGACAAAATAAGAAGGATATACTGCAATAATATATATATATATTTATAAGATCCTATTATTAACTTTATTTTATTATCAAACAAAATATGTTTACATTATCTTACTGAAAATAAAAATATAAAGGCTTTAGAGTATTTTCAAGCAAGATACTGCTTTTATGTCCGATGATTCAACTACGGTTCTTGCTTATCAAATGGATTAAGCAATCCGGATTGAGATAATGCTACGAATATCAAAATGTATTTTCCACGAATAAGAATTCAATTTTATTTTTTTTATCTTTATAAAAATACAATTTATTATTTTATTATGAATTTAGTTTTGAATTATAATTTTTAAATGACTAATTATATAGTTAGTAACGTTATATGTTGTGTGGAATCAAATTAATCTACAACTGCCTCGTTTCTAGCATAAAATAAGTCGTTTCAATATTAATTTTGATCCGTTTATTGCATTCGAATTTTTTTCGCATATATTCAATTCTTGTAAATTTATTTACACCTCTAGTCTAAATTTAACCGTATTTTTTTATTGAAGTGAAACCTCGATAATCGTTGAAATTATCTTTTTTGAATTAGGTACATTCTATTATGTCGCATAACAATCTACTTTTTGAATCAAAATATTGAGTATTGACTTTGACGCTATTAAGATAAACAATAAATCTCTTAATTAATTTGTATTGATTAAATGTATGTTAATGTATATTACATTGAAGGAGTTTCGTAATTTTAAACAATATTGTATAATATTGCTTCACGTATTACTACGATCTTATCCTTGTATCCTAAAGATCGCAGGTTCAAGTTATATTACGATTTTTTATTGTATATTTATTTTCAAATTTGAATAAGCATAACGTGGTTAACGTAGAAAAGAGGATTTCAAACAGTTTGTAAATATTACCATTCAAAATAAACCATTTTAAATTAAACAATAACCATACCATGATACCATTGACAACCTACTAAAATATAACACATTTAGTTCAGAGCATATGTAGAATAACTAATCACAGCGCATATTACGCATACTCGAAATCAATGAAAGCCTCACACTATCTATTAAAACGATCATTCTATTGAAAATAATTCATATGTAACATGAGAAAAAATTTACTTTAGAAGAAATAAACGTAGATACATTATAGTTCATGTCTGATTGTGTTTTTTCCAAAAATAAATATTATTATGACACAACACATTTACAGTATTTGTTAAGCAGCTTGGACAGAAACTTATCACTACGTTAGCTAGTTAGTTTTGTGTCCAGGCGTATCCTAAAGTGGTGGGAAATTAGGTATAATTTTATTGACAGACTTGTGATCCGGCCGTACCTTTTTTTTTCCTTAAACATAAATTACTATAAAGTGCAGGTAGTTTTTTAATAAAAGTATGTAATCTGTTTAGAATATAATATGCATCTCAAATAAATATATATACTAGTTATATGTTTATATTTATTTCAAAATAAAATAGCCATCTGCCACTCTTGAAAGTAATTGTTTACAAACAAACAGTTGATCTTATGATGCTTTATGGTTGCTAATGGGTATCTGCAAAACTGGAATTTCATATTCGTTACATCTTTGAAGTACAGAAATGTGATGAAGGGCAGCAGTATAAAGAAAGGGAACTAGAAATGGGACATCCGACTTCTCAGCTCGCCTTACGAAGCTGTAAGATAGTTTATATAGTTTTATTTCATGACAGCAATCTGCTTAGCCGTGAGTGTATAGTTTGCAATCAATTGACTACAGCTTTGTATTCATTCATTCATAACTACAAAATAAAATATTTTTTTATTATTATTATTGCACTGTATGTCAATATTTTCACATAATATAAACATAATTTCTAACTTATCTATTCTTTGTTTAATAAAACTACTTCAAATTGAAACTTTTATACCCAGTTGTAGGCTTTCTGATAATAAATTTATCAAAGTTCGATATACGACTGCAGCTAAATAAACTTTAGCTTGATCAATTTTTGTTACTTGCTGTTTGCTTTGTGCTACCTATATCTATTCAGGTGCGTTTGATTGTTAGATTGGTACGAAATAAAGGTTATGGGAAATGGCAGATTGTATCTGTGTTAGTTTTTAACATTAAGTAATTTACAGTTCTTATTTTTACTCCCCCTTTTCAAAGATTTGTTGAGGGTTAAAAGTAGGAATTCTAAAATAATGATGTAATATTTTCGAATTACCTTGTTGGTTTTTGTTGTTGTATATAAAAATAGGAATAATATTAAACTTCAGAGTTTTTTTTTTTGGGAACGGTAAGTTGTATAAGTACTAAAATAATACGAGAGTAGTTTTACATATATATAACGAACGTAAATCATACTAATATTTCTATAGATATTTAATTTTACTAGTTTCTTTATACTTGACGTTAGAACCGAGTACTTTGAGAGGGTTAACCCAAAACAATTTGTCTACGTCTTCATCCTTCGTAGGTGTTCTTTATTCTTTGCGTTTTTCTCAATTCTTTTCAACTAAGAGTAGTTTAAAATTGAGACCATATTATTTAAGATTAAATAAGCCCTCTCCAACCATTATCTTAGTGGAATAGTATCATATAGATTTACGAAATTATTATTTTTTTCAATTACTAGTACTTAATAATGTTGGTTTATAGAATTAAAATAAATATAATTATAATTCTTTAATTAATGAAAGTTTAAGATGTTTAACGGCCTTCTCTTAGGTTGTTGAGGAATGTTACTTTTCCAAAAGTTTTTTTTTTTGTAAACGTTCACTCGCATACAGTTCAAATATTAACATAGAGCCTTGAGTTGAATTTATGAAAGGCGCTGATTGTATTGGTCATAACATTATAATGTAAATCAATATGATATGCAATGCTCAGAAAAGTTTTAAGTTTAGTTACAACTTTACAACTTCTAGAAATTAAGAACTAACTTTCGAAATTCTTGCGAATTAAGAATTTGAGCAACATTTTGCCTCTCAGACTTTTGCATATCGACCGCTTAAACGCATAACCTAACCGCTTGAAAGTTGATACAAGCACAAGACCCACTAGACCCACTAGAGATAGATAGAGTATAAAATAAACATTTATATGATTCACAAAAATAGTGCCGGTATAGAATACTTTCATTAAAGTAAGCAAAGATTGTTGACTGGTAAACCATATCTCTATAATGCTTTTTGTTACACATACAAACACGGTCCTTACCGTGGTGTGTATAGTATTTATTACCAAACCTTACAATCTCAAAAAATTGCTTTGTCTAGAATTAAAGCTGCTATCTATTTGTATCTTTTTATATCTAAGTATGAACTATCCTAATCCAGAGATTATATTAATAGCAGTACGGAGCAAAGTCGGTCATCGAAATATTAAGCCGTTCTGCTATTAAATTTTACATTAACATTATATGTTCGCATATAAATTATTATTTGTCTTTGGTTGCAGTTATATTTCTATTATAAAACTTATTCTGTCTGACTAATCTATAAACATACTTTTAATCATTATGATTAAAAACTTGATATTTAAGGTGAAGTTTCCTTTTAACACATTTCTTACATAATTTTATTTGATTTTCTCAAAGAGTAAGTAATTACCAAAAGTTAATTTTGCCTGTAGAGACCACAGATTTGAACCTTCCCGATCATATGACAGTTTTATTCCATATTTTCATAAAATTAAGTAACACATAAGAAGGCTAAAATGTTTATACATTTTGTAACATCATAGAATTAAAGTAATATTGCTAATTTCTACATAAAAATCTTTTTTAAATATTTTACAATTATGGTGCTTATAATAAATTAATAATAAAAAATGAGTAACTAACCTATTTGTAGTAATTTCTTCGTATACGTAAACAAACGGCCCCAGTATCCGCTCGCAGTAAATCAACTCAACTGTCCGTGACGCCGCGACCGTCGAGATGCTAAAAGCCTTTATAATGGGTCGTTACGTTGCCGTTATTATTCTTTAACACAAGGTTCCGTATTTCCAATTTTCATAATTTCTACAAATTATAGTCATTTGAAAGCAATGATGAAAACATTCAGAAATGTATAAATTAAACTTTCAAATAATTTACTTGGATTATGTTTATTAGCATTTAATAACAACTTAACAAACAAGGGGTATATTTAACCTTGTACAACTTCGAAATATGTGTTAATTGGCATTTGCCAATTAACACATATTTCGATATTATATAATAATATTTATTATTATCATTTTTCAAGACTATTGTACCTCTACTAGACGAGGTAAAATGTATGTATTTATAATTATTTATTTTTAACTTTTCCACTTTGAATCAGATCAGAGATCACTTATGATTCAAAAACTATTGTTACTAGCTTAGTTTATAATATAGTATATTCAAGATAATAAGTAGGTTATTTTGATAAAAATACATATTTCTATTTTAAATTAACAACCTTATTTAAACAAGAGTAATTATTGTTTTGTTGTCTAAAGCCAAAATTAATTTATGTCTTTTCTAATTTTGAAAAATTTTATAAAAACGAGATACAATACAGCATATAGAAAATATCTCGTGAATATAAGGATTGCTTAAATTTGATGTTATGTCGAAAAGCAAACTGAAACTTGTTCTATTGTTTCCCCATTTGGGCAATATAAGAAGATGACGTGAACTTATACTTTTGCATATGAATGATAACACAGGCACACAAAAAAAAAAAAACGTCATGAACCAGAGGGGAGACCCCATTATTCTTAGGTTTTTGGGATCGCTGAAACCGAATGCGACAATAAAAACTAATTTTAAATGCCAGTTTTCCCGCTAGCACCCCCTTACTACCTCTTAAGGGGTGAAAATTGAAATTTATGTATAAAATCAAGATAGATGTGTATTTCTACGTTTTTTGGGATGCTGAAACCGAAAATAATAATTAGAAATAAATTTATGACCACTATCAGCCCCTACCACCCCTTAGGGGGGGTGAAAATTTAAATTTTTCTATAAAGTCAAGATAGATGTGTATTTCTACGTTTTTTGGGATGCTGAAACCGAAAATGATAACTAAAAATAAATTCATGACCACTATCTCCCCCTACCATCCCTTACAGGGGGTGAAAATTTCAATTTTTCTATAAAATCAAGACAGATGTATATTTCTACGTTTTTTGGGCTGCTGGAACCGAAAATGATAACTAAAAATAAATTCATGACCACTATTACCCACTTACCACCCCTTACAGGGCGTGAAAATTTAAATTTTTCTATAAAATCAAGATAGATGTGTATTTCTACGTTTTTTAGGATGCTGGAACCGAAAATGATTACTAAAAATAAAATTTAAGACCTCTATCACCCATTAACACCCCTCACCAACCCTTAAGACTGAATCATGATTTTTGTCCTATTCTTCACAAGTTTTTTCACTTTTTGTTTTTTTTTTTTACTCTCTATTTAATACTACTTATACTGTTATCCATCCGGCAGTGTTGTAAAACGCTTAAAAGATGCTGAACCTAATTCTATGCCTCCGAAATAGAATTGTTACTATTTTCCTGAAAATTTAGGAGACTAAAAGATGCTGAACCTAATTCTATGCCTCCAAAATAGAAGGGACTATTTTCCTGACAATTTAGGAGACTACAGTGAGGAGCAAGATGCAAGGTTTCATCAGGATTAGAGTAGAATTAAATCATGAATATATATCAGATACTTCTGATCGATAAAGCATTTGAATTTCTAATACAAGAGCGAGAGAGAGAGTAACCTCAAACTAGTTTGATAAACATGTCACTTACTGTAAATCGTTAAAATTTCTTCATACATCTTGATTTTATACAAAATTGAAACCCCCCATTAGGGATGGTTAGGGGGTGGTATTGGATAAAAGAGGTATCAAATTCACTTTTTTCAGCATCCCAAAAAACGTAGAAATACACATCTATCTCGATTTTATAGAAAAATTGAAATTTTCACCCCCTGTAAGGGGTGGTAAGTGGGTAATAGTGGTCATGAATTTATTTTTAGTTATCATTTTCGGTTCCAGCAGCCCAAAAAACGTAGAAATATACATCTGTCTTGATTTTATAGAAAAATTGAAATTTTCACCCCCTGTAAGGGATGGTAGGGGGAGATAGTGGTCATGAATTTATTTTTAGTTATCATTTTCGGTTTCAGCATCCCAAAAAACGTAGAAATACACATCTATCTTGACTTTATAGAAAAATTTAAATTTTCACCCCCCCTAAGGGGTGGTAGGGGCTGATAGTGGTCATAAATTTATTTCTAATTATTATTTTCGGTTTCAGCATCCCAAAAAACGTAGAAATACACATCTATCTTGATTTTATACATAAATTTCAATTTTCACCCCTTAAGAGGTAGTAAGGGGGTGCTAGCGGGAAAACTGGCATTTAAAATTAGTTTTTATTGTCATATTCGGTTTCAGCGATCCCAAAAACCTAAGAATAATGGGGTCTCCCCTCTGGTTCATGACGTTTTTTTTTTTTGTGTGCCTGTGTAATCTTTGTATTACTTCAGAATAACTTGCAGCTTTTACTTCAAGCTAAATGATTTGCTGCATTTCAGTATTTACATTGCCATTATAGTTTTAGCACAATATATTGGTAGTAGTAGTAGTTGTTAGGGTTAGATGTAATGTTTACTTAGAAAATAATAAAATAAGTAGAGATATAATTGTTATTGGTATATTAGTTATATTTCTTAATTTACCAAACAAAGACAATTCGTTGCCACAGTTTATCTTCTATGAAGATGTTTTTTTTATTATATAACTTGAAAAAGCAGCGTGTATGCATGACACATTTGCTCTTTTTTATATGCATTTATGGATAGTTATTTAATTTTTGTACACTTCTACGGTCTTATATTACAGTAATTGTAAGAAGTTTTTTAAATTGTCGCAATTTTTTAATCATAGAGATAGCCACACTCACACGCAATGTGTACTCTTGTTTAATAAACTGTGACCGAAATGAACAGATATTAACGATACGTTGCCAATAGAAATTAACCATTCACAATTTAGTTGTTTACAGAAATTAATAAATTGTATAAAACTATTTGCGATTTTAATTTGAAGTTAAATATATGCTAGCTTTCAAACACCCCAATGATGCATAACTGAATTCCATATGCAATAGACTACATGAACAAAAAAATACTATCGTTATAAATTATAAACAAATAGTTTATTCTAAATTAGCGACAATAAAGGCGATTATCGTAAAAATTGATTGCTTAAATACCCTTTACAGCAATACACTTACCTAGTTCTTGGGCACAAGCTAGGATGAGCTTGGCTTGAATCTTTCCGGAAAACTAAATAAATCTAAACCTCTTCTATCTAAAATAATCTAAAATAATCTAAAATACAAATTCAAATAGCCTTTATTAACGAACAAATTATAAACATTTTTACATTTAAAGTCTACAGATATATTAGTTAAGCTATTACACTTAAATCTTAAGTCTAGACATTGGTAATCGATATGTTGTTGGTTTGTTCGTTTTGCTTTTTAGCATAGGTCTACCTCAGTTTCTTCCACAATTCATGGTCGTGAGCAATTCGTTTCCATGTAGCTATTTTTTTAAGATATTTTTCCCATCTGCGTACCGGTCTTCCTCTATTTCGTTCTCCTTCTCTCGGATACCATTCTGTGACATCTTTGACCCATTTCTTTGTTCTACTTCTGACAGTATGACCTGTTCATTTTCACTACATTATTTCTATGTTTTTTATATCGTGCAAACATATATCATCTCAGGAAGAATGCAGGAGTTATATGCTTGCCTATTTTACTTGTAGTGGTATATATATGGACTTTTGGGTTGTTTTTAAAGAATAATACTTTTTCCAGGATGAGTTATCTCTATCTTGTACTTCTTTAACGGTAAAATCTTTTGTGGAGATGATTTGGCCAAGATATGTGTACTCATCCGTGTAATCTATCGTGTCACTATTTATTAAGATGAGTTATTTTGTTCTTATCTTCTTTTGTTTTCTTCCGTGTAAAGTGTTATTGGTTGTCAATTTAGTATTAAAAATATTTATCTGAAGCCCTACTTTATTACTTTCATTTATTAGTTGTGATAGCATTTTCTGTAGGTTATTTGTGTCATTGGTGATTAAAGTGAGATCATCACCAAATCTCAAGTGATGAAACGATGTCCCATTTATGTTTCTGTACTCACTCCTGTTAAGGTTTCTGAACACGAGTTCTAGAGAAGCGCAGAACCTTTTAAAATAATAGTATAAATTGAAAACTGCAGTGGTGTTTGTTCTTTGCCCAGTATCTGATTAGATAGCTAAATAATTGAGTCTGACATCTGATGAACCTTTTAAGAGTTCATGAGATATTCCGTCTTCTCCTGGTGATTTGTTACTCTATTTTGTCAACTATGATAGGTTGGACAGTTTGCTTGTCGTCAGAGTTATTTTCTAAGTTAATTGTTGAAAGTGGGTTACTATTCGTTTCGCTATAAAGGGCATTATAGAAGTCAGTTGCTATACTTATATCGATTCTCTTTAGCTTGTCTTTCTTGCTTTTTAGATCTAGTAGTATAGGTATCTAATCCTTGTAATTCTTGTAATTCTTTCCAAGCTTTTTTCCTTATTAAATATTAATTGTTTTGTTCTGTTTCCTTATATTTTCTTCGATATTCCTGCTGATATGAGTTATTTCCTTTCTGTCCTTTGGTTCTGTTGTTGTAGTGTGTGTTGTCTCATTATTAATTCTCTTGCTTTCCCGCCTATTTTATCGTAATTCATTTTTGATGTTGTTTCTATTTCACGGAGATATCATTTAAATAATAATATTTTTCTTGTATAAATTTCGTTTCTTTTGTGTTATATAATAGAAATTTTATACTGATTAAGGTTTGGTCTGGTAGTGGTAGATACATTTTGTTCTTCGTATTTCTGAAAAAAAGTCGTGATGGTTAATTCTTAGTGCTTTGATTTATACTCGAATCATATCGTGATCGGAATGAAGTTAAGATTTTGAATAAAGTTAACGCTCAAAAACATTTTAGTTTTATTTTGTTACTATAAGGTCTATTTCACTTTTTATCTTGTCGATTAGTAAAATCCAAGTCCATCTGTAATGTAGTTTTTATTGTAGAAGCTGTTCATAATGTATAGTTCAGTGTGGTCTAGAGAGTGTCTTTTACTTTTTTTACGACAGTTTCAATAAGTTGCCTAGACTTGAGCTATTTATAATGGTTGTTTTATTGTATTGTTGTTTGTAACAAAAAAAAGCTATATTCAAAACCGTTACATTCTTTCTGATACGCAGTGTGATTCTTCTATCATAGGTTTGACATGAGTTTTTATGCGCCGACTGCTCATTATCCTGGGGTTTCATTTTTGTAATAAAATAAGTAGTCATCACGATCTCAAATTTTTTCTTCAGAGCGTCTGACTTTGCACAGAACTACAATATTCCAGTTTATAAGAGCATGTTCTAATTCTTTTAGTGATTAGTGTGATTTTAGTGTTTTTGTATTTAGGGTTGTGCTATTCATTTCTTGTTTTTGACTTTAAGAGTCTGGGGGGATTTGTTATAATCGCTTTATGCACATACTTCTAAGATATACGAGTATTTATGGTAGGATTTTTTTATCATATCTGCAATTAATTAACAATTAACAAAATATTTTGAATCATATTAATAACTTTGAATACAAATACCATAATCAAGATATATCATAATATAGATATAATCAAGAAAACTGAGAGCAATCCAAATAAAATAAATTTTCTTAAATGCCACAAATCTCTCCGAAAAGATGTGCCAAGAAACAGACGTACGAATTAACCATAGATCTTTTAAACACTGACATAGCCAAGTACTTTTAGCAAAGGCTAAAAGATTATATTGCAAAAATAATTTCACATTTACATTTAGAATAAATGAAATTTAAAGAAAATAATCGGAAAATAATAGGAATAAAATCGCCTTTAGGCGATAAGATAAGCCTTTGTATCACTAATGTTAGATTCAGTTACGTGTTAAGTGTGTGTATGTGTTTGGTGTTGTATATATAAAAAATATAAGTATACTAGATATCTCTGGCAATGCTCATTTTTTTTAAACCACTGTATCTAAAATGAAACCCTTACAGTTTCTTCTTGTAAGTATTTATATATCTTTATATCTATAATTAATAGAATATGAATAACGATTTTAAGATTATGAAATAAATATTTTAATTGTATCTTATTCTTTGAAAATTGCTCTTTAACAATTAAAAAAAAATGTAAATATTGCTTTTGTTATAATGCAAGCGGCGGCCAAAAATTTAATTACATTTCGTATTCTTCAGTTACTGACAGAATTAGGTTCTTCGGTGTATATGAAAAATATTTTTTTATTTTTAAAGGACCACTGATTATTTAAAATACTAACATTTACTTTTAAAGAATTTAAAAAAAGAAAACAACGAAGAATGTCAACGCTTAACGACGATTACTGTGATGACAATAATATAATTTTTGAATATGCTCTTAGTGTTATGACCATGGTAATATCAAATGTAAATGGTATAAAAAAATACCCCTTTCAGGGAGTATGTTAAAACATTACAATATTAAAATACGTTACGTAAAAGTATATTTGAATTATCAGAACATTTAAATCATGTCCCCCCCCCACAGAATTTGTTCTTTATAAAATGATTGAAATTTTTCTTAGAACACCTAAGTCCTTTAAACTTTGCTGTAATTATCTGAGACTTTGGAAATTCATAAAAACAATTGATACTGCCATACTACTAGTCTTTCTTAAGATAATCTGAAGAAATATAAAAAATACATTACATTGTAATAACATAGTCACCAAAAAATTATTTGTTGTTTTTACATATTATATGGATAACTGATGATATACACATATGGTAACCTAAGTTTGTGGCCTATGTGATATCGCAATCCATTTCCTTCATTCCTCTCTAAAATCAGCGCTCGTACATCATACAGTGAATCATTGATCGCCTCGGCAGAGGTCGAAGGCGTACAACTCTGTCTTTACCAGAAATTTACTGTCCGTTTTTTGATTATTGCACTTCAGAATCGAGGAGAGACGTTGTAATAGTCTCCCGCTATTAAGTCATAGTGTCAAATTATGGCCGTGATTGTTATTGGACGTCTGTGGAACTAATCTAGGTATTGAAATTATTTTACATTATGCGCCTTCGACCTTCTAGGATTATCTGGTTGAAGCTGCGCAAGATTCTGAGGTTGGTATACGCAGAGCTTCTACATACTTCTGCTACCTTGGAGTCACATTGTCTTAGAGCGTATCAAAGGTTTATAAAATTGTGTTTATGTTACTACCAATTATTTTATAGTATTATGGAGCTAATATGAGCTATTTAATTGAATGAATTTATCATTCCTTGACGAGCTTGTTGGTTTTGATTTTTCTGAACCAATCTATAAACTGTATGGGAGTGAGACAGCCTAGGAAACAGTTTCGGAAAATCTTTTATTTCATAGAATTGTTTAAAATTCTCTTGTTACATGTATTTTCAGAAGAAAATAAAATACAAGTACATTTAGAAGTAAAGATATTTTAAAATACTATAAAAGATTTTATGAGTTAGATATTGTATAGTTGTAAACATAGACATCGGTAATCTGTATATTAAAAAAGAGTTTATATAATTTTTCTCTCAAATTATAACATACTGTAACAAGTAAGCTTCAATTATGGACGGTTTTCATAGTATCTAGACAATAAGTAATGAGTTAAATGAGTTTACTACAACACTTCCGCAGTTTTTTTATACGGGAGAATAATCTGTGTTGTAATTCAGTTAATAATAATATTATTGTTAATGAATTACAAATACCTACGGAAAAAGTTTATGTAACAGTATAAAAAATTAAGGAATTATAAGCATTTTCTAACATTTTGGTTATAAAGCTGGTTGGATATTAAAAGTGGATTATTTTATGTATAGCGAAATAAGAAATAATTACCAATGCCTATAGCACTCGTTTCAAGTAGCTAATCAAGAATGCTGTTGTGTGTATGTGTTGTGTGTGGAGTCACGGACGTCGCGCTGTAGGCATCGTAATAACTAACCACTTTTCTCATTGTCTATATCTACGTAAATTCTTATAAAGTACACTTATGGTATCATCTGTGAAATTTAATGTATTTATACCAATACCATCGAAGTATTGATGCTAAAGTTACTGTAAAGATTGGTTCTTTTTTTTTTTATGGAAGAGAAGGGCAAACGAGCTGACGGGTCACAGATGATTTGTTGTCACCGTCGCCCTTGAACTATAGAAACATCCGAGGATTTACAAGAGCGTTGCCGGCCTAGGAGGTGGGAGTAAACGCCTTTTTTGAAGGTACGCATGTCGCAACGACCTGGAAATACCGCCGAAGGGAGTTCGTTCCACATTCGAGTGGTACGTGGAAAAAATTTAATTGAGAACCGCACAGTGGAGGATCGCCACGCATCCAGGTGTTACGGATGGTATTAAGGGCGATGGGGCGCTGTGCGGTGATGAAATTCAGCAGCAGGCATCTGATCGAATAGCACTTCGGAACACTCCCCTTGGTAAATGCGGTAGAAGAGGCACAGAGATGCAATGTCTCTACGCAATGCTAAAGAGTCCAGCCGTTCACAGGCACCGGGTTCTCGACAATCCGAACGGCTCTTCGTTGTATGCGGTCAAATGGTGAAATGGTGCTCTCTGGATGACCACGAAGCTGACAATCGCTCGAAATGTCGAGACCCACTATTCTGATACTTGGCGAGGCAATGAGGGGAGTGCTCTCGAAGAGCGGTATACGACAAATGGGGTTTTCTCAGTGGTAAACGTGCAAACCTGTATCTTCTGGGGATTGAACTGAACGTGGTTCAGTTCCCCCCGCTCAGAAACCATCCCTAAGGAAGTCTCTATTGAAGACACAAGTTTCTTTCGGCACTCGTCGACGTTTTCCCGAGAGAGACCTGCACGGCCGGAATATACCGCATCCCCAGTGCTGTCATCCGCATAACAATGTATGTTGGAGATATCCAACATATCATTGATGTGCAGGAGGAACACAGTTGGGGATAGCACGCAGCCTTGGGGTACACCAGCGTTCACGGGCCTGGGGTCCGAGCAAAAATCGTCGAGAACGACCTGTATGCTCCGCCCACTGAGGAAGCTGGTGATCCACTTGCATATACTCTCGGGAAGCCTATAGGAAGGTAGCTTCGAAAGAAACCCCTTGTGCCATACACGATTGAAGGCTTTCGCCATATCCAGACTAACTGCCAGACCCTCTCCCTTGCTTTCAATAACAGCTGCACAACAGTGCGTAAGATATAACAGAAGATCACCCGCCGATCGACCATGGCGAAAGCCATATTGCCGGTCATTGACCAACTGGCGATCCTCGAGGTACTTTTGGAGCTGTTTATTGATAATGCTCTCCATCACTTTGGAGAGAAGAGAGGTAATGGCGATAGGTCTGTAGTTAGCTGGGTCCGAGCTATCACCTTTTTTAGGGATCGAATGGACAAGGGCACGCTTCCATGAGACCGGGATTACGCCTTTAAGGTAGGAGTACCGAAATAGACGCGTTAGCACTGGTGTCAATTCAGGGGCACATGTTCGTAGCACAACTGAAGAGATACCATCTGGCCCACTCGACTTATGAAATTCCAAGAAAAGAGAAAAAAAAAGAAAAGAGGGCGTTTCGGATGATTTTTTGCCGAAAAACTATTTCCGGCATTCAGCTCTGACACTGCGGGATGATAGGCGGTGCCTTCCCTTAGTCGTCCAAAGTCGAGTTGGAGGCAAAAAAGAGTGCCCACGAGATCGGCTTTCTCTTTTGCCGTGTGGGCCAGAGAGTCATTCCCCATGTGCAACGGCGGTAGGGACGGCTGTCTAAAGTTGCCCAGAGTGGCCTTTGAAAACGCCCAGAATTTGCGCGTGCCAGGCGGGTACTTTGCCTGCTAATCCCCAATTTTGACGACATGCTTTAACTTTGCTATAGCGATTTGCCGTTTGAAGAATCTGGAGGCACGGTTGTATTTCTTCTTCAGAACTCTAGAGTACGGATCCTTAGTGACTAACGCATTGGCCCAAGCTTGATAAGCCTGCTGTTTGCCAGCTGCTGCAGCCCTGATAGACGCATCAAACCAAGGCCGCGATCTGCCACCAAGTGGTACCACAGAGCTACAGCCGCAGCGTAGTCACAAGGATCATTGGAAGGGAAACAAATCGGCCGCCATGAGTAGGATGCAAAAAACGACCGCATTCCATTCCAATCGGCTAACTTGTAGTGCCAAACGCGTCGAGTCGCAGGTCTTTTGCAAGCCGGACGTTGAATGTTCACTACACTCCGTACCAAGTAATAATCAAAGGATCCTAAGGGAGCCTCAACAGACTTGGTATTTTCCGGGATGTGTAGTCAGCAGAAGATCCAACAAAGAGGGCATATGGCTGTTCACGTCCGGTAGACGAATTTACGTCTTGACCAACTGGGACAGACGATTTGCCAGAGCAAAGTTAAACACAGATCTCCCCGCGTAGTCGGTGGCACGTGACCCCAGCCAATCGGTATTGTATGCATTGAAGTCCCCGAGAACTACGACTTCGGCGGAGGGGGTCTCTGAGAGCAGATCGTCAATCTTCGCCTGGACATGGCCCAAGAGTTGATCCGTTTCTGCATTACCACTATGGGACCTGTAGAGGCATGCATAGACTCTGACATGGTCGTCCATGTCCACGCGCAGCCAGAGTACAGACAGGTCCCAACCTTCAAAAACCTGAAGGTGACGGTAGCAGATATCCTCCCTTACGAACACAGATACCCCGGCATGTGTCGCTAGGTTGAGATATCTGTGTCTCCGTCAAAAACAACAAGGTCGGCTGCGCCGGCTCTAGATGGTAATGGACGGCGTTTAAGTTAGAATGAAGTCCCCGGATGTTACAAAAGTCCACGTTTAGAGTGGGGCGGGGTGCCGCTGCGTTGACTCGTCGTTTGCCCTCAGTTAACCCAAAATGCGTTACTTTGCTCGCCCTAGATACGACGGGCAGCCCGAGCAAAATCCGAATCGAATCGCTCGCCCGATTTTGCTCGGGGAGGCGTTCCCCGGCTTCGTCAAAGCCGGTACCCTCCTGGGATATTTTTTTTTTTTAGCCATTATTTTCATGTTTGGCGGGGAGGGGTTGGGCTTCCGGATTCTCTCACTCACCGACGAAACATATCAAAACGAATTTGGTTACTACACGTCGGTCTTCTATGACAGGTCTTCTGTGGTCCTTCCCCGGTCGAGCCAGCCCAATACGAGCTGCAGTCAAATAACTACAGCTAGGTTCTACCACCTACAAACAGTTCGGTTCGGTTCGGTTCGGTTCGGTTCGGTTCGGTTCGGTTCGGTTCGGTTCGGTTCGGTTCGGTTCGGTTCGGTTCGGTTAGGTTCGGTTCTTTAATATACTTCTTGCTGTTATCTATAATACTAAATTTATTGAACGCAGTTTCAGTAAGTCGAAGTTAAGAGTTACAATTAATACTCTTAATATTAATTAATTACTTTAAAACAAAATTTGCAAATATTGCATACAAACATATTTTAATTATAATATGTGAACAAGAATAAAAATCATTATATTGTAGACAATATAAACAAAACATTTTTATTCTATATTTTATTCAGTGAAATTGTTTACAAAATAGAGGGTTTCATAGTTTTTATTTGCTTGTACATAACGGTTCAGTGTTGCCAATATTAAAAAGAATATAAATTTAGCTCACGTTTGCCAACATGTGTGAATACAGAGAACTTTATATTGAATAATATTTCATTCGTTTTAACGTCACTTTATTATACCTAGTATACGTGGTGTGTGTTTTATATTATTTAAAAAATTTATTTTGGTACAAAATTAATCATAAGAAATACATCGACGATACTTTGGACCTTTGATGCCAACATCTTTAAGGTGATGAATTCCGTGTATGATTTCCATTTTAGAGCAAAATGTTTGCGCTATGAATACTTGAATAAGATATTTGCTCGTATCTTTTGCTATGTTTAAACTAAATCTTGAATCTGCATAACATCTTAGATTATATATTATACCTATGTATAATAAGACAAACTATAGCAGCGTGGTAGGTAAATCTTGATAAGAATTCTTTGCAGCAAGGTGAGATTGACCGATAACGGTTAGATTATATTCTTAGGATAAGTTAAAAAATTATAACTATATTCTCGTTATTATAACTATGATTATCAATGATTACAATATTATTTAGAAGTAAAACTTCATTTAGTAAAAGCTTTGGAAAAGTTTAGATATATTAATAAGAGGGGTCGTAAGTAAGGAGTGTCTTTCAAATAAGACAAATGAAATTCAAAAAATATTAATTTTATGATATAATCAGTAATTTGTTACTCCTGAATATGTTTATTGTTGCCTTAAAATGACTCCTATTAAATAAAACTATTCATGCATTACATACATTGTATTAAGTAGTCACAATTAACAACAATTAACCAAAACTAATTCGAACGTGATGAATAAGATAAATAAAGGTAATAATAAAATATGGCCACAAAAATCACCGCTTTCTTTTATTAACAACACAGACAATTTCGGAGCCAACTGCATAATAAGAAGCTGAAAGCTTTTACTGTCGCTAGTGCAAGTCACGACGGGAATTTTATTACATTTCGTATTCTTTCGCGACTTGCGAGAAGGAATTAGGTCTCGCTGTGTATGAAAACGCAGTTTTTCACCAAACGAATAACTTGTATACTATTTCCATATTTTTCGTAATTTCTTTCGTACTTAATTAATAACATTTTCTATAATTTCAATCTTCATAATAAATAAGGATATTTTATTTCGATTTTAAATAAATGTATAAGGAAGAATAATTTTTAAAAAGAAGTTGAAAGAAAACAATGGTGAAAAAGGTGATATGAATGAGTGTGTATTGAAAAACCCTTAATTCTAATTATAAAGTTAAAGTGTGTAAAAATGAATTCAAAACATCGGTAAATAATTAGAACAGGTTTTATCAAATATTAAACGTGATTTGCATAATATTTTTGCGTACCTTAATTTGTAGGTACCATTTTTTTGGGCGTTTCGGTGTTTATTTAGGTCTATTTACTAACAATAGTTAACGGGTCGTTCATATCACCACATTAGTGAAAGAATTAAATTCAGCTATATAGGCAGGTATCATAATTGATATCGCCATATCCTATTGGCTTGACAGTATTATGGTATCTGTTCTGGGATTCAGAGACAGATCTAGAATCTTTTTTGTATCTTATTGAGCTACATATAACACCACGTCCCCGGAGTCCCTTAAAACTGTTTTCTAAGATGCCACAATACAATATAGAAAATAGCAAACGTTAAAGGTAGAAAGTGACCGTTTTATTATCGCTACAAATAATCGTAAAATAACAGTTCCTATATTTGGACTCTCTAGGACCAAGAAAAAACTATTTTTAGAAAATATTATTTGATTTCATAGTCAATTGCCCAATCCTATTAGGTCAAAAATTTAAACATTACTTTAAACGAGTTCTTATATCTAAAGGGTATTTTTACAAATACTGTAATGATAGGGAGGCCTGGTAATAACCAAACAGCAATAGTCAGCTAACAGTTGTGCACATATTGCTATACTGTAACCGCTATCCACGTATTGTCTATAAGTCATTTTAGTTCAAAAATACGACAAGATTTTTGAACTACTTTTATTATTTTAATTTAAAATTAATAGTTCCTCTAAAATGTAGGTCCATCATAGTTTGTTGTCACTGATGGAATAAGACTAACTCATGATTCAATACTGTAATAAATTTTAAATAAATAAAAAGTTAAACTAAACTTTTTATAAACCTAGCCTTTTAAAACTTCCCACTAGTTTCTGACTCGTCATAAATTTATATGTCTAAATCAAAGAAATAACTGAGACTCTCATTTTGTCTTTTATAATATTCTGTGCTTTAAATTTTATAACAACTCTTTAATTAAAATATGCACACAAATTTTTATAAAAATTAAGTTACGAAATAATTGAAGTTGCTTCTCAAAGTTGCATCAAACACTGAAGTGTTAGAAAAGTGCGAAATAAATCTTTCTATAGAAAACGAAACTTCAATACAGCTAGTTATAACGTATTCCATTTAAACTTGAACTCGGATCGAAATCCCAGTTCAAGTTTAAACAATTACACACAAGCGTCTCAGTTTTAGAAATTTTCATTTGGAAACAACTTAAAACCGTGAAATTGTTACAGCAGCGGTATGAAATAAATCTTTTAATTAAAAATATTGAATGCAAAAGCAATTTAATTTTACTAAATAAATAAATAGTTAGCTTTCTTAATGTTTTATTTTTAAATTATAAATAATTTAAGAATAAATATTATTCGAAATCCATAGTGTAATCGGAACGTGCAGATATTGAATTTTAAGTAGGCACTGTGTACAATTTTATATGCATTTAGCAAATAGCTGTTAATTTGGAATTACTAACAGACACTTGAGTGTAGCATAGCACGTATAGTCTATACCAGCGCCATATATGTACTAACCTGACTCCTAGGTTTTTGTTTTTCTGCTCATTCATAGAAACAACTATCTACTTACCACAGGGGGCGATAAGATACTCACATCCCTTTGCTTTTATTATATTATTAAATAAAAAAAACTATTTAAAATCTAAATAAAAATATATATATATATTTTATATATTAATGGGTTTTGCCTGCATATATGTGGAAATATTCATATTATTATATATGTCGCCGCATCTTTATTACAAATGTTGAAGGTGGTTTCGATCGGCGGGTAGGCTTGGATTTCTATAAGTTTCTTTGATGTTTGCACTGATATGTAAATATAAAAGATCAGTGCAATAGTTTAAATAATAGTAACTTTATTACTATAAATTAGTTTTAATTTAAAAATCAAGTTATATCATAAATAAGCTCTGTTTAAATATTTTTGTTTGAAAGTTGTTTTGTGTGGCGCCATCTTATTATTCATTGTATCATTACATGTCACTACTTATTTTTAATTGTTTTAGTTTAGCTATCAGTTTATGTTTTTAGGGTTATTCTTTTAGATAAATTATTTAATTACGATTACTGAAATATCTTTTGTATTTAATCATGGTTTACTTGAGTAATTTATTTTGTCAAGTTGATAAATTTAAATGTGTGCAGCGCCTCTAGTGTCATATTGGAGAGCTAATGAACTCCAACCAATCACTGCTAAGCAAAGAGGGGCGGCACACGTTTAAATAGACCGCTCAGCGTATCATGGGCACCTTTTTGTTCGAGCGCCCGGCTGGTGAGGTTACCTTTGTAATCATTTATTTATTTTCTATTATATTGTGTGTAGTTGAAAGATTATTTATTTGTTTTATTTTCTGTCAATTTGTTGTGTCATTTAATGGTGTTTATTTTCAGGTGATTAATTATTAGTGATTTCAATCTTGTAAGACCAAGTAAAATAATAATAGTTGTTCTTTTGTTTCTTTTGTTTAAATCACTTCACTTCGCAGTTGTGTTAGTTAGTTAGTAGTTGTTAGTTAAAGTTAAAAGTTTATTAATAATGGATAAGGCTATTACTGGAACCGATGGTTCCGAAAGAATCAACGGTTCCGGGGTTTTTAAAAATATTAATGTGGGGTCTAATCTGATATCAGAAGTGGGATCGCTCCGGCGATCCCTTGCTGCCGGTCATATAATTTCAGATCCTGACTTTGTGGCACCATGTCTGCCACATACAGTAATTCCAGCACAACAAGCTAACCACGCAGGCCTGTTGCCAAATGCATCTAACGTGGAGGCTCCAGGTGTTGTGCTAGTCTCGCAGGCTGGTTGTGAAGAAATATCTTCAGGTGTTTCTCGACAGAGGGTCCACGCGATGGAATCCCCTCAACATAGTAACACCCCAATAGATAATGTGACAATGCAACAGTCGTTGTCGGGTAATGTACCTCCACAGTTCTTTCTTCAGATGATGACTATGATGCAGAACATGAGTGAAAGATTACTGCAGAAGCCAAGTGAGAAAGTAAAAATAACGGACATATTTTTGCCCTCTTTTAATCCTGATGGCAGTGTTGGTGTTCGCGAATGGTGCCATCACATTTCCACAGCAGTAAGTACATATCAACTCAATGACTATGACGTGCGTATGAAGGTCAGCAGTTTGCTGAAAGGAAGAGCCCGTATGTGGGCAGATAATTGGTTGGTAACCACGTCTACTTGGAAGGAGTTACAAGAAACCATAATCGCTACCTTTGAACCCGAAAACCGCTACTCTCGTGACATCCTTAAATTTAGGGAGCATGTATACAGTCCCCACAAGGATATCGCGGAATTTCTATCTCACGGGTGGATGCTATGGAGGCGCATTACTAAGGATAAATTAGACAATAGTGACGCAGTTGAGGCAGTCATCGGGATGGTAAGCGATGAACGGCTTAGAATTGAATTGATGAATGTAAGGGCCAAGACGGTACCTGAACTTATCTCGGTAGCCTCATCCATAAGGTTAAAGCGACCGTCTCAACTGTCTCAACCGACTTCCAATGGCCCTCTCCAAAAGCGACCCAAATACTATGGCAATGACAAATATTGTAATATTTGCGCAAAGTTTGGACATATTTCTCAATATTGTCGTTACAGGAAGGTGAATAATTCTCAACCAAGGACTAATAATGCGCCAGTTGTATCCCCAAGCACGCCTACTACAAGCTCAAATAGTGCAGGTAAGTCTTGTACTTTTTGTTTCAAGCCTGGTCATACAATTGAAACCTGTTATCGACGAGAAAATCAAATAACACCTAAGATCAACTTGGTGTCTGACGGTAAGAGCAACTTAAATACGATGCGTATTCGCGTGGGTACAGTAGATTTTGATTCTGTTTTTGACAGTGGAGCAGAATGTTCCGTAATTCGAGAGACAATTGCAAATAAGATTCCAGGACGTAGACAGCAAGCTGTTAACTACTTACGCGGTTTAGGTCCCGTCCCCGTAATTTCCACGAATACTTTAACAGCTATATGCGTTATTAATAATTTCAATGTAGAAATAATGTTCTATATTTTACCCGACCTTGAAATGACTGTAGATGTTTTAATTGGGGCAGACTTGTTACGCAATACTGGCCTAAGTGTAGTTGTTTCTAAGGATAATGCAATCTTGATATCTCAGCCCCGAGTGATGCATTTCCAGTCGAATAGTTCAGCTTTCGACCACCTAGATCACGATTTGACTGACCAGGCTGAGATCGATCAACTGGTAACACTACTGAATCGATATTCATACCTTTTTACTCAAGGGTTCGCTAAAACTCGTGTGACTACGGGCGACCTTGAAATCCGTTTAAAAAACCCTAATAAATTTGTAGAACGTAGGCCATACCGACTGAGTCCCGTTGAACGCCAAAAGGTTAAGGTTATTATCTCGGAGTTAATCGATAATAACATTATAAGGGAAAGTAGGTCCCCTTACTCCAGTCCCATAATTTTGGTTAAAAAGAAAAATGGGGATGATAGGATGTGCATAGATTACCGGGAACTTAATTCCAATACAATACGCGACCATTATCCATTGCCTTTAATTTCTCCCGATTCGATTGAGAAAACTGCATTCATTACCCCAGACGGATTATATGAATATTTGACCATGCCATTCGGACTATGTAATGCACCTGCTGTATATCAGAGGTGTATTAATCGCGCGCTAGGACCTCTTCTTAATTCAGGTAGTGCTAATAATGGCACAAATGACAGCGTTGCCCAAGTCTACATTGATGACGTCATCACTAAGTGTCGTGACTTCTCCTCTGGTCTTTCTTTTCTCGAAAGAATTCTAATTGCTTTACGGGATTCTGGGTTTTCCATTAATGTAGAAAAATGCTCCTTTTTCAAGAAATCTATCGAATACCTTGGAAATCCCAAAAAGGTTGAAGCGCTTTTGAAAGCCCCTGTTCCCACATCTGTTAAACAGGTTCGCCAATTTAATGGTCTAGCGGGATATTTTCGTCGGTTCATTCCAGACTTCGCTCGTACAATGGTACCTTTGTACAACTTAACAAAGCAAGGTGTCAAATGGTCATGGACTAATATACACGAAGAGGTTCGTCAAAAAGTCATCCATTACTTAACTTCTAGTCCTATACTTACTATTTTTAGAGAAGGTGATCCTGTTGAACTGCATACCGATGCCAGCAGTCTTGGTTTTGGAGCTGTACTGGTGCAAGCTATCAACGGCCGGCAACATGTGGTTGCCTACTTCAGCATGCGGACGACTGATACCGAAAGCAGGTATCACTCCTATGAACTCGAGACCCTAGCAGTGGTGAGAGCAGTTAAACATTTCAGACACTACCTATATGGGCGGAAGTTCAAGGTAGTCACTGATTGCAACGCATTAAAGGCCTCTGAACATAAACGAGATCTTCTGCCAAGGATATACAGATGGTGGGCTTATTTACAAAATTTTGAATTTGACATAGAATACAGGAAAGGGGAACGAATGCAGCACGCAGATTTCTTCAGTAGAAACTCTAACTCTCTTACTGTAAACATCATGACAAGAAACCTGGACTGGCTTAATGTGGAAAAGTATCGTGATCCCCAGCTCAGATCAATTGTGGAGTCTCTACATAAAGGTGAATCTGTGCCTGGGTATGTACTCGAAAATAATCTTTTGAAACGTGAAAGGCAAGACCCCGTATACGGCAGCCAACGACTTATTTTAGTTCCCAAATCATTCCAATGGAGTTTAATAAATACTTTTCATGCATCTCTTAAGCACCCGGGTTGGGAGAAGACGTTAAGTAAAATCAGAGAAACTTACTACTTTGATAAAATGAACACTGTCATCCGAGATTTTGTAGATAATTGTGTCGTTTGCCGAACATCCAAACAATCTTCAGGCGCAACGCAGGTGGAACTTCATTCTATTCCTAAACCAACGACCCCGTTCGAAGTTATTCACATGGATATCACCGGTAAGCTCGGGACTTCACAAGACCAAAAATACGTCGTTGTCACAGTGGACGCCTATACCAAGTATGTTTTACTTCGCCATGCAAATGATAAGAGCCAGCACAGTTCTCTGGGAGCCTTAAAGCAGGTGATATACTTATTTGGAACCCCAAAACAGATAGTAGTGGACGGTGGTCGTGAGTTTCTTGGCGAGTTTAAAAGCTATTGTGATCATTTTGGAATAGAGATACACTCAATTGCACCAGGAAGTAGTCGAGCTAATGGACAAGTTGAGCGTGTTATGGCTACTTTGAAAAACGGTCTTATCATGATTAAAAATTATGAAGTTCCAGATTGGTATACAGCTCTAGACAGTCTGCAATTGGTACTGAATTGTACTATGCATAAAACAACTGGCATCGCTCCTCTAACATTACTTACCCGTCGTCAGAACTGCGTACCTCCAGAATTGCTGAACTTGGTAGATCTAAATAACCATACTATTGACTTTGAAGCAGTCGAACGACATATTCAACGAAGGATGGTCGAGGCAGCACAAAAAGACAAGATACGATTTGACAGAGGTAGAGCCAAGATACAAAGATTCCAAAGAGGTGACTTTGTACTGATTAAAAACAACCCACGAAATCAGACCTCACTTGATCTCAAGTTTAGTCAGCCTTATGAAATCTATCGAGTGTTGGAGAATGATCGATATCTTGTTAAGAAAGTGGTCGGCCATCACGGGCGTCCCCGAAAAGTAGCGCATGATCAGTTACGAAGAGCCCCGCAACCAAGTCGTGGTGACAACGCAGAAGAACCCGTGTCGCCGACAGATGAACAGGAGGCAGGACCATCTGGAGTAAGAATTAATACACCACAGCTACCTATAGAAACCTTGTCAGACGTCTAACTCACGATCAGTGCTTGTTGATGTGACTAGTAATTATGTTAAAAGATGCTTTTGGCGTGCGGATCCGACCCATAACAAATTTAATTGTTGTAGTCGGGTGGAGACGTCCTATGACAACATAAAAATATTGAAAAAAAAAAAAAATAAAAAAAAAAAAAAAATAATAATTAAAAAAAAAATTGCTATGAAAGTTATTAAATGTTGTAGACGGGTGGAGACGTCTATGGCATAATCATATTAATGTTATGTGTGTTCGTGTGATGCCCCAAAGCCAGCTAAAGATGTTATGTTTCGTTTCGGCGACTCGTAACCAAACAATTTGAAAGTCGCAGTATAGTACCTATTTCATATCGTGAAATGTTACTTTACTGGGATTAATATTTTTACCAACAAACTGGTCTCATAGATAATTGCTGGTTGTTTGTCACGTGGAGAGACAAACTATAGCTATAATTTTATCAACATCATTATACCTAGGTTTACTGTGGAGGTACCTAGACGTACAAGATTATTATATTTTGATGGCGGTGCAGGGCACGCACCGCTTATCAGTATGGCCGTGTCGCCGCATCTTTATTACAAATGTTGAAGGTGGTTTCGATCGGCGGGTAGGCTTGGATTTCTATAAGTTTCTTTGATGTTTGCACTGATATGTAAATATAAAAGATCAGTGCAATAGTTTAAATAATAGTAACTTTATTACTATAAATTAGTTTTAATTTAAAAATCAAGTTATATCATAAATAAGCTCTGTTTAAATATTTTTGTTTGAAAGTTGTTTTGTGTGGCGCCATCTTATTATTCATTGTATCATTACATGTCACTACTTATTTTTAATTGTTTTAGTTTAGCTATCAGTTTATGTTTTTAGGGTTATTCTTTTAGATAAATTATTTAATTACGATTACTGAAATATCTTTTGTATTTAATCATGGTTTACTTGAGTAATTTATTTTGTCAAGTTGATAAATTTAAATGTATGCAGCGCCTCTAGTGTCATATTGGAGAGCTAATGAACTCCAACCAATCACTGCTAAGCAAAGAGGGGCGGCACACGTTTAAATAGACCGCTCAGCGTATCATGGGCACCTTTTTGTTCGAGCGCCCGGCTGGTGAGGTTACCTTTGTAATCATTTATTTATTTTCTATTATATTGTGTGTAGTTGAAAGATTATTTATTTGTTTTATTTTCTGTCAATTTGTTGTGTCATTTAATGGTGTTTATTTTCAGGTGATTAATTATTAGTGATTTCAATCTTGTAAGACCAAGTAAAATAATAATAGTTGTTCTTTTGTTTCTTTTGTTTAAATCACTTCACTTCGCAGTTGTGTTAGTTAGTTAGTAGTTGTTAGTTAAAGTTAAAAGTTTATTAATAATGGATAAGGCTATTACTGGAACCGATGGTTCCGAAAGAATCAACGGTTCCGGGGTTTTTAAAAATATTAATGTGGGGTCTAATCTGATATTTACTTTCTTCATGTTAACACTGAATGCACTCTGAATTAATTTGTTGACATTAAGAAAACTTTAAAATGAAACAGGATTTTAGCAAGCTATTTTGCTGAGTAGATAACCAAGTCGTCCAAAATGACTGCACTTAATGGATAGACTAGCTTACACGAGCCTAATATTACAGTTGTTGGAGACCATTTACCATTATATGAGCGGACTGCTACTAACATGTTTCAAAATGTAGATTGGTTTTTTATATTACACATAGTTATTTTAAAACTTAAAGGTATTCTAGACCTATTTGATAACATTGCTAATCTTTTTGTAAGTAATGGACGATTGTAAATATGTAATTTATGAATTATGAGTATAAACAATACTTATATTTATGTCAACATCCCCCTTAGTAGCCGTCGATTATATAATACTCGACGGTATATCGATATATCAGGTCAATATTCCATGCCTTACCATATTGGTACCCCTAACGCGGTTGCGTCTTCATAAAAAGCAATAAACATGTAACATAACATAACAGCGTGTAACATACTCTGTAAATTGAATTCTTTGTCGTCGAAAACATGCAAATTAGATCAATGACAAAGATTATTGTTGTCGTCTTAACCTCTTCTAGATTTTTAATTCTTAATACATTACGAATTAGATCATTTATCATTATAAAATAATATATATTTTAGTCTCTTAGTTTCACTTAAACTCAAACCTAAATTGCGCTTATTAAAACTATTTATACAGCCATTATAAGTTACATTGACGTATAGTGTAACTTTTAGAAACTTGGTTGAAAAATGTAGCTTGAAAAAATTCAAGTCATGTATTATAAGCTCATATATTAAAATTCAATGTTATTATGTAATTCACAAGTTCAAAGTAAGATTTAGGTAATTTTTTTGAAGAAGAGCAGCTTCAGATTGTAATACAGTTTAGTTTACCACTGTTTTTTTTACATACGCACACATTAATTTACGCAAAACTAGCTTTTGCTTGCTTTTCTTTCCAAGTCCAATGTAAGGCGAGTGCGGCGGAGGGAGCGTTAAAATAACAATAAAATATGTAACAATTATAGAAAGAAATTTATAAAATATCTATAGATATTCTTAAGTATTTCACTATTATGCTTTAAATGTCCTGTTACGAAGTAAATGAAATATTCAACATTACAAAAGCACCGGAAACGGAAGTAAATTTTTATAGTAACATAAAACAAATTTGATCTATTTAACTCACATAAAACCGCTAACAAGATGTTTACATAAGAAGCATGTCTTACATTTTCTCACAAAGTAAACCTAGGCTTATATATTTAAGCCAGTCGCATAACAAAAACTTTGCGTCGAGTCATTTAGTAGTTTTTCCTGGAAATTTCGGACAATGACGGATAAGCTATTCGACCAGCTTTTCTGCTTTTTATTAGAAAATGTAGAAAATTTTTTATTAATGAAGCGTTTTTCGTATTACATATTCAAATACTAGACTATAGTTGATAGTTCATTAATAAATACTAGATTTACTACAACCGGTCAATAATATAGAAATTAACTATCAAACCTGATACTTAAATATATTTAAGCTTAAAAAAAGATACAACTTATTGACCCTCGCGGACCAAAATTTTAAAGCAGCTTTAACATAAATTTGTCACAAGTCGCACCTTAATTCGCGTATCGATTACTCAACTCTAATCTCTCATTTTATAAATAATGAGCCAATTAAGGCCGAAGTGGGGAAGGCGATTATCGTTGTAAAAAAATTACTAAAACCCGAGCTTGCCCACTTCTGCCGGTAGTAAAACTTCTGCCGTGGACGTGGAGCCACCCATGCCTCGTTTAAAAATTTACTTAAAGCCACCGAATACTTATTCTTTGTGGTGGCTTTAAGTAGATAAGATTTATAACGAAGCCAAGTGGCTTCATTATGCAGATTATCCTATGATTTCCTATAGTACATGTATTATATGGTGCATTGTAACTTTCTAACAAAACCTAATATAAAAATAAATTTAACTTCACTATTTAATCTTATTCCGCTTTCCCTAATTTGCATACTATCCTATTATAAATTATTTATATTATAAAATAATATTATAGAACTATCATATATCTGTTTGTGTATTTTTGAATATCTATGTAATCATTTGTTATTAAGTTAAATTAAAATAGTAATTTTTAATACTTTTTGAAAGATATATAATCATTTATTGTGTTACTTGAAAAAAATATTATTAATTGTCCATGGCTTAAATAAATATTATTAAATGTATTATTATCACTTGCAATAGAAAATATACTAAGAGAAAATATGTATCTAAATCGATTTCTCTATTCTCAGAAAACAAGACGTGCATTTAACAAGAGAATCTGTTTTTTGTGATTTACGACGTGTTAACTTTCAATGACTTGTTCCACTTTCAGTCTGTAACTTTTATTTTCAATATTCCATTTGTTACATATTAAATGCTTGAGAGAGAATTAATTCCTCCAGGAAGAATGTCTGAAATTAGCGTTAATTTCATTTCTTTTTGTTTTATATGTAGGTATACCATGTAGATTATTATATTAGATTTGCACTTTCCCTTATAAAAAAGAAAACCTATTAAAGAGATTTTTTACTTATCTTTAAAATTCTTGTAATTTCATCAAAAGTTTAATACATTCGGAGGTTGTTCATTTTAATAACTATCATTTTAATGTCAATCTAATTCGTGAAAAACGTTTAAAAGACGTTTATTGTTTAAGTACACCTATAGTCAATAATAACAAAAAAGATATTGGAAAAAGATCTCGAAACAGGAGAACTGATAGTAAATTTCAACGGCATAAAGTTTTAAAACCATTACAGATATAAAATACCAAGTGGACTGTTATGAACTACAAGGTGATATGATAATTAAATTATTATTTCTTAATAAAAAACTCTCAACACGGGCAGGACTTCAACTCTGATATAGTTCGAATTTAAATATTGTAATTTAAGTTATGCGGAAAAAATTTAAATACCTTTGAAATATTTTACTTGTCCGTTATCGTTATTGAATTGATAAAATATCTTTGCTTCCTCTACTGTATTTCTGTCTGTCTGTTGTGTAAATTAGTGTTTAAAAGTTATTTTAACGCTGCACAATTTATTGTAATCCTCACAAGTTTGACTGGTTGTTAATAGCAATTTGGTGGTAAATTTTTATTCATAATGTAACGTTTTGTATTAAAATTTATTGAAATAGTAAGTATGTTGTCTATTTTATATTTATGGTCATACAATATGATATATATTTTTTTGTTACTTTAAGGTTTATAGGTTTGGAGTTTTTATTTATTAATACCGTATTGTATATTAAAATTTATTTTTATTTTTGTGCTGTATTATTGTATGTGTTTTTGCGAAAAATACATAATTTATGAAGACTCATTCACTTTTATTTTAAGAGCACTATATTTTTAATAATAAATTGATCGTTCTAATTACATTGCATAACCTATGTAATAATATAACCGTCATGACATTACAAAAATCAAAGACCGTGTCTTCCTTTAGTGACATCGTGTATTTTGAAGTTCACGAGGTCTGGCAACGTGATCGTATACTTTATTTCTAAACTACAATTCTTGTTATCCAATTATATTTCTTATTAAAGATAAGTATAAGAACAATATTGACAATAAATAATATTGAAATGTTAAGTATTGACATCCGACCTGTTTATTGTTTTTATGTTTATTTTAGTCGTATTAACTTTGAATATATTTTAATTTAAACTGAACACAAGAGAAATTTAAACAATACCCGAGCATGTATTCTATATAAAATATTTAATGAAATTCGTTATAAAACCTATTGCTTTTGTTGTTTAGATATTTTACACCTCCTTACACTTACCTCTTGAGATTTAACAAAAAATATACATCTTAATACGGGGTAATTATTTTTAAAATATCTATTTTTAAAATTTAACAATGTTAATGCAAATGAGTCTACAACTTAAGTTCCTTACATTGCAATCAATTAAAAATTTTGAATCATATAACTAATAATATCATATAATAATAACATTTATTTAATAATGTACTTTAAATTTTAGATAAAGACTAAGAAAAAACAGGTCTAGACTATCTTGTGGAACGTTAAAATATATGAATACACTCAAGCCCCTGAAGTATTTGTTAACTCTTTAAGAACGCAATCTAGATATTTTATTTTCATTAATTTACAAATTAACTGCAGAATTCCTTTTTTTACAATAAAAATAGAATTAATTTTGGCAGCATTGACAAAAAGATAACTTAAATAAACAAGTCGAACCGTATTAACGTCCGATAATTATCTAATTCTTCTAATTCCAAAGACGGCCAAGCTGAGTTTCCTTGCGAATGAGAGATGAGGTTCCTTCCATTCGAGCTTTTTATCTAATGTTATAGCTAATAAAATTGTCGGAGCCCTCAGTTCTAACACTTGTTAAGGATCAAGCTACAATTTTGTCTTTTTACATTAGGAACCATAAACTTAAATTATTAAATTTGAACCAATGGAAAACACATGACAAGGCACTATTTACTTCATTATAATTAGTTTTACCACGCTTATCTTTGAAAATAAACGAGGTGTCATCGGCAAAAAGTACATATCATATAGACTTTTTGCGAAAAAGAGCAAATCATTAATATAAAGTTAAAATAAAAAAAGAGCTAAGAATAGAGCCTTGTGCAACACCCATCGTTAGGTGAAAACCAGCCTATTTAAAATTATTTACTTAAACCGTCTGGACTCTTTGAGTTGGCAAGAGGTAATAAGACCACTCGCAGCACCACGTCCTTAGTGGTTAGGTTTGCTTAGTAATGTTTGATCCCATAATACTCCGGTTGATAAAATCCCAAAATACTCGGGTTGCATTCTACGATTTGTCCCATGCGTCGTTAATATGATAAAAAAACGTAGCACACGTATCAGTAGTTAATTTACTTTTTGTGAAATCACTACGTTTACTATTCATTAATTGCTTATATACAAATTCTGCCATTTGACATACCCCAATGATCAACGGTTTTTTCCAGATTTAAGGGTATAAATGTTTTAATAATTTCATTGCTTCAGATTGCTTCAGATGATGAAGAATTAAAATTACTCCTGACCGTTGTTGGAATTTCGTTTGTATCTGTATTTATTTTATTATTAACAACTTTGAACTTTATAGGTTCAATAGCGACCCTAGTTTTCCCAGTAACACTAAATAAAACATCCCAGGTTGACTTTATTTTACTTTCTGAATTTAAGATTTTGTTTATAATATAAATCCACTTAGCTTGTACCCTCTTAAATATTTTAGAGAAATTTCTAACTTTATTCAAGAATATCGGATCAGAATTTAATTGCCTCTCATCTTATTAATGATATAATTTTTTTCCTGCTTCTTTTATAAAGAATAGTCATATCCCAATCACTAAATTTAAGATTAAGCATTTTATTGTAGTTAAAAATGTTATAAAAATTGTGTTAAATATTATTACATTTTCTTTTAGTTCTATTTGAGTAAACTTTTTAAAAGTAAGAATTCTGTTTGAAGGTCTGCAAGTAAATTTTTGGGACCTCTCAATTTCATGATTAATTAAAAAAGACACTTTTTAACCATAGTGGTCTGAACATATATATTCGATATTAACATCTCTTCATAAATGTTACGTGGAGTGAACACATTATCAATACAAGAATCGGAAACACTAGTTATAGGTATAGGTGCCCAAAAGACGTTCAATAAGTTATAATATTATATAATAAAATTAATAACATCAACCCTTTGGGATAAAACGTAAAAATGAGCAGACTGAGTACGGGCTTCCAGCTTCATGCTACGTGATCATTAATTGTATTTGGTGGTGATTACTATTTTTATGTATTGTAAGTAGATGCAATATCAGTAGCAGTGACTCTTAAATAAAAATGTTTTTTCAAATAAAACATTTTTAAATATGCTCTTCTATATTTTTTTTTATTATATTCCTTGGTTTAACATTAAAGTTAAAAATAAAAACTGGATACATAACTATTATAAGTTCGATTATTTAAAGATATCCGTTTTACTTTTGTAACTGCGACCGCACCATGTAATCTATAGACAGAAAGTCGTCTTAAACATATGCTTTTTTTTTGTAGCACTGCTATTTATTTTACAATTAAGTTCTTTAGATATATATAAGGATAGGCACGCAAAATAAAAAATATATATTTAATGAATGACATATGTTTTAACACAAGAAGAATGCATCCTGACCTCAGAGATACAATCTAGTGAAGTACTCTAAAAATATTAGAGTCATTTTAGTTGCTACGTAGGTATGACCTATAAAGTTTCTTCGGGAAATAAGAACCAATGCTTCTAAAATTGTAGATTATAAAACTTTCAGAACAAATATAAAATTAACGTAACTCACCGTCAATGTTATTTTACGTAGCAAAATTTTACATTTTAAGTTTAAATACAAATTTTATTCTGTTTTATACTAAAAAGATCTAGTTATTTAAAAAATTGTTAAAGAAGTAACTTTAAAAGAGTGACACGACAAGGCTCCTACTTTATGCTATTTTTTATTTATATATTTTTCACAGCGAATATGTTCAGAGGTACTTTACATAATATTATTATTATTATTTTATACTATTGTAAAGCAACTCAAGCAAGCAAGCAACTCAAGCTCTTGATATACTAGACCTACTCCTTTGCTTTCAGTAAGCGTTGTCCAACGGTCCGCAAGAAATAATAGAGGATATACGACCATATCGAAAGCTATATTGCCGGTCATTGATAAACTGGTCATCCTCTTGGTAAGCTATCGGTTTATGTTGTTCTCCATTATTTTAAAAAGAAGAGCCTTTATTAGGGATCGGATGGACAAGGGGAAACTTCCAGGAGAACGGGACTACTACTTTAAGGTAAGAATGCCGAAATAGACGCGTTGGTTCTTGATTCTACTCAAGGGCATTTGTTTCTAGCACTAATGAAGAAATTGCATCCGGCCTACTGGACTTATTAACGTCCAAGGAAAATATAGACTGTCCGTCCAAAGTTGATTTGATGCTAAAAGAATGCTTAAGATTCTTTTGCCTTGTGGGCCAGGGGGTCCCCATCTGCAATGGCGGCAGTAGTGCAAATTTATAATGTACTCTTAAAGTATAACATGAAGAAATTTGGTGTTAAGGGATTTTGATATTATACGTAATTGGAAACAATGTTGTTGTCTGACATCTTTCTACTTTATATGAAAAAGTTAAATTACTTTATAGGTAGTATACTGTTCACATCTCTTTATTATTTTTTATATAATTCCACACTGAATGAGTTTGTTTAAAAAAAAGCCTAATTGAATAAAACTTTTGATCATAATACAGTTACCCAAATTGGCAAATACTGCTATGATTCATAGTCCCTGAAGGTGTGAAGAGAGATTCTTTTTATATTTTGACATGTCTTACCTGTAGGTACATTGTTGGGGTATCAGAATTCAAAAGCTTGCAATTCAATAATTCATTTCAATCTATTATATTCAATAATTAATAAATACAATTATTATTTAATAAAATTCGTAAGAATTAAACAAAATTGTATATATGATAAGAATGTTCTAGAACAAATTGCTTTTTTAAGCATAAATATTTTAAATATATTTAAAATACGCAATACATTTTTATAATAATGTTATGCTGTGAGAAATGGGTTAGTAACTCAATTTATTCTTTGATAAGTTCCCAGGCGATGGTCAAAGAACAAATTGATGAAGCCCAAATTGTTCTGCCAATGTTTCAAGCCGTTAATAACGATTACTCTTAATAGTCGTCTCACATTCGTCTACCGGACGTGGACAGCCACACGCCCTCTTTGTTGGATCTTCTGCTGACTACACGTCCAGAAAAGTACCAGATCACTGTCGAGGCTCCCTTAGGTTCCTCTGATCACTGTCTGGTACGGAGTGTAGTGCCCATTCGACGTCCTGTTCGCACAAGACCTGCGACTCGACGCGTTTGGCACTACAAGTCAGCGGATTGGGATGGAATGCGGTCCTTTTTTGCATCCTACCCATGGGGGCCGATTTGTTTCCCTTCCAATGATCCTAGTGACTGCGCTGCGGCTGTTGCTGATGTGATACTTCAGAGCATGGAACTATTTGTACCAAGCTCTGTGGTACCGCTTGGCGGCAGATCGCGGCCTTGGTTTGATGCGTCTGTCAGGGCAGCAGCAGCTGGCAAACGGCAGGCTTATCAAGCTTGGGCTAATGCGTTAGTCACTAAGGATCCGAACTCTAGAGTTCTGAAGAGGAAATACAACCGTGCCTCCAGATTCTTCAAACGGCAAATCGCTAGAGCAAAGTTCAAGCATGTCGTCAAAATTGGGGATCAGCTGGCAAAGTACCCGCCTGGCACGCGCAAATTCTGGGCGCTTTCAAAGGCCACTCTGGGAAATTTTAGCCAGCCGTCCCTACCGCCGTTGCACATGGGGAATGACTCTCTGGCCCACACGGCAAAAGAGAAAGCCGATCTCTTGGGCACTCTTTTCGCCTCGAACTCGACTTTGGACGACCAGGGGAAGACACCGCCTATCATCCCGCGGTGTCAGAGTTCAATGCCGGAAATAGTTTTTCGCCAAAAAACTATCAGGCAGTCTCTATTTTCCTTGGACGTTCATAAGTCGAGTGGGCCGGATGGCATTTCTCCATTAGTGCTACGAACGTGTGCCCCTGAGTTGACTCCAGTGCTAACGCGTCTATTTCGGTACTCCTACCTTAGAGGCGTAGTCCCGGTCTCATGGAAGCGTGCCCTTGTCCATCCGATCCCTAAAAAAGGTGATAGCTCGGACCCAGCTAACTACAGACCTATCGCCATTACCTCCCTTCTCTCCAAAATAATGGAGATTATCATAAACCGACAGCTCCTAACGTACCTAGAGGATCACCAGTTGATCAATGACCGGCAGTATGGCTTTCGCCATGGTCGATCAGCTGGTGATCTTCTGTTATACCTTACGCACCGTTGGGCAGCGGTTATTGAAAGCAAGGGAGAAGGTCTGGCAGTTAGTCTGGATATGGCAAAAGCCTTTGATCGTGTATGGCACAAGGGGCTTCTTTCGAAGCTACCTTCCTATGGGCTTCCCGAGGGTTTATGCAAGTGGATCACCAGTTTTCTCACTGGGCGGAGCATACAGGTCGTTCTCGACGGTTTTTGCTCGGACCCCAAGCCCGTGAATGCTGGTGTACCCCAAGGCTGCGTGCTATCCCCAACTCTGTTCCTCCTGCATATCAATGATATGTTGGATATTTCCAACATACATTGTTATGCGGATGACAGCACTGGGGATGCAATATATTCCGGTCGTGCAGGTCTCTCTCGGGAAAACGTCGACGAGTGCCGAAAGAAACTTGTGTCTTCAATAGAGACCTCCCTGGGGATGGTCTCTGAGTGGGGTGAACTGAACCACGTTCAGTTCAATCCCCTAAAGACACAGGTTTGCGCGTTTACCACTAAGAAAACCCCATTTGTCGTATCACCGCTCTTCGAGAGCACTCCTCTTATTGCCTCGCCAAGTATCAGAATACTGGGTCTCGACATTTCGAGCGATTGTCGGTTTCGTGGTCATCTGGAGAGCAAGGCCAAGTTGGCCTCGATGAAATTGGGAGTGATCAATAGAGCGAGGCAGTATTTCAAACCTGGCCAAAGACTTGCGCTCTATAAGGCGCAGGTCCGGCCTCACATGGAGTACTGTTCTCATCTCTGGTCCGGATCACCCCAATATCAGCTTCTACCATTTGACCGCGTACAACTGAGAGCCGTTCGGATTGTCGGGAACCCAGTGCTCTGTGAACGGCTGGACTCTTTGGCATTGCGTAGAGACGTGGCTTCTTTGTGCGTCTTCTACCGCATTTACAACGGGGAGTGTTCCGAAGAACTATTCGATCTGATGCCTACCGCCGAATTTCACTACCGCACAGCTCGCCATCGCCTCCTTTATCATCCATACCACCTGGACGCGTGGCGATCTTCAACTGTGCGGTTTTCAAGGACTTTTTTCCCACGTACCACTCAAATGTGGAACGAACTTCCTTCGGCGGTATTTCCAGATCGATACGACATGGGTACCTTCAAAAAAGGCATATATTCCTTTCTCCAAGGCCGGCAACGCTCTTGTGTATCCTCGGATGTTGCAAGAGTTCATGGGCGGCGGTGATCACATACCAACGGTGACCCGCAAGCTCGTTTGCCCTCCTCTAACATAAAAAAAAAAAAAAAAAAAAAAAAAAAAGATTGACAGAATGGGGAATAGCTGCAAAGTGCTGTTATTGCCATCTGTATTTAATTCTTTTTTTTAATGTAACCATTTAATTGAAAACGAGTGAACTAAGTCTACTTTTTATTGGTAAAATATATTTATAAAGCGTAGCCTTTAGTGCAACGTTATTTCCATACACAATATCGATGCTCCATGTACCGCAAAATATATCGTTCAGGAAGTGATTGCGATAAATTCTGCGCAAGTAAAATAAAACCATCTAGCGTTTCGCTATCAGGAGACATGATGCATGTCCTACTTTAAAAATTTCCTGGTGAATATGAATTACTATTTCAATACAAATGTAAAGTTATTTTCATATCTGTAATATGTTTGAAAATTATTTAGTACATTTCTATTTTCAATTATATTTATTTTTCTATAACTTGAAATACTTATATAATATTTTATCTATCGAATGAAAAGAAAAGAGTTGAAACGGGAATTGGAATAAGAAATCGGAATGAGTATTACAATGAAAATCAAAATGATTCAATAGTCAAGATTTATATTCATAAATGTAAGTTTTATACAAAATATTTTTTCATGCGAAATCTATTCCTCGCTTGAAGAGTTATTATATACCTCAGAGGGCTTTCATTGTAGATTGTTATCTTTTTTTAAGATATGTATAAAACAAGCTTTATGATTTAATGAGTAGGAGCCGTGAGTTTATACTCAAAGAACGTTAAGTTAAAAGAATATCCCAGCCAGCAGGCTGGTTACTTGTTTAGAGTTACTCATCTATGAAACAGTTACTCACTCGTAGTTCTTAACTATTATAGCTATAATTATCATGTAAGGTAATTCCAAGTAAATTTATGAATTCAAGCACTTTAGTCTCTTCGATATAATTTAAAATGTTAATTCAATTCATTAAGAAGAGGGAATATTCTCTGTATTTTGTGACCCGAATAGTTAAAAATAAAATACCTTTAAAAGACATGCTTGCTCTTGCGATATATGCGGAAGATAGATACAACGGACCCGCATCATTGTAATTTAATTAATGTTGAGTAGGATTATTATCGAATGTCAAACAAATGTAGTACGGCGCCAGTTATTTTAAATATGCACATTTTTTTGTTTGTTGAGAGATTAAAATAAAATAAATAGAAAATCCAAATGAAGAACAACATGTATACATGCAGACATTATCGGATAAGCCACAAATAAATGAACAAATAGAACAACAGAAAAAAAGTAATAATCATTGATTACGGTTCTATTCAGCATTTAAAACCCCAGTAATTATTTCTAAAGACTATAGTAATGATTTCTCCTAAATTTCTTCTATGTATAGACAATGATTAGTTACAGATTTACTAAATAATATTCATGTCGCCGCGAAAAATGCTGTCCTGTCGATTAACTGAACATAATTGAAATGTAGTATACGAGTACAGATCTCAACAATTTTTTCTCTGTTTTACTAGCTTCTTGGGAATATTTTATAAATATTAAATTTATATAATTGTTTCTGCAGATAAAGCTAATGTAGGTGATACGAAAAATCATTGAATTAAATGGTATTTTATAGGTGTTACCAAAATATATACATATATTCTTTTTCATAATATAGCAAACAAAATGAGTGAGTTTGTTTTTATTGCCTGATTAATTGATATTTATAGGCAAACGCATCATCATTCTGCCATTGTAAAACAAAAATATATTTTAGCATAACAATAACATAAAGAAAAATAAATAAAAATATATTTTTGTGTGACAAGAAGTTTACAGTTTAATTGTTATCTCCAAAAACTATAATCCTTGTAATGGTATATTATTACAGTTACTTCCAATTGGAGCATAATATGTATAATGTACGCTATGTTTATTCATAGAAAACAAAATATTCCAATTAAAACTGAAGTTTTTGAACATTACCTCCTCTCCTCAGCAGTTGCAAACGCTTCACTTTTGGTTTACGTAAATTTATGGAAACAAAACTTATTTCTAAGTACTTCCTCATAAAACATTAAAAAAATATATTGTAATAATAGCATTATGATATTATATTATTTGTCTGATACAATTTTGTCAATAATAAATGTATAATTTCAGGATTGTTTATTTGTTTATAAAAATGATAATTATTATGACACTACAAATTATTTTTAATATTTGTAACGCAGTTTTGACATAAAATTATCACTTCGTTAGCAACTTGCTTTCTCAGTATATCTTAAATATCACTAAAGCAGTGAGTTTAGGTAATATAATCATAATCATAATTATAATTCTGCCTTACCGAAATTCTCTTTAAGATATATTAATAAAACATATAGTTTTTTTTTGACATGGGTACCTTTAAATAAGGCGTTTATTCCTACCTCCAAAGCCGGCAGAGCGCTTGTGAATCCTCGGATGTTGCAAGAGTTCATGGGCGGCGGTGATCACGTATCTGTGACCCGCCAGCTCCTTTACCTCCTCTAAAAAAAAATAGTTAACGCAAAATAAATATATATATATTTTTAAACCAAGTTATAATAAGAATAATAATTATCTTCTGCAATTTCTTGAAGCAATTGGTTACAAACAGTCGATCCTTCCCAATGTGGTGGTTTACTTTAAGAGAGTTAATCCATAGTTTGTCTACGTGTTCATCCTCTTTCTTTATTTTTTTGCTTTGTTCCAAGTTCTTTTCATCTAATAGTGGTGTTTTCAATTCAAAACATTATATGTTACATTAAATAGGCCCTCTCCAACCATTGACTTAGTTGAATTATATGTTATAGATTACCCAATTATATATTATTTCAAAAACTAATGGTTAATAAGTTTCGTTAACAACTTTTCGTTTACAATTATACAAAAATAATATATATATATATATATATATATATATATTTTGCTCTAAACCTATGACTATTATTATTATTATTGAAGTCATAATTTTCACAATATTACTGCTGACCTTACAAAATAATTACAAATCTTGATTTTGATTATCAATTATTGAACTTCCACTGCCACTGAAAGTTCGAACGAAGTTTAGTTTCGAACTGAAAATCAAACATAGAAAAATCTTTGTATTTATCTGAACTTTGAAAATAGGACTACTTTGTAATTTTAACCACTCATCTGAAGGAGTAGTTTTTACTTTGTTAAGTTAAGGTTGACATATTAAAAATAAGATTGACAGAAGTTTACCGGCTTTAATATATATATTGCTTTCTGTCAAAATATTTTAAGTAAATGTCTTTTGTCTAATACAATTTTTTTCGTAAAAAAAAAAACATTTATAAAGGAATCTATTAAGTACTAAATTAAATATAAATATATGATTTGTTGTATAATAGGATATTACATATTAGAGTAATGATAGAAATATACTCGTAATATGTATATTTTTTGCATTTAAAATGCTGTGTAAATGTAAAATGTAAATGTCAAATAGTTTATCTTAATAAATATATCTCAACGTTTAAAATTTAACTTCTACTGCAATAGCACCTAAATAATTCCACGCGATGTCAGTCACATGATAGATAGGATATCATTCACTTATATTTATTAAAATAAAGCCAAGATGAATGGATAGTCATGATTTAATGTAACTATTAAAGTACACCAATTCGAGTGTTTGTGTTTATAATTATTATTTTATAATTTTTTAAAATATATTTAGATAAAAAAAAGGATCATTTAATTAACAAACTTTAAAAATAGTTTTTGTAAAAGAATTAATCAGCATCTGTGTGCATAAATATAAATTATAAATTTTTACATGACTATATAAAAATATGGTTACAGTATTAATTTTCTTTTGAAATTGTCAATACTTTTCTTAATACACATTTTGCTATATCGTTCCATGAAGCAAGCGAGTTGGCGTTTGAAATTCAGATAACATAATTGTAGTTTCTTGGTGAAACAGATATGAAAAGTTTTAGTATATGATCTGGCGAAACTTAAACTGGCAAAACATAATAAACATATTCCTTTCAATCGAACTCAACAGCTAAAAGTAATACGTGATTAAATATAACACTATTATTTCCCCGCTCTTAATAATTGTATGGATTAAGTCAATATATTGATACAAAACTTAAATATGATAAGTTAACTTGGTATTTCAACTCCTTTTAATAGGTCGAAATTTAATACAATTTTCCTGATATGCATTTTTAACATTTAGCGCTTGATAAATAAAGTCCTAGACTTTGGTCACATGGATGAATTTTGTTAGCATGTATGTGGAAATATTCCTATTGTTATATACTTTCTTTATGTTAACATTGAATGCTGAGTATTTGTTTAAATTAAAAAAAAACTTTAAACTAGATTTTTAGCAAACTATTCAATGATTAGATAAACAATTCATCGAAAACGAGCTTGTACAGTTGTTGCAGACCACCTACCATCATATGAGCTAAATGCTACTTGCAAGTTTTAAGATTAAGATAAATGTTTGTAATAGTCATAGGCAGTTATTTTAATAATTAAAGCTTTTTCAGACTTATTTGATAAGATTGACAGTATAAATGTAGATAAGAAAAAAATTCTCAGTTATATATTATTAACTTAGTAAGTTCCGAGTAGTGATATAGGTAATTTTTTTATTGCTTATCACAACTCGAAAGACAGTAGCTTCCACCCTTAATTCCTTTCAACTTAACAACGTTTTTGTCATATGCACATATAAATTTACGCAATTTTCAATTTTTATCTTATGTTCCTATTTTTCCAAGTTGCATTCAAGTCAAATGCGGGGTAAGGAGCGTTAATCTACTCATAGAATATGTAGGAATTATGAAAAAATAATTATAAAATCTTTATAGAATTGATAAGTATTTAACTATTTTTTTACAATTATGTTTTACATATCATGTTGTTTCACAATGTAAACAAAATGTTCAACAATGCAAACGCAATGGTAAAGGAAGTAACTTGTTCATCGTAATATAAAACAAATTTATTCTATTTTACTCGCATAAAACCGTTAACAAGATGTTTACACAAGGAACATGTCTTACATTTCCTCGCAAAAGTAAACCTAGGCTCATATATTTCAGCCACTCGCATAACAAAAACTTTTGCGTCGAGTCATTTAGTAGTTTTCCTGGACATTCCGGACAATGATGGATTGCTATCCGATCAGCTTTTGTACTTTTTATTAGAAAATGTAGAAATACTTTTATTAATGAAACTTTTTTCGTATTACAGATTGAGATCCTAGACTTATAGTTGCAGAAGATAGAACATTCAGATATTTCTTATGGATAGCTAAGCATTATTTCAATACTTTCCTTTTTAAACGATTCAATAGTGAATGCTCATAAATGCAACAATTTAGTACAAGAGGTTAATAATGTAGAAATCAATTGTCAAACTTCATACTTAGACATAAATAGGATACAACTTAATCACTGGCAACAATTTTAAAGCAGCTTTAACATAAATTTGTCACAAGTCACATCTTAATTCGCATATCGATTACTCAACTCTAATCTCTCATTTTATAAATAATGGGCCCATTAAGATAAAAGTGGGGAAGGCGATAATCGTTGTGAAAAAATTACCGATTCCCGAGCTTGCCCACTTCTGCCGGTAATAAAACTTCTGAAACAGACGTGGAGCCACCTATCCGTCGTTTAAAAATCTTCTTAAGGCCACCGTATGCTTGGCTTTATTATAAAAAATTCCTAAATACATGAATTATATGGTGTACCGTAGCTTTATAATAAAATAAACATAGTTTAAAAATGGATTAGGTTCCCTATTTAAACTCATTCTGCGTTCCCTTACTTAATTTGTATACCGTTTTATTATAAGTTAAATCTATTATAAAAATGTAAATCATTATACATTTTTAATATGGTGTGTGTGTATGTGTAAATATATAACTAATAATTTGTTTTATATTAATAGAATTTTTATTTATACTTATTTTAATATTTTTTACCATTTGTTGAAAAAAAAAATATTATTTGTCCATTACTAAACTAAATTTTGTAAATGGTATTATTATTAAATCCTTAAGGTTAAATAAGTTATATTAATTAGGAAAACATTTATCACTTACAAAGGAAAAAAATCCAAAATGAAATCATGAATCCAAATTGATTGCTAAATTCTCAGAAAACATCGCGTGCACTTAACAAGGGAATCTGTTTTTTACGATTTACGTCGTGTTGACTTCCAAGGACTTGTCCCAGTTTCAGACTGTTTCTTTTGTTTTCAATATTCCATTTGTTACGTATGAAATGCTTGCGAGAGATTTAAAACTGCCTGAACGAATGTCTGAAATTGGCTTTAATTTTATTTCCTTACCTATTTAGTTCATTTCCTTATACCACATAGTCGGAATATGTATAAACTATATGGTATAAGATATACGCTTACTGTAATATGGAAGGAAGCCTACAAGGGATAGTTAAGCATTTTTCTATTTAATTTGAAACTTCTTCTGATTACGTAAAAAATTCTCTACTGACTTTGATAACAGGATTTACCATATATTATGTATTGTGTTGTTAGATCATAGTAGTGTTATAAAAATATCCCTATATTTTGATACTTGTCTTATATAATGTTAATAGCTTTATACAATAAAATCGGAGCCCACGATTTCGTTCGTGCGGAATATGGTTTTTTAGTCTAAGTTGTTCCTTATAATATCAGCAATCCGTTGGCTGCCGTATTAAAATCGGTCCAGTCATTTTAGAGAACGAACCGTCAGACAGACAGAGAGAAAAAATGAAAATAATAATTTTTTATGTATGTATATGCGTTTAGTGAAAGTTATTAATGTTATATTTTTATTATTAATTAAGTAATTACAAACACATTTCTATTTGGTATATTTGTATAGTTGTATAGATATAATTGCTTACCTTATTGTAAATAAATTATAATTCGTTTGGAACAATGTTTTTGATGTTAAATAATTATAGTATTTTTATACCTTTGTTGTTATTTATACATTTAAATTGGCTCATTAATTTCTTTATAGTGATTTGACACATATTTCTGCATCCCCAAAATAATTGATAAAAATATAAAAAACCAAATGTTAGGAATGCTGACATTTTCTAAAGTATTTTCATTTTCTCTGCAAATACTAATTGCAGGAATGTAATAAAGGCGTGATAGTAATCAGGTACTTGGTACCTAGCCAACGTCCAGAATTTTGTCTAGCTTGTACATCTAAAGGACATATTCCTATTACTGGGCAACTGTGAAATAGTTGAAAAGTATTTGACAATATCACAAAAGCTTTGCCTTTAGCGTGAATTTACACATGACAAAATTTTTCCGAATAAATAACATTAAAACGTTTAATATTAACACCCAACCTGTTTTAAGAGTTTCTTTTGTATTGTGTTAAGTGTGTACTTTATATATTTTTAAACTATTAACTGAACACAATTCTAAAAAATAGTTTTAGTTTTAATTCTGATTATTATGTACTTTCAACCTCTTTACTCTCCTACCCGCTTAAAAAATTGTAAATAAAAACTGTACATTTTAATAAGGCTTAATATTTTTTATGATGTTTTTAAATTAATCACAAAAGGTATAAAATATGTTTTTAAGATGTGAACTCCCATATCTCTGGTATATAAAATACGCAAACTATTAATTGTTAGGTTGCAAATGAAATTAAAAGATATTTTATTTTATTTGTTTTATATACCAGGACTAAATGCAAATGACAATCTATATAAAATATAATTATTGTTAAGGATGACTTATCTTTTAAAAGAGATCTCTGACAAGGAAATTTTAGAGGCAGAGAAAATAATTATTCCGTGTAAACATAAAGGTAGAAACAGTAGGACAATCTTGTGTATTAAGTGTGGAGATAATGAGTTCCAGAGTTAAGCAGCATTAAAAGAGAAGGATTTATGGTAATTTTAAATATTCTAGTATGGAGTCTCAAGAAATTTTAAGGAAACACAAGAGCACTCAGATAATTTTCTAGGTGAACAAATGTGAAAGCTATCTTACAAGTAAAAAGGAAAATATTTTCGAAGAACTTTATTGGCAAATGCACATTTCGAAAAAAGAAAGCCACTTTAACTTACGGCGGTATTCCCAAATGTTTTCAAACTTAGGCAAGCCGTTGAGAAAATGGATGCATAAATTCTGAAGTCATTCTAATTTGCCAAGCAGCTCATCAGTCGCATCTAAATAACAGATCTCAGCGTGATAAAGGAGAAAAAGTGGAAGAGATTTGGCTAGCACATTTGTAGTTTTAAAGGGAAATAAATTTTAAAGATGTTTAAGTGAATGTAACAAACGATATAGGTTCCCGTTTATATGGCTGAGTTGAGCTAACCGAGTGAAATGGAAGTCTAGGGTTAATTCTAGATTTTTTTACAGGAACTAGGTACTATAACGGAGTAACATCCACATATCTCAATATCGAACTCAATTAAAGTGGCTCTATTCCCCTTGTGTATTATATTGCAAGTTTATTTTTTATAACATTATAAAATTTGTTTTGCAAAACTTTTATTTGTAAGTTTTTTTTATGTTTTTAGCCTACCAGTCCACATAGTTATTTTAATTTTCTTTTTCTCCGAAGAGTAATTAATTGGTAGAAATCTATTAAAGAGAAAAGTTAAACCTTTGTACACTGTTTTTTTTTATTATATATTTTTATGTAGGTTACTGGTAAATAAATAAATAAAATGATTAAAATAATACCTATAAAGTTTATTTCGAAGATAAGAACCGATGCTTCTAAAATTTGATAACAGAGAACGTTTAAAATAAACATAAATATAAATATAAAATAAACATAACTCATTGCTAACGTTATTTTAGCAAACAAAATATTAATTTTTGATATTAAATAAAAACTTTATGTATTTTTATACTAAAATGGCCGAGTAATAATTACTTAGAAAACTGTTAAGAAAGTAACTTCAAAAGAGCGTCACGACAACACTCCCACTTTATGCTATTGACGTGGTGTTTGTTCCTATATGAAATAAGTAATGAAGTTTACTTTCAAAATAACAGAAAATATACAAATATTGATTTATATATTTTTCGCAACAAGAGGGAGGTAGAAAATTACATATTATTTTTAAACTTATTATGCATGTTAAATATGTAATATGACGAAATTTGGTGTTGAGGGGCTATTTCGATATTGTATGTAATTGGAAAAGTGTAAGTGTGGTATGTCATGTCATCTGACAACATCAATAGAAAAAAAATCTAAAACTTCAATTTTTTATGATACTGACTGATCTCTATCACATCTCTAGATTTGCATAAAAAATCCCTTTAAAACCCTGAATGAGGTTGTGTAAATTAAATACCTAAGTGAATAAAACTTTGGATTATAATAGAGCTATCGAGATTAATAAATAATGCTCTGATTACAATTAATTATGGGGGTTATCCCCCAACGGTACGACATGGGAAATAATAGTTGAATCAAAAAAAAATACATGTTTGATGGTAAAAAAAAATCTACAAACAAAGTAGAAAGTTAAAGCACGTTGTCAAAATTGAGGATTAGCTGGGAATGTCACCGAGCATGCGCATATTCTGGGCATTTTATACGGCCATTCTAGCAAAAAAGGCTTCTTTCAAAGCTACCTTACTATGGACTTCCCGAAAGCTTATGCAAAGTGGCTCACTTTAGCTTAGTCACTGAACGGAGAATATAGGTCGTTCTCCATAGTCTTTGTATGGACCCCAAGCAAGTGTCAGTGTTCTTGAAGGGCGCATGCTACCCCAACTCTGTTCTTCCGGTACATCAATGATATGTTGGATCTTTTCTACATACATTGCAAACCGTGCATTGCTCTCAAGGCAGGGAAAACGTCTACAAATACAGAATATATAGAAATTCGAATAAAAGTCATGCGTAATTTAAATTCTTCATCATATGATGCAATCGCAAAATTCATCAAAAACGTTACTGTCAATAATAAATATTTTGCTTTTAAACATGTTTCATCAGATTAAATTGTTAAAGCATTTAGAAACTTAAATGCGAAGAAAACCGGTGATTTTTGGCGTATATCAGATAAACTACGTGACAATATTATAAATGATATTGCCCCACAATTATTCCTTATTTCCAATAAATGTGTTCAAATTCCGAGCTTTGATCAAAAATAGTAGATAGACTTGAACCCGAAAATTATGGGCCTATGTCTATTTTACAGACCTTAAGCAAGATCTTCATAAAAAATTATTATAAACCAAATGGCAAAATTTATATATATATCAATAAAATCATGCAAAGTTGTTTTACCAAGGTCAAATCAACGATTCGGGTGCAACGCTTCTTAAGCACGTCCATGACGCATGGGAGAAGTTGCAGATTTTTTTTATACTTGTAAAAAGTGAAAGTAACTAAATATGTGTTACCAAAAAGAAAAATTCTTTTTATTGTGTTTCAAAATATCGCAAACAAAATGAGTAAATTTGTTTTTGTTACCTGGTCCCTGTGCGAAGCCTAAAATAACGTTTATGTTTGTACTCATATTGATACCGAGGGTTAATACTTTTGATCTTTGATAGGCTTTCGACCGCGTCATCTTTACGCCATTGTTAACATACATTCATACTTTTATTAGAACAAAAATATATATGAACATTAGCAATAGCAAGAAGGTACCATTACGAAACTGCCATTTTTTAAGGTGATATTATTTTAAAATTGCTTCAAATGCGACAAGCATAATATTTTAATAAAAACTAAATTGCTTATAACTAACAAAATTTTTGTACTATAACATAATTTTATATACATATTTATGTAAGAATAATGAAAAGTTTTTGATGTTAATACTTTACCAGAGACGAAGCTTCTTAGCATTCCATGGATTCACCGTGCTGGTGCCGGGCCCATTGTGTTACGAGAAGTTATCGCCTTATACTGGATGAAAAATATCGTAATATTTTATTAATATTGTATAGAGATTAAATGAAACAAGTTTTATGTTAGTAATGAGTTCTGTATGTTATTAAAAACAATAGGTTAAATTTAAAAGTTAACTTATTCTTTCAAATGATGTGTTCAGTTATAACATTATCACCATTGTATAAATGTTTGTATAATGTTGATAATATTATGCAAGCCTTTGACACATTTACTAAACCAATATGTGTGCTACTTTCCAAACTAGACATAATAAATTACATCCTCTCCCCAACAGTAACAATCGCTACATATCTATAATACCATTTTAAGCTTTAAGAGCTTTCATTCTGGAAAAAAAGAATATCGAAGATCTTGAATCAACTATTTCCTTCATCTATTCTTATATGTTGTATATTTGTATACTTGTCATACTCGTTCAATTGACCGGAAGAGAAAGCATTAGATCCGCTATTTATATATACTAATTATATTGGTAGCGTTTGTTTGATTTCAAATAAAGTGCTACCACTTTTATGTTTTTTAGTTAATATTATAATTCTTAAATATTAAAAATAATACCGGTAAATAGAAAAAATATATAAAAAAATCGGATTTTCCAGAATTGTTCAATCATTTTTACAAACATGAAGCGAGATGTTTAGATATATACCAATGAATGATGGCAATAAAAAAAAATACATAATAATAAAATAAAAAAAATACTTTCAAACTTACGCAGATACTTTACAAGCTTTTCATACTTATTTATACTCGTATTTTTCATATTGTTAAATTTTACATATTTATAGTTGTCTGATTTTATTAAATTATTAAGTTTATTATTAAGTAATATTATCTATATATTTGAAAATTAAATATCTAATAGTTAGTTATCCATAAACCATAAAATACATATACATTGGTAAGCGTTTATACGAATATCATAATTATAAATTCTAATGGTTTTAAGCGCTTTTGTCATTATTCATTAAAACTATAATGTTAAAATAAGAAGTACTTATTGTTTCTATATCGCCTTGTTCCAATATCTACCCAGATAAGGTTTGATTTGTTAGTGAAATATTCAGGGATCCAAAATACAAGGGTAAACCTTATGCAGGGTCTAGAAACATGTAATGTAAATTAATTATTGACAAAATATCAGATGGATATATTATAATTTAATTCTAGGATTTTAATATATTCTGCTATATGATCAAAAAAACATTACCATTTAAATTTGCCAGAAACATTTTATATAGAAGATCCAAATATTAACTCTATTTTAATATTAAACAAAATCTGTTTTATATTATCTTTCTTAAACTAAAAATATAAAGGCTTTTGATATATTTTCCAGCGAGATAGTGCATTCAAAATATCTGAATGTTCAACTAAGATAGTGTTTGCTTCTCAAATAGATTAAACAAATCCGAATTGAGATAATACTAATATGTAAGTACAAAGTGTATTTACTACGAATACGAATACTATCTTATTTTAATATCTTTATAATAAATATACAATTTGTTATTTTATAATGAATTTAGTTTTGTTTCATAATTTTCGAATGACTAATAATATTTTGCTTGAGAGTAAGTAACATTATAAATTGTGTAGAATAAAATTCATCTACAGCTATTTTCTGTTAAATTTTCTACATAAAGTTTGTCGTTGAAATATTAAGTTTAGTCCGTCTATTGCACTCTGCTAAATTGCTGTCCTATTAACTGCCTGTCCTTTACGTCAACTTATTTTGTAAGAGTAAACGAATTATTTTGGGTAAAAATACAATACATAAGTCATAAATTATATTGAAGTTTTAATAGCAGTAGATATGTAATGCAATATTCAATTCTTTGTATATTTGAATTTGACACTATTAACACATACAATAAATCTCTTAAATAATAATATGTATGTTACTTATGTTGGTGTGCGTAACGTTTTAAGAGTACCCTTAAATGAAGGATACACTTTTGCTTTAAGTATTACAATAATTATATTATTGTAAGGTTTTTATTTCATTTTGGTTATTATGTTTTCGGAAGATTACAAACAGACAGTCGCATTTAATTATATTCTGTACATTTCTTTGAATATACAAAAAAAATGCAGATGTAACATTAACAAACAAATACTTTTAAATAACACAATAACTCTACGAGTACCGCGGTATTATTAATAACCTAATAGAATATAAAATATTTAATTCATAAAATATGTAGAAAACCCAATCTCAGCTTATAATACTCATAATCGGAAACATTAAATGCTTCTCTATGTATTAAAATGGCTACATCACAGAAAAAATGTAGACAATAAATGCAAACAAATTATTTATTTCCCAAGAAAAAATAAATAAAAAGGGACCAGAAGATTTAAATTAAAAATCTGTGAATATTTATACAGAATATACATTTATTTGTAAAAGGATTAGATGCATCCCTTATACTTTATTAACACATCTAAATATTTTTTTCGTGCTCTATTTAAATCGATAACGTTAAATAAAATTGTTAGAATAACACATTTACGTACTAAATTATTTTTTCAAACATGTCGGACCAAACTTCATGCTCAATTAACGTTACTAACGCTATGTTAAAAAAACTCTAATTTACCGACATAAAAAATTAAATAAATAAAACATAAAGTATGTGACCAAACCTATAAAAATTTAAACTAATATTTCAGGTCTGATTATCGGTTCTACAAAATTGATTATGACACTACATTACAATTTCAATATTTGTTATTTTGACAAAAACTAGTCACTACGTCAGCAATTTCCTTTAATAATTATTATTATTGCACTTTCTGTAAATACTTGCACAAAAATGGTTTGAAATAAAAAATACCTTATGTTCTGTTTGCATTAATAACTTCTATACCCAATTTCAAGCTTTCTGATATTCAATTTATCAAATTTTGATATACGACTGCGGCAAAATAAACTTTAGCTTGATCACTTTTGTTCCTTGCTGTTTATATTGTTCTATCTATATCTATTCAGGTGCGTTTGATTGTTGGTTACAAAATATAGGTTATGGGAAAATTCGTACGTATGTATTTGTTTTTCACTTTAAATAATTTATAATTAAAAATTCTATTAAGGAAGAAAAATATCAATTCTAAAATAATGAAGCAATAATTTAGAATGATGTTGTTTTATATAAAAAATAAGATTTCATATCAAGAGTAAGATTATTCAAGTGATAAAATAATATAATATATGATTTTTTTCTACATATGGAACGAACGTAAATCACATTTATATTTCTATAGAAAATGGATTTCACTGGTTTCTTTATGTTCTGTGTTAGAACCAAGTACTTTGTGAGAGTTAACCCAAAACATAATTTGTCTACGTCTTCATCCTAAGTAGGTGTTCTTTATTCTAGGCGTTTTTCTTAGTTCCTTTAAACTAAGAGTAGTGCTATGAAGTTGACACCAGATTATTTAAGATTAAATACGCCCTCTCCATGTATTTTGTTAATGGAATAATATCTTATAGATTTATTCAAATACAAAATATTTTTTTTTATAAAACGTGTACTCGTAATAACAATATGGGTTACCAGTTTTTTCGTTTACAATTATAAAAATATATATATATTCCTATTTACATATTTCTTTAAATAATAAAATTTAAGATTTTTAATAAGTCGGTTTGCTTTTAGGTATATGAGGAATGTTACTTTTCCAAAATAATTTCTTTATAAATTTCGAAATTTTGACGAAGGATTTGAGGCAACATTTTGCCTCTTAGACTTTTGCCAACTGATTACCCGCTTGTAAGTTAAAAGGAGCAAGACCCAATAAATATAGTATAAATTAAAAATTTATACGTTTCACAAAAAATATGATGGTATAGATTACTTCTACTAAAGCAAGCGAATCTTGTTTACTAGAAAAGTATATAGCTATTATTTTTTTAATAATACTTTTTTGTTACACACGTCTTGTTTGTGCATAGTATTTTTTTTATATATTTATTTGAATATATAGAACCATAACGATCTAAGAAAATACTTTGTCTAAAAATTATGCTGCTAGATATTTGTTCATAGTTGAGTAGAAATTATCCTTATCCAGAGATTATAGAAGTATGGGCCAAAGTGGGTCATCGAAATTTTAAGCTGATTCTGTCTGCTATACAAATTTATATTAACATTTGAATTGTTTGCATTTAAATTATTATTTAACTTTGTATTTGTTGTAGTTTGTTATATAATTTAGTTTTATTTTAAAGTACTTATTCTATTTAATAAATTTATAAAAAAAATACATTTAACCACTAAGATTAAAAACTTGAGATTTTAAAGGAAGTTGAATTCGATATTTTAAATGTTGGCGCATATAAAATTAGAATCTTTCATATTATTTTATTTGATTTATTAGGTTTTAGTTTATTAAGTTTGAGTTTCTTCGTTTTCATATTGTTTTAATTCTTCATTTATATATAATTTTTAGTTAATACACCTAAACTATATATGTAGATTTAAAGTATTTATAAATACATAACAAGCTAATATTAAACTAATAATAAATACGAGCAACGAACGTATATGTAGTGAAACACTTCGTATACGTAAACAAACGGCCCCAGTATCCGCTCGCAGTAAGTCAACTCAACTGTCCGTGACGCCGCGACCGTCGAGATGCTAAAAGCCTTTATAATGGGTCGTTACGTTGCCGTTATTATTCTTAACACAAGGTTCCGTATTTTAAATATTTATAATTTCAACAAATCTTAGTTATTTGAAAGTTATAATTATGTTTATTAGCAATTATTAACAATTTGCAATCAATAGATGTATTTAACATTGCACAACCTCAAAATACCTATTTATTGTCAAATATATTTTTTATATATTTTACTAATTACCATTTTCCCAAAAACATATTCCTTCATTTAAAAAAGTAAATAAATGCATTTGTTTATTTATAACTTTAACACTTTATAATAAATAAAAAATAAGTAAATAAATATCTCGTGAATAATATTGATTACTTAAATTTGATGTTACGTAGAAAAGCAAGCTGAGACTTGTTATATCGTTTGGTCATTTGACAAATATAAGAAGACGATGTGAATAGATACTTTTGCATAAAGATATTAATTTTAATTTGAGCTAAAAGAATTTGCCGTATTTCATCATCTCTATTATCATTACGTTTTTGGCACAATATCGATGGGTCCTATGTATAAGGGCCAAACTAACAATTTGGCTATTTTACCTTTTCTATTGTAAACGCTTCTTATTGATCTAATTAATCATGTTGGATATTAAAAAATATATATTTCTGCATAGAAACACGTTATTGTATTGAAGTATAATGGCATATGTATCATGATTTTAAACGTATAAGGTCCAAAGAGTAATTAGAGACTTGTACGCGGGGAGTACCCGCGCGTTTGTTTATAATTTGGACCAATGAGCCGGTTTGACACTTGTACGTTGATCGGAACAATGGTCGCACAGTGTTATCTAAAAATGTCAACTATTGTTTTGCGTTAGAATTTATTTCATAAGACAATCTAGAGATGGCATCTAATTATCGTACTAAAAGTAGAAGTCGGCAATTGGTGAATTTAGCATTGGGAAATGAAAATAACAGTGCCCAGAGAAACGATTTAGGTTATGAAAACGACGATTTTATTGAAAACAGCGATGATAATCTTTGTAAGTATTTAAAATTGTGTTTTTATATACTAGTACATCTTTATACTTCCATTAATTATTGTTTTTTTAGTAAATTAAATGAAATGTCACGAGTTTTTAGAATGAACGGCCAATGTGGTACATTGGCCGTTATACGTAGCTTATTCTAAAAAATACACTTTCGCCCTACAGTATTTTGTACTTTTTACCTGTTTTGAATATTGATAATGTGGAAAGCAAGGGTTGAAGTATTATTAGGAAAAGTATTTGTTCAGAATCTGCTAAACTAAAATCATTACCTACATTATTAACTCAATTTAACTTATTTTAATACAATACTCCGCTCTAATCTTACTTCATTTTTTTTCAGCTACTTTGCCGTTTAGAGCTAGTGATATCTTAGAAAATTGCAGTTTAAGTCTGCTTAAAGATATTTTTAAAAATAATCAGTCCCAAGAAGACAGACAAAATGAAATATTGGAAAATTCTACTTTGCTCAAACCTGATGACATCTTTATTTCTAATAGTCAACTAAGCCAACCCCATGAAAAGTGTTCCCACACTCATGAAAAGGAAAATCACTCTGATTTACACTCATGCTGTCTTTCAGTACAAGAAACAAATGATGAGCCGATAGCTACCAGGTCATCAATCATAACAACAGATCTGTCAGGCGAAACAGTTTTCGAATCTTCAATCGAACATCACAGTGAAGAGTTTATTCAAAATGTAGATCTATTGAATGAAGATGTACGCGATGCCGATAATGCGACCCCAATGCCGTCTTCTAATTACACTTCTTTCGGTGAGGAAGAACCTATTCCTTCAGTGCCGTCATTGTTATCAGATGCCACTGCCTTGTCCCCAATTTCACATTACTCATCAAGTGACGTTTCAACTCCTACGCGGCCCAGGAAAAGAAAATTTACTAAAAAAAGAGATAGTGGACGATTGCGAGAAAAATTTTGCAATGAATGGATAGATTCGAAAAGAAAAAGACTTAAAAATACTGGGAAAGTTTATAACAGTAGGAATGGTAAATTAAGAGATGAGAAACAAATTGGTGAACCGTGTCAGAGCACGTGTAAACTGAAGTGTTACGAAAAACTTGATGAAGATGTAAGGAGTGCTATATTTGATCAATTTTGGAGGATTGGAGACCATTCCAAGCAATATGACTTTATTGTTAACTATGTAGTAAGAATAAATAAAAAAAGAACGGTTGCCCAAGGTGACTCACGAAGGTCATACACATATGTGTATCATTTACCTATTACTCATAACAATCAAAAGACGAAACTAGTGGTATGCAAGACGATGTTTCTAAACACCATCAGCTGTGGGCCTAAAATGATCCGAACTGCAATGAGTAAATTCGCTGATACAAGTAGGCTCACGTTGATTGATAATAGAGGTCGACATGATCACCATAAAACATCTATTGATGAGAAAATGATCAGAAGTGTGCTGGACCACGTCAAGTCCTTTGAGCCGGTCGATTCACACTATTGTCGTAAAGACAGTAACAAACTTTATTTAGATGGCTCTTTAAGTTTCATTCGCATGTTCAAGTTATATAAAGAATGGTATGATCCCTCAAAATATGATAAAAAATGTGAGTCGTTAAGGCAATACAGGGACATAGTAAACAAAAATATTAATTTATCATTCCACCAGCCAAAAAAAGACCAATGCCATGTTTGTCATTCCTTCAAAAACGGTCCTGTGACTCCTGAAAATAAAATATCTTATGATAATCATATAATTAACAAGAACCGAGCTAGATCTTTAAAAGAAAAAGATAAACGTGATTCACAAAATGACACTAAAATATTCTGCGCTACTTTCGATTTGCAAAAGGTGTTGTTGTCGCCGAGTGGTGAAATTAGTCTATTTTATTACAGCAAAAGGCTGAAAGTACATAACTTGTCAGTTTTTGATATTGGAAATTTATTCGGTACCTGTTATTTATGGAATGAGCAAATTGCAATGAAGGGATCGAACGAAATAGCGAGCTGTATTTACGATATGATCAAATTAAAAAGTCAAGAAGGTTGTGAAGACCTTAGATTCTGGTCAGACAATTGCACTGGCCAGAACCGAAACAGGATTATGTTTTTTATGTATCTTTACGCCGCTAAACAGTTTAATTTGAATATAAAACATACTTTTCTGGAAGTGGGTCACACCCAGAACGAAGGCGACTCCATACACGCGACAATAGAAAGAGCTTCAAAATATAAAAATATTTACACACCATCTGAATGGAGCTCATTGATTCGATGGGCGAAAACAAAAGGAAGTCCTTATAACGTCATAGACGTAACTCAAAATATGATTTATGACTTCAAAAAGATGCAGACAAATACATACTTTAACTGGACTAAAAACAAAGAAGGACAAAAGATTGTTTGGTCTAAATTAAAACAAATTCGTGTAAGCCGAGACGAATCATACGTTTTACATTATAAATATGATTTAAGTGAAGATGCTATTGAAAATAATATTAATATCTTCGATCAGCCAGTACGGACAAGAAGACAAAATAATATAACTGATAGGCGAACAGATATTCCCCTGCAACCATGCTACAATCAGTTGTTACCAATACAACCTTCGAAGAAGAAAGACTTACTTGATTTATGTCGAAAAAATATTATCCCACCTTTATACCATAGTTATTATGAAAATTTAGTAGCATCTAATGACATTGTGTCAATCAATGAAAGTGATAATGAATAGGTACAGAGATTTTCCACTTACTAGAATTGTTGATTATGAGAGTTTTATTAGGTACTAGACTATAATACAAAGATATTTTTATTTTTGTTTACGCCAGACAGGCTTTTATTTTTGTTACGTTATTTTTTGTTATTTATCTAGAATTTATTAATGTAAAGTACCTACATTATTTATATTACTTACCTGATTTAGATAATTAAACTTAGGTCTTGAGTACAAGTTTTTTTCTTAAGTACTTCATTATTTTTTTATTACTATTAAATTACCAAAAAGACTGAATACGGGTCCATAACATTAGTTTTAAGGCTAATTAATTTTTTGTTTCAATAAATGAATGAAACCAATCTGTGTTTTTTATTGTTTATAATGATCTAACTGGTAACTCACTTATTAGGTTAGCAGGTTTTAAAACGTATAAGTGTCAATGTGACATAATTACCTTAATATCGACGTACTTTTAGTTTGAATAATTGCAACTCCAACTGCATCAACTATTTACTAATTTTATGAGAAAAAATAAAGTAAAGATTAACGTTACACTAATTAAGGACATACGCGTATAATGGCCAATATGACACATTGGCCTTTTTATGATGTTTTTGAATAGAAATAATTTAAATAAAAACTAAAAAAAAAGGGCCAATGTGACGTAAAAAAAAACCGATAAATGTATATATTAAATACTGTAGTAAAAATGTAGAGGATAATTGTTTTAGCAAATAAGCAAAATTTCGTATACTTCTGTTTTGTCAATCTAATATTATAGTAAATTTAAACTTTGACCGCCTCTCTTGTAAAGTTGACTATTTGCATTTTGGCCCATATACATAGGACCCATCGATATATTGTTTAGCAGTTGTGTAGGTTAGATGTAATGTTTACTTAAAGAATAATATAATAGTTATTAATATCGCTAAAATTTGATTTGTTAGTAAAATTTTTACGAATTCAAGGGTAAATTTTTAACAGGGTATCGAAACATGTAATGTATATTAATTATTGACAAAATCTCAACCTAATATACTTTAATTTAATTCCAGAAATTTAATTCACTCTGCTATATATTTAAAACAATATTACCTTTAAAATTTTCCAACAATATACTGCCTTTATAATATCTGAATGTTCAACTAAGATGGTGCTTGGTTCTTGAATGGATTAAGCAAATCCAAATTGAGTATATTTTCATTATATTTTATAAGTATATTTTCTAGAAATACGTATACAATCTTATTTTAATATCTTTATGAATTTTTGTTTTATAATGAGTTAGTAGTAGTTAGTTTTATATTATAACTTTCGAATGAATAATGTTTTATATGAATAAGTAACATTACTTGTTGTGTGGAATAGTATAAAAATACAGCTGACTCATTTTCTAAATAAAGTGTGTCGTTGAAATATTAAATTTGGTCCTTCTATTGCACTCTGTAAAATTTCTGTCTTATTAACTAATATTCCGTTACATAGATTTATTTTGTAAAAGTAAACGAAATAATTTGTAATTACAATACCAGTGAATGATTGACAAATGATGTTTGAGCTGAGCGTAAGAGAAGCTCTTAACTGTTTAGGAGACCTTTTTTGTGTTTAGTTATCTCCAGAATGCGCTAAATAGATAATTAGCTAAAAAAATTCTCATGTATGTTTGAGCCGAACGCGGATGTTAAAGCGAAAACAGATTGAAAAAATGTTTAGCCATTCAAAAGCTATCAAGAAAAGAAGAAAGGAAAGGGGCTGAGCTCAACACCCGCCGCGCACGGTTGGCGGATCTTAGTGTATTGAGAATATAATTGCAGTAGATTTATATTTTAATAAAATTGTTTCGAATATAATCAACTCTTATAAATTTATTTACACCTGTGGCTTTAATTCGACCGTAACTCATAGTTTGAGTATTATTGAGTGATCGAATAAAAATCAAACCTCAATAACTATTGAAAATATATATTTTATAATAGTATAGTAAAATATGTATGATATATATTTTTTAATTATATAGAAAACCCGGTGAAAATTTACTGTAATGTTTGTAACCAAATATCGTGTATTTTACAATATTACGATAAACATTAAATCTTTTAAATAATTTATAAATGTACAACATATTATGCTTTCACATTTATCGAAAATGGGAAAATATATTTCCCAAAATTTGATGGACACAAGATTTGATTGAGGTAATTGATATGATATTTTTATAATATATAGTTGACATCGTCATGTAAATTGACAATAATATATGTATATCAGATTACAATATCGGATTAATTGAATAATTACTGACTTAAGATGTTTCGACGATAATATAATAATGATATATGTATATATTAGAGACAACGCTCTAGACCTATCCTAATAGACTACACAATAGATATCTTTTAAATGCTCACGTGATAACGTTAAACTTTTGGTGAATGTCGTTGTATAGAAGTTCTAAAATTAATATTGATTTTGTTAAGCTATTACTGGATACATGTATAGTAAGTGTCCTACATTAAACTATAATACTCACGTTTCTAAAGGTCGAATTGATTGTCCCACGGGCTAAAGGATAACCCGTCCATAATCCCCACAGATCCGCCTCAAGCCTACTCAAATCCTATCGAAAGCTTCACCGAAAACCACATATCCACCATCATGTATTTCAAAAATCACTTTTATTTCAATGCCATACGAGTTACACGATATGCAGAATTGTTAGTCTTGGAGCTTTTTCTTCACCATAAACAATGGCCACTGAATGGTACTTATTGTAGCAAGTTAAAATTGTTAGCCAATTAAATCTTGTAAGCTTTATTATTTAGAACTTTGTAAATTTCTGAGAATCGGCAGGGTAAGTTATTTCGAAGCGTTATAATAAATAAATCCGCAATTTAATGAAGTAGAAATGTGATATATAACGTTTGTATAACAATATTCTGGATAGTTAGATAATCCAAAGTATATGTTCGGAAATATAAAATGTTGTATGGAGATATAGTATGTTTTTATTACAACAACATCGTCTACTAAAACAATTAGCTTTTTACTCAAACAATAAGGTATTAAAATTCACCTAATATTTACTAACATTACAATTTACAACAACTTTAACAATAAACTGGACTCCAAATTAAGCCAAAAATTATAAGTCAAAACACCAAATTATATAGTAGTTAAGGCTAGTAAGTAGTTTTTTTGAACTGCAAATAATCGAATCCCAAATTGGTATAAGTATCCTATCTCTTGATGTTGACTATGGTAATAAACTGCACGTATATCGACACCATAATTTTGTCAATAACAAGTTAATAATTTGATGAAAGTGATGAGTTAATATAGAAACACAGAAACTAACTTGTACAAAAAGAAAAGTTTTGAGAACACGTGGCATTTATGTATAGATATATAATTTTCATGGATGACATTTGTTTTTGAATATTAACTTAATTCAAAAAGTAAAATACGAATATTCAAGTATTTCTATATCTAGATCTAAAATTCCATTTAAACTTTGTGCCTAACCACCAAAATTATTATCAGAAAGTTTTAATAGGGCTATTTACAAAGGTCACTTCTTAACGAGATAATGGCATGACCGAAGCTCATTAGAATATTTGCCTAAGTTGAAATGTTTATTGAATAGCATTTAAATTATAAGTTATATATCTAATATACTGATCTTCATATAAATTTTAGTCATTTAATATTCCGTTGTAAAAATATAAATAGAATATCGTTTGTTTATGTAAAGTTTGTTTGAAAAAAAAAACACGATGTTTAGAATTTTTGAAAATTTAAGTTAAGGTACTTCTGTTGAGTAAAGTACCGCAATACGATTAATAAGGCAATAAAAACTTTTTACCGTTTTTAAGCCATTTTTTCTTAGTTTGTAACTTAGAACTTATTTATAAAATGCATTATAGAAGCTTAAAGGCATGACATTTGCTAAAACCGTGCTTCACTATCACAAAGTCTTTGGTGTACAATTATCCACGGAATAGAGATCAAAGCATTCGGAGTAGGCGGCGAAGTGGGTCAATGAAATGTTAAGTTAGGTCCGTCTGTTGCACTCGACAAAATTTCTATCCTGTTTAATGATGATGCCTTATCTGAAACGTCGGTTTAAAATTTGCGACAGTATATATAATAAGTATTTCTATATACTTTTCAACCACCTCATACAATTTATAGTATTGTTTATATTGCAGGTTTTTCTTCAAGACTCTGAATGGAAATATTTCAACTTTAAAACACAATACTCCAGTATTTTTTTTTTGATTTCGTAGGCCTTTACTATTGTCCTCAATATTTGCATTACTATCTATATGTTTAGGTGTTGGTCAAGGTAAAGAATGTTTTCTTATGCCTTATGTCTTACGGGTACATTGTATTATTTTTCTAACATAACTTTTAGGAGAAGCCAAACGAAAGTCATTCATTTTACTTTACGATTTCAATTAAAACCGACCAAGTAATTAAAACTTGGTAAAATATTGCATTTCGAGATTAAAAATGATATTCCCTTGTGTCCGGATCGACTCTTCTGAGTAGACATGATAATATATTCGAAGCACCATCCGTCACCATCCTATATATGACCATGACGTATTTATATATTAATGTGTAAAATCCATTGACACATATCAAAATGACAAATGTACGATTTATCCATCTATTCATCAATATTAAATAGAAGAATAAAAAATTATACATAATTTAATGAGATGTAAGATTTTAGTATCCATTTCATAGAGTGTAAACAATTACTTCGGAAGTTACCATTTAATTCGGAAGTTAACCTCCTATTCTTAAATTGTTTTATTGTTTAAGAAGCATAATTATAAGATTTGATCCTTTTGATTACATTCTTAAACATAAAGTTAAGCTTTTTTTTTTTTATTCGATTTTTTATGATTTAATAGGTTTTAGAGCTTATCAATATTATTATATATATTTTAGGTAATAGGATGGGACGAGAATGTTGTGAAATAAAACTTTATTGATCTATAAACTTCTTAATGGTTTTAAGTTTACATATCTTGTGCAGTTTTTGATGGCGATTCTTTAAATGTAGTATTACTTATTTTTACATTTTTCACTTTCTTACGTCTAATTCAGAATTGTATCTCTTTTGCATATTCTCATTATTTATTTAAATTATTGTTTCATATAGCAGTTACTGAGGTTTACATGAAATATGAATATTATCAATTTACATATATATTTTATGTACAAAATTTTAACTTTATAATAAATAAATAAAGATATATACTACAGCTTAACATAAAACAGTAAATTCATGGTTCGTGCTATTAAGACCTATAATTCTTAGCTAACTTTGGTTCTTTCGTTGGTCAATCTGTACTTTGTTAGAAGTTTAACACTTTTAAAACCAAAAGAGACCTAAAAGACTTAAACAACACACATTACAGGAAGTTGCTTTAAGAAGCGGAAAAAGAGTGTGAACAGTGCAACTTTGCCACAAACTTTGGAAAAGCGTTGGAGTTGCTTTTAAGTACATATTTATATTCTGGTTTTGCATTCCGTCCTTACGAATAATAATTTTAGCCTCAATTTTGCTTGGATTTAAATTTGGTAAAAAATTAATATATTTTCCGGGACTCCATATAAATAGCTTAATAAAAACATTAAATTTAGTGCGATATAAAACAAAATTCATATGCCAGTAACATATATTTCATGAAAGTAAATCTGTGTCATTCTGTTTCTCATATAATTCTCTATTCTCAGTTTCGGGTTCCTATTGGAAAAAAATATATATAGTTTTTGCTTTCATTGATCTATGTCTCGTTCTCTAGCTGTTATGTTTGCAACATAACATCATTATCATAATGTTCACCTATAGACGCACACCGCAACGGACAGGCTTGCGCAAGCGATGTGCCCAGCCCACTACCACTTTAGACAAGCAACTTTTGGAGATAAGTTGGTGATCTTGCTTCTTCTCTCCTTCTCGTTTCTTATTCTATGTCGCAGAGAAACTTTTAGCAACATCCTTTTCAATGCTGTCTGGGTGATCTTGGACCTTCTTATAGGGTTCGACGTAAACGAATATGTCCCAGAGCTATATGTCTTCACTGGTAAGATACAATAGTCACCTTCGACTTCGACTTCGACAGACATGACGGTATTCGTCTACGTCTAGCTTAGAACCTCCCATAACTACTTAAGCAGGCTCGACATGAGAATTAGATATCAGCTTCGTATTGTCATTTTAAGTCCTACTTGTCCGGAGGCTGTACTGAGATCATCTAGCATTGTACCCAGATTTTCCATAGTCAGCCCAAGTCTTGGCCGAATCGAAGGCTTTTTCACAAATGGCAAGCATAGTGCAAAGTGTTCATGATTTTTGGGTTCTAGATTTGATAAGGTAATAAACATTATTTAAGAATGAAATTAGAGTAAAATTTTAACAAATAAGGTTTGGTGAAAATAGTTTCAAAAATATTATCCAAATCTTACATGATATATTTGTATGTTTATTTGTATTATATTTATAAAAAATAATTTTCAAAGAGATAGTCATAGACATTTGAAACTAATCTACTACAGTTGCTTTTTTTAATTTAATTTTAAATATATGCTGGCTAGCCTTTTAAAACTTTCAATGATTCATTACCAAATTCCATATGCAATAAATTATGTAAAGTTGATTTAAATTTTCATTAAAATATGAACAAACAAATATTTAAAGTGGTCAAATAAATGTCATATCCACGGTGGACTTATAATTTGAACCCTACCCAATGAACCAATATTATTTTAGAAAATTCTAATGTTTAAATGACATTGAAATTAGACAAAATATAAAATTAAACGAAAATCATGTTTACAAATTTAAAAACCTCTTTATTCTAAATATGCAACATTTTTATTGTAATACTAGCTTTTGCCCGCGACTTCGTCCGCGTTTCCGTCGTTTTTCGAAAAAAAATTAGCAGATGTCCTCCCTCATAGTTTTGACGTAACAGGCAGATTCACTTTCGTATTTTAGAAGGGCAATAGTAATATAATATGCCAATCCACAAAACTGTTGAAAAATATAAGTAACCGCAGAATATTATAATATACCCACGCTATACCCACGACTCGGTCAGCGTGTAACTCCTTGTTTTTTATTAAGATAATATATTGCTAATATTTTTAGATCAAATTAAAATGTTTCAGCGCAAAGCTTCTGGGTAGACTATGTTAAGAGTCGACCCGTCCGGCACGTGAACGTAAAGATTCCTAGAATTGCTAACCCGGGAAAGAGCGACGTATAATTGACCATGCGAGAAACAGCTAACACCGAGATCTACTCCAGCAACACGAAAAGTCTGCCCTTGAGCTTTATTGATAGTCATGGCATAGCACACCGATACTGGGAATTGCGTTCTTTTAAATTGGAATGGAAAATTATTTGGTATTATGGGAATTCTGGGAATAAATACAATTTCTCCTGCACCGCAACCTGTTAAAATTTGAGCCTCGATTACATTTTGTTGCAACTGGGTTACTTTTAGCCGAGTTCCATTGCAAAGTTGAGGTGGTCTTAAATTTCGGAGCAGAATTATCGGTATGCCAATTTTTAAACAAATTATATGAGAAGGTAGTCCAGGCATACTTAAAGAATTTAAAAATTCTATCGGGTAATTAGTGGCTTCTTGTTCATCAACCATTCTATTTATTGAACTATAAACTTTGCTTTCTCCCTGTATATTAGACAGTATTTTATTATTAATTTCAGATGCCTGGTCATTGCGAGGAGTCAAAATGGACCTTTCGCAAAGCCAAGAATTGTCCCTATTTAATATAATTGTTATGTCACCGTAAACCGAAGATATAAGATGTTGTTGGGATTGCACTATACAACATAACTCAGGTGTCAGAATAAGTTTTCCTTGGTGTAGTTGTGGATAGGTACCTTCACCAATCTTCAATAATGTATCAGAAAATTCACGATTATCTGCGTTGTCTCCAGTTCTCACTCGCATATTTATAGTCAAATGCACCGATTGTATATCACGCCACAAATAAGAGCTTTTCAGGCAAGCCCTAATCTCATCAGCTCGGGTTCCCCGTGGTATTACCGGTAAGGTTTGTCGGAAATCACCACAAAATAAAACCGTAATACCGCCCATTGGTCGATCATTTTGTCTTATGTCCCTTAGAGTTCTGTCTACTGCTTCTACTCCTTTTCGATGGGCCATCGTACATTCATCCCATACGATTAAATTACACTCACGCAATACCTTAGCTTTGTCGCTATTTCTTGAAATACTACAGGTTGGACTTTCCGTGCGATCTAAATTAATTGGTATTTTAAACATAGTGTGAGCAGTCTTACCTCCTGGTAGCAATGTTGCAGCTATACCTGATGAAGCCACGGCAAGAGCGATTTTACGCTGATTTCGAACATAAGCTAATATTAATTTAGTCAAAAAAATTTCCCAGTTCCTCCAGGTGCATCTAAAAACCATATTGTTCCTAAATTATTCTGCACACTCTCGCACACGCGATCATAGACTAAGCGTTGTTCTGCAGTCATCATTGGGACACCGTTTTCTAATGTTACCAGCAGTTCCATTGGGTTGTAACCAATCTCTGCGGAATATTCCCTATTGGTAACCTCTCCGACTGAGGTTGGCGTTGGCAAACCATATTCACAAAGTGATTTACCGCCTACTGCTGTTAAGTCTTCCTGAAGAGCTAATAAGCACTGATTTATAGCCAGATCTCGAAAATTATCATTAGTTGCGCCTTCATTATTGTGAGATAAATTCCGAAGAAAGTCTTCTGCAAATTTTTCTTTATATTTTTCCCATAATTGGACAGGATCAGATAAATTACAAAATGTGAGTAATGTTACAAATAAATGGCGTAACCGTCGTGGATTATCACTAACACAGGATTCTGCTAAAGCGTCATCCCAATGTTGATCATTTTCAAGCAAATGACGCGCTTGGCAAGCTGCATGATAAGTTGGATAAACAACATCGTCTACTTTTCTCAAATCTATAAATGATGTTGGTCCTCGCACTGTATGTAATAATAATCTCAAATAAAAACACTCTGCGTTGTTAGGATGAACAGTATACACTCTACCAAGAACATGTTCCTTGAAAATACCTGTCTCGCCATCTACAGGCCTGCCTCGGCGTCTACGGTTAAAGACACCTCGTTGTTTATCGTAGGTATAATACGATGGAACTTCTTCATACAAAAGAGACTTTGCGAAATTATCAGTTTGGCAAAGTCGAAAGAATGCCAATAAAGTTGTTTGTCTAGGGTTCTCTAATCGTTCTGTAACATTTTCGGCGTTAAAATATATACGTTGACCGCCTTCCAGATGAACATCCAGATGGGTCACAGGTGGATATCTTTCGTGAATATTAAAACTTAAGATCCGCCACACAGCTTCTGAAGAGCTGATATATCTGCCTGACTGAAATCTAGTAACTTCATCATGTTCATTTCTTAACGCAAACGTAGCTTGGTCACTGCCCTTGTTAATGTACTTACAAATATATTTAATTGACTCTACACTATTACACATTTCTACATTTATGTGAGCTTGAAATGCTCTGGACAATACAGGCGAATACGGAACGACCCACCTATTATCTAAAGTAACCTGTTGTCCAGACATTCGCTTTTCAACAGTAAAACCACCATTGTCTCTTGAACGGCGACGATATAATGGGTATCCATCATGTCCTGTTACAGTTTCATCCACTAATGCTTTTGGATACCTTTTAGTGCAACGACCGTCTTGCATGCAAGGAGCATTTGCGTTAAATGCACCACATGGACCATGTATCATATGAGTTTTAACAATGTCATATAACAGGGGATCTGCAGTCGGATCTGGAATTTCAGCACTGATTAATCTGTCTACATCATTAGGTCGAACCTTATCTTTTAACCAAAGCAAGATATGTGCGTGAGGTAAGCCGCGTTTTTGCCACTCAACACTATACATATAACACAATACTTCTCCAAAAATGTTATCTTTGGTAAGAAGATCTATCATTGATTTTAATTTTAAATGAAACACTCTTGCAATAATGTCATGGCGGTCATGCGGTGCCTGACCCTCAAGAAGCTCCCGAGTGATTTCATCCCACTTGGGATTGGTAGTTACAGTAACAAATAAGTCGGGACGTCCATATTTTCTTACGTAACAAAAAGCGTCTTGAGTACGTTCATGCATGTAGCGTGGACCACCAGTAAAAGAAGAGGGTAAAATAACTAAACGACCCATATTCACAGTATCGTTATCTTGCTGCATGGCATCGCGAAGGTGCACGTATTCTTCAGCGCGCAGCTGCCTTTGATTAGATCGTATATAAACTAATCTTTCGGTTTCAATTTTTGCGTACATGTCAACAATAAACTGATTAAATAAGCCACGAAAACGTTGAAAGTATACCAATCTATTCCGTCTCACTTGCAGGTGGTAACAATAAAATTGAAGGCATGACACCTTTTTATTATAATTAGGTGCGCCTGTGCGCGGATCGGTTTGGTATACAGCGAAATTATAACCATCTTCCCCTCGACAGTATATCATAGGATATTGCAAACTGTCGTAAACCCTGTGGGTTTCGAAAATACGTTGCAAACGATTGTCTCTGGAACGTATAACGATATCACGCCTATCACATTCCTGGTCGACCAGTACTACAGCAACTTCATTCGTGGATGGAACGTTATGACGCCCAGGGTGTTCCTGAGTTGGACGCTTATCGGCATTTATAACAATTTTATAATTGTTATTACCATCTTGAGAAAGGGCTTCTAATGCCGATTTAAAACTGCATATGTACGAATTAACCTGATGTAACATGTTCTGAAGTTGTGAAAAGAGTTCAGTATTTAAATTCGGAAAATATTGATTTCTTATATTCGACTGTTCGTTGTAATCGGATACAAAATATATTTGAAGAAATTTAGGTTGTTCTTCAGGCAAAAGGGACCCTATCAAATGGTAAACCTGACCTTGTACCTTAAAAGTAGGCATGAAAGGGCCTTCTGAGATTTGTTTAGCACCAAAGGATGTAATTTGGAATGCACTATTATAAGTGCGAATATTATCTAAAAACTGTTTGGATTGCAAATGTTCCCCTAAAAGTAGTGATTTTAAAGGTTCCGGTGGGTCTTCGAACGAAGGCAAATTTATTTTACCTCCAGAACAACAGAAACCAGCAGACTCCTTCCTCCACTTCGAAGCATTACAAAAGGAACATACTACGTTCATATCGCATATTTCAGAAGATGATCTGTAATCAATTGTGAGGTTATAAGCAAACCCACTTTTATATTTATCGGACCACGCCACCGAATTTGTAGATTGATCTACCACATGTATATCTAAGTCATTAAGACCATGTCGAAATCTATCTGCAGTAAGACGGGCCTCTCGCTGTTCTTCTGTTTCAAGCGACCGAATATTTTCAATTCTTAATCTTTCATTAGATAAAGTAATCAATTGTTCTTGTCTCAAAGAATTGTAATAATCGCGTCCCGACTCTAGTCATTGTTCATGCTCATGTTCATCTTCAAGAGATCGAATCATGTTATGGTGCGCCCTATCATTTGTCAAACGGTCTTGATATTGAGTAAAAGTTTCAGATTCTCGAGACAAAATATGACGTTCGCGATCAGCTGTAAGCCGTAATTCCCTCTCAGTGAAGGTTTCGGACTCGCGAGATAAAATATGACGTTCGTGGTCAGCTGTAAGCCGTAATTCCCTCTCAGTGAAGGTTTCGGACTCGCGAGATAAAATATGACGTTCGCGGTCAGTTGTAAGCCGTAATTCCCTCTCAGTGAAGGTTTCAGACTCGCGAGATAATGTATGCCGTTCGCGGTCAGCTGTGAGTCGCAATTCTCGTTGTAAAGCAGTTTCAGCTTCTCGGGATAACGCATGTTGTTCCCGGTCAATGGAACGCCTTAGCTCTCGTTGAGAAGAGCTTTGAGAAGCCCGTGTTGTAGCTCGTCTCGCTCTTTCAGCTGCTAATCGCATCTCTCTTTCTGGAGAGCTTTCATTAGCTCGAGATGTTGAGGCACTAACTCTCATAGAGTTTAACCGATGTGCTCTTTCCTCTTCCGATTCTTGAGAACGCGTCATTCTCATTCTCCTAGCTTGACTCGAAGTTCGAGATAAAGATGGTCGTTTTTTAGGTGGCATCGTTTATTTTATTTTTAATCGACGGTAACTTAAATTCTATTTAGTTACCCAACAAAAAACTTACGTCAGAGGTCCTAATTATAGCTAAGTATATAATAAATAGAATATAAATCTAAGTGCCTATTAAAACTAAAATAATATTCTAATCGAATTATAAATATGTACGTAGGTACCTACAAATTACAAAAGAATAAAAAATGAAAATAAAGCTATACTTAATGCGTGTGCAATACTATCTACACTTACCTACTTCACTTAAAAATGAATAATAAGAAATACCTACAACTACTGTAATTAATCAAAGTACCTATGCTAATACAAAAAAAACCTTAGATGTTCTAAGTACAGCTGCTATATAATAAAAAAATATAAATCTAAGTGCCTATTTAAACTTAAATACCTAATATTCTAATAGAATTAAACTAAGAAATATGTACCTACCTACCTACAACTTAGGTACAAAAAAAAAAGAAATGAAAATAAAGCTAAAACACGTGTGCAGTATAGGTAGATAGTAGGCAATATCTACCTATACCTACTTCACTTAAAAATAAATAAAAAATACCTATGAATACTATAATTAATAAAAGTACCTACCTACGCTTTTATCTACTCAATACAAAAAAAAACTAAACATAAAATGCCCAAAACTAACCTATCAGTAACTAAAAATCTAACAATAATCTAATCTATCTATCTATTATCTAATCTAAAAATCGAATCTAAATCTACTTAAAAAGAAATAAAATAGGAACTATTAATAGTTAAGAATTTAAACAAAACTAAAACTAATTTAGAAAATAACAACAAAAGAAATTAAAATAAACTATTTAAAGACAAAAAGTCGCGCTGATAAGCACGGTTTATAAAATAACAATTATTGTCTGTCAATAAAGTTCAACACTCTGAACGCATCAACAGCCAAATATTGAATGACGCTTGCGCTCGCCTCCCGCCCCTTTTATACTCTGCCGCCGCGAGCCCCGTCGAGCGCGGCAACCGTTACGCAAAAATAATCCTTATAGCTTGATTCACTATTCACGCGCGATGTCTTGTTGGCGTATTTCATGTAAGTAAGTATAAGTTTGGTGTTTCTATACCGATTTCAATGATTCTTTTTTTATTGAATTGGTGCTAATGTTTATTTTTTTTTTAATTAGGAATGATGGTGAGCATTATTGGTTTTATAAACGTAAAAGTAAACAAATATAATAAGAAATCTCCGAACTGCTAAGCTATCGAGAGTTATGCGTGTTATTGTGAGTTAACTATAAAAGGTAGATATATGCTGTCTTGGAATATTTTTCGTGTATTTTTATGTAGAATATTTCCGTTATACATAGTTTCTATGTAGCTCTAACCATTAAGGCTGCACACGCGACGGAAGCTTAAAAAATCAAGCAACTCCTCCCATTTTCTCAACATTTCCTTTCACTGCTCTGCTCCTATTCATTGTAGTGTGATGAAAAGTATACTATTACCTGCCCAGGAGTATAAAGAATAATTGTACTAAGTTTCGTTAAAATCCGTCGAGTAGTTTTTTTTTCTATAAATAACATACAAACAGACAGACAGACAGACAGACAGACAAAAATTTTTTTAACTGCATTTTTGGCATCAGTATCGAACACTAATCACCCCCTGCTACTTATTTTGTAAATATATTTCATGTACAGAATTGACCTCTCTACAGATTTATTATAAGTATAGATAAATTTAAATTATTTACATACCATTTCACAGCAATGCATTTAGTTACCTAGTTCCTAATTATAAGAAAGGATGTATTCTAGCCTGGCTCGAAGCTACCCGGAATACATTAAATCTGAAGACTAGCCCTCGTCTGGCGCACCTCTAAGACTACAAATAATTGTCATGCTATTATTGGAACATATGCTCTGCCTTACTTTCTTACTTTTTAAGAAATTTTTGGAGCAAGCACTGGCTAAATATTCTATTGAAATAATAACTTCATAGATTTATAGACATACTTTTTATATCCTCTATCGAAACTTAGGATTGCAAATAATATTACTTTATAAGAAACAAATTTTCATGTCTAAACGGAGGAGATATACATTTTTTATTATATTATTTAACATAATTATCTATTTATAAAACATCTATGCTGCTATAATAATATTTTTTGCATATTTTATTCATGTTATATTTTCTATAATATGAACAAAGTCCTACAAATCATTATTGCTACAAAGTTGGTACGTGATAAAAAAAGCTCGGGAGAGAGAAATTTATAATTTTAAGGCAGCAACATTGTGTTTAATTATTCGCATTATAAAGTACAAAGTAGATGGAACAAAGTAAAGTACTTGTCTAAATAAAAATCAGGTTACAAATTTGCATAATAAAATGATATTTAAATAGAAATTTTATTAAGGATTTGATAATCACAAAGAAATCCATTTATTGATTATGGTTTAGTTACTCCTTTATTTTCCTGTTAAACATTTGTAATGAATTTAGTTCAGTCGATTTTGTTATCGTATTTACTATAATCAATTCTTAGAATGTTTCTCCTAGTAGATCATGATTTAATTAGTGCAATCTACTGTCTAAGTGGTATATATAGATTGATGTGATTATTAATACAACCAATTTTTGATGACGCAGATGTCTACTGTTTAGCTATTACAAAGATCGTCCACCTTTGTATCGCACATTATTTTTGGGTATCAAGTATCGTGGGTATATACATATTAAATAAATAATTCTATAATAACATATACACACAATGGAAGTCAAAACTTTATTTAAGGATGCATATCATTTCAGAGACTGCATTTTCTAATTCACTTATTTCAACACCGTGTTCTCGGAAATTCTGTATAATGTTAATGTAAAAGAAGGTATACAATCAATCAATACATTATCATTTATTATGATTATTACCGTTAGGTAAATGTTTATTGTCGGTATATTTTTTTAACAATACTCCGTTCCATAAAATAATAAGGAATAAGAATATTGCCATGCCGGGAACACTTTTTGTACCGGGCAAACTATTTCAGGTTTGAAGTGAAAATCACACATAGAAAGACCTTTGTATGTGTCTGGACTTTGAAAATGGGATTACTTTGCAATTTTAACTTATTAGATTTTTTCTTAATTGAACTCTATCCTTCGTTTTTCTGCTTTTAATAAAAAGAAATTGACATATATTTAAGATTTTTATTTAAAGAGAAATTTTCAATGTCATTTAAAGCAGAATATGTACTTGTCGCATCCGGTCAACTTTCAACGAGGGGAAAGGTACAAAACGACGATTTGACTTCCGGCACGCCTTGATGGAGTCGTGCGTCGCCCGAACAAGCTGACTTGTGCTCAGACACTCGACAGGGCAATACAAGAAACCATCTCTCCGCTTCATATTTCTATAATATAAATTACAGTGATTGTGGTATTACAGAAACAGAATAAAAGTGTTCTCATAATTTTTACATCGAGTTTTGTTTGCATGATACCCGCACAAAGCCCACATAATGTCCGAAAATTACGGCCAAAACGATGTTTCTCCGACGTACTTATTTATTTAGAAAATGATTTTGAGCCAATTTTTTTTTATAAAAAAATATAATTCATAAACAAAGTAAAAAAAATGTAAATGAGTTTGTTAAGCTCTTTTTAAAAAAAAAAGATGATCAGCTATTAATATGTGTTGTTGTTCATGATCAGCTATTAATAAAATAGTTTATAATAATTATACCCTTACATTTAAAATTTAACTCCTATTGCAATGGCACCTAAATAATTCCACGCGATGTCAGTCACATGACAGATAGGATATCATGCACTTAGTGGATTATAATTCTTAAAATAAATAGAATTAAATGAAATTGTGATATAAGAATATTTTCTAAATTGTTTTATTAAAATACCCGTAAGTCGTTACGATTAAAATTGTTTTTTAAATTATTTTACCACCAAAATTTTCAATAATCATAATATTATAAAATTTACTTGTAAAATTTTCAATGCACTTAATATACACTTTACTTTATCGTTCTATGAAACTAGTGAAATTACATTTATAATTCAGGTATCAAAATTGTAGTATCAAAATTTTGATGAAACAGAAATTAAAAAGTTGCCGTAAATAGAAAAATAAATAAAACTGATGATAACTTTTATGGAAAATCCCATGGAAAGTTTAGTAGAATCAAACGCTGCGTTTTATATGTATACAAGCTTGATGGACGAACTGACCTAGTTATAAATTCAAAAGGTAGCTGCAACCACAAATCATATTTTAGTAACCAAATCCTCTTTTTGAAAAGAAAAGGTTTAAGGAAATTCGTCCTTATAGGATAAAAATGATAATGGTGTAAATAGATTTTCTAGATACATAGATTTTAAAAAGTATCTAATTGAAAATAAACGTTTAATATGAGTAATGTCCTAATGAAAACTATTAGATATGTCAAAATAAACAGTTATTTACAATAAAAAATAACATTCAATAAGGTGGTCCATGAGAGGGGACTCTCTAAAGCTTCGGGGTACTTACTGCACACTATATCGATTGTGCTTTACACTGTTTTAGATTTAGCAGATTAGTTAATATTTTTCACAGAATTATTCAATTTCAAACAATAATTAGCATGTTTTAAAATACATATTAATTAGTTTTTTTCAAGGTACCATTTTGCTATCAGTTCCAGTAGAGTATCGTCTTGTAAATATTTTAAGACACATTTAAAATTTATATAGGTGATATTCACTTTAAATTTAAAACATTCCAACAAAAAATTTTATTTATAAAATTATACATTCGCAGTAGCAGAAATAATGAATTGAAATGTACTATTACTATCTTATTTTCTTTTATTTTAGTGAATTTAAAATTCTAACGGAAATAAGAATTGTATGTGTAAATAATTGAAAAGAACACCAATAATTCAAAAAATTATAAGCCGAAACATGTTGAACATCTTCAAGAGAACTAAGAATAACTATGGTAATTTAATTTTCGAATTAAATTAACATAGCTATTCTTAATAATTTCATAATTCAGAAATTTTGAGCATTCGAAACGTTTCGCAAGATCACAGAGAGTAGAAACTGCTTTTATTGTTTCTGTATAATGCTTTTCAATAATTAATTTAATTGCATTTGCATACATTTAGTTGCTTTTCATACTTTTATGTTCAGTTAAGCTCTTTATCTATTTACTTACTAACTTTAACATAAACTATTAATATATAATAATAAAGGTAATACCATAAAACAACTACACGATTCATTTTATTAATAATAATATTATCATTATATTTATTACAATATTCAATGAAATTTCTCTTAAATATTATTACTGATTACTTTTTTCTTCACATAAAAATTTGTCACTCAACATGTCCTGTTTTCAATTGTATTTATGAAAAATTAAAATTTTTGTATACAAAAATATTAGTAAAATCAATAGAAATGGTGGTGTACTCCAAATTAATACTAGAAATAAAAATAAACTGACTATGCCTATCAGTAAGCTTCATAACGTAGATAATTCCTTTAGGGTTTATTGTTTATGCTTTTACAATAAACTCCCTATTAAAGTGTTAAATGTGTCACTAAATAAATATAAATTATTAATTAAAAAGAATATGTTATAAAAAAAGTAATTATAGTGTAACGGATTACATTAACGACGTTATGGCCTTTGAATAAATGATATTTTGGTGATTAAGAAGTAATATGAAAAAAAAATCTGCTATTGTTTTTTTTGCTGATTGCGTCACACTGCTCCCTTAGAAGTCATTACTTGCAGTACTTCGGAGCTGGGTAGCTCCCTTCCCTCAGGTATGAAAAGGTGATAGCCGACCCTTGCGTTAACGGGTGAATGGGTGTTGCTTGCGGTGACTGGTTGTCATGTTGGCAATGGATAATTTTTTCTATAATTAACTATTCCCTGATTCTACTTCCCTGATTTTAAAAGTCATTCTATCAACATTAAGAATAAAATTGTAAAAAGTTTTAAAGTGTTTTTAAAAAATCATGGTTCTTATTTTTATAATATACTTAGTAAAAATATTGTTTCCATATATTTACATGTTAGAGAAAGCACAATAAGGATGCAATAGTAGCAAAAAAATTATAATAAGCAAGATTGAGGTAAGGATTTTAAAAGACAAGAATGCTTTTAACGAACACATTCAAAAATGGCACATACAATTTTTGCATATAATTTATTCTATATTATTTCCATTTAAGTCATACAAAATATGACGAATTTCTAAAATGTTAAGAAAAATTATGCAGGAGTAAATTTCAACTACATCATCCTTAATATGCATTTACATTTAAAATCATATAAAAAAGAGCTATGGTAAAATTTATTTTATAAACGAAACCCTTTTACTTTAAAATTTACTAATATATTAATCTTGAAAAAAAAAATATTTCAACAATTGCGGTGTAGTAACTTATAAATTTCTTAAAATATTTTTACAGTATTTTTAATATATTAAAATATTATTATTAATATTTTTAATTTTTTTTATTTCTTTTGAGATTATCTCCGATTTGGACTACTGTATTAAAATTATTACCATAATAGTTATAGGCTTAACTATTGAATATATAAATTGTTATCCCGACTATTATATTATTTTAGATATCTTTTCGACTTTTACGACTGGATTATTACAAAGTTTACGACAAGACCATTTTTCGTAATTTTTTTTAACCTCCTTGAGAAGATTGAGAAGAGTTGTAAGATTTTTTAAGAGAAAAATTAAAAATATTTTTTTGAGTCAATACTTAGCGACGCCTTATAGTAAATTTGTTTTTTTTTATTTTACTGTAAATGACGAGGCTATAATTACAATAAAACTCAAAACATTAAAATTTATATTACAAGTTATAAAATACAAATTTTGATTTATTATTTCAGGAAAATGGAGAACGAAGTCTTTGGCAATAACTATAACACTCTTATTTGAGGTACTCACACCTGCTTTATATTTTAGACTTGTACAAAAATAAAACTTCGCTTTAAAACACGTTATCAGTTGAAATTATTTTAAAGTTCATATAAAAGTGATGTATATTAAAATGAATAGGTTTATCTAATGCTCTTAGATTGTAAAACAATGTAATATTGTTATATTATAAGCAAAATTTATTGCACGTCCTATTATTTCAGGGATCTTTCTCAACGCTATGTTATCATACGCTGAAATTACATAACGTAATACACTCCGGGGAAATTATAGCGGAACCCGAAAATTGAATACTGAAGTAAATTAATAATCACCAGATTTGAACACACGTCACATCATAACATTTAAATTATCTACAATATTCTAAAGAAAGTTTGCATATACCTTTGGTCCAGAATAAAAATATAAATTTCATAAATATATTATTTTTACATGTATCACACATAACTGCGCGATATTTCTGCACTTTCATTATATACCTGCAAAGTACACGTCCGCCCGTCCGCCAAGACACTATGAAACCACACATTTACAATGTCCATCCGGATATAATAAACAAAAACTTATCCCTCACCACTCCGTAGAGACTTCAAATTAGAGCATATATGAGTTGAGATTTGCTATTACATATGATTTTTTTTTCGTAGTTAAATTTTTGATGTCGTCTTGTATACATTTTTATATTTACCCTATTAGAAGAAAAATAAATAAGTCATATAATTTTGTGATAAGTATAAGTTTAATTTATCGCATCAAGTCATAATAGAAGATAATAATACAAAATCCCTTTAGCGAGAAGAAATAAAAATATTGATTTGATGTTAGTCTTACAAATTTATACAAAACATGAGAAAAATAAGGATATTATTATTTTTTCATAATTTTATAATTTTGAATACCTTTTATTCATGTTTTTTTTTTTTAATAAAAAACCGCATTTTTTCTTAATGGAAAAGTATCACAGCACACTCTCCGTTGTAAATACGGAATACGTACGTATTTTTTTCTTTTTTTATGAGGGTAGTTTACAAGTTAACAACAAAGAATTTTAGTTCTCATAATTTTATAAAAAAATATAGTCTTTTTTAATATTTAAAGTACTAAATGATATAAATTTACATTGATAAAGTTCCTACATTACCTGGCACACTAATTTATAACTAAACTCAATACAAGAAGAAATATGGATTTACATACACAACTCAGTAAGAACATGGAGGAGATGGTGACACTATTTGAGTCTCGTGTGACGTAATTTGATCAAACACTTGCATAGTCTCAGTCACAAACATCTTCGAAGACATCAACTTTTGGTGATCAATATTGGTGATCTTAGTTCACTGATCAGAGATTACTCAATCTTCAAAGAGTTGATTTGAAAGTCCTTTCCATGTTACGTCATGAATTGCAATTACTTTCATTTGGGTTTGATGGACATGGGATGATTTCTCGTAGAAAGGTGCTGCTGTTTCATTATTTACCCGAGGATAAAGCTGATATCTCACAGCTTATAAATGACACTCTGTGTAACCGGATGAAGTTGGTGGACTCCAGCTCCAACAGCTCCAATTTTATATATAAATGTTCTAATTATAAATTATTATTTGAAGAATAAGTGTTTGACTGCAGTCTTGTACTGACAAATATGGGGCTGTGTATATGTCATAACTTGTTTATATTCAATGGTATCTAGGATTTTAATTTAGAAGTTTAATGTTAAGGATATTATTCAATATATTTTAACTCAAATAGAGTTTTATGTGCCTCAAATGAACCACTGCTGCGTCTAGCTGGCAAATTATCTATTGTATTCATTTAAATTTAAGGGTTAATAAATTGAGTCTTAAATATTAAATTAGATATTTGATTTAAACTGACCCTCGAACACTAAATTGCGAAGGTTACAAAGTTATTGTCATCTTCTGTGTAATTTTGACTCAAGCTAAATCCTAATAATATTTCTGTATGCTTTGTTTGTTTATTATTGTATTCCTGACTATTTAATGAAGTTTGTGTTAAATATCTGCTGAAATACAGTTACTTTTGCTGTAATGTTTGTTGTATATTTAAAACTACGATTAACCGTTTTTAAAATGAGGTTCTGTGATTATTCATTTTTGCGAAAAAATATATTTCTTTTATAGGCTAATCGTATTTCAAAGTAATACATAAACAGTGAATAATTATAAATACGAGTAGTAATCATTCATTACAAAAACATATATTATGAATGGAAAAAGATATAAAATTACAACTACTACTGGATGTGGCTATAAATTCCCAATTCTCTTTAATAGCTATTATTTGTAACTATTTACTTAACAGCAACAGTACTTTAATATTTTCTAAAGATTGTTTTATTGATACACTATATACTAAAAATCTTAAGAAATACACGGGTATTACTTGGTATGAAAATAAAACTGTTATTTTGTTACAATCGTAATGAACACTTCAAACACAACACTACGTACATTTATTATTCAGTTGTAAAACTCGACTTTGTTGCAGTGCAATTAACCCGCATTTTCTCGAAACTAAGATATTCCACAGATACACTCACTATAAGGTAACTTACACTCTTTGAAAAGTTTAATGTATATTTATATATTTTGTTTTAAAATTAACGTAAATCTTGCTACGCAGAATTATTAAAAACATTTCATCCACCAAAGCTTAAGTTTCTTATTTTTGCCTAAATATATATATAAATGATACTTAAAAGTTTATCGAATCTCCTGAATAAAAATACGTCGAAGGTTGTGTGCAATTTTATTTTTTTTATACACAAGGGATAACATATTTTATTAAAAGGTACCTTAATATATCTTACCTATGAGACAAGGAGGCACAAAACATAAATCAATTTTACGCAGAGCTTTTAACAGAGACTTTTACCCCTTTTAGGAACTAAAAGCATGACGTCATCGACTATAACACCGTGATGGTCCTTATTTAATAAGAAGTATTGTTAAGACATTGAAGTTTTGAATATAGAAACTGTTAATATTGTTCTTATAACTTGTTGTTAGTCAAAAATCAATCTCCATATTTGAAATATAATCTTCATAAAGCCAAAGACGGTGATTTATAACTCCGCCTATAATTCCCAGATTCGGATCTTCCTTTGGGTCAGCTTATGATTTAATAAACTATAAAACAATGGTTATAAATTAACTTGGTGAGGGTGTATTGGGTTTATGTTTCCTCCATACATAAACTCAAAGTAATGCTGTTATTATGTGGACGGACTTGAAGATATATCAAATAATATACAATTTGTAGTGAAATTGTTATACAATATTTTTTATATTTATGAAAAAATCATCACATGTTTTTTTTCATATTTATTATATAGTGGAAAATGCACTAGTTAACAAAATAAGAGTCTCTCAAATAAGCGCTCGAGCTTAGTAACATAATTATTCTGAACATTTTTTTCTGAGTATTTTTTGCACGCCGCTTAATTTAAGCAAAATTTTATGAATCTTAAATTTTTAGCTAAAACATAATACCTTAAATTTCTTTGCGAATATATTCTACAATATCGTCATTTTATGTTTGTGTTTTAAAATAGGTTAACCATAAAATAAATTTCAAAAGACATATAATATTTACAAAAAATACTATAACATTCAATAGACTAGTAAAAATGAATTTTTTTATTGAATTCGTAAGAAATATTTTCAAATTCGTAATATACATTTTTTTTCAATATCTCCTTAATAAAAAACAACAATTATGAGTTTATCGTAAGTATATAATTAGCATAACCTGAGTTATATGTTAACAGATAAAATATAATACTTAAGTTTGTAACCATAACGTTTTAATTTAATTTAATTTATAGTGAAATAGACTCATGCAAACAAAAGAAAATCTGTAATTTATTCATTTATTATTTTTTTTTACTTTTGTTGCATAGTGTGTTTTTATCTAATAAACTATGTAAAATATATTCTGTTCCCTTTAAAAAATTCAAAGTTACAAAAAACTAACTACAAAGTTGATTTAAAATTTAAGGAAATGACAAGTAACAAATGAACTAGAGTATTTTTTTATTCAAAATAAGATGCGCTCGGAACGAACACTATTTTCTTTTACTATGCAATTTATTTATTTCAACGCAAGAATCACTGTCGTTACGACTAACACAACAAATATTATATAAACCGAAACATTAATGAAAACAACCCACTTCAGAGACGAAGCTTCTTAGCATTCCATGGATTCACCGTGCGGGTGCCGGGCCCATCGCGTTGCAAGAAGAGGAGCGCAAACAATGCCTGGGACTTGCGACCCAGATGTAGGTTTAAGGGGCCCCTTTACTATGCGCATACACGCTCACCTTCACTGTTTACGCTCCTCTCCCTACCTAACCAAATATCGTAAGAACCTACTAAAGCCGCCTTTGAAATACGTTCCAGAAATGAACTGATGATCGTTCTAGAAAGGCCGAGATCCTTAAATAAGTTGTAGAGAGATTTTGCTGTTATACCTCTCGCTCCTACTTCTACAGCGTACAAATTAACTATAAATTTATTCCTGATCAGTTCGTTACACAGTTCGTAATACTTGTTAAGCTTAAATGTATGATCTTTGGGTATGTTTGTTTCCCAGGGTACAGTAAGCTCCACAAGTATAACGCGCCTTAGTTGTTTTGAATACAGGAATAAGTCCGGCCTAGATGACGAAACACAAACATCCCCGGGGATTTTGTATTGCCTTTCATACGTGTCCATCATGAGAGTCCAATCAGGAGACGCGTCCAAGATGGAATAAGGTTTTAATTTAGATTTTTTGGACGAACCTGCCTTTACGAACTCTGATTTTTTGGTGGTTGTTATACCCCTCTGCGCTCTTGCTACAGAAAGACTAACCGCTTCTCGTATGATTTCTAATACTTTATCGTGGCGACGCGAGTATTTACCTCTATTTAATAGTACCCTACACCCTACTAGCAAGTGTTTCGCGGTTCCTACTGCCTCCCCGCAGATGTTGCAAGATTTTTCGGTGGCTTTGCCCCATCTTACTAAGTTACTTTGATCTGGGAGAGTCATTTGGAATGCATTAAGATAAAATTTTAATAATGCTGGGGACCAATCATGAAGCAGGGTGCGCCATCGTAAAGCTAATGGAATACAAAAATCTCCTATGGTCACCCATTCGTTTTGCAATTCTAGGCTCATCGCGTGCAACCGGTAATTATCATTTTCATCGTGCCGAATAAAGGATTTTATTATTTCTATGTCTGGTTCTTTCCTACTTGATCCTAGCCCTGCTTTATTTGTTTGAGCACCTATCATAAATTGTTTATGGAATTGAAGTCGTGACTCCAGCTCTGCGGCAATTTTATCTTTTGGGAGAGATGTTACAGTATCATCATTCGACTTTGAGATGATATGTCTCTTGGTCACTCTTAGGTGTTTATAGAGTTCCGATGGTTTCTTTAATTTTAACCCAAAATTGTGTCGGTCTCTAAATAAGGTAGAAGAGTCCGCTGGATGCGCTAACCCGAGCCATGACTTCAATGTCCTTATGACGCTTGCATCTAACTTTAACAAAAGGGTCTTATTAATATCGTAAACGAGGAAAGGCCAATTTAAACGTGATGTTAAATAATTATCGTATATCCAAGCCTTTTTGATGTTACTTATTGGCTGATTGTCTACCTTTTTAAGATCATTCAAAAAGCTATCGACTATTATATCTAAAGATGGAGTACGCCCTTGGTAATCGATTTTTTTGCCTAAGAATTTGAACGGAGCTGCGTCGGTAATAGTAGTAACGCACTTACCGCCTATTATAAGACCCGGATCGTAAGAGGTATATCTGGTGTTCCGCCTACCCAGACACAGACTATAGCATTTATTGGGTTTTGTCCTCAATCCGTCCGACCAAGCACAGAAATCCTCCACAACATTTAAAAGTAGCTGACATTGTTTTGGATTACGTGTCAGTATCGCGAGATCGTCTGCGAATGCTAGTATGGATTCTGTGTATTTATTGTTAAACTTAAACCGATAACCCCATTTCTTTTCGTTTTTAATTAATTTATCTATTAAAATATTGATCACTATGTTAAATATAATTGGAGAAATACAACAACCTTGAAATAAACCTATGTTGTAATTTAATGGTTTGGAATGATTTTCATTTGTGATTATGGAAAATTTTAATTTTGAATAATATGATGCAATCATGTCACTTACTAACGTAGGAAAGTTATACCACCTTAGCGCGAACATCATCAGTTCATGTTGTACCGACCCGAAAGCGTTCTCTAAGTCTATCCAACATACCGTTATTTGTCTTTCACTATTTCTGGCATCTTTAAGGCTTTCCGATAGTAACGTGTTATGTTCGAGGCATCCAGAAATGCCAGGCAAAAACCCTTTCTGGTGATAAGGCCCGAAATATTTATTATTTATCATGAATTGCGTCATTTTTGTTTGTAAAAAAGAAAAAAATATTTTTGATATTGTATTTGTTAGAGCTATCGGTCTAGTGTCCCTAGGATCCGAGACATTGTCGCGTTTGGGAATGAGGACAAAAAGAGCATTTCCGAATGTTACCGGTGTTTGTCCTCTTGACCAGATTTTATCGAATATATTCAATAGATGTTTATGAATCGACGGACATTTTTCATAAACTATATAAGGGATACCATCCGGACCTGGTGCTGACTTAGATGGTTTCTTTTTAATTATTTTATTGATTTCCTCCAAAGTTGGTGGGTTGGCATGAAAATCTATGGATGGACTCTCAGGTTTTTGATCGTTGGGATCCCCATACAGCTTTTGATTTTTAGGCACTTCGTATGTGCTTTTATAATAATCAAAAATTTGCTCGTTGGTCAAGAGGAGTTTACCTTTTTCGTCTTTGAAAATGTTTTTAGAGTACTTAAAAGGATTTTTATCAAAGTCTACTTCGTGTTTTGCCCGGTCAAAGCTATCACGGTTTTTTGTTATTTGTTGTGATATGCCTTGTATTAATTTAAGAATTGACCTTAATGCCCTAGACAGTTGGTGACTAAGTTGGTTGTCGCCCATGGCTTTGGCCCTACGAAGTTTCTTTATGAGGTCCCTTTTTTTCCTTCTCATTTTCAATTTAAAACCGTTTTCTTTATACTTGTGAGCATAACGATTCGAAGGTGGATAGTGCTCATTGAAGTAGTCAAAAATCGTATTTTGTAGAGTCTCTACTTGCGCGTTGAGTACCTGGTTAGAGCCCGGGTGCTCTAACAGGTCCGCTATATTTTGGTCGTGTATTTTCCATGTCGATTGTTTAATAGTGGGAATGCTAAGACGCGTCCGGATGGTTATGGACTCCTGGTGATTCGCATTCAATGGTTCACCATGGGATGTGTGAGGGTAAACTCTATCCGAAGTGAAAACCGAAGATATTACCGGCGGTTGCCGCGCTTCAGCACCATCGTGTGTTTTGAGATGTTTAATAAACCAGGCTCGTCTTTTGTAAATTTTCCCGCACGTAAGGCATTTCAATTCCGTTTTCGCGCCGTTTTCGCCGTTATTATCAACCGATGGACAGTTCTTCCGCCCCCCCTCTCGGACTGTCCCAGGGGTATTTTTCTTTTTCGGACTTTTAGCTTTAAACGAAATTCCCGGGCTTGGCTTGCTAGGCCGTCACCCTCGGCTGTCTTTCCAGCAGTCATCTGTCTTCCCAGCTGCCATCTGTCTTTCCAGCGTCAGCTGTCTTTCCAGCGTCATCCCGTCTCTCCGGGCTGTCAATTAAAATGAGACGAAGCTTCTTAGCATTCCATGGATTCACCGTGCGGGTGCCGGGCCCATCGCGTTGCAAGAAGAGGAGCGCAAACAATGCCTGGGACTTGCGACCCAGATGTAGGTTTAAGGGGCCCCTTTACTATGCGCATACACGCTCACCTTCACTGTTTACGCTCCTCTCCCTACCTAACCAAATATCGTAAGAACCTACTAAAGCCGCCTTTGAAATACGTTCCAGAAATGAACTGATGATCGTTCTAGAAAGGCCGAGATCCTTAAATAAGTTGTAGAGAGATTTTGCTGTTATACCTCTCGCTCCTACTTCTACAGCGTACAAATTAACTATAAATTTATTCCTGATCAGTTCGTTACACAGTTCGTAATACTTGTTAAGCTTAAATGTATGATCTTTGGGTATGTTTGTTTCCCAGGGTACAGTAAGCTCCACAAGTATAACGCGCCTTAGTTGTTTTGAATACAGGAATAAGTCCGGCCTAGATGACGAAACACAAACATCCCCGGGGATTTTGTATTGCCTTTCATACGTGTCCATCATGAGAGTCCAATCAGGAGACGCGTCCAAGATGGAATAAGGTTTTAATTTAGATTTTTTGGACGAACCTGCCTTTACGAACTCTGATTTTTTGGTGGTTGTTATACCCCTCTGCGCTCTTGCTACAGAAAGACTAACCGCTTCTCGTATGATTTCTAATACTTTATCGTGGCGACGCGAGTATTTACCTCTATTTAATAGTACCCTACACCCTACTAGCAAGTGTTTCGCGGTTCCTACTGCCTCCCCGCAGATGTTGCAAGATTTTTCGGTGGCTTTGCCCCATCTTACTAAGTTACTTTGATCTGGGAGAGTCATTTGGAATGCATTAAGATAAAATTTTAATAATGCTGGGGACCAATCATGAAGCAGGGTGCGCCATCGTAAAGCTAATGGAATACAAAAATCTCCTATGGTCACCCATTCGTTTTGCAATTCTAGGCTCATCGCGTGCAACCGGTAATTATCATTTTCATCGTGCCGAATAAAGGATTTTATTATTTCTATGTCTGGTTCTTTCCTACTTGATCCTAGCCCTGCTTTATTTGTTTGAGCACCTATCATAAATTGTTTATGGAATTGAAGTCGTGACTCCAGCTCTGCGGCAATTTTATCTTTTGGGAGAGATGTTACAGTATCATCATTCGACTTTGAGATGATATGTCTCTTGGTCACTCTTAGGTGTTTATAGAGTTCCGATGGTTTCTTTAATTTTAACCCAAAATTGTGTCGGTCTCTAAATAAGGTAGAAGAGTCCGCTGGATGCGCTAACCCGAGCCATGACTTCAATGTCCTTATGACGCTTGCATCTAACTTTAACAAAAGGGTCTTATTAATATCGTAAACGAGGAAAGGCCAATTTAAACGTGATGTTAAATAATTATCGTATATCCAAGCCTTTTTGATGTTACTTATTGGCTGATTGTCTACCTTTTTAAGATCATTCAAAAAGCTATCGACTATTATATCTAAAGATGGAGTACGCCCTTGGTAATCGATTTTTTTGCCTAAGAATTTGAACGGAGCTGCGTCGGTAATAGTAGTAACGCACTTACCGCCTATTATAAGACCCGGATCGTAAGAGGTATATCTGGTGTTCCGCCTACCCAGACACAGACTATAGCATTTATTGGGTTTTGTCCTCAATCCGTCCGACCAAGCACAGAAATCCTCCACAACATTTAAAAGTAGCTGACATTGTTTTGGATTACGTGTCAGTATCGCGAGATCGTCTGCGAATGCTAGTATGGATTCTGTGTATTTATTGTTAAACTTAAACCGATAACCCCATTTCTTTTCGTTTTTAATTAATTTATCTATTAAAATATTGATCACTATGTTAAATATAATTGGAGAAATACAACAACCTTGAAATAAACCTATGTTGTAATTTAATGGTTTGGAATGATTTTCATTTGTGATTATGGAAAATTTTA